>CAKLNU010000824.1:705000-1305000 GCA_922788865.1 Poeciliopsis turneri | reverse complement strand
TTTTTTTTTCTTTTTCCCTACCATCAGTGGAAGCGCAGCCAGTGTCCGTCTGCGTCCAGGCCGCTCAGAGAGCCAGGCTGCTGGCTTCCTGCTGGTGAGTGTGTGTCAACGCGCTGGCTGACTGCTGCGCTTTATTACAGCACAGCCTCCCCGGGGATTCAACTGGTGACAAACATCAAAGCTTCGCCTGCCATATTAGAACAGCAAGGATGTGGGTGGAGGTCATCTCCGATGAATTCCGCCTCATATGTGGGACAAACGCCTTCAGCGCGTTTGCTTGGATGCTCATTATCAATTCATGGAGCATTTGAAGACCCGCAGTCTCTCTGTGAATTCTTTCCTTTCTCTTTCTCCCACCGTCTTTAAAGAGAGCTTTTTTTTTTTTTAAGCATGAATTTTGACAATTCAAACTTCCGCTCAATGACAAGCAGTCCCAAGCTGAAAAAACAAAACAAAAAACAAAAAAAGAAAAGGTCCCATGTGTTTGAAGCATCTAGGCCGCTCCATGTTTTTGATCAGCAGCTCGGCTGAGAATTGTGCAGATCAGAAAGTGGATCAGAGGCTCCCCGGGGACCGCCATTTACGCCCGCCACCAGCAGAGGATAGAAAACGTAATTAAGAGTTTGTTAAGATGCCCAAATTCCTTCTCATTTCCATCCGCCTCCCATCCCTCCTTCTGCCGCTCCCAGTAGCTCTGATCTCGCCTCCGATTAAAACTCTCCTTCCCCGAGAATACGGGAGCCAAAGCCGCATCTCCAGCCACACAGGCTGATTATCTTAAAGAGCAATTAGCGAGTGTGACAGCGCTCTGTGTTGACATGATGGAGATGGATTATTCTGACTGCGGCTCCTTTCAGAAGCACAAGAAAGCCGAGTGCGCGCGCCGCATGTGTGTTAATTATCAGTGTCACTCATTCTTTATGTGTCTTTATGTGTTTGATAGTAATTGCCGCTCATGTATGTGTATGTATCGATGTCGTCGAGTCAGTCAGCGAGCAACTTCAAACCTCCGCAAGGCAGCAATTATCCCCTCAACTATCGAGCTCAGTCCGCTGCGTGAGATTTGATGCTGAATGCAAATTCATCCATCCGTTGGTTTGTTACTTCCGTGGTGAAAGAGGGAAACTGAAAAAACAAAACAAAACAACAACAAAAAAACACTTGCTTTTCTCACCACTGGGTCTGATAAGAGCGTCACTGAGGTCAGAGAAAAATACAAGACAAAAGAATCAAAAGCGAGGAAAACATGCTGGACTCAGAGGGACAGCAGAGGAGGGACAGCAGAGGAGGGACAGCAGAGGAGGGACAGCAGAGGGACAGCAGAGGGACAGCAGAGGGACAGCAGAGGAGGGACAGCAGAGGAGGGACAGCAGAGGAGGGACAGCAGGCAGCAGCTGCACGTCTTTATACCCAACGGACAGAACCGAAACTGACGCGATCAAAGCAGAAATATATAAACTGTCCCTGAAATAAATCAGTTTGTTTAAAATGCATGAATTACATTCCAGAAAGGAGCAATTTTCCTCCATTTTTATAATTAAATTGACCTTTACTTTTTCAGTTAAGTTTCAGTTAAGTTAAGCCTAAATTCAGTTTTAGGTCATTCAGACATTGAGGATAAATTATGTTTTTATGTATTTGGATAAAAATGAGTACTAATTAAACCTCCAATGCATATGAATTCGTTATGTTGGACTTTAATAAAGCCTTCTTTTAAATGTGCATATAATTGCAGGTAAGGATTTTAAGGTGTGGCTAGAGAGAGTCTAGCAGTTGGGCAGCTGGAATGGAGCCACACAGTTTTTTGACATCTCTCTCTCTACACTCTCTTGTTTACTCTTTATTATTTTGTGGAAAAGTTTTTATTTCTGAAGTATAAGAAATATGACAAGAGGATCCAGTCTGGTTTTTAGTCATTTTGTCATCAAGTGGACCGAACGACAGAGAGCCTCAAGCTTATGACTTCATTATTTCGGAACCTACAAATCACATAATGTATTTTTACTCATTTATGTCTCTTTTTTATTTATTGTTCTTTTTTCTAGTTTTTTGTACCTCAGCTCTTTATTTCCATGTGTTATGTCTTTCATTTTTTAACCGTATGCATTTCTGTCGTTCTTTCCTTTGAATCTTCCTCCAGATGTGATTGGAATCTAATCAGTGGATGATCTTTATTTTATTTGCGCATCACAATGAGGAGAAAGATGAAGAGAAAGATTTTGCCAAACTGGGAACTTAGATCAACTTTAGTTGATAGGTGAGTGCAGCTCATGTTTGCTCAGTTCCACATGATTAAAACTGAAACATGTCCTGGGGTCTTCATTGACTCTGCAACAGATTGCAAAAACTATCTGCTAGATTGTGTTTCTTTTGCTGTTTGAACTTTAGCTTAACAATCAAATGTGGAGCTGCCGTAATTTCTTCCAGGCCTGCATTAAATTGGATAAAAAGGAGGGAGCTGTAAACATCCATCTCTTTGTGAATTGCTATTTCGTTCTTCTTTTCTTTTTCGTTCTTCAGTGCTGAAAAGATGTTTTGGCATTGAGGACAAAACAGAACAGAGTGCTTGAGGTGTTACGCTGTCCCCGTCTTTAAAGGTACACCTCTGAGCTTGCAGAGCTTTGGGGTCATCATACATTAGTTTTCTAAAAATTCCTTCTTTCACTGACCTCAGAGCAGAGTTCTGGCTCCGCCGTCTTTTTCTTCAGCAATGCTTTTGTAACGTGTGCAGATGGAGGTTTTTCCCGTTAACTTTACAGAAATACACGGATGTTGGAAGCAGAATGGAAATATACTGAACACAAAATGTATGAAAATATGTGCGTAGTTGATCTGGTTTCACAATAATTTATTATAATCAGTTTAGGGCTGAATCAATTAGCCAGGATGAATTGATTATTTGTGAATCCGTGTTTCTGTTCTCCCTCATCCTGGTCCAATCCCTCCATTTAGCGACGGCTTTCATTTGTCTCCATCCTGCTGTCTCTTTCACTCTCTGCAGATGGAAAACCAACCAGTTAGAAATCTCTCTTCCTCTTAATCTCTTTCACATTGACTCTTTTCTCAGCACTGACAAACCAATCTCTCTCTGCCTTCATTCCAGACCAGCATCCATCACCTCACCTGGGGAGTCTCTCCTCTTCAGTAAATCCAAAAACCTGACCACAAAATTCCAGTTCCCCAAACACTGTGGCCAGAACTCTTTGAATCATCCCAACTCCTTACTTTATTTGTAGACACTGTTAGAAACCACTGAGGTACAATGTGAACAGGCGGGAATGATTGGAGGGATCCCAGAGTGCTTCAGAAGTCAGCTCCAGAGTCGGGGCCTTTTCAGACGGGGCCTCAACCCATAGCACTTCCCTGGGCCGTAAAGGTCAGCCAGGGCCCGGGTCAGCTGCCAGGCTAAGGGATGAAAGCAAAGAATGAGTCCACTGTTGAGTCTGAGACAGAGAGGAGAGGTCATGTTAGGCTGACAGTCTGGCAGACGCCAGGCGAGGTCAGACCCGGGTCATGGAGGCCGGGGGTCTCAGGCCAGACCCCTTCAGCACCAAAGTAAGCCGTTAGGATGTCAGTGATTAAAGTGGAGCCACAGGCAGGACTCAAAGCACTCCGGGCCGGGACCGGCGTTCCGGCTGTAGAGACAGGCAGCTTGTCAATCCATCTCAACCGACAGACGACTGGCAAACAGAAGTGAGACGTCGTTCTCCTGACTAATTAATAACAGTAACGCGGCTGGTAGGAACTAAAAATGTGTCGGGTTTTACGGTCTAATCAAATACAGTGTAACAGATGGAGTTTGCCACACTGGAAGAAGCAGAGCTGGACCGGCGATCTGGGTGGCGTGCATTCATGGGCTGGCCTCAGGCTGTCACAACTCAGCCAGAACACTTTATTATAAATAATTTCTGCCCATCACCACAACCCATTAGTTAATTTTCCTGTAGTACAATCCAAATAAATCTTTCAGCGCTCCCCGACCTTCACCTTCATCCTCCTTTGAGAATTTAGATTTTGTCATTTGAGCTGAAGGAGTTGGAGAGAAGTGCATGGCAATGGGAAAACCACAAAAGAACAAGTGTGGTGCAAAAACGCTGCAAGGAAAAAAACAACTAAAATCACTCAAGTCTACTCGTATAGCACATTTCAGCAACAAGGTTCAAAGAGCTTTAAATCATTAAAACACAAAAATCCAAAGTCATTAAAGACACCATAGAGTCAGGAATTGAGAAAACCAGTAAGCATTATATTTTATCAAATGCCATTGTTTGATATCAAATATATCAATCAATGTTTCACAAAGCAACTCTAAACCAGCAGCATTTTGGTTCTAAACATCAGTAAGACAGAAACTTTGATTATTACTCTCAGCTACTTTCATCAAGATTTCAGCCAGAAGCATCTTCTGCCTGCTAGTGGAATCAAAGGTGAAAAATGTAATGTCATATTTGATTCATTATTAGGCTTCCATGCACATTAAGGCTATTTGCCGTTCTTGTTTCTTTAATTTAAGAAACATTTCTAAGTTTGGAAAAATGGTCTCCAGAGTTGATCTGGAGAAAATCATTCATGCTTTCATGACATCTGGTCTGGACTACTGTAACACCCTTTATAACTGCCTGAATAAATCCTCAATTTCACATTTGCAGCAGCCAGACTTCTCACTAAACTTCTTGATGAAACTTCTGTCATATCACTCACTACACTGACTCCCAGCTGATTTCAGAATTCGTCTGAAAGTTCTTGTGCTGATATTCAGAGCATTACATGCCCAGGCTTCTGATTGTCTTTGTCATCTCGTAACTAAATATTCTGCTTCTCTTGGTCTTCGTTCTCAAACTCTGAATCTCCTGGTTGTTCCACGAACACGGTTAAATCCTAAAGGGGCCCGGGACTTTCAGTTGCTGGCCCCAAGGCTGTGGAGCAGCTGGCCCTTGCAGCTCCATTTTCTGGTTCTGATGCAGAGCAGAACCAGAACCAGAAGACCTCAGACCAGCAGTGTTCTTGATCAGCTACAGCTGGAGGACTGATTTTTTTTTAATCAGACCTGTAAAGACTCTGTTGCAGTAATGAGAGTAAAGATTAACACATCATGGATGAGTTTCTCTAGATCTCAAGTTATCTAAATATCTTGCAAATCAATTGTCTCACATGTTTGTGTTGACTCTGCTGTTGAGTCTTTCTTGTGTGTTTTTTTTCTCATGTCACATATTTTACATTTGTTCCTGTAGTTTGAACACAGAGGAGCCTCAATGAGATCATTGCTACTGGAAGTTTTGTTTGTTGTGCTGCTTGCACTTTTCACAGACCGTTTTTATTAAACGTGCAACAATATGTAATGATTTCATTCCAGAATTTTTTTTTTGAGCCCTATCCACAGAACAAAGAGGAACATACAGACTGTATCTGCAGGGAGAGGAAAAGAGTGACCCATCAGGAAATTAATTAAGGTGAAAAGAGAAGTGAAGCTCCTGCCTCTGGGTGTGTGGAGCTGAGCAGTTGTCTGAATCACTGAAGCTGTGTCCAGGTCTCTGACCCTCAGCTCCCTCATGCCCCCCAACCTGCAGCACTCAACAGCATAGGAAAGTGAAATGAGATGTCTATCACGCAGCCCAACATCATCTTTTCTGTTTCATGCTGGCCAGAGCTTGATGGTAACACTCAGACATGATGGCAGCGGCTGACACCACATTGCAAAGAATTGCCCTCTTTTATGAGGAATTGAGAGAAGAGAGTTGGAGAGGGGAGGGGTTCTGGGGGGAGATGATTCCTTTTTGATAGATACAATCTACCTGCCATTGAGTCTAACACTAAGCATCACACTGATGCTGCATGGCTCCACACACATCCTCTGAAAGATCCTTTCTAATCTCGGCAGGACAGGGGAAAGCCATGTTCCTTCTGAAAATGAAAAGCTGATTGTTCCCTTCCACAATGGTGAAGGTGTGTAAAGTTCTCGATTTGCACATGAACAATGGATCGGAAACATCACTAGCTGCATTTCCATTAACCAAGAAATTGTTCAAATTGAAATTACAGACATAAAAAACTTGTGGTCCTTTTGCAGCAGGATGAGGCAATTTTTCAGTCGTATCAAAACAGATGTATCTCGCAAAACTACATTGGAAACACTTTATTTACGTCTCGCGATCAACGGCCGGATGTTACTACTGGTAGAAACAAGAAGATGACAGGAAGTAGTAGGAGGATGATGGGAGGGAAGAAGGTATAGAAGACAGGAGGACATGCAGCAGAAGTCAAACTTCTGCTGCTGCACCACACCTTCTAGAGGAAACCTGTGCCCTCAGAGTTTGCAGTAAGATGATGCATATCTGCTATAAGTCTGCAGTGGAGAGTGAAATGTCTTCTGCCACCATCTGTTGGGGCAGCAGCATCAGAGTCAGTGTTGAACATGCTGATAGGAAAGCCTAGCTGTGTTCAGGAGCATCCACAGCTTACAGTGCAAAGAATCATAAAAACATGACAGACTAAACAAAAACATCCTTTTCAGTCAGAGGCTTCTTCACATAAGCTACAACAGATCTGATCTGAAGCAACGCACAAGTAAAGATTTGAAAAGGGTTTACTATATAACAATGTACCAAAAGTTCAGAAAGGGCACATAGAAGAAGAGTTGAAACACCTTACAGCAACATAACATACAGATAGATAGATAGATAGATAGATAGATAGATAGATAGATAGATAGATAGATAGATAGATAGATAGATAGATAGATAGATAGATAGATAGATAGATAGATTTGTCCCTGTAGGGTTTGCAGTGTTTGCTCACTTAACCTGCCAACAGCACCACCAGCTCCCCCTTTCAGGTGACTGTAATAAACAGACGTATACACACAAACATGACAAGAACAACAAAGAAGTTTGATCTCAGTAATTTATGGTACATTTTATTGTCAAATCATTTAATGACTTACTGTATGAAATAAAAAATTTGCCCTGTTTCTTGAGAATGAAAGAAGGCAATACCTTCACCAAGAAGGGGGCGAGTTGCAGGATCCGCTATAAGATAGTATGTAGTTCCAAACTACATGTTTAAGTCTGAGTTAAATATTTAGTTTACAAGCTAATTGTTTATTAAGGTTCTGAACTAAATATCTGGTTTGGAGCAGTGACATGAATAAAATGGTGAAAATATGGCTTTGAAAAAAGATTATTTAACATTTATTCTCTAAACTGGTGGTTAGAAAGTGAAAATGACTCAGTGTTTTTTTTTTTTGTTTTTTTTTTTTGCTGTAAAACAGAACAGGTGAATCTCATAATAAACATTTTACATTTGAGAAGATGGGACGGGTTCCTGACACATATCTCAGAAACCTCTGTCAGGTTTCTACTGCAGCTAAAAGCCAATCAGTCACACTTAAGGTTTAGTGGCCTTCACAGCAGATCCTCGTCCACTGCTGCACAAACATGAAGAAGCATAACCAAGTCCTTGCAGACGTCCTACATAGTGAACCTGCCAGGACACTTCTCCCACTGATTGGTTGGGCTACCATTTTAGTTTACTTATGCAGATTGCCATGGTCACTGTAAGGCTTTTAAAATCCAGGTTAGCATGCCTGCCGGGTCTCACTTAGATCGAGTCTCAGCACTTTCAGGTTATCAGTTATTCGGCTGTTGCTGGGCGATCAATGGCTGTAGTTATGAGCTAATGTGCTGTGACTGTGTCGGGGTAGTGGCGGTGGGGGCTGTTGGTGTGCTTGTGTGTTTTGAGTTGATCCCACTGAAAGTCACCTCTGATGGCCATTATACACCCACACACAGAAATATCCCTCAATTTCTCTTACCCCCTACCAGCTCACTCCCCCACAACGCAGACTAAACAGACATGTTTGTTGCCATGTTCCTGTGATTTGCAGAGGATTTCGAGCTGCGCCACGGCAACATTAATATGGTGGTGAACGCTTCAAGGACTAGCCGGTGGTTCTTAAGCACAGCAGTATGTCTGTTGCTAGGAACAACTTTAGATTTGGAGGTTTGGGAAACAAAAGAGTTTGAGACTTCCCGTCAGAGTCTTTAAAACACTTTCACTGAAAGTCTTCATGAAATGCAACAGAAGCACATCTTCTTGTGCTTCCATACATATATGCATTTTTGTGTCCTGGGTGTTTATGGTTCTGTATCCCCGTCTGGGATTCAGGGTGATGTTTTTGCAAACAGTTATGAAGGTAGTCTGATATTTTCTTTGTATGTGCAAAAATTGTATGAAGCTGTAAATCACCTTGGCGCCTGTTGCCGTGCCGCAACCTGCCTCTCAGCCTGTGTTCTGTGATAGATCTTGACAAGCCGCAGTCTGAATTATTGATCGTCTGATCTGAAAGTTTGATGCTTAGCCGCGGGGCTGGATTAACCTGCCAACAGCACCACCAGCTCCCCCTTTGAGGTAACTGCAACGCAGACGCACATATACAAATGCATATTCATACCCACGTATGCACACATCAGACACCAGTTGACATGGAAGACCTTCCTCTTTGCTGCTAAGAGCCACACACTCGGTGCAGCCTCCCACCTGCACTTCTAACCACGGCTTTCATTCACTGCGTTTGTCTTCTGATCCCCTATGAGTCCTCCTTGGTGGGCGTGTCACATGGGTGAATATTCAGACCTCTTATTGAAAATCTAGAATTCCTGTTGGGGTCATAAATTCTACAGCAGTGTTGTCAAGATTGCTATCACAAAAAAAATGATTGTTCTTTGAAACTGGGTTATGGTTACTGGGTTGTATTCACAGCCTTAAAGTTACTGTCAGAAGTTATCTGTAGAAACCTGTTAAAAACGCTGAAACCAAAATTTTACATACACTGAATAAAAAGAAGCAGATACATTTTATCTCACTGTTTCAGTTATAATCAAACCAAACTTCCACTGTTTCAGCTCAGTTAACATCACCAAAACGAAGATAGAAAGAATTATGTCACAGATTTATTTATTGATGTTTTCCATATCAGAAATTCACAAACAGATTGATTACTGCTTCTTTAAACAAAAAGAGAATGCTCAGAGGCTTTGAGAACTTTAACAGGTTAAGACACACATTTAGGTTAATTGGAGGCACACCTAATTGGCCTATTTCAAGGCCTCAGGTGGAACACAGTTTATTGCTTGAGGCTATTGCAATGTCCAAAGAAAGCTACTAAGCTCAGTGTCTTCCACTTTGATTGCAGGACTCAATCCCCAGCAGAAATGTAGATGGTGTCCCATAAATTATTTTCCTAACGTCATCATGTGATGCACTGGGACATCTTTACACTACCTTTGTTTGAGTGTTCTAGATTCCTCTGTTCACAGATTTTTCTGTGAAACATAACAAGGTACTTGTGGAAAATTTGCCTATTTGGGATTTTTGGTAAAGCATATTGAAATTATTAATAAAGAATGATGATTGGGAAGCTGAAGTTTCTTGGTGCAGTGCTACTTGACATGCTATTGGCTGCAATATGCTAAGCAGCCAATCCAAGAGTGACATTTATTGCCTCTGATTGGCTGCACTCCAAAGGGCGAGCATAAGGAGGACTGTAAATGTTAACTTTTTTTGGAAATGCTAAGATGCTTTGCGGGCTGCACAGTGGCGCAGTGGGTAGCGCTGTTGCCTTGCAGCAAGAAGGTCTTTCTGCACGGAGTTTGCATGTTCTCCCTGTGCATGCGTGGGTTCTCTCCGGGTTCTCCGGCTTCCTCCCACAGTCCAAAAACATGACTGTCAGGTTAATTGGCCTTCCCAAATTCTCCCTAGGTGTGAGTGTGTGTGTGCATGGTTGTTTGTCCTGTTTGTCTCTCTGTGTTGCCCTGCGACAGACTGGCGACCTGTCCAGGGTGAACCCCGCCTCTCGCCCGGAACGCAGCTGGAGATAGGCACCAGCAACTCCCAACCCCGTTAGGGAGCAGGGTGACGGAAAATGGATGGATGGATGGAAGATGCTTTGCAGTTATTTATTGATATTTAGGAAATTTAAAAATAACATCTTCCATGTTTACATTAATGATCAAACAGCTGAAATGGAAGAATACAAATATTCTTTACAACAGACATTCGGACAGAGAATGCAAGAAAGATCACCAATGCCCACCATTCTGTGAATTAAGACATTTTAACATGGACAGTAGTTTTATCAGAATGTTTGTTTTACTGTATATGTTCTTTTTCTTTTGCTTGCAGGTATGGGTTATTGATACTGAACAACCCACACAGAAGTCAGTTAGTCTTTACCACTAATACTAAACAACAACTCCAGTCTCCACAAAAGCAAATCCATCAAGAAAGCTCTGGGATTTTCACCTGGACCTACCCGGCCCCTCTTCACAGAGTTTTCTCTTTTACCTTCAGAAAACACAGTGGCTTCAAAAAGCTGCCAAAACAACAGATTTAGGAATTCGTTTAGCATACTTCTTGTTCAGTTTGTTTGTTTTTTTGGATCCCCATTAGCTATTGCCGTAACTATGGCTATTCATCCTGTGCCCACATGTGTTGTGTGTGTCTGTCAGTAGTTATGATTTTATGTTTACACTGTGAATGCTTTTTCTGCTGGCTGCAATACAAATGCTGCCCTCGGAATATTAAGGATACCTTGACCTTGAGATTCTGACATCAGTAGACTAGAAAAATCCATCAAGAATGGAGATCTTCTAAACCAGTCAAAGTTTGTTCCAATTTGGTCAAATATATTTAATGTTTCTGCTTGCCAGAGATTAATGGAGATGCCGCATTTGTGAAATTGTATCTTTTCAGCATTAGCAGAATATAGACAAAGCTTTGTGCACATTTGTAATAAAAACTTGTCCACTGGTCATATTGTTTTGCTTCTGTGGTGAACATTAGTAAAAAGCAGATTGTAGATGCTGCTTTGGTCTCTTTGCTTTGAGCTGTGGAGTTCCGACGCAGGCAAGGCTAAGAACAAACGCCAACAGTGAAGCCTTCAAGGTCTTCCATGTTTGCTGCACTTTAGTCAAAACATCACTTAATCATCTGTGTTTCCCTTTATTTGCTTTCTTGACAGCCTCCTAAAAATCCCTGCTGGTAGTACTCTCCTGCTCTGACGTCCCTCCCTGTGCTGTTCCATAACTACATGACAAATTGACAAATTGTCAATTTTTTTTGTCAATGTTCCGACTGAGTGATTGCGATGAACTGGAGGTGTAATTATGAACATGTCCAGTATTTCTTAACACAGAAAACATTCCTTTTATCTGAAGGGATGACAGATGACGGAACGTTGTAAGTTTAGCAGTAAAGTGAATGCAGCCTTGTTGGGTAAAGTCAGTCCTGCTGGCTGTGTTGTTAGAATGCAAGTGTCTTTATTTATTGGCGTTTCCTCCATCATCCTGAGCCTCTTCCTCTGTCTTCCATTTCCCTCCATCTCCTCCTGTGTGCTGCTCCTCTTATCTGTCACATTGTTGAAGTGAGTCCTGTGTCTCCTGATTTATTCATGATGCAACTTTTAATATCATTCACTGTGACACTGGAGTCTGCATCTCAAATTAAAATCCTTCAGGCAAAGTATGTGTTGGTGCTGGGTAAATGTTTGTGTGGCTCTTTGAATGGAAAAGACGGAATCAACAATCTCCGTCACTGGTTTCTATACCTTCCTTCACCTGATAACTTTATGCAAAACTGTTTAATTAGAGAAATATCAGAGGACCAGCCTGCTTTACACAGGGTGTGCAGCTCGCCTTCATGTCCCTCGCTATGGTGATGTGGCATCTCAACAATTAGACAAGTGTAATTGAGTAAGGTACATGATTATCAGCAGCAATTCCAGTGATGGAAAGGCACGCTGCCATTCAAGAGTGTGTGGGTGTTAACTACGAGCGTGTGTCTCTGCGTTTTTAATGGCCGCCATAAGCTTTGATGGAACATTACCAGTTGTTCGTGAACATGTGTCAACATATGTGGGTGGGAAGGTGTGCTTCTGAAGAGCTTTATCGGTTTAATCTCGTGGGCGGGATTTTGTGCGTGTTTATCAGGATATTTGCAGAATTTGTCACGAGTGTTTGAAAGTGACAAAGAAGGGTAAAAGCCAAGTTAAAGGTAGCCGTATATATTTTTTCTTCTTCAGTCAATATTACTGCTGTTCTGTGTGGAAGGACACTTTGCAGCTGATGATAATGATCTGTTTCCTGTTACTGTCCAAAGATGTTGAGTTCATATACATTTTCCATGTAAGAGCAGATTATTTCATCTTACTAAAACAAAGCAGCATAAAAAGGTATCCCATATCTCCCCATTGGTAAAATATCAAATCACTGGCATTCTCCACCAGAGGTGTGCTGTGCTGCATGTTTTGGTGTTAAGCCAACACAAAGTGAATAAAGGACCACAATCTCTACACATTACATTATATAGCAAGCCTCATATTTTCACAATATTATATTATTTAAATCACGAGATAAATGTTTAGTTTCAGAACTAAATATTTAACAAATTATTTATTTATATAGAGGTCAACATATCCCAGCTTTTATTTTGATATTCCACATCCACTTATTGGCAAGTCAATTTCAATTTTAGCTAAATATTTAGCCTGGATTTAAAGATTTTGTTTGGAAAATATATGCTGAGTTTGAAAATTAAATATTTAGTTAGCAAAATAAAAATCTAATTTGGAGACTTATACATTTAGTTGAAACTAAATGTCAAGCTTCCCAACTCAATATTGAATCTTTGAGTAAGAAAACTCAGACAAAGCTCTGATGAATGCAGGAATAATATAGCAAAAATATGGCTTTGAAAAATGAACACTGACATATTTTTCTCTATGTTGGGCTAAAAAACCCTAAGTATTGCTTCTAATTTTTCACTGGGCGACTTTACAAATGGCAACCCATAAGGAAGTCCGATCCCCTGTATTACCTGTAGCTAGGTCAGAATGCTACAGAGAGCGCTGTCAGGAAGAAGGAGCGTTGCTCGGCTGCTGCCCTCTTTCCACTGGCCTGCTGTTAATTACAGAATTGATTTTTAAAATTTTTATCCTGGGTGTTCAGACTTTATCAGATGTTACCAGGATGATGTCTTCTTTGGAGACATCCATGACACATCCCACATTGAGGACGCTCTGCTGCAGACCCAGAGCTTCAAGTCCCTCCTGGCCTGCGAATGCCTCGGGATTCCCTTGAATGAACCAGAGAGGAATGTCTGGGACCTTTTCCACCCTGACCCCACCTCACATGAGTGGGAGATGATGCACCAATGGACCAATGGAGGGTGAGATTATTTATATGTCATCAAGTTTCAACCAATGTCATTTCAAGCCACTTTGCCATACAAACAAGTCTAAGTCATATCCTGTTGAGTCAAATCAATGCAAATCAAATTCACATTTATAAATTCAATTATATTTCAAAACAAGTCATAATACAGTCAATTAAATCTAATCAATCTAAGGCTCATAGCAGTGGCTTTGCAGCAATCCGACCCATGAGACACATTTCCATTAACCATAAAATTACCCAAATTAAAATTATGAAAATAAATTTGCTTAATGGTAACAAGGCAATTTAGAAAATATTAAAGTTTTTCTGGTAAAAAGTTTTTGTGTGTGTATTTTTTTTTTAAAGCCATACCAAAATAGATGTATTTCGCAAAACTGCAACTGAAATACTTTTTTTCAGCCCATGAGTCACGTGATCAACAATCAGATGATATTTCTGGTGGAAATGATGAAGAAGACAACAGGAAGTGGTAGTAGGATGGCTTCACAACTCTCACTGCAACACAGTTCTTAAAAAAGTTCATGTGTGTCATTCCAACATGTTGAATCCATAACTCTTCTGTAAAAATATCAACTACAATTTACCCAAAAATCCTGCTTCCAAGTAGGCGGGGCTTGTTGCTCCAGCACATGAAAAAGATGCCGACGACTTCTCTGATTTATGAATATATCTCATGTAACTGTCACTGTCATAATTTTTATTGATTTATGATGTGAACTAGCTCATTCAATGTGTGATTTTAATTTAATGGAAATATCACAATTGTGAAATTTTGTTTTTTTAACACTAGCAGACCATAGATAAAGATGTGGATAAAGTGTCTTTCAGATTCCACATTTGTAGTGGAAATGGAGCTACTGTTAGCGTCTGTGTTCTCGGGGGGACTTTCCCCTTCTTCTCCACCTTTCTCTCCCTCCCTGTGAGTTTCTCTCTCTGTTCGTTTCCTCCCAGCAGGTAAGACTCCAGGTCTGCGCAGCTGCTCTGCACACCTGCAGCCGAGGCTGATCTTCAGCGAGACGTTTGCATACCGTGACCTTCAGCTCATCTGAACTTTAGGTGAGCACGTAGATGAAATGTATATTAGATTTAAAAAAAGCCTCCTATACCGTCTGCTTTAGAGGCTCTCCATAAACATATCGAAAAATGTATTCCCATTGTTTGAAAAGAATTCAAAGAACTTCAGTGTTCGGTTGACTTGCTCTTGGGTCATTATGTGTGTTACCACCTGGCCCTCCTCTTACCCATAATGCTCTGTTGCTCTGCCACAACAAATACCCCGAGGAGGTGAGGAAAGGACGACAAAGCAGGAGGATGAAGAGGAGAGAGGGTGCATGCTGCGCCTCTGAGTGGGGCCACGACTCAGCAGGCTCTGCAGTGTCCCCTCGATGCTGCCTGCTATTTGATGTTGAGAACTCAGAGTGGGCTTGGGTTTTAATGTTATGCAACTTTGAAGATAGACTGTTTGAAGTTATGCATGAATTGCACTCATTTCCAACTTCTTCCTGATTTGTTTTTGTTTTTTTCCTCTTACCATCTCTTTCTTCTTTCAGAGTCATTTTTTTTCCTACTGAGAAGCAGAAGTTTTGTTTGAAGTGAAGGAATGTTTCAAGGGTATCTACAGAAGTGGCTACTGCGGTTGTAGTCTTTGTGGTGCTCATGCCTTAATTATATCGCTTAAGTTACCGCGTTTCCTCGGCAGAAACTATAGTTTCCTGACAGACTAATATCTTTCTGGAGGCTGCATGAACACACTCTGTGGAGGCAGTGTGGAGGTCATCTGAAAGGCAGAGTGCAACAGTCGGAAAAGTGATCTTATAAAGTGTCTTTCAGAGAATTGGCCATTAACTCGAATGAGAAAAATAGTGACGTTAATGAGATGTGAAAGAAAATTCATTTCAGGTGACAATCCACTCTGACACTAATAATATATGATGTTGATCTGCAGCAGTGACTTTGCAAATGTAGTACTTTTATATGCCTATTTGTTTTATGTTTCACATATTTTATGACTGTGATTTTAGAAGAAAAATTTAAAGGCTTCATTATTGTATTTTTTTTAAGTCAGCTATTTTCCTGTACAAACAAGCATTCACACCAGAACTCAGACAGTTTACAACCTGCACCTGTTGCTGGACTGTGGGAAACCCAGACAAATACCACAGACTCCAGAGGAGGCTTCAGCTCAGTTGGTGTTGCTATAATGTGTGACTATATGCACATGTGTCACACATGTCTTTAATGACCAGGAAAATCTTTAATAATACTGCAACAGCCATTAATGGCTCAAAAGGAGAGCAAAGCGGTACAAACTAAGACCTGGAAACAGGAAATCTAAGAATTCCAAACTTCTCCTACAAACACTTTTAGTCTTCGGGTTTTATGAATACGGGCCCTGATGAGGATGCCTCCAGTGTGCCTCCATTAGACATTTACTTTGCAAGAGCCAGAGTAAATCCATAACTCCTTACAGCGTGTCACAGGGGAAAAGGATTTCTGGGTTTTCCTCATGGACCCAATATTTCTGTCATCTATCTTGTAGAGGTTAAAAATGTAGAGTGGATAGATGTTGATTCTGATAAACATGCATTTTGTTACCTTGTTCTGCAATGTGACTGTAACTAACATACATGATGCTACAATGTGTTGTGTCAGATTTATTTGAGAGTCTTAAATGCCTTAAATTACAGTCATTAGTCAATAATAAAAAAATAAACAATATAATCTTTCTGGGCAAATGGAAACATCCTATAGACTTATGTAAGTCACTGAACGGTTTAGCACTGAAACACATTAAAGATCTGCACTACACAGGGTTTCTGGTTCTGGTTCTTTATTGATGAATATTCTTGATGATTTTGATGATGGCATTTGACAAAATGCAATATTTATTGATTGTTTCCTAACTAATTACAGCATGATGTCTTTAGGATGTAAAAGCACTTTGAACTGCCCTGTTGCTGAAAATATTCTATAGAATTAAACCTGACTGTGAAATAATGAACAATATGACAAGATGGATGCCTGAGCACTGACTCAAACATGCTGCCGTCTTAAAGTTAGTATTGAGGTAAACGCTCAATATTTTCAAATACATTTTAATTTTCTACTTTATTGAGGAGTCTGTGTAAATATAACAAGCTGATTGATACATGCTAACAGTAACCGGATGACCATAATTCAGATAGAGTCACCCAATAAACAACAACATATGCGCTTTATCTCATGTGATGAAAGGAAATCTCATTCAAACTTTCAATGAGTGCCACTAAACAAATATTTCAGCTGGATGTCGAATCTATTTTCAATCAGCTAAAGACGTTTCCGTTTACCTGCTCTCATAAACAACACAGTGATGCTCAGTCAGTTCCATCTGTTCCGTCCTCTCTGCCCCTTGTCAGAAAGACAAATGATATGGATCCTTCCCTTTAAGAATGCTGCAATCCCTCATGTTCTGCAGAAGCAATAGGTCTGCTCTACATTTAGGTCCAGTGTTTGACAGCATGAAGGAGGAACCATTACCCCATTGTCGTGTGAAGTTGAAACAAGTGGTTTGGATCTCTGTGATGTATACTTTTAATGAGGCCCATTAAATGAAGTGGCAGCTCCTCACAAGGAAAAGTTGCTTCGTGTTTAATAGTTTTACCGCAAACTTTTACAAGCTCCCCCTCTCCCCCCACCCCCTCTTTTAATTCGGAGTGCGGGCGCTCTTTCCAGCCAGCGCCGGGAGAAGGCTCCCTTGCTCCGCCGAGAGGCACGGAACAGCAATTAGCCATCCTCTGGAGTCTTAATTAGGGAGCCACGTCAACCTGAAGATGCGCGCATGAGAGGACCACACGTCGGTCAACAGCCAAACAAAAATAGAAGGCGGTGGGGAGGTCTGGGGGGTTGGGGTGCAGCATGGGCTCCAATTAATTACAGTTTCTAAATGAGCAACCAAGTCTTAGCAGGTCTGGAGAAGCAGGAGGGATGAAGTCAGCCAGGGCTACTTTGACTACTGGAATGACAGAAGGATGCCATCACTCTGCAGCCCTCCTGTTGCAGACACTGAGCTCAAGTCAGCAAGAGATAAGGAGAAGCTAAGAAGCTGCTTGAAGCACCTCCAGGCATACTGATCTGTGGGATCTCAGATTGTCTGCTATATGTTCTTTAATTGGCTCATAACTTACTTTGAGAAGCCATTGTAGGCAACAGCTTATCTTGCATTTGGCTAATTGACATTCAGCAAATTTTGTGCCTGTGCGTCTGTTTGGTTGCACCTGCTCGTCTCCCATCTCTCATTCTCTGTTTGAAGAAGCGACAGTTACAGTGGCCATGTTGACAGGAAACACAGCACACAGGATGACAAAAGACAATTGCCATGGTGATGGTATAGTATTTGGATTCACGTGTCGGCGGCAAGGAGGAATCAGTGACAAGCCAATGGGGAACGCTTCTGTAATGGCCGCTGAATTAGCATCATAGCTGTGATGATTGCAGCAGCAGCCGTCAGTCTGGTGATGAGTGTTCGGATGGCGGTGGCGTTCCTAGTGATAGCTTCGAGGCCTGATGGCCCCATTGCAGGCCTCGGGATCACATTACCTCTGGTCTGCAGGCTGAACATAGCAGCCTCTTGTTAACTTTAATGAGATAAAGACATGCCCCACTCTTTGTCTGGGGATTCTCTTTTCATATTCAAGTGTGCGAGCGAGTATGTGTGTGTGTGTGTGTCTGCGAACACAGAAGCCTCGGTAATACAGCGCAGCCAGAATAACGTCACGTATGAAGGGAGAATATCAATCCTGATCAGCCAACATTTGTATTCCTCTGATTTGTCTGAGCAGACCTAAAGTGTGTTTGTGCTCGACGTCCTCCTCGTTTTGATGGTCTGAAACTGAGCAACGGTTGTGTCTCAAAAGACCTTGATGGCTGATGTTTTACAAATTCCACTTTGCATTTGTATGAACAATGAAACGTGTGCGCACCTGTGAGGAGAGTGCAGTCTGCATGTATCTGTGTGTTGAAATGGTGATACTGTGGGGCTGGGCATCGTGCCAGCCCCCAAACAACAGCAACCCCCTCATTGGCGCGTCTTTGTCTGAGAGACTAATGGCACAGAGAGAATCAATTAGCGCCATAACGTTGGTGATTTGCCAGAGCTGCTGGGCAGTAGAGAGAATGAGCCATTCCTATGCAGTCACCGTCTTCACTTCACCTCCCAGTTTCTTTCTTCTTCTCTTTCTCATCTTCCTTTGTCAGCCAATAGCTGGTTCCGACTGGGGACACGTCCCCCCTCTCTTCCCACCATCAGTTCCTCTGTTGAGCACCGCAGAGAGATGGCACCCATTTCAGAAAATCCTCTGAAGCCAAAGTCACACCCTATCATTAGAGGATCCCAGACTCCTCATGAGGCAGTGGAAGAACCCCTGTGGTTGGAGACATACGTTATCTAAACAGGGACTCTGCCTGAAAAGAAGCCTCTGGAAGAACATTTTGTTGTTGGAATTGGAATGGTCATTTAGTCAGCTCTGAATTATTTGTAATATTTTTAATATGTGGAACTTCCTCTTGACGTTTGATGTCAGTGGTAATGTACGGTCATCCTCCTCCAATCCCAGGATTTTACGTGTCTGACATGAACTCTGTGTCTTTGTGTTTTGGTTCTGACTTGGTTTGAATCTTGATCAGTTTTTTCTTGTGTGTTATTGTCATTAAGCATGTTCGGTATTCAGATCATGTCTTTGTGTTTCTTGCTCTTGTGATTTAATCTTTGTGTATTTGGTTTGGATTTCTTGTGTTTTTTAAATTTTGCTAAAACCTGTTTAGTTTCCTAAGTTTCTGTCTTAAGTTCTTCCATAACTGCTGTCAGTTCTACTGATTAGTCAGACCTGCTTTACATTTTCACTCATCAACCCTCCCAGTCAGTTTCCTGTTGGTTTTCTCACCTGATCACCAGACTCCAGCTTTCTCTTGCGAAGTCTACTGCGCTGGTTTTTCTGTGGTTCAGCTGCTACGTTGATTTCAGTTTATTTGCCATTCAATCCTTTTTATTTTGTCCAATTTTCAAAAATTTTAAGCCCTGTCACAATGGAATTGTATTTTCACTACATGAGTGCCTTATTTTCCTGTCTACACTGGGGCCAGTCCTCACCAAAATATGATTATAGTGTTTCATGTAGCGATGATTCGCAGAAGCAATTTTTTTCGTTTTTTTTTAATGACTCAGTTTGTCACATTGTTGTGAAGGACTCTCTCACCACAATTGCTTAAGTTGAGCAGTTAAACTGGCTTATTTCCTCAGCAACGTCCTAAAGGTCCCTCCACTTTTTCTTACTAAGCTTTAAAACAGCCTGATTTTTTTTCTTTTTCTGATGATTTTGTTCACTTGTTACTATGTTTGAGCTCATTTCTCAGTTTGGCCTGATTTTTGGATGTTTGTCATGTCACAAAATCAGTTCCAGTGACGTGGTGATCAAGCTGGTAGTCAATTTTATAGGAAGGCAATGATGGACCTTGAATTTCCTACAGCTTCATAGTTTCCTGAAAGGAAGATTAATTTTATTGTAAACAGGATATGAAGGCTACTAAACTGTTTTTAGTGAGTCTGACCTGCATTTTACTACATATTTAAAAAAATAAAGAACAATAAAGACCAGTAAATACTGTACAAGAACAGAGAAATTCATTCTTTACCCTTGGTGGCAAGAATAAATTTTGTTCTTCACAATCAACTCAGTCCGAGGCTTCTGGGAAGTCCTCAACAGACCTCCCATTGCAGCTTAATTTAGTATAATCACTGTTTCCTCTTCAAACTCCTGGCCAATCACACAGTGGTTGTAGGACATGTCACAAAAAAAGAAAAAAAGATTTGCCAGGATAAAACAGGGACAAAAACAAGCTGCAAGAAATCTACAATGAAGAGAAGGATGAGGGAACAAATGTTCTTGCAGAATAATATGTTTGAAACCATTTATACCAGCAAACACGTCCTATCTATCTATCTATCTATCTATCTATCTATCTATCTATCTATCTATCTATCTATCTATCTATCTATCTATCTATCTATCTATCTATCTATCTATCTATCTGTCTGTCTGTCTGTCTGTCTGTCTGTCTGTCTGTCTCAGAACATCAAACCAGTTGATATTTTAGTCAAAGACAACACAAAGTGAAATTCTTGAATGAATGTCCTTGATGGAGGGATAAAACCTACCTGGTTCTGTGATGGGCTGTTTTCATTGGTACATTTGGACCTTCCTGAACGGAGTCACCTGCTATAGTTTCCCAAACCTACCAGAGACGGAAAACATTCTCTTCCTCTTGTCTCTGAGCCGAGTAAGTAGCTTCTGGCTTCAGTACATTTTCCAGAAAGCATTTCAGTGCAGTGACAACGAGGCAGTAAAAAGAAAGCACCCTTCCTCTTGAAATTCTGGCCCTGGAAGAGAAACATCCCATGGATTTATCAAACGCAGTGAGATTGTGTGACACTTTTCCAGCTTCAAACAGAAGGAGAAAGGAGCGGGGGTTAGACGGAGACAGCGAGGTGGACAGAGGCATCTGACAAACTCATCTGCAGCGTCGAAGAAAAGCAAAGTGTTTGCGGTTGGAAAACTAAAAGAGATGTCTGTCATCTACTGTTCCAGTAAAATATCTTTTTTATATACTTCGGTTAAAAAAATATGAGTAGCCTACCCTGGCTTTTGAAAGCTGTCTCGTCTAGACGTGGTAAACGGGCTACACTTGAAGTGATGCCAAATAAGAGATGAGCTGTTACTCAAAGGCCTGTTCACTCTCTTTATCTCCTTTCAGTCTCACGTTCCTCTGAAGTTTCTGCAATTCGTTGCTGATGGCTACCGTTCACAGGAGCAAACAAAACCAAAAAAAAAAGAAAAAATGGCAGCATCGTAGAATAATCCTATGAATAGTATTATTCTTTGAGATTAGGATAGATTAGATTTGTTGTCATTGCGGTGTTTTTAACAGTACAGCTATATGAACAGTGCAACTCTGCTTATTGTTTTTGCAAACAATCAATAAACATGAGACTAAACAGAAGAGGAGACATGATACTTAGTGTGCAGCTCCATTAGCATCCTAACAGCTCATGGTAAAAACTGGTTTTCAGTTCATTTATCTTTATGCTGCTGTAGGGTGAAGAGATTCCAGGGACAGGATGTCCTTACATGTGGGTATTATGTAACATTGACCCGTAAAATGTTTTTTAGCTTTACATCATGCTATAACAATATACTTTCATGTAAAGCATGTAATGACTTTGATTCTTTCATGCATGTTTGAGGACTCCTTGAATCTCCCATGGCAACCACAAAGCTCTGTCTTTTTCCACACAGCTCCTCCTTGCAGTTGCAATCTCCTACCCCGCTCCTCCAGACTAGCAGCAGCCATTAGCAAACACCTGGTGGCACTCTGTCTCTGCTGAGCTTGTCATAGCATTTGCTTCTCTGTGCAATGCTCCTAAGAAATGTTGTAAACGGCATCATGGAGGAACACTGTAGTTATGATGTGCCGAAGGCAAAGTGCTAGAAAGAGTAGGAACTTCTTAAAGAGACAGGGACCCTTTTCAAGGTGTAAAACTGCTATGTCAAATTTATTTTATGTAAAGTTCACAGCATTTTTCTAACAACTGAAAGTAACAGTTGATTGTACTGTGTGACTGGAAAATGCTGAACAATGCTCCTTACTGCAAAGCAATGGAAATGGACCAGAGGCAGAATGAAGAAAACAAAATAGGACCCAAAATGCAACCCTTGAGGTTCTCCACAATGAATAGCTACAGTGAAGAAGAGGAGGAAGAGGAAGAAGTCCTGACAGCCAGGTAAGATTTTGAAGCATGACAAGACTGAGCTTTAGAGACCAGCAGTGAGCCCCGATCTTGATGGACGGCATCAAAAGCAGTGGTTAGGTTGAAAAGAACTACAACAACTGAGCGGCCTGAGCCAACAGTTCAGAAGAGATCATTAAAAACTCTTGAAAGTCCTGTCTTTGTGCTATGGCGAGATTTAAAACCAGAGTGAAATTCTTCACCAACACCATGAGCATTTAAAAAAGGTCTGCTGCTGATTAAAAACAGCCCTTTCCAAAAATCTTGGACAGAAATGGTAATTTGGAAATAGGCCTGTAGTTAGAAGGAACATTAAGATCAAGATTCTTCTTTTTGATGATCGGCTGCACCACAGCACGCTTGAATGCAGCTGGTACGCAGCCAGATAACAAGGAAGTGTTTAAAATGTGTAAAATGCTAAAGCCGGGGATGTGAAGAATCTCTTTGAAAAGATGTGAGGGGAGGATGTCACGCTGTGAGCTAGAAGGTCTCAAATAAAAAATGGTTTCCTTTAAAACTGAAAAAGACAAAAGCTCAAGCTGATGGAAAAACCGCAGAGCAATCAGAGAGTACAGGCTGCTCCAACGCAGGCCGAGACTGAGACCAACTCAGAGCTGAGACGTTCTCGGCAAAGCATTTCAACAAGGTGTTGCAGCGTTTATGGGAAGCCTGTGTAGAAACAGTGTCTTTTGGATTAATACAGTCAAAAATATTAAAAAGAACTTGAGATTTGTGACTGTTAATGGAGATCATGTTGGACAAGAAAGCAGATTCAGTAGCTTTCACTGTGGATAAGCTTTGCCAACTTTGTCCTTTTTTCAGGCTCTTTCTGCGCGGCAGCTGTCCTGACTGAGAGAGCAAGTAAGTGAATTTGTTCATCCCAGGCTGATTGGGTGGTTTGTCTTGCCTTGGCATCAGGGAAGTCCAGAATGTCAGAACATGTTGAGTGAAAAAGATCAGCCAGCCCTTCAACACTTACATCAGCACAGATGTTAAAATTAAATCCAGAGCCAAAGAACGTGGAAGAAGAGAGGCCAGCTGTCAGTGAGTTCATGGTGGGCAAACGTTTTCAGTATTAAACCCAGTGATAAGCACCGCAACATCAAACAAGACAGGAAAGTGGGTTTTCATGCAATATGAACATCAGGCCATCAGTCAGAAACAGGTCCAGAGATTTCCCTTTGACATGAAACGGTTCCTGTACACACTGGAAATAACTGAAATTGAATCGATAACAATGATAAAGTCTTTCGTTATTGGTCCAGACTAACAGACCAAATCCAGATCCAATTTTAGCTCCACAAGTGGAATCTTGAAGCTGGTGCATCTGGAAGATGAAAGCTGTGACAGACATGACTGGAAGAAGAAGTTTGGAGAAACAAGCTCACTATAGCTGTTTCCATTACTGATGTAATTCTATATATTTGTCTATTTTCTGCTTATGTAAAAAGAAAAAAACAACAAAAAAGACACACACAATTTCACAATTATTGAAATCACACATGAATAAGCTTGTTCACGCGATATATCATTAAAATCGTAGCAGTGATGGATGTAAACTGTTATATGAGATATATCCATAATTCATCATGGTGCTAGCCGTAATTATTTTTCAGCCAATCAGAGGAGACGTTGGCGTTTTATTCAGGCGTTGGAGCAACAAGCCCTGCCTACTTGGGAGCGGCTACATGTAGAGAGTTTTGGGGAAATTGTAGTTTTTTATGAACTTTGATGCTGTGAAGCTCTGTGGGGCGTGCTGCAGACTGTCTGAAATAAACCATCATTGTCCTGGTACTTCTGTCATTGTTGTGTTTCCATTTTGCAAATATTTGTTTGATGAGGGAAATTGGTCAGAGTTGATATGAGGGTGGGTGGAGCTAAATCCAGCACAAGCCTAGAAGAGAACCAGAGCCTGGAGGAGACCTGAAACTGGGGTGGAGGTTCACCCTGAACATCCTGCCAGAGATACAAAGCTCGGATGAAAGTTCGAGAGTGGTCCAGTCAAAGTCTAGACCTAAATGAAACTAAGAATATGTGACATCCAATCCCAGCTGAGTTTGAGCAATTTTATAAAGAATGAAGAATAATTTCTCTATCTGTCCCAAATGGGTAGAGACACACCCTGTAGTTACAACTACAGAGCTTTCATTCATTTATTTTTTTTCTTACAACCACTTCACAGTTATACTCTGCTGGTCTGCCACACGAATGCCTTGTGTCCCTACCCGCTGTTTATGTGAGTCACAGCAGATCTGCTGCACCTTTCGGCCTCATTCAGTAGAGTTAGCAGAACTAGAAAGGAAGAACCCAGGATGGGTTGAGGCCTTCTGCCCACAGGGTGGAGAGTCTGGTGGCTGGAAAGGAATGTGTTTGTCCAGACTTGGAAGTCATGGACCAGCCTCCCGGAGCTGCTTGCAGGAGGGAGCCTGCAGTATCAGGAGCCTGGGTATGGGCGGGGCTTTGATGAGGGAGATGACCAGTGGATGAATCACATAAAATAGCAAGTTCCTGTGGGCAGGCACCTAATTTTTTCACGGAAGTGACTGTTAGAGAAGTATTTTTACACAGTGGTTAAAGATTCCAGTTGTGAGATTGTCATATGTTCTGGCTTTGTTATGCCCACACACACACACGCACGCACGCACACACACACACAAACACACACACTACACAGAAACCAGCCCAGCATGTTGTTCCACATGCTTGTTTTCATGCAGCATGCTGAACTTTAACATCGTTACCCTAAATGAACCCGACTAAACATGGTTGGTGTGAATGCAGAGTTGGATAGCAACTAGTTACATTCACTCTGTTACTGTTACTTGGGTAACATTTTTGAAAAAAAAATTTTTTAATTTTCATTATGCTTCATTTTTTACTTTTACTTGGGTAATTTTATTATGAAGTATCTCTAGTCTTACTTTAGTGGCGTTTCTGAATTTTCTACCCAGTGAATGAAGAGCAGAAATGATTTAACCCAAAATTCCCCAGACAGACACACACCTACAGCTTTTGTTGAAGTTTCATAAGTTTTATGTACATATAAAAAAATGGTTTGGTAAAATGTTATTTTGTTATTTTTTTGTTTCTTGTTTTAATTATCATCATTTGGTCCTTAAATAACCGTCTGATGTAATTTTTTAATTTTAAAGTGCTTGATCATTTAATGAGTCATGCAGTACTTGACTTCTTACCAAATACGTTTTTACTCTTACATGAGTAGATTCTTTAGTAAAACTTTACTCAAGTTTTACTTGAGTAAAACTATTGTGAGGTAGTGTTATTCTTACTTGAGTGTAATTTTTGGCTCCTCTACCCTCCTATGTGTGAATGCAACATAAGAAACTGCACAGTAAGATGGTGAAATCATCCTGAACAGTTGTAAAAAAGAATCACATATTCAGATCCCAAGAAATCTGCAACTGAGTAGGGCTATTTACATTTAAATTATGTACAGTATGTGTATATTTGTGAATCGAAAACAGCAAGAGAAAACTGCAAGAATAAAAAAAAAAAAACTGTGCAAATATTAGCTGGAATGTAAACAACAGTGATGCTATTTTAATCAGAGTTCTTTTGTGTGCAATCACCTGCCCTGGGTCAAAGGTCATCCCAGCCCTGAGCTGGCCTTCCTGACAAGCTGATCTAACTGCTTCCTCTCAGCTGGAGATCAGCTGCTCCTGCGACGTTCTACAAGATGGCTGACGGCTGCCCAGAGAGAACAGAAAATGTCAGAAGAACCAACTGCTGTCCTACTGTAATAAAAAAAGAACCTTTTATGATGCGTCTTCGTAATTCAAAGCAGCTTCATAATCAAAACTACACTCAATGAAATAGAAATCTACCCAAGTAAGTCTATTTAATTTCTATCAAACAATAAAGCTCCCACAGTTAAAAGACTGTGTTTATTATTAAAAGGTGTGTTTATTCAGCTAATTCTGAAATTCATAAAAAATTTGGAGTGTTTCACAAATCAAAGTCAGGCCTTTTTGGAGGCTGATTTATTGTATTAGCCAGTTCCAATAATAGTAATAGTAATAATAATAATAATAATAATAATAATAATAATAATAATAATAATAATAATAATAATAATGATAATAACACATTGGTCCATTATGTTTCAGTTTACATAGTAGGCCATAAAAAGATGTGCACATGTACATCTGTGCATGCACCCGAGGATATCTGGCACCTTTCCAAACTTTGCATCCTGCACAAAGCTCTATTGTAGTTAGTTGTGATAATGAGCTCAGTGTGCCCTTCTGAGGAATGTGTGAAAAAGAGCTGCTTCGCTGGAGGAATGCCCCCTTTCCCACACTCTTAAAGTGCCAGTGGCCCCCTTTGAACATGACTGGCATACAAATGTCTTTGTGACTCAGAATAGAGCCAGCGTTTGGTGGGTGAACCAGAGTGCAAAAAGGGGGCATCCTGGCTGCGGCCCCAAATCCAGCAACAGTCATGTGCAGACGATGTGGAAGCTGCATCTCCCAGGAGCTGAAAGGTTAACTGCAGATTAGCCGGGTTGTGAGCTCTGATTGGACTTCCATCCACTAGCCTTGGTGAAGCACACAGACTTGTGAGCCAAGATACTTATAGACAAAAAGGTGGCAAAATGAAAACACTGCAAGTGGGAGTGCGTGGTGGGTGGAAAGTCTGCCGCTAACTAATGCATACTTTATGTACAGATTGGAGCTGTGAAGCTCCTTAGAACAAAGAACCAGTGTGAACCTTTCATTTTAATTAACAAAATAAAAAAGTCAGCCAGTATTACAGATAGACTTAGGTTATGATGGTGACTGATACTTTACATATTTGTTGTTATTGTTTTAATTCAATTTGCAATCAGACACCCTCTTTTATTAGCATGTGCCACTTTGCTTTGGTTTACTGTCTAAAACACAAACACAACACAAATACAATCCAACATTAATGTGTGCTGTGGTGGCAAAGCGGTGAAGCACAACCCACCTGTAGAGGCTTTGGTCCTGGACGTGGTCATCACAGGTTCAAATCCAGGCCTGATGACCTTTGGCGCGTATCTTCCTCCTCTCCTGTTACCCACTCTCCTGTCTGACCTCTCTTAAATAAAGGCCATCAAACCTAATAAAATAAACTGATCCAATTATTACAGTGGAATGTGAAAAATGTTCAAGAAGAATAAATATCTTTACAAGCCACCACACACAGCAAGGAAAGAAGCAGTGTTAAATGAGCTGCAGCAGCTTTGAGGCGTTCTGTGGAAACAGGCAGCTCATCTTCACACAGGAGATAAATGTGGACTTCAGGAGACTCAGACCCAACCTGAATTCTGTTGTTCCACTCAGGGAGACTTGACAGAAAAAGTAGCATTTATTTAAAGGGCCAGTATTCTGTAAAATTAACAGTTTTTGAGTTTTCCGTTGTGTTATAATGTTATACCCTCAATAAACACAAACCTGGAGTTTGCCTTGATTCTTTCGTGCATATTTGAGAAATTCTTTAATCTCCACGCCAACCATTCTCGCTGTTCGAACACCTGGGTGGACCTAAACCCACCTTAAAGATGCAGCTCCTCTTCTGAGCTGCAGTTTCTAACAGAACAGCCCTCCCCTGAAACTCGTCCACTCAGTTCCTTCAGACTAGCCAGGAGCAATCAGCAACACCTGGTGGAACTGTAAATCTACTGAGCTCATTGTAGAAGCTACTTCTCAGAGCAAGGCTAGTAAAAACATTGTTAAAGGGTTAATAGAGGAGCCATATTGTCATGACTTCCTGAAGTCAGAATTTCAGAAAGAACAAGGAGTTTTTAAAGAGAGAGACCCGAGGCATTAAATTAGGAAGTCTTATTTGAGATATACAGCATTTTTATAACAACTGAAGGTAGCATAATTAATTTATTGTGCAATAAATTGACAGCATGTGGCTGGAAAACACAACATATTGCCCCTTGAAAAAGTTGGTAGTTACTGCAAATGAACAAAAAACTGTCTAAGATAAAAACTACAAAAGAAAAACAAAATATCAAGTAGTCTAATTATCAAGGAAAGCAAGATATAGCTCTGCACCATTATGAGGTTTAGCTTCTGTACTGTACTTCTTTCAGCAGTGTAATATATTCCATAACAGAGATGTTTTCAATCCTCCTCTAATCCTTCCTTCCTTCATTTATTTCTCATTTAAAGAAAATAAAATATATTTCATGAAACTTACATCAGTGTTGTACTCCCTCACATGTTCAACACAGAGTATACGTAATTAACATTTACATCAGCCAGAAAATGTCGCTAGGCTAATTAGGTGGGTTTACCTCTCGTTACATCACTGATCAAATTTCCAAACCTCCCCTAAAAATTTTATGGTCAAATCTGAAAATAAATAAATTAAGCGTTCCGTCGCTGACTTGCACACAAACACTCGTTTTATATTTAACAACCGCCCCGGACATACGCTCCCTCAGATCCACACCAACACGCGGATTTGAATGGCTTCCTCCGTGTCCCTCATTTGGATACTTTTCTGCTTGTCAGCGGGGTAAAGAAGCAAGTGTGGGTGGTTTAATGTGCGTGTTTGAGTTTGGAGACATAATTCTTGGATGCCAGTGGGCCACTGAGCAGCCATGGTTTCGTTGCATGAGTCCAATCAGCATGGTGAGAAACAGCGGGGCTCCCAGCAGTGCATCTATCTTCAAGGCCAGACCATGAAACAGAATGGAATGATGAAAAACTCTAAGTCTGATGGAAACAGTGAGCTAATAAAAACAGAAAAATCTGGTCGTTATCAACTCGCACCCATGTCAGAGGAAACTTCTCTTAACTTTCTAAAGCCACCAGATCTTTAGCGACTAAAGAGTTGCACTTCTGCGCTGCCTCTGTTTTTCCATGGTTCAGTTACATATTGTATCAGCAACATAAATTCATTCAGCATTATGACGGCAGATCCAGTGGTAGAGCTGGACTTTTATAGAAGAGGTGGAAGGAGTTTGACTTCCCTTCTTTGGCTCCCTGTTAAATCCAGAATAAACTTTAAGATTTTCTTTCTCTCAAATAAAACTCTTAATAATCATTGTTATAAATAACCGATCCATATGTTCCTATCGGAGAGTTTCCAAAGAGAAAATCCATGTGCCACAGTGCACAAGTCTCCTTCATTTGGTCTCCAGAGCAACTCCAAAGAGCAGGGATTAATATCAATTATGCACAAGTGGGAAAGTTCCCTGCTATGTGCCACATTCTTAATAGGGACATGTGTAAGTCATTAGCTCTACACTTTGAGCTTCCAACACCTTAACAATGTGTGAGAAAAAAATAAAAGATGATTGATGGTGAGGAACTGGGCGAAGGGGCAAGTTGAGGGTTTCAGTAGAACTTAAAAGAATGTGGGTCTCATGATTACTGTCCTTAGAAACACAACAGCAGACTCCTTGGTGACAAAGATTATCGAAACTGTAAAGAGATATTCAGCCTTTCTCTCACATCCTCACACATACAAGAGACTTTACTTTTGGCAGCTTCTAATTCCATTCTCCTCCCTGGTTTTTACTAACAACCCCCGAAAATTTCTGTAAATGTGCCTGTCAGTTACCAGCAGGTGTTTCATTTGGGGAATATCAGCAGGTCAAATCTTTGCTTTCTTAAAGGGGCAGTATCATATAAATTCAACAGTTTTGAGCTTTACACCATGCTATGAGATTACTCCCTCATCAAAATTATACCTGGAGTGCTGCCTTGATTCTTTCATGCATGTTTGAGAAATATTTTAATCTCCATGGCAACCATTCAGCTGTGCAAAATGCCTGGGTGGACTTAGCCCTGCCTTTGAGACGAAACTCCTCCTCTTAAGCTGCAGTTTCCAAGCATCTGCCTCATGACCTCCCTCTCCCCCAACTCAGCTCCTTCAGACTAGCCAGCAGCAATTAGCAAACACGTGGTAGAATTGCGCATCTGTTAATTCTCTTTTGGTTCTGATCAGTCTGTTTGTCTGTCCAAAAAACTGTGTCTTCAGTCAGAGGCAATACACACCGCTACATTGTTTTCTGCCCACATCTATCACCACCTACAATAACTCTTTACCTAAACAAGTTACATTTAATCATGTAAAATCGACTATATTGCATCACCTTATAAAGTTGCTTTGATTCTTTCGTGTGATGTTTTGATGACTTCCTCAATTTCAAGGCATTAAATAACAAAGTCCAATTCCTTTTAAGTTATATTTGACAAAGATAGACTTTTTATTACAACTGATGTTAGCATAGTTACTTGATCATGCTATAAAATGGCACCATGTGCCTGGAAGACACATTATAGTGCCCCTTTAATTTCTCTTTGGGATCAATAAAGTATTTTTGAGTTGAATTTGAAATGTCTTGACTTTGTATTGAATTCATTTGAAGGTCAGGCTGAAAAGGGATTGCAAATCGTCACATGTAGAGAAACAGCGTTTACTGAGAGAGATGCTATAGACAGATGTGATTGTGAGAGATCAATGGGGGCACTACAGGAAGCGGGCAGACGGATCTCCTCATCCCGCCTCGCTCCGCAAATAGCTCCTTTGCGTCCCTCGGCCTCTGCTTCCCTGGAGACGCGCTCCTCCGGACAGATGACCTCGCTCTCAGCCAGCACTCAGGAATGAGCAGAGCCAGCCAGCGAGGCTCCACGTCTCTCTCAGAGCTCTCCACAGATTATAGAGGAGAGGTGGAGGTGCTGAGGCCCAGACAGAGATCTGGAGCTGCTGCTCCAGACAGCCAGCACAATGCTCTTCCTCTATAAGGGGGACGGAGCAGCAGCTATAGAAGCCAGTAAATCCGCACCGCAGCGAAGCGCCAGCAACACAGAACCATTGTGCTGCTGCTGCTCTTTGTTTCGTCTTTTCCATGCATGTCTGGGTGTCTGTGCACATGGAAGCATGAATGTATGCTTCTCTGTGTGCTTGCATGTGCATCTACATGTCTTTACCTCAAACAAGTAGCCGTCATCACACAGCTTCTTTTGTTACGATCCCCGCTGCACAATGTCTCAGTGGTGAGCGGCTGGAGGAGGAGAGAGCGCCGCACAGCTGAGGTCGGCAGGGGAGGGGAGGGAAGGATTTGATCTGAGATGGAGCAGACTGCTTGGAGCCGAACATGGAGCTGCGATTATAGTGGCCGGGGACCGCAGCGAGACGTCGCCCGGCAACCCCGGCAGCACTGCCCGTAAATCATGGACGTGTCTGGTCCTCGGTGGCGCCCCGAGCCTTCCATCCCGTCTGTCAGCATCGCGGCTGGAGGACTGGGAACCAGGGGCCATCCATGCCCGAGGGCCCGAGGGAGTCGGGGCTGAGATCGGGATCAAAGATGACCGAGGACTTAATTCAGTTTTACTTGAGCTTATTTATGTGACTCCAGTTCATAAGAAATGTCGCTGCGAGGCCTTTTGCAAAAAGGAAACTACATACAGAAATATAAAGTCAATTCATTCCAATTGTACCAACGGCTTCAGAGTTAATATCATCCGCTTCAGCTACCAAACAAAACATCAAGTTTATGCCTGAGCAATCCCAGCAGACTGCGTCTTTCCAGTGGCTCGTGTAGATTTCTCTTTTAATTCAGTTTTTTACTGAGTGTTGTCATCCAGCTTTTTTACTCAAACTCTTCATTTTTAAATCAGTTGGCACACAGTTTACCACATGAATGTAAATACAGTTTACCACATGACCCAAAACAAAAATTAAATCTGTAAACCAGGTAGAAAAAAAGCTCTTTTTTATTAACCCTATCTCTAACCCTTAAAAAAGATATTTTCACATATACCATTTGTCCAAACTCTAAACGGTAAAATTTTCACTGAATCAAATTCTCGATGGACATTCAGGTCTGATCCAACCTCCATTATTTAGGCATCCGAGACGTGAGATTCCTTGTTTAGAAAGAAAAGGTAAGAGATTGCAAAGAAAAACAAATAAATCCCAGGGAAAAGTGGAAGGAGGATTTCTCGCTCCCACAGATCAACAATTGGACCAAAGCCCGACTTTTTAAAAATGTGGTTGGACAGCTCCTTCTTCTCCAGAGTCATCGTCTGAACATTGCTAATTCTTCACACGTATCAGAAGGTGAAGGGTGAATGAAAACAGTGGAAGAAACGGGTTGATGGCAAACACAAAAGGGAGGAAGAAGGAGACGGGTGGGAAGATTGGGAGAGAGAGAGAGACAGAATGAGAAAAGGAGAGGAAGAAAGCTGGTGGTTTGTGCATCCTCTCAGACAGAGAGGGGGAGATAAAGCCAGAGATGGATTGGAGGGGAGAGAGGAAAAGAGGCAGAGAGGCTTTAATGAATTAATGACTGTTCTCACAACTAGATGCCTCCTCTCTTCGGCTCAGACGCGGCCAATGAAATAATAAATAAACACATGAATAAGTGAAGAGGCCTGGATAAGACGGCACTCCAGAGGGGAAGGAGACAGAGGGTGGGGCGGGCGGGGGTCTGGACGGGGGGATTGGCACACGGAAAACCTCTGGTGATTTGCTTCAACATCAAGCAGCTGGAGGTTACTGAAAAATTTAGCGATACACAAGGAGACTGTGAATGCTAATAGAAGCGGGCCAGCTCGCCCGATACCACTGGCCCTCCTCCGACGGCTCGTGGCGGCCCCGCTCGGACCACCTTCAGTCTCAGGTGACCTTGGGTGATGGCAAGATCGAGCCACTGCCGCACATGCAAACGAGACTCGGGCTCCCAGACACTGCGGGTGGCCAAGAGGGCAAATGTTGTTGTCCAGATGACATGTTCAGCATGGCCAAGGCCCACACAGAGGCAGGCAGGCTGCCCATCAGCCAGACACACAGGTCCATCAGACTGAACACACAGGTCCATCAGACTGAACCAGGGCAGCAGAAACAACAAGAAAAGGAACAAAACAAAACAAACAAAACAAACATTTAAAAAAAGATTTAACGTTTGATTTACAATAAGATCTGAACCAAACATCTGATTTAGTTGCTGTTGATGCTAACCCATCTATTAAATATGTTGTCTAGAGTGTATATATATCTAGTATATATACAAACAGCATTCAAACTTCCAGGAAACTGCAAAACAGTTGAAACACTGAGTTCCTTTGAATGAAGGCTGAGGACATGCCTGCTTTTGAACGTAACAAATGCAACATTAACCAACATAGTTGACGTGTATTGATTACTTCCAGTGATGAGATTTAGCAAAATGTCTCGTCTGTTCTCTGGTTGGTGACTGTATGGTGTTTTGTGACATCATGTTTTTATGATGCAAAGCACTTTAAACTGCTCTGTTTCTGAAATGTGCGATAATAAACTTGATTGGCTGATTGATCAGTATTTTGGCCAAAGTGTGTCTATGCATGTGATCAGGTCCCAGTCCAGTTTTGGGGCCCCTGGTGGCTCCTCTAAGGGTTCTGTGACGGAGCCGGGCCTCTGAGGTGCTGCCGGAACTGTCTGGGTTATTAATGACGGGGATGGGTTGTACCTCACACATTCCATCACTCTGTGGCTCACACATTACCAGCTCATCTACCACACTGACACCTTACACTCCTCCCCCTGAGCCAAGCACAAATTCCCACCGACCACCTAATAAACGTCTTGGTTCTGGAGCAAAGCCTTCTGAAGCTCTTTTTTTTTGTTTAGATTAAAATCTTTGATGAGATCACATTTCTGGTGCATGCATCCACCTAATATGACTCTAAAAATATCAGTAACACAGTTTTGTGTTTACAGTTCTGTTAGATAACATTATTATGTGTTTTCCAGGCACATAGAGCCGCTTTATAGCAAATATGTTACCTTCAGTTGTTAGAGCAAGGCTGAATATATCAAGTATGACTTAAAAGAAATGTAACACCTTTCAACTGTCTCTTTAAAAACTCCTGGTTTTTCTGAAACTTCACCTTTTCTTATAACAGAAGTTGCAAACTCTCTGAATTCTGTATGTCTTGACCTCTGACCTTCATAAAGACACAGAAGTCATGCTGCCTTCATCAACATCGTTATGATCTCTGAAATTTCCAAAACTGTGCTCATGTGTTATAATGTATTCATCCGTCGATGCAGCTGCTTCAGCAAGTTTTAACTTTTTCGTGATCAATCAATCAGTCAATAAAGTTGATTTATTTAAGGCAGTTGAAGGAGCTTTGCATAATGAAAACACAAAATCACAAAGTTACAAAGAAAACACCATAAAGTCAACAATTGAACAAACTTTACATTTGCTGTAAGAACAACTGCCTCTACATGGTCCAGAGTCCTGGTCCTGGTCCTGGTCCTTTCCTGGTCCTGGTCCGGTCTTGGTCCTGGTCCTGGTCCTGGTCCAGAGTCCTGGTCCTGGTCTTGGTCCTGGTCCTGGTCCTGGTCTTGGTCCTGGTCCTGGTCGACCGAAACCATAAAGTCTTGTTGCAGAAGGAGAATCTATGTTGTTTTATGAAGCATTAAGGTCAAATCAGTTTGCAGCATTAAACTTTTGAAAAGTACAGCATAGTTACTTCTTGTTCCCTTAAAGTCTACAATTTGATTGTGGTGATGGTCTATGAGAGCGACTCGTCCTGTCCCAGAGCATCAACCACTCCGGCTTTAAAACGGCCCACTGATGACTCAAACATAGAAAATCTAACACTGACGGTTTTTGTGTCCTGAGGGCCCATCAATTACAAATATATTCATAAGGGTGCACAAAACACCAACTTACATGCATAATAGCACAGTTTGAAGGAAAGAGAAGGTTTATAATTGTGAATGCACCATTTAGTAACTCCTGGTGGAACTGGAAATCATGGCCTGAGCTCTGGATGCAGCTCACATAAGACTTACAGTAGTATTAGTATTCAGTATTCCAAGAAATTAAAATCATTCTGTTTAATAATATGAGTTAAAGAATGAATTAGCCACAATAATCAATAATCACTTGTTTTCTTTTGAAGTAAAGAAAACAAGTGTGTTTGAGGCAAATCAAGTCATTATTAGCTATCCTTTCTAACTTGTTTGCTTTCAGGTGAGAACAGATTCAACTTATTTTGAGAGCAGACGACAACAGGGTGCGTTGCCTGGTGAGGGAAAGGTTTTTGATGCCTTTGAGCTGCGGGGCAGTAACCACTCTGAGGTCTGTGGTGAGGGCAAGAACAATGACTCAACTCCAGCCTCGACTCAACCTCCGAGGTTTGCCTTCCCCCAAAGGGCAATAGCTTCATCCAGTTCCTCCTCTAGTCCTTAGTATATATATATATATATATATATATATATTATATATATATATATATATATATATATATATATATATATATATATCAGTAGTAACAATAATTGAGTCATTGTTCTTGCCCTCACCACAAAAAAATTGTCTTTTTATTTTTTTATGTTGTTTCATTTTGAAATGGAAAAACCACAGAACAGACCAAACATGGATTGTGGTAACACTGCTTTTGAATTTAAGAATGGACTTTGACAGGGCCACTTCTTTACAGTCCACACTTTCAGTGAACTTGCTGTCGTAAATAAATAGCATTTGGATTTGAACTTGCTGTGCTGCTTTTGATTCGTTTTCTTTTTCCAGTTTTATCATGCACAAGAACTAAACTCGCTACATGTTGGTTAAAATTAATTGGTTCATGCTATTAATTCAACATTTGAATACTATAATCTAAGTTCTCTGCTCCAGCAGGTAAAAGTCTCCTGACTATACTCAGGGGATTGTTCTACTATCAGAATGTTGAAGGTTTAATTCCAGCTTCCTCCTGCCCCTGGGCAAGGCACACAACCCCAATTTACCAAGTCAGTTCTTTATGTATGAGTGCAAATGTGGCTTGAGTGAAAGCACTTTGAGTGGTCTATATGACTATGAGTATAAGCACTATATAAATTAATTTATTTGACCATTTATGATTTTTTTCTGAAATAAAATGCAAATATACATATTTGGGTCCCATCATGACATCCATGAATCACCATATCCATTTGTTTGACCCTTTAATGTTTTTTTGTCATTAGAGTTGAACACCACAACTCAACTGCAGTTGAAACATAATGAATATGAGTCAACTCCTTCTAAACATGATTCTGTTTTCTGACAAAATCATCAGTCCTGTAACGATTCAAACTTTCTTTAAGCAATTTGACTGTTAGATGGTCCAAGAGAATACGTAGAGGTGTAACAGAATGCAGATCCAGCTTATCTGCTCATATTTACAGGATCTGAATCTGAATTTTAAAGAGTTATATTTTCGGTAAAAATTTTACCCCATCGTTAACGTTTGCCTGTGATGAATGACCTGGAAAGTATCAGTGATAAAAGAGATGTTTGCATATCCCTTTTGGCACTGATGACTCTATAACCTAATCTTGGGTAAGAGGAAAACAATAACTGGATAGAAGCAGAAAGGAATAATTGGGCCAGATGAGGAATTGTTTTTAGAATTAGCCTCAGATCTCCCAGACTTACCAAAATTTGCACATCAGGGCTTCCACACAACTAATGATCTTAAAACATGATGATTTGCAGCTAACACTTCATATTGTCAAAATGTGTGGTTGAGGTAAACCTGAACATGGAACTGACATCAGGAGGAGCACAGTGGAATTTAATGATCAAAAACACAGGAAGACTCTATGAATGAGACCTGAAGAGACCCAGACAAAGGGGACAAGAGAAGAATTCAGCACGATGAAACCAAGGAGCCAAGTGGCTCTGGAGGCTCTAAACCTATCTCTGGTGAAGGATTGCTTCATGGCACGGAAACCAGGGAATGCAGAACAGAACCGAGGGAGAATACTGAGCAGAGACCTGAGTGAAGGTGACTTTTAAAGAGATAAAAACACAGAGGAACCAAACTGCTAAATGATTTACACACCAAGAGGGGAAAAAAACACTAAAAATTAAAAAGAAGGCAACTCAGAACCAAACAAACAAGTGTGCATCATGACATGTTTAAAAAGCTGAAAACCAGGAATGGAGTGAGATTGGCAGGTACAAGGAAGGCCACAAATATCACTACAGGAGTTCGTGTGACTGTGTTTGGAGAAGGCGAGATACAGTGTGACAACAGAGGTGGGGATACAGAAAAAGTGGGAGGCAGAGGAGAGCTGAATGAAAGAGAATCAAACGGGAGGCTGAGGGGAATTCAGATTTTTCATTTGAGCCGGTGGACCCGACTCTTCAGGATCAGACAATCAGACCTGACGGCTTTGGGAGGCTCAGTCAGCTTAAGGCCTGGAAAATGATGGGAAGATGATATGGAGGGTAAGAAATCTCAGAGAGAGAGGAGGGAAAAATGAGAAAAAAAAAAAAAAGGGAGAAAAATATCAGAACAAATAACAGCAACACCAAAAGACAAAGGATTCAGACGGGGAGATTGCATCAGTATTCCGGAAGTGGAAGGGTGATGATTCTACGGCTCTTGGCGGTGTGTGAGTGGAAGGGTGATGATTCTACGGCTCTTGGCGGTGTGTGTGTGTGTGTGTGTGTTTGTGTGTGTATGCTTTTGGTGCACTGGGTGTTGTTTAGAGTCACAAAGCAGACTCTGCGCTCCAACCTTCCCTGGGCATAAACAGCTGAGTCAAAGGTGAAGGACACCAAGGACAGGTGGACAGATGGAACGACGGAACATCTTCTGTGAAGAAAACCCATCAGCACTGGATCTGCGTGTCCTTCACCCCATCCTGTAGGAATCGCATTAAAACACGTTCTCCCATTCTCCCGCTCTCTCTCTCTCCCTCCCTCCATTCTTCCCCTTTCTCTCCTTCTCTGCGTCTCCTTCTCTCCACCCCCTCTCTCATTAAAACTGTGCGCCTCAGCTTCTAATTAAATCCCACTTGAAAGTCTTAAAAGTCAGACTCAGATTGATTCAATTTGCATTTCTGAAAAGGGAACATTGCCTTAAAGGATTAATAAATTGGTTGAAAATGCCTTTTTCTGCTATGTGCTGTTGTCGCTTTTAAGACAACACCCTCCACTGCTTCTAGTCCTCGTACTCTTTCTCTTTTCAACACATTTACTCTCACTTATTCACGCACAGACTGACAACAACACCCCTATAAAGCAGAGAACCCGGGCGCCCATTCATCCATTTGTCCAGACACACACACACCCACACACACTTCTAAACCAAGGACTTCTAACTGAGGACGTTGAATTGACTTCAATTGAGTTTAGTAACTGCATTTATGCCTAGCATAGACGTTTCCCTAACCCTAAACATTGCTAGTGTATTCTTAACCTTAACCTTTACTGCAACTTTATTCACAACATAAACCGTTTAACTAGCAGAGCAGTAGAATTGCAGAACGTGAGAATCAGGGAACAGTTCTCACATTCAAAAAGTTTTCACAATTGTAGGTAAAACTGGGGAAAGTCGTCCTCTCCATTCTGTATGTACAAATACATATACACGTCTGCTTCTCTATCTTTGTAGAGACTTTCCATTGACTTCTTTTCATTTCTGCAGCAAAATCCAAACCCTAACCCAAAAACAGCATTTCCCCAGCAGGCTTGCATCCCCATAAGGAGCAGTTAGTCCCTACAGTGTAATATGTGTTAGGAAAATGATCCTTGCTATGCCTCATAAACAAGGCCACACCGACACACTCACACACACACACACACACACACACACACACACACACACACACGCAACATACACACTCTGTGATTTCAGCCTTCAGTCGTCAATTAATTTACTTTTGCAAAGAAACGGCAGAATGAAACCGGCACGCCTTCAGAATCACTAAACACACACCAGCGCGACTCATTTGGCACCTGCACATACACATTTTCTCACGCATGACTAAAATGCACTTGCCACATTCACACAGTGCCACAGTAAGACTGTTGGCAGTCCTCCAGGTTTTCCAGCAGCATGCGATGGATGCATGAGGCAGGAGATGGAGATAGATGATTGAAAACAGGAGTAATATTTGTAGAAACTGAAAAGAAAAGGGCAGTTATGGGAGAAAACTTAGGCTGTGTTCACGGTTGACATGTTGAACTGGGTTGCCACAGCGCCCGGTCGTCCACCTCTGAATTTTTGTAACTTGGCACGGATCAAATGCGCCACCGATCACACAAACTTTCCTTGCACTGACTTTTATATAAACCATCAGTGACTTTCAAAAGCATGTCTATAACTCGGTCTTCAGGGATGCTGGAGTGACTCAGCTTCTCATCTCCCTCATGGTGGGTTAAGTCAGTTAACTCACCAACAATTGGTGGTTACGGTAAATTGCCCTTTTGTATGAATGCGTGTGTATGGTTGTGTGTCCTGTGTGTTTCTGTTTCCCTGTGATGGACTGGTGACCTGTCAAAGGTGGAGCCTGCCTCTTCTCCAAAGACCTGGAGAAAAAGTGTTTGAGGTGCAGGAAAAAAAAAAAAAGATTCTATAAAGAATCACAATTTCTAGTTCTGGAACTTCTGAATTGATTCAAAATGCTCAAAGATCCCTTTTTAAAATAAGTTGAAGTTGATCATCTTTGAATCAGAATTCCTTTAACTCTCATTGAGCACAAAGAAAGCACAACAAAATAATAATGAAAAAGCAACTCTCCAACAATTGAGTGAAAAAATAATAAGGATATTTCAATAAGTATAAAAATGTAGTAGAAACATAAAATAATAGTGGAAAAATAAATAAATAAATGATGATCAGGTTTTAGATGAATTAAATGTTCAAGGCAACAAGAGCTCTTGGGTTTTTCAGCCTGTTTGATTTTGACTTTACTGCCCTGAAAAGCCTCCCTGATGGCAGGAGTTTGCCTTTCACATTTGCAAGTATTGTGATACGTATTGCATTACGTCCACTGAGCCATTATAGGAGCCTGTCTCCCCCATATATTTTGATATTTTTTATTTAAGAAAAACCAGGCAGTTGAGCTGATCTGTCATTTAAGTAACAGAACTTTATGCACAAACTTGTTTAAATAAAAACTGATGGAATTTGGAACAACATGGAACCTTTTATAGAATTGTTAGAATGGTGATAGAAAAAGCTGCACCAGGAAGAGAGACGAACAGAGCCTTGAGAAGATTGTCAAGCAAAATCGGTTCCAGAAACGCAAACAAATATGAGACATGGACTTCAAACGGTGCGTTACAAGTCAGGTCACTGCTGAACTAGAGACATTGTCAGGAGAAAAGGAACTGCGCTCCATGTTTCTGTTTTCAGATGACAGTAAATTTTACATTTCATGAAAAAAATCAAGGTCTGGAGGAGGAAGAGTGGAGAAGATCAGAATCCATGTTGCTTAGCGTTCAGAGTGACGTTTCCACAGTCAGTGATGGCTTGTGTCTCCATGCCCTCTGCTGGTTCTGGTCCACTGGGTTTTCTGAAGTCTAGTCTACCAGAAAGTTCTAGACCTCTTCCTGCTTTCCTCTTTCAACAAGCTGGATGCCGATGCTGGTTTGATTCTACAGCAGAACTTGGTACCGGCCCAGACTGCCAAATATTCAGCGACCATGGAGTTCCTGTTGCTGAGTGGCCAGCAACTGAAGGCAGCTGTCAGAGGAATCTGGGTTTCCAGAACCTCATCAGAACCTCATCAGAATCTCCTGCATGCCACGCTGCTTTGATTGCTGTAAATCATTGAGTGCATAGACTTGTACATACTTTTCAGAAGCCTGACATTGAAATGAAATGAAATATTTCACTCTGTATGTAATGAACGGGGCTGCACAGTGGCGCAGTGGGTAGCGCTGTTGCCTTGCAGCAAGAAGGTCCTGGGTTCGATTCCCGGCCCGGGGTCTTTCTGCACGGAGTTTGCATGTTCTCCCTGTGCATGCGTGGGTTCTCTCCGGGTTCTCCGGCTTCCTCCCAGTCATGTTTGTCCTGTTTGTGTCTCTGTGTTGCCCTGCGACAGACTGGCGACCTGTCCAGGGTGAACCCCGCCTCTCGCCCGGAACGCAGCTGGAGATAGGCACCAGCAACTCCCAACCCCGTTAGGGAGAAGGGTGGTGGAAAATGGATGGATGGATGGATGGAATGAATGTATAACATGATCATTTCACTTTTGATATGACTTGTAAGAAATATTGCTGTTAATTGAACAACCGTGTCATAGATCCATGCCGTGTTTTGCGGATGTATCACGCCTTCAGTGATATCAACGGGAGTCACACTTTGCTAAGCAACATATGGGCTGTCTCTGAAGAGGTCAGCGAAAGGACTGGCTGTGTTGACCTCACACTGAGGACATCGCCGAGAACACGCGACTTCTTAATCAGGACAACAGCGACCCCAAGTGGTCACATCACACCTTCTCCAGCACTCTGACATTCTGTCTGCAGAGGCCTGATGATGTTCGTCACACATTTTCATGAGCGCTCATACCTTTTTATGACCCATTCCAGCGCTAATTGAGGCGACATATTGATTAAAATGTTGAAGCTGGAGGCTCTTTGCACACATTTGGTCTGTTTGTGAGAAACTGTTTGAGTTCATTCAGTGATGGCAGAGAAAGAAATGACTTTCAATGAATTAAGCTGAACTGCTTCAGTGAACAAACATTTCTTTTATGATATTGGTTTGATTTGTCAGAATCAACAATTATCATTATTGCTGCTGCTAAATTGTTATACTATCACAAGTCGTCGGAGCACATCATTCAGATCAGTTTATTTCTGGAGCACCAACACATGTTGTGTTCTAGTGTTGGACAGTGAAGAGGAAAACTCCCCTTCAATCACAATTATTTTAAGCAAAGACCTGATAATAAGATATCAACTGGGCTGGATCAGGTGTTTTTTCAACCATATTTGTGTATTTCACAAGACTGAGATGGAAATAGTTTTTTTCCCCTCACACAAGTCACATGATCAACAATTGATTATTACTACTGCTGGAAAAGATGACGACAGAAAGTAGCTGGATCATGATGGCTCTGCATCTTTTTTAATGACTTATTGCCTGATATTATTTAATGGACACACTGCAACTCCAAAATCATGTTTATTCTACATTAGTCCACAAAGGTTTTTGTGCACATATGGAATCGAAAAGCAGCTACTGTGTTTTAAAGTCGAGGTTTGGGAAAACCCTGATATATTCCTGGCAGCAGTAGCTCCTCCAGAGGCTTCATCCATTTATATCTGTTGTTTATATATAAGCAGAACTGCAACTGAAGTGATGACAGTTAAATAGAGTTTATTAGACATTACTGTTACTCGACAAAAACGTTATCAGGATAAAATTGGATACAATGTCTGCTATGTTCTAACAGTTTGTTTGAGTGACAACGCAGTCACAGTTTCAGTGCAATAGCAAATGACACCAGTGAAGCATGGAGGAATGAACCATTGGATGAAGCAGTGATTGGACAGCTTCACTGCTTCAGGACGCTTCATTTGGACATCACTCACCAGTACCAAGAGGTCCAGGGACGGGTTGATGTCTGAAGATCAGCTGAGCAGTGAGGAGGGAAGTCAATAAAGAGTAAATCCCAAAACATGAGTAGGTCAAACAATAGAAGCAGGAGAGAAATGCAGAAACTCTACAGGCAGTGGAGCTGCAGAAGGGGAGGGTACAGGTGGAGCAGGGGGGCGATCGGACCGGGTCGGCTGAGCTTCCATTACAGATGTGCAATTGCTGAGTTTAAATTAAAAAAGAAATTCAGTTAAAATCACATGTGAATAAGCTTATCAGGAGCAACAAGCTCCTGATAAATATATTAATACATCCACAATTAGTCTCCTTAACCTACCAGAAGTCTCCAACATGTCATCATCTGGACTTGAAAGAGATAGTAGTCATTATTTTTCCACATATTAATAAATAACTGACATATTTGTCTTTCATTATTATGACATTTAGCAAATTAAAGTTTGATTTAACTTCAGACAGGGAAAAAAAAACAAAACTCTTTTTGTTGGGTGTATGTAAACTTCTGGTTTCAACTGTAGATGGCGCTGGTTGCTGTGCAACACCTCAGTCAGCAGGGGGCAACAGTGTTTCAGCACTCAGTCTCTCGGTATAAACAGAGAGGGGAGGGGGGTGATAAAGAAGGGAAGGGGTTAGACGGGTCGGGTTGGGGAGGGGAGGGGAGGGAGAGAGGGGCTGCTTGCGTTACCTTCAGGTGTCCTCTCACGTTGCCAGGAGGCTGACAGATTTCTGCTGTCTGACCATGAATGTGCTCCAGACTCAGCTTCCAGGGTCAGTTTATCTACAACACACAGGAAGCCTCCAGATGTAGGGCAGGGGTCAAATCCTTCAAATACATCCAAACCTTAATGCATTAGGCTGAGATAGATAGATAGATAGATAGATAGATAGATAGATAGATAGATAGATAGATAGATAGATAGATAGATAGATAGATAGATAGATAGATAGATAGATAGATAGATAGATAGATAGATATCACACATCACAAACTGCTTTTTCATTAACTATAAAATTGCTCAAAGTAAAATCATGTAAATTAATTTGCTTTATGTAAACACTGCAATTCTGGAAACAACTTTCAATAAAAACCTTTCACACTGTGGTGAAAGTGAAAGTTTTTTTCAGAAAAAATACATCTATTTTCAGAAAATTGATGTATTTTTCAAAACTACAACTCAGGAGTCATATGATCAACAACTGGATGTTACTACTGGTGGAAACAATGAAGACGACGAGAAGTGGTATGAGGAAGATGGTTTGGTCTTGTTCCTATTCAGACAATGAGCATCTGGCTGCACCAGAGCTCTCACAGAAACACAGATCATAAAAAGTTGTGTGTCATTCCAACATGTTGAATCCATAACTCTTCTGTAAAATCACCAACAATCATTTACCCAAAACGCTGCTAACCGCTCCCAAGTATCAGACGGTTGTTGTGCCTGAATGAGACGCCAACATCTCCTCTGATTGGCTGATAGATGATGAGCACCATGATGAGTTATGAATGTATCTCATGTACCTGTTTAAATCTGTTGCTATTATGACTTTTAAAAACGTATTGAATAAGCTTTTACATGTGTGATTTTCATTTCTTCTTATTTAATGTTTTCTTTAATGTTTTTTTATAGATCAGAATTTGCTAATGAGGCTGTTTGAATTATATATTAAATAACCTCTGAGGTTGGTGAGCTTCGTGCCACATTAGCAGCTCAGTTCTTCGTCCAGCCATGTGACAAACATCTGTGAGGGGTTATTATTGTTTTTGCTCTTTCTGTTGTCTGATGCTCTGTAGTGTGGCTGGCTGAGCTGAAGCCCAGCCGTGTGCAGCAGCAGCTGTGACTTGGTGTCAGTCAGCCTGCTGGGCTGACGGGGGCGGCTGACTCATTTTTCTTACCATGCAGAATCTTCTCCTCCGTCCCCTCTTGCCCACACACACACACAGTCACGTTGTGTTTTGTTGTTCTCATGCCGGTGTCGTCAGAGAGGAGCCGTCACAAACGTGTGTGCGCGCCCACGTGTGTGTGTGTATCAGTCAACATTTATTAAAGGAGGATTTGATAGCTTCACCGAGCCGTTCAATGGCAGAAAATGTGAAACATATCCTTGTCCTGGTTCATACAAGACAGTGTTAATGTTAAATGCTGAAAGACTGATGATAAATAACGCTGACTGTAAAAAATCTTCCTCAGAGTTGCCACCTGTGCATGGTTAATTAATGACAGACTTGCTGAAAGAGTCTTTTATAACAGAAGAGACCGTCTGTAAGTTTCTGCACTGAAAACAAAGACGACGGCTGCAGTTCATTTTTCCTGGATTTAATTACTAACTTAGAAACCGAAAGTCCTCAAACTTAAATGTTTTGATTCAGATTTGATGTAATAGACTGAACATAAAGTAGAGGAAGATTGTTCAACAGAACTGTACAACGCAAAGGAGATATTCTTTCTTATGGTTTTCAGAATGTTTCATAAATAAACAAATGAAGTGTTGTGTTCAGGGTGGTTGTCCTGCTCAGCCCAGTCTCAGGTTCTGCAGCCTGGTTCAACATTTAGTTCCTCCTGAGCTCTGCTAAGGAAAAGCACAGCATATCATCACCACCAATGTGCTTGTTTTCTACAAGTTACACCAATTCAAATGTCAGACTTCTTCAGATTATTATGCATGCACAGAGAGAAACTATTGAGGACGTAATAGGGAAGTAAAAGTACTTAACATTGTCAATATGATGTTAACCCCAAATGTTGTCACATTCTTATTCCAGTCGAAAACATTTCTTTGATAGTTTTCTCTATTTATCATCATAATCACATCTGTGGCTCAATTCTTTTTGTTTTCATGCTACGCTCCTTTCCTCATACTTCTCATCTGTATTTCCCTCCAAAGTAACAACTTTGTTGAAAATTTCAAATGGTGTGAATATTTTCTGCAGGACTTTTCACCCAGGAAAATGATTTAAAAGTAATGAATAAAAGCAGTACTCGGTTCTGTGGACTGGTAGTGTAAACGTTCCATGTTCCATATGTGTGTGTGTGACTCACAGGGGTGAAGTGCAACGTAGTGACCATATGGGTCCCAGTGATGTCGCCCACCATGTTGCTGATGAGCCACTGGCCGATGTCACCATTTAAACATCTTAAACTATTTGTTTTTTGTTCCTTTTCTTCTGAAGATTTGGCAGTTGATGTTTACTCAGCTTGTTAGGGATGTATTCTAGCAATAATGACTCAGCTAAGCAGACTTGTCACATATTTACAAGATGAAGGTTTCTGTAAAGCTGTAGAGGGACTTTGACCTCCAGCTGATCAGCATCAGTCACTGGCAGAAACCAACATGGAGGTTTTCAAAGTCTGAAAGTTTCAGTTTTGCTCCTCGTTGCTGAAAGCTAACTGAGGAAAGTAGATCTTTTAATTTTTTTTTTAAATGGCAAAATAAAGTGTTCATGACTGACAAAAACCCCTCGTCTTGTTGAGTTGTTCTCTGGTTTCCAAATGACATGCAGATTGTCTAAGTGAGGGATGGAAGCAGGATGGAGCTAAGAGGATAATAAGCGCTTGAGATGTGGCCGATGCCGGAGCGGTCTCTGCCGGAGCGAGGCCAGGCTTGTTAGCGAGGCTCAGGAGGAAGATGGCTGTGACGGCCATGTTCCAGTCAAATCAAAATAACAGAGTGACCTCGGAGAGGCACACAGGATGTATTTTTAGCCTGTCATTCTCCCAGGGAAGCTCTTTTTCTTCCCCCAGCCTCCCTCCCCCACCCCATTTTAATTCTGATTTTCTCTCTGCTCTGCAGCACATTGTCTGTTTACAAAGCAGAGCTCAGGAGGCAATCAGGCCATCTTGTCTGAGGGAACAGGAAATTACTTGTTGTTTTGTTTTGTTTTGTTTCGTCTTTTTAAATGTGTCAATAGAAGAGCCTTTCATTGCACACAGGACTCCGGGAAGAGAACCTGAATCATTCAGTGAAATCAAGACTCTGATGTGTTTGAGGAACTTTTGCTCTCCAGGTTGAATGAAGAATTTTTTTCCCCTCTCCCGCTGATTGCTGTTCTTTTCTACAGAGAAGAAAAAATGCTAAAAAAGCTTTCCAAAGATTCGAAAAGCAAAAATGTTTCAGTACTCGGACAGGTTTTTAGCTCTAATAATTGGGGGCTTCAATGACAGTGGAATAAACAACTTATTAAGACACAAAAACATAAGTGATCCTTCAAATCCAGAACTGATTCATTTTCATGTTAACATTCAGGCAACAGAACCTCTTTATTTTCACAGTCTGACCTTAAAACTGCACTATGTAACTTTTATTTTAAAAAAAATGTTTTTTTTTTTTTTTAATTGAGTTCCTCTGCCTTGTCCCAGTCCTCCCAGTACCAACTGCAGAAATACAAACTCAGTCAGAAACAACCAATCAGAGCCAGGAGGAGGGTCTAAGCCGCCTTGCTCTGCTTCACCACATTACAAGCTGACAAATAATGAAGTCCTGGACATCAAATTGCAAAGTTACGTTTAAGTTAAGCTATTTATGTTCAGCATTTTTATGGCAACTAAAGGTAACATAGTCTCTAGTCTGTTCTATAAAATGTGCCTGGAAAACACATAATATTGTCTCTTTCATTTGTCCCTAATGTGTCCATGTCAGTAAAAACACAGGATGGAATTGACACAGTCCTGAACAAAGCAGTCAATAAGGAGCTGAAAGGGTCGATCTGTTGTCCACTGACCTTCAGATGATCTTTAAAATCTCATTACGCTAAAAAGACAGAAAGGGACTGATCGGAGTACCTGGATCGGTATTTCGATCCACAGTGTGACGTGTTACGGTTTAGAAAACACAGACTAATTGCAGGGACATCAGTTCCGCTTTGCTGGAACTCTGTAGTCACGTCAGTGTACCTTAAAAAACGAACAAAAAGAAAATAAATAAGAAAACAATGTAATTACAAGAATCATGTTTGATAAATTTGCAAATGAAGTTACTCATCTCTGTTGTAAGAAAAGATAATGAGCGACAACATGAGAAATTTGATTAAAATGTTCCACTGGAAACTCTGCTGTTTAGGTGTTTTACGGAAGAAGGTAACCAGCAGCTGTTAGTAGCTAAGATGTAAAACCAGAGAGCAGAGTGAAGAGAGGGAGAGCATGTGGGGGAGGGGAGCCTGTAGAGTCCTCAAGGACACGGCGAGCTGCGGGAGCCGGGCTGAGGTGTTACAGGGAGAAGGCTGGGATAAAGAGAAGAGACGGGCGGGGTGGGGGTGAGAGGAAGGAGCGCTGACGCACTTAGGAACGGGTGGAGGGGTGAGGAGAGAGAGGGGAAGCTGCTGACGTCTGGACAGCAACGAAACGACGAAACCAAGAGGATGGCCTGGTCCAAAGTCTGCTCAGTGAAGTGAACAGATAACATGAAGCACACAGGACGGTCAGCATGGAGCTTCTCTTGTCTTCGCTTGTTTAGCAGCTCTCACCTCTAGTCGGAAGACAGCTGCCCACTGAGCTGAGGTTCAGCTTCATGACTAGAGAAATGTGGGGTTTTGATTGTGAAGTTAGAAATGTGGTTCTGCAGTTAAAATGTGCAACTTACACACTGTTATGAAAGCTTGTTGACAACATGTGATCTGGACCAGAGACCTTCAGCTTTTACAATCCAAAGAGAAGCTTTCGCCCTTCATCCAGGAAAATAAAAGCAGGTTTAGAGCCTTTTGAAAAAAATGACACCTGCTTATTATTTTTTTTTTACTAAATATCTCTAGATATGTCTAGAAGGCTCTGGAACAAGTGGGCAGCGTTATTTCAAGAAAAAAACACCAAGACGGGGCTTCAGGTTTCTATATTTATCAGAGTAGGTTATACAAGTGTAATTAAAAAGAATTTAGCCCGAACATGATCATCTGTAATAAGAACCATTCCATCTTCACACGGCTCTCGTCTCAAAGGTCGGCCCGCAGAAGACACGCCACGTCAAATATTGACTTGTTAAACTGTGAATGTGTGTGAAAGTGGCTCCGAAGTTCAAGATTGACTGAACAAACTGAGCTTCTGCTCTGCAGGAAAACGAGGCCAGCAATTACCAGCTGATATTAAACATGACTGAATTGCCCACTAAAGAATAAGAATCTATGTTGGGATAAATAACCCAACAGTAGCATCTGCCTTTATTCTGTACAAGTATTATCTCAGACACCAAGATGGAAACCAGATGGACTAAAATGGAATTAATTGAAAACATCAGTCTGGTTTCAAGTCATGCCACAGGATGGAGACATATCTAACTCAGTAATGATTTTCTTCTAAGTGGACTTTGGAAAAATCAACATTCTTTGTGATTTCAAATCAGACATCTGTCTTCAACAGGCAGTCGCAGATCACAGTGCCCTTGCTTCATGTTTCATGTCTTGAGTAGGTGTTCATCAATCACCTACTCAGAAGCTTGGCCTCTTCAGAAGCTGCAGCCTGCGCTGCCTTTGTTTGCAGAGTGCTTTGTGTTATGAGGGCAGTCCGGTTTATGGTTCTAATGAACACCAAGGCATGGTCAGCTCTTCACAGACATCTGTAGCTTTGAGATTCAGTGGTTGCAGTGGAAGACGTTTGGTTTATCCTGTTATGATCCAAATTTAGATCTGGTTGAGATGCTGATGATGTGACCTTAAACAGACGTCATGTTCAAAATCACACGTTCCTCCATCCTAAATTTAAATAATTCTGCAAAAACAGTTGGTCAGATCACAATACCGCCACTGCAATTTAACACACTCCTCAGAAGTTATTGTAAACTTTAACAGGTTGTTAATGTGGCTGTTTTGTCTAAATGAATAGAATCATCATGTGATATCAAAATTTATTCATGAGTTGAAACATTTAAATTCAGCAGCAGGAAAACTTTAATAGAATAGAGAGTGCTATTAAACAAAATTCCAACATTTAGCATAAACCAGAAAACATCCAATAGAACAAATATACCTTCAATTATTTCTGTAAACTAAGAAATAAGTGGGTCAGCAACTGAGCCTTGGGGTGTTCCTGTTTTCATTTTCAAAGTCTTTCACTTGAAACATTCCATTTTTTCCCATTACAAAAACACTATTAAATCTAAATTTTTCAAAGAAAACACACAGCTTCAAAATTTCTGATTAGAAATTACGGTTTAACGTGTGGAAGATCTTTTTATATCTGAAACTTTTTTCAAGCTCAGGTAAGAACATAACCCTTTAAAATACCCTGGTGTCCATTTCCTTGCTCTCTTGTCAGATGACGTCCATCCAGATCATTTCTTCAGGTTACCCTTTTTGTCGGTTCGCAGCAGCTGTGAAAGTTCCACTTTCAGCTGTTTTTCTGTTTGCTTCAGGCCCATTTAGAAGAAGGCAGGTTTCACACGCATCCAAACCTATAATTATGACTTCATCTGACTCACCTGAACACACACTTTCTAAACAATGCCAGTCTGCCTCTGCTCAGACGTTGTTCAGTTCCATCCAGAAGTCACAACAAATAGTTCATTTGATTCATAACTGGGACGCTTCCACATGACTTCACATCTGCAGTCAGTACCTGTGTCCACATACCTCAGATCGCTGCACATCTTTGGTTTTATTATGCCTTCAAATGTGAAGCGCATTACTGAGGTGAGTCATGCAGTGAATAGGAGCTGAAAGTGATGCGACTTGCTTTGGCGCATGGCGAGACATAGTTGAAGAATTGGAGTAAAAATCAGACATTAGCAGAGTGAACATTGGCGTGCGTCACTCTGCTGCAGGGCGAGAGGAGGGAGAACGGCTCCTGCTCCTGAGATACCAGGGTTTAGGAAAGAGAGTGGATCATAATCTGCCCATCTTTGATTACCATTCTTTGGATAATTATCTCTTGTTTTATTATTCTCATTATTTTTTTAATCATTATTTAGACAGCAAGGTTGTGTATTCTGATTTATGGGTGAAGTAATCACTTTTCTGACAGTCTCTGTGTTAAATGATCCTCTCATGAAAATGAACTGGGTTTGATTGTTAGAGGTGATAATCTGGTTTAATGTTTCCTTACAGAGGGTCTGTTCACTTTACATTTTATTACATGGACGCTCTCCGTCAACAACAGTTATTACATGAACAGACCAACAGGCACACTAAAGATATTCACCAAGGCAGAAGATCAGTCATTAGTATTTTATCTTCTTCCAAAACACTTCTTAACTCTCTCTCCAGTGTTTGGGTCATCAGCTGATGTGAAACTAAAAGAAAGCTCTCCTTTGTTTCCATTGCTGGCTCACGATGTGAGGTTTGAACTTTACTTCTGTGTTTACTTGTGCCTTTTAGGGTGTGGCTTATTTAAAGCCGAACAACTCAGACAGAGGTGAAACCTCCACATGCGTTTCCTCAAACGTGCGTCTTATATTGATGCGTTTTGTTCTTCCTTCCTCGATCTGCTGGGCCGACAGCGGCAACGTACATGACTAAGGAACAACAAAAGAAATGGTTTTTAAATAAATATTTTATTTGAAAATAAATACATTTTCTTAAAATAGAATCAATAACATTAGAAAAGGTCAAGGGAGTTGGGAGGGGTGAGAAACGGGGGAGAGAGGGGTGCTGGGTAGGAACAGGAAGTACAATCTCACGTTAATCTACCATCTTTAGACAGGTTCCCACAAAGCGGCGGTCTGTACATTCTCAGTAGCTCGGTTGAAAGTTGATAGCATCCCTCACGTAAGACATGCAGTCCATGTGAAAGCTTTAGACCACGCCCCCTAAACCTCCACTCTACTGTATCTACACACTGTAAGAAAACAAAGGGTATATAATCTCTTGTCAGCACATCAAATATCAGCCACCGATTTAGTTTTCTGCCAAAGTACCTTAAATGTGTTCAGATCAGCTTTGCCTCCAGCCTACAGTACAAAGATACAATACAGTAATCAAGCCACCGTTGGGTTTAGGCCAGAATCGTTGTGACAGTGAGGTGTTCATCACCGTTTTTGACCAGCAGGCTTGTTTTCTACAGACAGGGGGCACCAGTGCAGCCGTGAAGCAGCAGACTGGCGCCACGCTGACCTCTGACACTGATCCTGCAAGAGCGGGAGGTTTTTGCATGTCGAGAAAGAAAAAGATAAAAAAGCACCACAGAGTGTGTTGGTTTTCCAATGACTGGGTCATCAGAGAGCCTCCACAACCAGCTCAATTAAGACAAGCGTGACAAACGTGTAGTTTAACTCCGATCAGCAGGAACAGAAGCCGAGAAAGCAAAGGTATAAGACATAACTAGAGCTCCAGCACATCGGCTCTACAGGTAGAGGCAGCTTTTAACAAAGATTAAGCTAAGTGCTGCGAGCGAGCGCTGCGTCCACACGCTCAGCTCTGCCTGATGGAATAGGCGATGGGTGTGAGGATGTGGACGTCGTTCGATGGGATTTAAATGCACTGATGTACACACACACACACACACACACAGGAAAAAAAACAACAGCTAAGCTCTAAAAACATACAGACGCACTGTGATCAGGTGTTTTTTTTCTGTTTTGCAAATTTGTATAGAAATACAATATGAATTTGTGTTTTGTTGGTTTTTATACATTTATTCTGACATACGTATTGGGCCAAATGCATTTGACTTGTAGCAGTGATATTTCAAGACAATAATTGAAGTAAATTTGATACATTTAGGCTTCATTCCCAGCAGTCCTGTTCAGTCCGCTTTCATCTAACTCCAGTCCATTTGTCTAGAAAGTCCAGTTTGTTTGGGGGGGTGTGAATGCTAAATGAACTCTGATTAGGACCACAAAATCAATCCATGGTCCGTCTATAAACCTAGGTTCAGGTTCAGTAGAAGTGAACTCTGATACAGTTTGAATGTATATGAGATCCCTACAAAAGCAGGAAGTGGACCACAGTACAGTGTATTCTGGGTAAATTCAACCTAAATGAACATGCTAGTCTAATGCCAGCAGGAGAAATGACTCATGTAGCCAAAATAAAAAATCCACACTAAACTTTGACTCTTCTCCATTATTGTTTACACTTCATGAAGAAGGAAGTTGCTGTCATGTCTTCTTCAGAGGTTTTTGCGTTGTTTCCTTCAGTGGTTCTTGATGAGGCGCCACTACATGTGAGGAGGGCAACAGGTTTTTCAAAGTGTTTGGTTCGTTTGACACAGCACAGCGTGAAAGTTCAGCATGGAACAAATTCTGCCGTTCCCCAATCAAACTGAGTTTACCAGATCTATCAGGTGTAAAAACACCTGTAATCTGAAGATGCACAGATCACATTTTTGTAGCCAATTTCCCATCTCAGTTTTATTCTGCTAATATTCATTTTAATCAATTCCCATTTCTCTTCAAGAACAATGATATGAAATATCAAATAAGTATCATCCTAAATATTTCCTTCTAACCTTTCCAGTGCCATAAAAATTATTTGTTGGAGTGGCAGAGACGTTGTCACACTGTGTGTGTGTGTATGTGTGTGTGTGTGTGTGTGTGTGTGTGTGTGTGTGTGTATGAGAGAGCGTTCAGTCAGTGTAAAACAGTGTTTTACTATTTTAATTTACAAAATGATTACAAGTCAACATTTGAAATGACCTTTAGCACTTAAAAAGAATAACTATATCAGAGCGGCTAGTGTTACTATAACCGCAGTTTCAGAGAAAGCTAAAGGCTACAAACATTTTCAAATCCAGTGTGTTCCATGTTGAAAGTTATAAGAATAAAAGACAGTAACCTTAAGTTACTAAATTCAGCCTTCCTGTTATCTGTTGGAGGTTTTACAGCCTGAAAGAAACTCAGATATTTTCAACATGTTGTCATTAACAACTCCAACGTGGAACAGTGTTCAGAGATAAGCCTGGCAGCAAAAACATATTGCATTAACTGATCAGAATAAAAATGGGATTTTTGGGAGTTTCTGACTGGCTGGGGTGAAAGGTCAGGGCCGAAGAATCATTCGACCTCTACATCACTCCAAACAGATTCCAGATGATTACTCAATGAATTCAACATAACTCCATAATAACCACTTATAAATTTAGCAAACCTCTCCTTACTCACTTCACTTTATATGCGTAGATTTTTTTTTTTTTTACTTTTTGAAGAACCAGCCTTCAAACTCCAGATAAAAAACATTCCAAACTCCCTTCATTCCTGCATAAATGATCCCAGAAGACTTTTAGCTTGTGCTAAACTGTAAGATGTTTGCTACCAGTCAACGATATAATCAGAGCTAAGACACATTTACAAATGCCACAGAATCAGAATCATCAGGTCATCCAAACCTACTGCGTTTGTAAAATCTAAACCAAAGCTTTGGTACTGTAGGCACATGTGCTGGACATGTTACAGGCAGAACCTGCAACATCTGGATGCCTCAATTTATCCAAAAGCGACAAATCTTCCTTGCTTCTGCCTAAAGGAAACAGAAACCTGGCACTTTCCCTGGTTTTCACTCATTACAATTCTCCATTCGCTTAGCAGGCAGGTCAGTTTGAAGGCGCACTCATCGCTGTCATGTACATAAACATAGAAACACCCAAACAGAACAGAGAGATTGTCTGCTTTCGCTGTGCTACTATGGCCACTCAGTCGCTCTTTGGGTGTTCAGGTGGAACAAACCACACTCCTCTCCTCAACAGCTCACTGTGCTCGACTGCTGTTTGCACACAAAGTCTGATAGGAAGTCAAACTCGTTCTGTCCCAGGAAGAGCTCAGGCAGCTCCTGAACACGATCCAAGCCCAACTCCAACACCAGCGAGGTCAGAACTTCCTCATCAATCAGGTCCATGTCCGTTCCGTTCACCCCAAAAGGTGCGCCGATGTGCTGCATGCCCGACAGCTGGGTGGGCCCCATCCGGTACTGCGCCCCGTTGGGCAGGTGGTGACCATTGGCCGACCCCAGCGGGTGTCCGTGATACTGAGTGTTGAGTTTCTGTAGGTGCATGCTCGCCATGAGCTGCTGTGACGTGAGGTTGCCAGGGAGATACTGCGGCTGGTGTCCGCCCTGCTGCTGCTGGGGGTGCATGTGGTGGTGGTGGTGATGCTGCTGGCCCTGGCCATTATACATCATGTTCCCATGCATCATCTGATGGTGATGATTGGTCATTGGAGCTCCATTCACAGGGCCGCCCATGCCTCCTTGTCCCATAAGGTTCGGTCTCTGTCTCATGACCCCCTCTGTGGTATTCTGAGGGTTCCTGCCATAGTGCAACACCTGGCCGTTGGGCAGCCCCCGCAGGCCCGGCTGGCCGTTGTGCTGCACTGGTCCGTTCATGCCCATCCGGAAACCGTGAGACATGGGCATCGTCATGTGTTCAGCCATGGTTGTTAAGTCTTCCCTGAAAGAAAAGATGTGGAAACACATAGCCATAATTATTCCTCCAATGATGTCAACAAGATTATACAAAGTGTGGCAAAAAACAACTTAAAATGATCATTTTTGAGTAAGAAAACAAGCTGTTTTGGAATTCAGTGCTTCTACAGATTTATTATTGGTAGATAAACAACTTATACAACTTATTGATAAAGAATTCATGTCTCCTGGTTTTTATGGAAGAAGTTCTGTTTGTAATTTGCCACAACCCATGAAAGAGATTAGCAGAAGGAAGTGACCTGCCTACTAGAGGAGATACTGGGATTCTTTGGTCAGCATGCCTAATGTTGTGTGGTGAAAGCTACCACTGCACTCTGAACCACCATCCACACAGTACAACGTGATGGTGAAGACAGTTGAAGCTGATCACAGTTGATCAAGTCCAGAAGATCCCAATGCGCTTCAAACTACATTAAGTGATTCACCCATTCACACCCACTAACCCCCTAATGTCTTGCTAAAGGACACAACCACAGAGACGGAGGGAGCGAGGATTGAACCAATTGTGGTATGATCTCCTGCCACAATTATAACAGTCATTCATACCTGTGGCCCAGTCAAAGCACAGAGCTAATCTTATCAGGGATCTAAGTTAAGAGTCGATTGTTGACATTAGAATGTTAGAATCCAATCTAATTGAGGTTTCAGGCCTGTTTACAGAACGACAGTAAAAGGCCAATGTTTTCTTGAGTTTTTGGACCCATGTAAGCGAGAGGCCAAAACGCAACAACGTTTTGCTCTCTTATTTACACGCTAAAGAATGTTTTGACAAGATGAAAACATAAAGGTTTAACAACGGACTCCAGTGTGAAATGTTTTGAACTCAGCAAATTTTAGGTGTATCTGCTAATGTCACTTAGACTGTGCAGCTACACGGACGTAGCTCCCTGGGATCCCAGAAATGATCATTTTTGAAGCTGGTTTCCAGATTGGATAAATGTTTCCATGGCAGCCGTGTCTTCCTTAGACTCACAAAAAACAAACAAGCCTCTGACTGGTGTTTTAGTGTTGTTCTCTTGCAGTGTTACAGCAACTGGTCCAGCAGACCCACATTTTATGTGTTTTTTTTCCTCAGGCATTTACAATAAATATGCCATGCTAGTTTCTGTATGTGGGGCCTTAATGTCATTCATATCCATCTAAGCGAAAACCAAAAACATTTGGAAGGTGCAAGCCACGTCAACTTAATGCCCATCCAGTTTTCATTTGGCACAACAACAATAATGGAGGACAGCTGTTTTCTCTGCTGCTGCACCTCTTCACTTCATTTAGTGTGTTAAAGCAAAATCTGCTCATTGTGGAACATTTACATCCTTAGTGAAAAGCAAAAGATTAAGAAAATACTCTGTTAAATTAGAAAGCTCAAAATGTTCACTGCCTCCTGCAGGTCTGGCATGTAAACTACATTCCTCAGAGTGTTATTTAGATTTTCATTCCGCTGTAGTATTTATGCGCACGTTTTTTTGTATGCAAAACGGAAAACCAACTGAGAAGCACAAAAGACTTGCAGTGTTATCTGCGACCAAAAGGTGGCGCTGCACAGTGTGGACTCAGGAGGGACAGAATACAGAAGTTTTTCTTTTTGTACATAAAACAAACAAAAAAAGAAAATATGCATCATTTTTGTTCCACTTCACAAGTTCAAACTTCTACATCCTGCTCTGTTACAGTAAATACAGTGAAGTTTGTGGATGAGATGTGGCAGAGGAACTGCACCAGAAACACAAGGAGCATTACAAAACCTCAAACATTACACCATTCAACAATCACCACTACACTGTCAGACATGAGGGGTGGGGGGAAGAAATACTGCAGATTGAAGGACTGAAATACACACACACACACAAACACACGCACACACACACACACGCACACGCACACACACACACACACACACACACACACACACACACACACCAACTTCTCTCTCTCTTGATTTCAAAACACAACACACTGCCACTGCCTTCAGTCATCTCTGATGTTCTTGCTTTAAGTTCGATTACCACAGCAACAACAACACATCCTGTTCACACACACACGCACGCACACACACACACACACACACACACAGCCCCACATGACTGATGTGCTATGAATGATCCCCAGTGTGTGTTTGTTGTCGTTTAGCGACTGTGAATCCTGGAGACACACACACACACACCACACACACACACCACACACACATTGCTCTGCTCGGCATCCATGAAGCCACTTTAACAGCAGCAGCAGCAGCAGCATCAGATCAGGATCCTGATCAGCTCTCTGTCACCATCATGTTACAGCGGATCTACCTGCCACCGACCCGGGTGCTTTCTACACCGCAGAGCCTCAATATGTGTCAAGACAAAGAAAAAATCCTGCCTGACTCTCTCTCTCTCTCTCTTTTATTTTTTTTTTCTTTTGATGAGGACGAACAGGAGCGATCACCTACCCGATGGCGTAAAGTGAAATCCGTTCGGAGAAGTTCGTTAAGTCCCGGCTCGTCCCTTCAGCTGATGCTCCGGATACATGCAGCCCTGCGGCGGATTCAAACTGTGCGGCTTCTCGATCTAAAGAAGAGTTTGTTTTCTGGGTCAACTCAGGGATTATATACATGCAGAAAGCTCAGAGAGAGAGAGAGAGAGAGAGAGAGAGAGAGAGAGGGAATGGTGGGGGGGCAGAAGGAGGAGCCACCGTCCTCTCCGTCTCCTTTGTTGCCATTGGTCCTCCCCCTTAATCACTGTGCAAAGAAACCTTCACCTCCGCTGATCCAGGAGCAGCTCAGAGCTGCACGTCCGCAGCGTCCAGCCTGCAGCAGGCTGGAGCAATGATCCTCACTGCTGACTCAAGGCTTTCTGCTTCTGCACGAGGACTAGTTGAACACAATGATGTTTGAAGCTACAGTTTGTAAATCTTATTATAGACATGTTTTTACATATTTCTTAAAGGGGCAGTATTATTAGTCGACTGCTTTGAGTTGTGTTGTAATGTTATTCCCTCAGCAAAAACACACACAGAGTGTTGCCTTGATTCTTTCATGCATGTTTGAGAAATCTCCATGGCAACCATTCAGCCGGGTGGACATAGCCCCGTCTCTGAGACTATCTGAAGTTGCAAATGTGAATTTGCGACTTAATTTGCCAAATTAAGTCGCAAATTCCATCTCTCTCGATACAGTGAGACGGCAGTGTTTCATTAGGTCTTCCATCCATTAGTCTGTGGATGGAAGACTAATAGACAGAAGGATAGAAGTTACAGCGAGACACAGACAATTGGAGTGTCTGGGACAGTGGGAGTGGTGAGGGGTCGGTCTTGTCACCCCCCACAAGATGTTGCCCTGGGCGGTCGCCCATGGCAGAATCTGGCACTGGCTGATTAGTCACAATAAATCACAATGCCAAACTTTGTAAGCTTGAAGTATAAATATGCACACAGCTCTGCAAACCCCTCTTGCCACACGCCAACACCTTTCTGTTTACTGCAACAGGTCCTTCTCGGTGAACTGAATTAAAAAGTACTTCTGTTGTAAAAAAGTTCTTACCCAATGAAAGTCAATGTGGGCCCCGCCCTCGAGCCCGTGAACATTCACCTCCAGCCAGTAAAAATCCCACAATATATACTAAAAATTTACAGTGCAGCTGTAAAATTCTGCACGTGACCCAGCGGTCCAATCACGTCCCATAAACTTTCAGATCATAATAAAGAGCTTAATTTTCAAAACCCAGCCACCTTAACAGTTCATGCTGTAGCTTTTACAGCCGTTACAGTGCAGATTAATATGAAACTGACAATCTGTAAAAAAGAAAAAAAGAGAGAGAGTTTTTTTGCCTCCTCTCTATACACCAGCTTGATTGACAACGCTTAGTCACTCCTCCTGGCTCTGATTGGTTATTTCTTACCATGACTGCCATCTGCAAAAATGCACCAGACTGTATTATACCATTATGACTAATGGTCTTGTATAATAAAAAGTATGTAAAAAACACATTTTTTTTTTATTAAAGTTCCATAATTCAGCTTTAAAGAGACAATAAACAAATGCCTGAATTAATAGGGTGTTAATTTACAAATTACAAATACAAATAATCAGATTACAATTCCCTCGAGATAAAGCCCACAGGCTGAAGGCCACGCAATGAGCAGGAGCAGCGTTTACATGAAGGCGATATGCTTTTATCATATCACCTCCAGTGTGTTTGGAACTCTTTGTTTCTTCCTGTCCTCCTCTCTGGACGTACCGAGCAGAGTGATAACCACACACCGCTGGTGGAGCACAGAGCTTCTGGAGGCAGAATGACGGTTTATCATTGAGCTGCAAGCAGAAGATTTATCACAGCAGAGATGCTCTGGTTGTTAGAATGCAGCACTTATCTGATCATATTGTTTCACATCAGATTAGATTGTCATTAGTTTTGTAGAAGGAAAAGTATTTTATGGTTTTCTGGACATCACCAGCTTGGTTTGCAGGCTGAATGCAGGTTTAAAGCATATCAATGTACGTTCATAGCTATTGACTGTTCAGTTTTAAAATCTAAGTGATTAAAAATGATGTCACAGCTAGCACACATACATGCTCGGTTATGATTTTTTTGTCTATATATTTGACAAGTTTTGGTTTCCACTAACAGTTTGAATTGACCAACATTCTGACTGGAAGAGATATTAATGTTTGACTCTGAGGAGAATCTATGGAGGGAGCTAAAGATTAGGGTGATGGTAAAGAGGCCTTCCAGTCTCAACGGCTTTGAGCTCAGAGATGAATCAGAATACCAGAGGACACATGGAGAAGATGCCAAGGAAAAGGAAAGGGTTGCTGTGGTGGCAATGAAGATGTTTTCACTGGAAAATGAAATTTCAAAAACTTCATTTTTAACTTTCTTTTTTGAAGCAGAAGAATTTGGAGCTAAGATGAGTTAGAAGATTTAATTTTCCTTTGGAATCAAACAAGTATTTTTGAATTGAATTGAATGGAATCTCCATATTTAATTAAACACACATACCAACACTAGTACTATTACTTTTCGGTCTCCATGGTTGCCCTCTTACGAGTCTGTACTCATAGAGCTGATACTCAATTGTAGTGGAAAATGAGCCAAACTAAGCTGAGTGGATCCGAGTGGAGCTGCACTGAGAAGAGTCATTACAGAGCTGGTGTCTGTCTGAGAAATAGTAAGTGACAACATATTTAACATGTATTCAGCTGCACATTTTCCCATATGCTCATCATACATGGTGCCTTGTGTTTTTGTTTTTTTGAGGGGTTTTTTTGTTGTTGTTTTTTTTTTGCACTATTTACGAAGCCAAAACTGGAGCAAATACATAAGTTGTGTTTTTCAAGTTTGTGTAGAGTGTAGGCACCTACAGCTTTTGAGCAGATGTGAAATTATGGCTGCAAAGAAAAAAAAATCCATACGCGTCTCAAAGCATCTTTCTGTGGCTCAAACCAGCAAATACATAAAAGTGTGGCCTTATTTCACCACAGGAACCGACTCACCAAAAGATCACAGCACTTCCCTCTGAAAATGAGACAAACGTTTTTCTCATCTGTCTGATTTAAAACACTGTTACACAGAGAGATTTACACCTGAAGATTGTTTCAAGTAAAATTCTGTCAAGAGGTTATGACTAATTAGTATCTAATCTTTCCTATGTACACTTGAAACCATTTATTTTTATACACAGTGTATTTGCCAAATTTGGTCTTTATTTCAAAAGTTTTGTTAATTTTATATCTGGAATGGGTTTCACTAGATCTGTTTTTGAGATCAAGAGGCGTAACAAAGAAATTGTGTGACAGTAACTTATCTCACTTACCTGGCCGTATGTTTCCCGAGCGACAGGATCATTTTCATGGTGCTTGTTACATGTAAATAAATCATGGACAGTTTTTGCTATTGTTGGATCAGATTTGTTATTTTTTTTATCCAATCTAAACTCTGTCCCTCGTCAGCTTTGCTGACATTGTGTCAGCGCTGCAGCCTCTCTGTGCAGTTCTGCTTAGTTATTATGGTTCCTGCTCCACAGCTGACATTTTTCTTGTGGAGACAAACTGTAAGATGATCGGTGAAGATGTCAGAGCACATTCTGAACGGCTCCACTGCCATTGCATGTAGGACTAAAACATTACGCCACATCAATCAGTACAGAGTAAATACATCAATATCTCATCACTCTCTCCATTTGTCACCCACAATAAATAAAATGCAAACTAGATTGACATTGTTGCTGCAACAGCACAAATAAAAACACAGAAATCAATAAAATTTTAATGCTTGTTTGACTTTTTAATTTTCTTTTTTTTCTGAATGTTTTACGTTCTACATTTTTTGGAGGGAACCTTTTGAATTTAAAATTTTAAGTCTAACTTTAGAGAGTTCTTGGACCAGACACGTTTGCTTGATTTAAGCTTAAATATGCAGGATGGAATCACAATAAACACAGACGTAATATCCCTTCAGCAAACTGGGAAAAACCCAGATACTGACACAATTGCTCTGTGAGCTTCTGAAATCAGATTTTAAATATCTACGTTAAATGGAGCCACAGCTGTGGGTGTATTTTGAGGTCATTTTTTAAACACTCTGCCTTCCAGTGAGACATGACGAGAAAATCAATCAAAGTCCATTCGTGAATATTTCAGAAGGAGCAGAAAGAGCCAAGGTGAAAAAAATCCATTGATCAAAGTTTAATACTAACTCATATTTCACACAAAAAATAAACGTTCCTCTCTAAAAAGCTGGTAGAAACTGTAACTGAAGGACAGTGTTGGAGGCCTGATGCCTGGAACAAACCTGAGGCTCATAATCCCAACATTACAACCTAATTCATCAGGAACAGAAATGTCTCAGGGCCATGGATTCCCTGGTCACACAATTCTGCGTTTTTTGAATAAAATCTGGAGATGAAATTGAACCTTTCACTCTACAGCTGAATTAGAAATAAAATTTTCCCCTTGGAAATCTGTCATCACTCACACTCATCTGAAAACCTGCCTGTCTTTGCTTCTTGCAGAAGGCCTTCATTATGACATTATGACTGAAATAATCCTTCATTTCACAGCTGATGCTCCTCAGATTGCCCAAGTCATTAAACAGTGAGTACTAGTGCTGGAGTTGTTGGTTGCACATAAGGAGTTCTGAACCAAATTTTCTAATGTGTAAAGAAATATTTGTCACACGTTTCAACCCCTCCGTTAGGGGTTTGAGGGTTTCTTTAGAGAGAAGTGATGTGAAAAGTTGGACTTTAAAAGCCCAGAAACTTGGTCATCTTAGGTGCTGAGTTTGCATCAGGCGGAGACATCGAGTAGATTTTGTGAATTTAATAGAAAAGATGAAAAAAGACCAAAAGACTTCTAATAAAAACCATGGAGAACACAGGGAACCAGAGCTAAACAAAAATCAGAATCCAAATGAGAAGACAGCAGGGAATACCAGGGAAGAGACAACGGGACCAACCAGGAAAGAGTGACAGCAGCAGAAATGTATTGGTACTGGGAGAGTCAATGTGAAACAATGTGTTAGCCAATGGATGATCAGCTAGCTGATGACAGAGGGGAGCAAATAGAAGCCGGGCTGAGGAGAGAGAGAGAATACAAGAGACGAGGAAAAAAAAACTAGTTAAATATTGTTTAGTTTTATTACTTAAAGTGATAGTTTTAGTTTTTGCATACTGTGGTTAATTTTTAGGAGCAGATTTAAAAACTGTGAAAGCATTATATTGTGATTAAATATACATAGATTGGGTAATAAATACTTAACAGAAGATACCATTTTCAGGAACCTCAAACTCCATTGACTGGCTTCCTGATTCTGTTCTTCCTACCAAAACTACCAGCTGGGATTATAATTCTCTTTATCTCCTCTCTTTTTCAGAACATTTTTTTTTTTTTTAAAGCCCACCTCCCCTTTCTGAAAACGCCAACCACCCCCAGCTCCCTGCAGGAGGCCTGACATGTATTCCTGTTGACATGCACACACCTGCACTACTGCACAGGAATGTGGCCTATTTCTTCACTCCAACATCTTTTCCAGATTCAGTGTTTCTTCCTGAATCTGGAATAAACACTGAATCTGGAATCTTTATATCCTTCCAACACTGTATTTGTAAAACAGCCTGCTTGGTGTTTCCAGGTTCCAGTGGAAGTGTCCCCTCATGTTACGTCTTGGTACAAATGGAGGTGTAAGGACCGTCTAGTGTGGCTCAGCAGGGGTTCAATTCATTGCTGTTGCAGATCAGATCTGCACACTTACTTTGTTTTCCTGCAGGGGCGTAAAAAGTGGATCGCTGAAACTAGGCAGAATAAATATTTCCTATCAGCATTTTCTGTGCTCTGTTCATAAAGTTGGAAAGAGGTCAGGGGTGTAAATTATCATCCTTCAAAATGACGGATGGCCTTCCAATTTGGTAACACTTTAACTGACGGGGTGTGAATAAGACTGTCATGACACTGTCATAAACATGACATAACGCCTGACATGAACATAAATAAGTCTTCATTAATATTTATGACTGTTGTCATAAAGTGTAATTTGGCAAATCATGACACTTTTAATACAAAGTTGACTTTATTCAAAATGTCTTTGTTATAACAACTTGATATTAACCAAGAAATCGTGATCTGCCATAAGTTTGTTATAAAAGTATTACTGATTAAACTTTAAAAATGATGTAGCTTTATTTGGTAATATTATATTGCTCTGCCATTTCGATTAGTCTTAAATTTCTAATTAAGTAATTAATATTTCCTCCTACCTGAAATAAAGCGGAACAAGTAGGACCAACAATAAAGGTTTCATTAAACTTTATTACACTGTCAAATGATTTGATAACAGAGTCATTAATAATTCCTCAAATGGAACAAGTAGCACCAGTTATGAAGATGACATTAAGTGTTATTACGGTGTCATTAATATTAACTCTTACTTTACTTAGAGCCTTCCTAATGCTCTGATATAAGGGAGATCTTCTTCTTGTCTTCATTTCCTGGAAGCAGATCTTTAAAGGTGTCCGGAAATGCTCAGAAATCATCGCTGTTCTTGCAATGGTTGTGGTCAATGTTGATCATGGTGAAAGCCTTTTTATGAATTCAAACTTGGTGAATCTCTTCTAGACATTCTCATAGTGGGTGATGAGTCAATCCACTGTGGTCACTTCAAAAAAGGAACAAAAACAAATAAACCAAAAAATGTAATGTGATCTTAATTCAGCATTTATTTAAATACCATTCCAAAAATGTCAGACAGATGATTTCTTTCCCAGAATCAGTAAGAATAGCCTTAGAAACAGCTAGTAATAGCAGCAGCTTTGGCTTCCCGTATTAATGCAACTGGTTCCAAGAAGATGGCGCAGAAAAGTGAAAAGATTTATTGCCAAGTTTAAATGAACCACCAGGTTTAAACGTTTAATTCCCAACAGTAAGTCATTTTTTTGAAGCCATCTGATATAGGTTTTAGCTCTGCGCTACACTGCCCCCAGTGGGATTGGCATGCGTTAAACAACGCTCAGTGGCGTATTTATGATGATGAACATTTTTTGAAACAAAATCCACGTAAAATATTTCTTTTGAAAGATTTGGTGGAGATATGTGCATTTATAAAGGCCCAGCTGTGTGTGAACAAGGCTTTAGTACTGAACCTCATTTCAAACAATGCTGGACACCCTTCAGTCAGTCAGTATGTCTGACTGAAGATTGTGTCCATTAAAGGACATATTTGACTCCTACATCTGTTTCTGCTCTCTCTCCAAAGTGACAACTGGAAAAAAAAAAGCTTTTCTTTTTAGATAATATAATTCGCCTTATATCACATCTGGCTCGGATGTATTAGAGCTAAATATCTTTCTGACCACACCGTTCATTTTCCCATGTGTCTAACAACAGAAGGGGTCTCTGCTTTCCGTGGCTCGGTGAGCGGGGAGGGGCGAACCACAAAACCACCTGCTGCTCCAGGTAGGAGAAACAAGAGCATATGTTGTTTTATGAGGCTGCGCCTGGATTGGTGCAACCACATCTGTTCATGCTCGTGTTCTTAAAGTGCTGCATCTCCGCTGGCGTCTGTGTTTGTACAGGGGGAAGGGGACGATTCGCAGAGATTCCTGGGTGTCTGGGTGTGTGCTGTGTTTTGCTTCAGTAGCTCCATTTGTCCGACACTCTGTGGTCTCTCGACCTTCTTTAAGACCTACCTCAACTAGGATCAGGCCTGATCTCTGTTCTTTTATTAGATCCTGTCTCTGTAGCAGCAGACAAACACAAAGAAGCTATAGGTGATTCACACGACTGACTAACACTGTGTAAACACACATAGCTGCAACAGGAAGCTGGTGGAACAGCGCACACTCTTTCAAATGACGTCCGCTGATCAGAGCAGGACACACACACAAAAAAAAAAGAAACTCCCAATCTCGAGCTGCTTGTTTATCTCAGAATTTAAACTACGTTACAGATTCACTACGGTCAGTTTCATCTCATAGAATTTCTTTTCTGAAGTTGTCATTTGATGTCTGAGGTTTGCTTTCTGTCTGATGGAAAACAGAACAGCTGCGACTTGCCTGATTTCTCTCTCTTCCTACTAGCATCATATGTTTTTTGCAAATAATGTCAGGGAAAAGACATTGTTTTGTTTTGTCTTTTACCTGAAGACTTGTGATGAAACTCCGAATGACTCACAGGGATTTTGCTCTCTGGCCTGTGTAGCATGTCCTATTGCAAACAAGCCGCAATGAGTGGCAGCAGAAGATCCTGTTATGTTGACGAATCAGGATGAAGGACAGCAAATAATGCAGTCCATGCATAGTCCAAGCCCATGGATTTCCTCTGATCTAGTCCATAATAACAAACTACTATCCAATTCAAATGAAAATATATTTTTTAATAACTTGAACTTCATTAATTTTCCAACAGAAAGATATACCACAGTTCCACACTTAGCATAGCCCAATTTAACAATGCCCAAATGAACCGGAACATCCAGGCAAACAAACTGGAGTTGGGTTAAAGCGGACTAAACAGGGAAGGTGTGAATGCTTTCTTAAACTTCTTCTGTTTACTTGTAATGTTTCTCATAAAACTTTTTAAATATTTGACGATTCAAACTTGCTGTTTGATCTTCATGTTTCTGTTTTTTCACTAATATTCTGTAACAAACCTTTGAAACCTTCACATTACAAAACACATATGTGGACTTTGCGTCATTAGAGTAAGTTGGACTGAAATGCAGCCATGAGTCATTTTCCTACAATGAAACATAGTGACGTTTGTGGCAGCAATGTGACAAAATGTGGAAATGCTCAGTGTGTGTGAATCCTTTGGAAAGTCGTTGAACGTTTCACCCCAAAGTGTAGAAAGAGACTTTTTCTTTTTTGTTGCGATTGCATTTTTTCTCTAAATTTGAAGTCCTCACATTAAAACTCTGATGGAATTGACAGTTTGACGTTTTTTTAAAGCTGAGTGTAACAAATATCCTCTTCTGAGTTCATCAAGTCTTGTTGCCCTATTATTTGGCAACATTAGCTGCATTATATTTACTTCATGATTGTGCAATTTGATATATGGAAAATAAATTTGCTGAACAGAAACACAGCAATGTAGAAGAAACTCTCGTTTTTCAAAAAAAAGTTTGCCGCATCAAAATTGGTTTATTTCGCAAAATAGTTTTTCTGCTTCACACGAGTAACAATGGATTGTTACTGTTGACGCAACCCAAGAAGAAGAAGACGACAGGAAGTGGTTGGAGCAGCATGGTGTTTTAATGAATTACTCATGAACGAAGTTATCCACGGAATTTTGATGGTCTTTCTTATTCAACTGAAACTAGGCAATTGCAAATTTTTGTTCTTTGGACAATAATGAAATATTTCTAAAGTTTTGCACACATTTGAAACACAACTGTTGATCCTCCCTTTTGAAATGTTACCAGCAAACATTCATACCAGCTGCAAACTGGTTCTCAGGAACCAGTTTTAAAAATGATAAAAAGAGAAATGATTCAAATTTACACCTCAACTCTGGAGCACAATTCCAGTCAACCTGGGTTAAAATCATCGCTGGCTCTGCTACAGGTCACAACAATTGCCTGGACTTAACAGCAAAAAGTTGTTTTTTTATTGTTTACAATGCAATAGTGATCAATCTCTAAATTCAACAGAATAAACTAAAACATCAAGGACAAACAGTTTTTACAGTGTAAGGACATAGGAGCACAGTGTGCCTGTTTGAAATGAGATGCCTGCTCATGCTAATTTATGCCACCCTATGAGTCACATCTGCATGGCGACTTCTGTTGACAGGTTTTTGTTTTTTTCCTAGCAAGACTCTTGCTAATAATGTGAAATAAGCACAAACACACAAAGAGCTGATGTTGTCATCACCTCAGAGGCGCTTGGTGCTCGACATGAGATCCAAAATGTCACTTCAGCTGGGTGGTTTCCCTTCAATGTGACTCTGCTAATACTTGTTAACTGCCTGCTGTCAGTGTTCATATTATAGAGTCATTACACAGTATTAGCATTAATACATCAGCCTAGCTTTGTTTGTACAGCATTTATAGGTGACTGTAACCCATAGTGGTTGACAGAAGGTGGATCAGGCGCAGATAAAATAATTAGTACAAATATTGGCATTAACCAAACCAAGTAAGCCTCCATCCATGGGCCTTTCCTGCATACCATGCACACGCACACCTGATGACAATTTAGGCATTAAGGGTGTTTTCACACCTGATAGTCTGGTAGACCCGGTTTGAATGACGACCAAAACTGCAACATTTGTTAAATTTCCAGTTGGTGTGCTTCACTTTCAAATGGCGCTGTGTCAAATAAACCAAACTAAATGAAAAACATAAATGTCAATTAATGTGCATTGTCCCTACCAAATATATTCAAAACAAAAAGTTGTGAATAGAAGTGAAATTGAAGGAAGCAATGTTGTAAAAACATTGAAACCAAAAATCAGAGAAAAAATATGTCCCCTTTACACCAATATCTATCAGCAGAATCCAGTGCAAGCATTTCTCTTCAATCCCGCTGTGCTGTCAGTAGAAGTGACTTATCATGAGGGCAAACAGTCAGGTTGTGGAGCAGCATTGGCATTGTTTGGATATTTTAACCTTTATATGATTCATGTGAGATTTATGTGGTGAATGTTCATTATTTTGTTTTAAAGCAAAGCACAAATTAAGCGACTCCACAAAGAAGCAGCTTTGTGTTTGTTGGAGCCATTCATTCCAAATGAATCCTAACTCAAACTAAGAGTGATCCATCGGAGTTCAGCAGTTCTCCAAATGAACTTGGTGTTTAGGAACAGTTTGCTTCCCTCGGCTCCGTTCTGCTTTCCACTCAGATTCCCTCTCTCTCTTTCTCTCTCTGCCGCTTCAGACCGGTTGGTGAACTTAGTGACAGGAGCTCAAGGTCCACTTTGCTATTCTTAGTGCTCCTGGAATGCTTTTCCTCCGCCCTGTTATTTTGTTTGTGTTCTCTTCGCGCAGCTCATGTTAGGAAACTTGTTTGGCCCGGCTGCTCAGCGCCAGGATAACAAGCGGCCCCTGAGGCCAGTGACGTGCTGCTGAACTGTTGGTGAGACGGAACAGTCACCATAAGATGAATAACAAGCTTCCTGTTGTTCTTTTTTTCTTTTTTTTTCAAAGATAAAAACAGAACATTTGTCATCTTGAACCTAAACAAGTCCTTTAAAGGCTCTGAAATGTGACCTTGAAAATAGTCAAAGTTGATGTGAATTTAGATGAGCCAATAACAAGATTGTTCAGAGTGATTTGGAAAAGGTTAAACATTTAATGGAGGGGTAGTTTAGCAGAGGAAGGAATAAATCTATATCTACAACATCTGTTCAACTGGACAACAGTAAAACTTCCTTTCAGTTCATTTATGCAGCACAAATTCACAACACGTCACTTAAAAACAAGCCAATCACACGTTCATTCCAGCTGAGCCTAGCTGTCAAACTATGCAGAGCAGCCACTGACTTGACACTGACTCTTTCTGAGCATTCAGCGACAGTGGAGAGGAATCGCTCTACTTAAAAAAAAGAAAGACCCAACAGAACCAGAACCAGAACCAGAACCTGGTTCAGTGTTAATGCTCCCATCTCGGGGTGTTGGAGAATAAACACAAACTGGTCTGGGACTACTTCCTTTGTAGAAGTTCATGCCAGTGCATGTATATTCTTTGTTGAGGAAAGCGAGTTAAACAAAAAAAACTCTGAACTGGTTTTAACGCCTATAGGATGGAAGAGAGCACAAACAGTCAGTGACAACCAGTTATGTCCAGGAGAGAGACAGAATCAATCATCTCAAGACTTGTTCACATGGCAAGATTATGCTGATTTTTATCTTCCAACATCCTGATTATCACGTTTGTTCTAAAGATGGTCTTACGTGATGTTCCCTAAGTGTTTGGTGTGTTGAAACCACTCTGATCTACAATTGGGGCTATTCAATATGTTTGATTGCCTTATGTTGTTCTCCGAGAACAAACGAGGATTCAACCTGTTTGAATGAGCCAGATAGCCAATCAGAAAGCTAGGTGACAGAAACACAGAGGGGGACAGAAGACAAAACACGACTCCCACACTGGACCAGAAAGACCAGTGGATGTTGGTGATATCTTCGCCATTGCTCATATGAAGAGAGAGAAAAACAGAGAGAACATAATGTAGAAAGTTGAAATAACAGCAAATAACACCAAATTAGAGAGAAGGTGTAGAATGTAGCAGAGAGAGGAGAAGTGGTCAGTCTGCCCTTCTGCGGCCTCAGCATTTAGAAAATCAGCATGACCAAGCTGTATTGGCTTTATCAACACACAAAGGTTTAAGCTTAGTCTTTAAAGTAGACAGGATGTCTGCCTCATGACCTGCCTGATCAGTCCAACACATTACAATCCTCGGTATATTACAGTCTAACCTAGTCGAAAATCCCAATTGGTATAAGATAATCCATCTATGGAAGGAACCAGCAGACTCCATCAGGTGGTCAGCAAGCATAAGTGTGAAGGAGCGACTTATTTGAAGAGGAAGAGAACAGCAGAGTATGACCGACCATCTGAACTCTGACCAAATCGCTTCTCATCGTCACAGTTGCATGATGGAAGTTGGGGTCATTTGGTTCTCAGCCTCATGTCGTCCTTTTCACCCCACCTCTCAATGTGTCAGAAGTCCACAAGCCGGCTTTTCATCAGAGAGCATTATGGGTAGTTCTGAGGAGCAACTGTCCGAGGCTGTGAGGAATTATGCACTGTTGGACCAAATCACTGACCTCTCCCTGTCCAGTTCTGGTCCCATTCTGCTGATGAATGTCCCACCTGTACCATTTTTTAACTTGTCAATCTTTATGTCCTCTGAACTTGTAAACCTGTAACAGTCGTTCCTCTCTGCTGTGGTTGCTGTGTTTACTATTGTGCTGCTCATACTCAAAGCATTAAATATTAGCAAATAAAAATATATTATATAAAATTTATAACATAAGTGAGACGTTCTAAGTAATTTAAATATGCCCTAAATATAAAATAAATTAAATCGATAAAAAGTATTAACATGGAAATATGTGAATCAATAAAAGAGTTCAGATAGAAAGATGCTTAAAACGAACATCTTTGTTCCTTCATAGGGACTTTATATTGACTTCCATTCATTTTTTGTTCCTTTCTGCAGCCAAACATTGACCTCTAACCTAAACCTGAACCCGTTACCACTACATTCCTTACCCTAAACCTAAAATAAACTCCATTCACACTTAAGCCTGATCCCTAACCCAGAAACAACACTTCTTCTTCTGGGGCCTGAGTTTTGGGCCTAAAGGGAACAGTCGGTCCCCACAACGTAGTATTTGATGGGGAAATGGCCCTTAAAATGTTTCTAATGCAAGACCACACACACACACAAACACATTCTTGTGGTATAAAAGTACACCTACACATGCATACACACACACATGCCGAGTAGAGAGGACAGGAAATTTTCACACAAATTCCAGCAGTGTGGTACTGGCCAGAAGGCAGGTGTGTTTACTTTGAGCTGTGGTTCCCAAACGTTCAGTTTGTGGCTTAGAAAATAACAGAGGCAGAGAGCTTGACCCTGACTGAAGCTGTTTGAATGAAACAAACCTCTCCAAAAGGTCACAAACAGAGTAAGTCCATCCATCCATCCATCCATCCATCCATCCATCCATCCATCCATCCATCCATCCATCCATCCATTTTCCGTCACCCTTCTCCCTAACGGGGTCGGGAGTTGCTGGTGCCTATCTCCAGCTGCGTTCCGGGCGAGAGGCGGGGTTCACCCTGGACAGGTCGCCAGTCTGTAACAGAGTAAGTATGTCAACTTAACTTCAATCTTTGCTTTTTTTTTCTGTCACAATAAAATGTTTCAGATCATCAAACCCAGATCATTTTCCCAGAGTAAATAAAATAACTTGTTTTTAATTGATTTTATTTCTTTAGAGAATAAACCATCCAGCCCTTTGTGAAAATATAACTAGCCCATTTTTTAAACCATGACGTTTTTCTGGTTCATTTTCTTTAGTCACAACTAAAACAACTCCAAATGAAAATGTTCATATTAGTGAATTACTGCTACGTTATATTAGTAGTACTGTGTTGTTAACTTTGGAGCTGTTTCCTTCAGAAAAACATTTTAAACTTTAGTGTTATTTTACTATGCCAGGTTACCAACCAGTCCAATAGTGAATCAAAGAGGGTATGCTGATGTGTTTTCTATATTTTCAGAAGTTTCTTGACAGATAGGTGCAGAGAGAAATGTGAAGATCTGAAGAAGACCCCAGTCAGAAATAAAGTCAGAACTTGGATCTGGGAATCAAAACAAACTAAATGTAAAGTTGTTTTTTTTATGTTTTGAAGAGAAACTTTATTACATGAGTTCATTACATGCAGTAATGATATAGCTACCTAGCTGAAAACCTAGTTTTTTAATAGATTTGCATACATTAAAGTAAGAGTACCGAGTTCATCATCAATAAGTTAACAGATTTTAACTACTAAGAACTTCAAGCATTTATAGTTACAGACTGGAAAAGCAGTTGAGCACTTTCTTTGAAGTGAGGGTCAGGGTTAAACTGAGTACAGTGCGAAAAATGTTATGAGATAAAAATCTTCAAGAGTGGAAAGAAAAAATTGACAGTGATTACAACTAAGAATAATATGCAAGGCAACATCAGTGACTGATGTTATTAGTTAGCTAATCTAACTTAGCTACATCTTCAGGTGAACATTTAAGGTGAATTGTTTTTTCCAACTTAAAATTTGGAAATGTAAATGCAAAAAACAAAAAATGAATAAATAAACATGATTCCTGTGGTTTGTACTTGTCATAAAAGGTCTGAGGTGTAATATAAATGGAATTCAAATCGAACTAAGCAGATTTCTTTTGAAAGGCAGCCACACTACACTTTTATTCATAATAGAGTAACTTGAGCAAAAGGTGATCAATTCAGCTGAGCAACTCTGTTCAAAAGCTATTATGCAAATGAAAAGTTCATCTGACACACATTCCTGTTCAGAATAATCAGCCTGTCGTCTGGCAGAATCGTCATGTTCTCAAGTTGTACAGAATGTGCTTGTGTCAGAATGTTTTTCTTGTTCCCTCTCTTCTCTCTTCCTCCTTCTCTCAAAACACTGCTGACCAGAGTTCTCGGTATCCAGCCGAGCAATCACATGTCTCCCAGGCTTCAGTGGATCACACAACACAGAGACACAGAGTGAGATGGGCCGGGCAAAGGAAAGCAGGCTGATAGCAGTGGGGGCGGGGTGGCTTTCTGGAGTGGCTCGGAGCACGTGTTCCATGTAGACCAGCTTCTACCCTCAGAGGCAAGTGAAAGCACGTGGATGGGGGTGGGAGGGGCGTAGGGAGGAAAGGTGGACGGTTGGTTGGGGTGGCGGAGGGGGGGAACGGGCACCTCTGCAACAGGAGGAAGCAGCACTCCTTGATCCATGTGACAGCTCTGCTTTAGTTAGCAAATGGCTTCACTTTTCGAGAGAATGATAAGGTATGTCATGTGTTACGACACCTGAGCAGAGAGCTGGACTTTGTAATGCCATGCTCAGTTGCAGAGGCTTCCACTTCAGGGCAACCTCAACAGCCATCTGCTGATTTCACTGTAAAAACTATATTGGTTTTTAAAGTGGATTTTGTTTCTCGTCAGTGAAATACGTGAAATTTGTGGTCAGAATATTCTCCTACGTTTGAGATGAGTGTTGAAGCTGCTGCAGGGCAGTGAGAGAGAGCTTAGAAGTGAACATGAACTATTTTGACCTTAACTGTGATTATCAAATAAAATAAAAGCTGTTTTCGAGAAGGATTGTGACCTGCAGTCAGACCTTCTGAATCAAATTCCAAGTGCAGGTCATTTATTTGAGCTTGTAGAATTTATTTATATATCGCCATTCGCATTGAAATTACAAAGTGCTTCATGAAGACATGAACATAAAAACATGAATGTAGAAAGTGCCATAAAATGCAACAGCCTCGTTAAAAACCTGCCAGTGTCACAATGTCTCCAGCTTCTTCTTAAGAGTCGGTGGAGGAATTCAGTTCAAAAGCTGAAACTCATAAACTCATAATTACACACAGAAACACAGATCAAACATTTATTTGTTCATTTAGATTGTTCATTTAGATTACTCTGGCTTAAGGACAATAAATCTTTTTTTTTTCTTTTTGAATATTAGAATCCTGAGGCTAATTGCAAATTAGCATTTAGGTGGAAAAACCTTTTATAAAACAACAGTTGCAATTTTTTTATCATAAGATATAGTCTCATGTGCCACCCTTCAATAAATAAACCTCACTAAGAAACTAAAAAGAATGTTTTCTAATCCAGACATATTGATATTTAAAACATCATGTATGCACATGTTTTAAATATCAATATTTATTTAAAATATTGATATTTTAAAAATATTGATATTTTAGGTAGTGTCTACTCTACCCTGAGTGTTAGTCTACCCTCAGGATAGACTTCATTGTACGCATTCCATCTTAAAGAGCCCAGACTAGACTGAGTGCCTAACCTCAGTCGCTACGGAAACAGTTGCAGATCACAGTGTATTTGTCAGTGCATCCTTAAAAAGTCTCATACTCACGTGTCTAAAATTAAGGCCTTCGAATGTCTTAAATTCATTTAAAACAATGTAAGTCGGCCCTAAATATGTTAATCACGGGTTTAAATTTCGTTCTGGCAGAATATATTTAGTCTTGTATATATTCTGTAGTTCTTTTTGTGGAACTTTTCTGTTAGGCAAAGGTTTGAGCGGTGCAGATATCTTTACTACATTATGTGACTTGAGGTGGTTGAGGCTACAGCTAATTTACCCTCACCAGCAAAGTAGCATCTTTGTGTCTATCATGGTGCCAATTTACCAGCGGTTGCCTGAACGACATTCATCTTCTGTTGCCAGCCCATATGATGGATGGTTCATTCTGTCCCACAAGTCTTAGCTATACAGGGGCTGAGACTATAGAGAACCAAATGCAGTGTGAGAAGCACAAACCTGCTGGCCAGAGTTCACAGCCGATGCAGAGCTGTGACTGCCTGGCTTGGCGAGTCAGAGGAGTAATAGAGGTGGGCTAACTTCTACCCCGTTGCCGAATCTTTTTCTTTCACACGACGCACAGTCATTGACGAAAGATACTTCAGTTCTGCATTGAAGGCTTTTCGCGGCAGGGTCCTGATTGCATGTTTGATGCCCCTTGGACCCAACAGCTGAGTGAACTCGATTCAGTGACAAATCTAAACAGTTTTTTGAGAGGGAGTAGTCATTTTGGATGGAGGACATGTTAGAGGGCTGCCAAGGCGTGAGTCGTGTAAATCAAGAGTAGTGCTCAGAGAGGTGAAAGATTAATTCCCTGCATATGCGTGTGTGAATGTGTGTGTGTGGTGTAAAAGCTCGCGTGCGCACGTGTGCGTATGTGTGTGTTGCAGAGGCTGCAGAGTGTTTTGGCACCAGTCTATGCTGACACATAACATGCTGCTCGAGCACACCTGCTGAGGTTTGGTCTCATTCTCTCTGTTCCATTCTTCCTCCCCCTCCTCCTTTTCCCCTTGCCTCTTGCCCCTCTCTCTAAACCCAACCCAGTTTCCTGGCAGTGTGGTGAGAGATACGTTGGGCTGCGTCTTTGTTTGCGTTCCGTTGGCTTCCTCCTTTCTTTTTTTTTTAGTTAGTGCTTTGGCAGAGCAGAGATAATAGGAGCAGTGCCTCCCCTCCCCCACCCCTGTAATCCCCCCCAACCCCAGCATGGTGCTACATGCCAAGCGACCTGAGACGCTCTCTGACTCACAGCTCAATCCACTGACTTTTATTGGCATGGCTGTTTATCACAAGCACACCAGCATCTACCAAATGGTAGTTTATGCATTTCCAGCATGATGAGGTGGCGGGTCGTTTGCCTCGACTGGAAAATACGGTCATCCCAACAGATGTATAGAGCATTAACATTTCTAGAGACTGTAGCTTTGAGAGCGTCGGTCAAACAGCACAACCTGCTGACAAACGTTCAAAAGACCAGAACCCGTCAGGGTGTGAAAGCACTGAATTTTTGGATTTGCCTGTGATTCCAGTCAGCGTTCGTCAACACCGGTGTTCTGGACAAACTTGTTGCTGCATCAGATTAAACTGTTGACACTCTCATCTGGGATTTAGTTTGCGCTGTGAAATACACAAACAGACCTTTCTCTCCCTCTGAAGCTAATGAAACAGCAGGTTGGATTTCAGGGAGCCAATCCCAGCTCGCCTTCAGTGTCACGTAGGAAAGTACCTTACCTGTTCACACCATGTGACTGAGCCGGCATGTGTTGCTGAGTGGAGCAACTGAAAGTGCTGAAGTGAGACATACACAATACATAGCAGCAAATGGAAATCTCATTCAGAACGTTAATGTCTTACAGACAATGAAGGCTGGTTTCTGTTTCATAAACCAAAGAACCTGCATGTAGACAAAATACAGTTTATCTGCTACTTATCAGAACGAGGTTTTTTCATAATATCTTATCTTTTGTGAAGGTCACTCCAGTCTTTGACTTGACCTTAAACCACTCTTCAACTAATATGGTGTTATTCTTTGAGTCACACAAATCTAAGTACTTTATATGTCAAATTGCTCTCACTTTATAGTTTTAATGTTTGTTTTGCTTGGTTAGGTTACTTTATTTCGATTTATTTGGAGTGGTACATAGAATACATATCCATGCACACACACACACACACGCACACACACTATCGGTTCCACTCATCAAATTTAAATCAAAGCGGGACACAGAAGAGGTGAGTAGTAACTAATATAAAAATAACACATTGAGTAAAAATAGAAATAAAATCCATTTGGTAAAATTCATCTTGTTCATTTCAATAAGGAGGAAGAAAGCTGTTTGTTTGGGGACTGAAAGCCTTTCTCCCTGTAAGGGACACGTTTCTCTGTGGACCAAATTCAGCAGCATCACCACCAGGTTTTTGGCTTTTGTTCTGAGTTTGATGTGCATATACCTGGCAGGTTTTATGTTTCTAAGAGATCTTGTAGTAAGATGAGAAGATCTTCTTTAAGAAGATCTTCATTTCTTCTTAATGAAGAAATTAAAATTAAAGTTAAGGAAACTTACAAATGGGCAGAGTCACAGGGGAAGCAATGGTAAGAAAGTGAAGATCTTAATAGAAGCTGTTACTGGATGAGGAGCAGGTGGCTGATGGTTGCAGGTGTGAAAGAAGAGCTGGTATGCTGAGGGAAAGAGGCAGATAAACGAGGCAAGCTGAGAAGAACATAAACAACAACCACAACTGAAATCTACCATGAACAAAATCTAAGAACAAGCAAAGAAAGCAACGCAGAGGAATAAACTGAAATGCCAAGATTTTGGATCTAAGCGATGAAATAATCAAATGGCGAAAACCAAAGGACCAGAGGCACTAAAATGATTTGTTTTTGTTTTTCCACATCCTTATTGCCTTGAATTGCAGCCTCACCTCACCTCTCAGCTCAGTCTCTCCTCTGAGCTCTTTTGGTGTCATAGTTGACACAGGAGACATCTTCACATGGAAACATGAATGTTTTAAGTAAAAAAATCTCCTTCTCCAGTCATGCATGAGATTGTAGACTCTTGCTATTTGCAGACATGGTCTTATATCCCACAAGTTTGAACATTTTCATCCGGAATTGTCTGAAACACACGGTGCACTCCAGCACTCAGTGAAATTGGTTCATTTCTCAGCAAGCTCATTCATCGTGATGTATTTTTGGTGAATGGATTGAGTTTAATTGATCAAATATTTATGCAGGTATGGTGTAACATTGCTGACGTTGCACCATAGATACATTAATGTCCTGAGTGTCCTGAATATGTCTAACAATACAAACACACTGTAAGGCGGGTCTAGAACATGTAGTCGGTGACGGAACCTGCTGTTTGTGCTACTTCAGTAGATTTGGCTGCATTCTGCACTAACTTTTTCTTTTTCCCCTCTACATTTTTCAACCCCATCTATCTCTTTCTCCTTTCTTTTTGGGGTTCTGTCAATCCTCTCCCTCCTTTTCTTTTTCGATCTTTATCTTCCCTTACTGTGCAAACTATCAGATGGACCCAGTCTGGGGTTTCACAGCCAATGAGGAACCAAAAACATACAACATGCAAAGCAGGCGGCTGCCCTTACACATAAACAACAACAACAAACAGGAAACACTTTCCAACCATTCACCGGTTCAGTTTTCCTAACAGACCGTTCAGAAAACCTAACAGACCTCCAGATGGCCCACTGGCCCTGGTTGGGAACCTCCTTCTTCTCTGGGACAATGGCCACACGTTTTACTTTTTGAAATTTACTTATTAAATGTTGCTGTCGCTGTTGTGTTCTTCAGTTTTACAATGAATATACCTGCAGCATTTACAGGTTCGTGTACTTTTAATGAACCTTTGAAAGCTATGGAATTGTTGAACTGAATTGAGTTGCGATGTTCTTGTGGAGTCAGTTAGGGAGTGACGGTGAATTAAATATGTCACTAATTTTCCCATCAGAATGGAGAAGGAGCTGAGGGTCCAAGTAGAGAGAAAACAAACTGATCATGACAACTTAGTGTAACATTGTTTATGTGGTATTCAGTAATTCCATGTACCTTTTGTGTCAGAGCAGTGAAGGCATAGCGCCCCCTGCCTGTGTGGCTGGGTATATGGCGCTGGTTACTGCAGTCACTGGCAGTCTGTGTGCAGTACAGAGTGTAGAAAATGATTACATAAACCATTTTTATTAACTCATGTACAGTGAGTGTAATAAGTTCCTGAAGCCATTCTTTGTACTGTCTGTGTTTAACACTTTGTACATTAAAGTTAAACGCTAACTTGACGCTCTGTTGTAGCATTCTAAGTGAAGCTCTTTGTGGCGAGTTAATTCCACTGACCTGACACAGGTGTGCCATCATTCAGATTTATCATTTATGTTATTGTGTTATTATATTTTGCTTTAAAATGCGGTAGTCACTGCCAGGCTGTGGAGGCTGGAGGAGAACCTGCTGTGTAAACATATCACTGCCAAAGCACATCCTCAGCAATCTGTGCATCCTAATATTTATGAATGTCTTTTATTTTGTGCCCACAGTGGCCGACGGAGAAGGAGGAATTGATTTGGTCTCAAGAATGATTAAAAATAAATTTTCACGGCAGGCAATTCAGAAGAAGAGAGAAGCTAGCCGGCTAACCCCATCGCTAGCCGGCTTGTCTCAGTTGGTGCAGCTGGAACAATGTTTGTCCATTGTGGTGTTCCAGACAAAGAAATAATTGAACCTCTAGATTTAAGATTGGTCTAATTATGCTCCAGTGTGTTGGAGGGTGTTTGGTTGTAAAATCTCAAGGTAAAGGAAATATCACAATACACCGTTTGTGGTGCTCTTGCTGTGCACAAGTAGAGATGAGCTGAACCTGTGAAGAAGAAGATGGTTCCCTGCTCGAAAATAAACGTTGTTATGTGTTACTCCCAGTTATCTGCTTGAACATTATTTTATTTGACCTAGCGTATCAGACACAACATCCATCACTTCCAGACTGCCGTCTGTGGGCCGCACTGCTGGCTTACCTCCTCTGAGGAGCAAATGACAATGTCTGCTGTTTAGTGAAGGACTTGGAGTTTGGAGGATTTACCAACCTGAGTTGTCTTACCGAGGCATTTAAAGTTGTTTCATCTACATTAATAGGTTGTATTTTCATTCCAACGTGGAATATCATAATTTAAGTAGGTTGATACGGAACTAAAATTAAGATATGCTCATGCCCATGCTGAGAAGTAAACCACTGGCCACAACTTTTACATCAGAGGATAGAAAATGACTCAGTCTGGTCATAAAGTTATAAATGTCATTATGTGATATTTTCCCAGCTGTTTTCACCTGATCCTACAAAAACAAGACTGAGATATTTCGTGCTCATTTACTGCTTAAAGCTCCTATGTGAAAAATAAAATGTGTCACATTAATGGTACGAAATAAAAGCAAACTCTGCTGATGAAATACACGTTTCTCTTTGTTTGCTTGGCTTTGTCTCACAATTAGTGTGAAAATGAATCATCATGAAGAACATGTTTTGGTGTTCCATTTTTTGCCATGGTGATTATGATGGGGAGTGGTGGTTATTAATAATTTATTTCCCTTAGATTTGATTAGAGAATTCAGGAGTAGAAACATAAAGTTTCCCCAGTTGTAAAATGTAGTGTGGTTGTTTGGTTTTGATTTGCTACATGTATAACTAATTCTCTCCTGACCACAAAAACAAAAAACAGAGCTTTACATAAGTATTCACACACCGTACGTTTTGTTTCACAGTTGATCACGTCATAACCTGAAAATGTCTTGTACTTTATTGGGAATGATTGTGATAAAATACCTGAGAAAACCGCATCAGCCTACCTCCACCTATCAGTCTTTCCCAGATGAAACTGTCTTTTTTGCTAAGTAACTTCAGCTCAGTCATGAATATTCAGGTTTCACCACAGAGGAGGAGTCGGCGTTCAGCCTCCTCACCACGGATCAATGAGCGTGTTTTCCTGAAAATAGTTGAGGAGACGGTGCTGATTCATCCGAACAATGAATCAATGTGTGTTCCAAAGAGCAACATGTTGCTGTTGAGGGACACATCAAAGCATCGAGGTGAAAGATGCTCACAGACAACATGATGCTGACTGATCACTGGAAGAAGACGTGATCTTGCTTATAGACAGAGATTCTTGACTCACTGCGGGAAATCTTAAATAAACACTCAGAATATTTTTTGGTTAAGAGCTTGGAAGTGTGAAGGACATTACAGCAAAGTAGTGGAGAAAACAGGAAGTACAGCAATATGTTTAAAAGCACAACCATCCTGTAATGCAGAGCATGGCTCAGAACTAAATATAGCGCAAGATTCACAGATTGGTGCAAACATTCACCTCATGTTCAAGACCTACATTGCTTTCAATTTATGCACCACTTCATGTTCTCACTAAAACCAGGAAGACACATCACCCAGTTCTAAAGTCCTTCCACTGAGAGAATAAACTAAATAATGTTAGTTTATAAATCACTGATTGGTTTAGCACCACATACATTGAAATACAGGCATTCAGCTTCTGAGCACAACACATCTGGAACAAAACTGTTTTATAATCTAAGATTGTAAACCAGCTGAAACACCAAGTTCCTTTAAATCTTTAAATAATCCCAGCTGTTTAGCATGGCTTGTTTTGAACGAAACATTGATCATCATTTGATATGTATTGATGATTATGATGATGACACTCAGTAAATTGTAATGTTTTTCGCAATTCTTGACCGTATTGTGTGTGTATTTTTTATGCATGTTTGAGAAGCCCTTTTCAACCATTCAACTGTCAGAGGCTCTAAGGCACAGAGCAGACCTCCCCATCACACCTCCACTCAGCTCCTTCAGACTAGCCAGCAGCAATTAGCAAACCCCTGATGGAACTGCACATCTGCTGAGCTCATCATAGGAGCTTCTTCTAGGTGCAAGGCTGCTAAAAATGTTGTTAAAAAGTTAATTTAGGAGCCATGTTGTCACGTCTTCCTGAAGGCAGAGTTTCAGAAAGAGCAGGAGTTTTTAAAGCGACAGAGACCCAATTTCAAGGTGCTAAATCAGGAAGACACATTTCTTTCAAGTCATATTACAACTGAAGGTAACAGTTACTTGATTGTGCTATAAAATGACACTATGTGGCTGAAAAATACATAATACTGCTCCTTTCAACAAGTTGTCTTATCTGCTGTTTTTGCTCAGTAGCCTCGGATAACAGCAACATTGTCAACAGTTGAAACTAAACTACAATAAGCACAAGTAATGACGGGCCGAGCACAGCAGTCTGAGAATCTTGTGTGTATCTTATTATTCATCTCTTAAAAGTGGCAAAAAGTGTCTCATTCTGTTAGTTCCTGTTTCAGACAAAACATGACAGCAGTTCAATGAAGCGGTCTCATGCATAGTCAGGCAAAAAAGGATGCATGCCGGCCGGAGCGAGTGATGCATCTTTGCCAAGTTCCTTCAGGGCCTTAATCAAAGGCAGGCGACGCCGTGACACAAATGCTCACGGCAGAGGCAGCAGAAACTGCAGACTGTAGCAAATCCCGGCTCATCTCATTACCACAGACGCATGAGAGGAGCCACATTACCATTTCCAGCAGATCTTTCAGTATAAGTGTTCACGGGGGCGGGCAGGAGAAGGAAACAGCCAGGTTTGTGCGTAAACATCTGGATCTGTGTGAATATTTGAGGACTGATTAGGCGCGCCGGGACATGTGCCAGCAGGTTTCATTAAGCAGGCGTTGTCGCTCGATGCTGTTTGTTTCTCTGCATTACAGAACATGTTAATGCTGATATGTGAAATCAGGTTTTCATATGATATATGAATAAAGACATGAAAGGGTGCTTTTCACCCGGACATAATAAACTGATTCAAACCGGTGGCTCTTCCTCTAAGTAACTGCGGCCGTGTGGTTTCTCTGAATGATTCATGCCGCGTGGTGAATATTTACTTGATGTTCTGTTTCATAATCAAAGACTTAAAAGTGTCTGGAGTGAAATTAGACGTCCAACACAACTTAAACACCCAGAGTGGATTCTGATAACACACAAAAGAAATCTGTTCCATTAATATCAAAATCTGGAAGTTTCAGTAGGCAAAATACAGGGTGGGCCGTACGATTCCATAGGAGAATCGTACGGCCCACATTCTCTTCCATAGGAGAATGTAAAATGTATATTTCAGATACCCAAGAAGATGAGTTTGACAAAAGAGCAAAGAATTGAAATTATACTGATGGCTGGATCGGGAAACAGTCGCACGGTTGCATGAAACCTTACCAGAAAACATGGAATGAGCGTCACACACGACACTGTGGCAAAATTTATTTGCAAGTTTCAGAAAACTGGAAATGTTACAGCTCAACCACAAAGTGGTCCAAGACGTGCAGTGATTACAGAGTCCCACAAAAACTAAAAATGGTTGTCCAATCTAAAATGTTTATTTTTTCTATGTATAGAAACTTATGGCCCACCCTGTAGAATAATCCTTACATTCTGCACTAAATCTAGAACACCTATAGTAATTACAATAATTCTTAATTCTGTAAACTGAACGATGAGCCTTTCTTTTTTTTTTTTTGCACATAAAAAATATTCCAGAATACTTTATGGAAGCAAATGACATCCAATCAGACCAGCATGAACCTGAACTGACAGCTTGCTGTTCAGAATCGAGTGAAAACTGAGATTTGGATTCTGATTATCATAACAATCAAGGCTGACAATGTGACACGCTTTATGACTGAGTTGGGAATCCAAAGTGGTGAGAATGGAATATTACTTGTAAAGTACAGTTTATGAACTGTATAAACTGTAATGGATGAATGGATCCCTTTAAAATATCTGAGTCAAAGCCCAGAGCGACTCTAACAGCACAAACAGCAACCTGCTGTCAGACGTTGTTATCTTGGTCTTTTCTTCAACACTTCCCCTTCAGTCCTCCTCCACACAGCTCCACCTAACGTCTCAGGCTCACACTGTTCCTCGACCACACACAAACACACATAAACACACATCACACACACAATTCACACACACTCTTGAGGAGTTCTTCTCCTAATGAAAGAAGAGAGGGACATTGAGACAAATCATAAGGTTTATGCAGAGATATTACACTAACATGCTTTTTTTTTTTATCATGTTCCTGAAACATTTATGAAATATGTAAACAATGACTCATAACCATCATTAAGTATTGCTGGTATTTGGGTTATATTAATATGTATTTTATGTAATATAGAAAGTGTTTTCATATTACTGTGTGTGGGCCGTCCTGCATGTTCCTCAGTGTTTTCCTGCTTCAGTGCTGCGGGTCGCTGCTGGCAGGTCTTCCACATGCTAGTGCTGAGCCTAACGCTCTGCTTTCTGGGGTATTTCAGACTTTCATAACAGGTCGGTTGGAGCATTTGGAGAATGTTATCACACTCGGTCCCTCTGATAGCCGTGAATGCAGCTGAAGCATGTCGATGTGTCATGGCTACTAGGTGTGTGAGGTACTGATCTACAGGTGACCTGCGTTCACTTCAGACTCTGTCTGTGATCGGAGGCTAGCATACAAAATACAGTTGAACTTAAAAAAATAATTATTATCCCATGACTTGTCAAATATATGACCTCTGGTGACCAGAATGTTAAAAATAGCAACAGAGAAACAGAGAATTCCATAAATATGATGCAATTCGCTGTAGGAATGAGCAGTACTGCTAAATTTGTAAATTTGTTAAAGTTTTAAGCACAGCCTGTTTCATCAGGTCTCACCTTGATCATAGCTAGCTCACCACCGCTGTTGGGGCCTGGTGGTTGGGGCCATGTCTGAGTCTGGCTCTCAGCAGCCAGACTCAGACATGGTGCGCAACCAACACTTTGAATATAATAGTTGAAAAGGTGAATGTGTAACTAGAAGACAGTGCGGAGGGAAGCAGGTACTTTCCAACGAAAAAAAAAAAAAAATCACATCACCATTAGAGTGACCTTGAACAGAGTCCATCATCCTGCTGGATCTCCCTGAATTAGTGGTTTTCTAAGCAGCTCATTGGGATGGCACTGGTTGTCCCTGCCTTCTGCGCTCTGCTGTGGCCTGCAGCTTATGTAAGCTGTTATCCAATCGGAAAGTGTCTGGATCACACAGTGCTTTGCTCTGTGGGCCTGACTGTCTGCATGATGTAAAGATGGGAGCAGAACAAAGACATCTGGAAATTTGAAAGGGCTTAAAGGAACTAAAAACCCCACAGTAAACCGACACTCTGTGACTGTAAATACTTATACAGTAACGCTGCTGTGGTTTAGTCAAAGTTCATGAGATCCTCTGGCTGCTTCTTACAATAACAAGCATCTTGTTGAAGCAGGAATGGTTGTAGTTGGAGAGAGGAAAGTCAGTTTTCACATTAAAATGCTTGACAAATATTTATAACACTTTGTTTGGCGGGGTGTGCATAACACTGATATGACACTGTCATAAACACTTGTCATGAACTTGAAAGAGTCTTTATGAATGTCTGCGACTGCTGTCATGAAGTGTCAATCCATAAATAAAGACACATTTAATGCAAAGTTGCTCAAAAAGATGCATTAAAAGCCAATTTAAAAACCCGGCATTATATTATTTTGAAAATGATGACGCTTTAATGCAAAGTTGGCACTTTTAGAGCAACTTCGCATTGAAAGTGTCATAATTTACTGAATAAGACTTCAAGACAGCAATCGTAGATATTCATTAAGACGCATTCATGTTCATGACAGATGTTATGTCATGTTTATGATACTGTCATGTCAAAGTGTTACCAAATATTCTCCAGAAAAATGCTGAGTGAAGGCCAACAGAGGAGCTGAAACCAAAGCAAAAACAACTTCAGTCTGAAACAGAAATGTATCAAATGCAGTTTATGAACTCTTGAGCCAAAGTTCACAGTAAAAATGAAGGTAGGAGCAGGTGACTGTCCTGCCGATGCATCCTCCACAAACTGGTGGACATCTCCATGGAGACGCTGTTTTCTGGCAGTTACATCTCTTCTTGGTACAGTCAAGTTATGGAATGATCGAAAGTTAATATATTTTTATTTTTTAATATCAAATGTCAATAAAGTTGTTTATAGCAATCTTGGACTTTTTCAAATAAATTACTTTTATAGATTTTTTCCATAAAAATGATCAAATCTGACAAGACTTGATTATTTACTCTCTATATTGGCTACAGTCTGAAAAACATAATTGAATGAAGTTGTTAATCGAACATGACAGCATCCTCAGTCTTCATGCATGAGAGCGTGAATCTGGTCAGTTGATGGAAAGATGCATAGAGCTAAATTCAGGTCAATTCCACAGAAGATTTGAGACTGGGGCGGAGGTTCACCTTCCAGCAGGACCACCACCCTGAACATAAAACCAGAGCTACAAGCACCATGGTTCTGATCAAACTTTGGTTCAGATGTTCGAATGGTCAGGCTCCAAACCCAAATCTAAAATCAGAGGCGACAGGCTCTCTATCTGTGATGGAGCTTTAAAAAATTTGAAAAGAATCATTTGGGAAACTAAGTGTAGAAGTTCAAAGCTGGTAAAAAACCTGCAGCTTTAAATTAGAGTGACAGAAGGTTCTGTGTTGTGTTCGTAATAACAGCTGCCAAATCTTAATGTCAATTTTAAATACCTTGTCTTGTTTTTGTTCTTTATAATTATGCACTGCTTTGTGTTTGTCTGTCATGCAAAACCCCTAAAAAACACTTTGATGCTTGTGGCAAAGTACTGCAAACAATTTCATGCTATAGTGATGATTTTGCAGGCTCCTGCGTGTTTGGTGCTCTATCAAACAAGTGATGCAGCCTGTGAGTTTATTTATGCCTTAATTTCACGATTCCCGCTTGGTTTCCTGGCTTTATGCTGCTAATTAGTCTGGCATTGTGACAAGATACCACTGACGGTGGAAAACAGGCTAAACTCCCACATAGCAGAATTGATTTTCCTAGTGCAGAAGCTTCTGGCTGTGCAGTGATTGTGTTGTGTCAGAATTTATTTAGGCAGGAGGTGTGAAAAGAAAAAGCTGATTCTGTAATCAGAGTCTGATGGTGGAGGATCGATGTGCATTTGCACACACGGCCGCAGAACGAGCCTCAACCGGCTCTGCTCCGGTCATCATTACCATACTTCATGAACAACTGAGCAAATCACTGGAGGTTATTTCATTTCTTCGTGGATAAAAAAGGGGTCGGAGGGGTTGTCTGAATGACCAGGCAATCATTTAAAGCATTCACTGAATTGTGTATGAGATGGGCATGAAATAAGGATGAGCAGCTGCTGGCGAAAGGTATCAGTCAAATGGAGCCGAGAGGCTTTAGAGGAAAAGGACAGAGGATCTTTACCGTGCCGCCTGCTCTCCGTCAGTTCAGTCAGCTGTGATTTCCATATCAATATTTGAGTGACACTGAATAATTTAGAGGCGTGCGGAGACACAACGGGATGCGAGGCTGAGTGGCGCCCTGCCACCGCTCCCATTGTTTGTGTGGATCTGGGTGTTTTTCAGGTGGCGCGCCGCATATTTATTTGGAAGTGAGTTGACAGGAGCTGAAAATGCTATCATCTATGTGAGGTTCAGAGTTGGTAAAACGGTCTTTTAGATGGCTTTTCAAACAGCCACTCGCTCCCACGAGTGGAATTGGGGAACATACAGCAGCAAGACAGAGATTTCTAAAAGCAAACACGCTGGGTAACTTACTTCCAATCGAGATGCACCAATGCAAGATTAATATCTGTATCTGTAGTGATGTTGAAAATAATTCTGCATCGGGTATTGGTGACGACATTGAATCACAAGAGCAGATCTATTCAGTCTAATTCTGTGCTTTGTGTTTATCATGATTTACTCTTTAGTTTGCATTATATTAAGATTTTCTAGCTTCACTTTAATCAATCAGTCAAGTTTATTTGTACAGCACATTTCAGCAGCTCAAGGTGCTTTCAATCATAACAACATAAAATGACAAAGTTTCACAGAAAACACAGCAGTCAACAAATTAATAAATTTTACAGTTTGATGAGTGCTATCACTAAAAGTAAATATGTTGGTCCATGTTTTATTTGTTGTGGTAATTCTAAACAGCTGCATTTTTAGTCTAGGTTTTAAGGAATTCATTGTTTCAGATGTTTTGCAGTTTTATTGAAGTTTGTTCCAGATTTGTGGTGCACAGAAGCTGAGTGCTGCTTCTCCATGTTTGGTTCTGATTCTGATGCAGAACAGAACCAGAACCAGAAGGCCTCTGGAAGATTGATCCAACAGCAGCAGATCTTTAATGCATTGTGGTGCTAAACTGCTCTGTGATTTATAAACTTTATGAACCATTTGATCTAAACAATTACAGCAACATTCCCCAGAAATCAAATACTTTTTTTTATTTTAGTTTATTTTATCCTTGATATTTATTGTAAAACCACAAAATTGGATGTTAATAAAAGCAAATTCAAAAAACAGAAACAAGCTGTGAAGTAATAAAACTACCACAGACAGAGATGAAATAAGTTACATTTAATTGCAGTTACTCAAGTAACTTTTTGAAAACATAAAGTACTTCTAGAAGTAGTTTTACTTTTCTCTTCTAGGTGAGTAATATTGTTTTGACAACAATAAATAAGCTCTTAATCTCATCAAAGATTTTAAAAATGTGAATTTTAAACACTGATTGTAGTTTTCCAGGTCAAGCTCCAGATCTTCTTTTCCAGGTGTTTGTCTTTTCCCATTCTGACCGTGTTGTCTTGCTCTCCTGCACTGTTCAAGACCTCTGCTGTTCCTTCCATTCTTTTAATGAAACTGAGTGCAAAACCTCTGACTGCCGTCACATGCTTTTACTTTGAAAAATGCCAGTACTGCCACCTGTGCCCCTGCACACCAGAGATGAGAAACCACGCAAACACGCTAATGTGATTCATCCATTTATCCAAACAACACACAGAAAGAACAAACATGAGTTAAGCCATTTCCCTTCACCTTTGACCTCTCTGCCTGTAGCTAATGTTATGTCAGTTAACATCCAGCTGGATGGATTTGCCCTTCAGAGTGGTTTGGTTTGTCTTTTCAACTCATTCGACCTTGATATTCAGACGAGTGTCTCTTTAAACGCTGCTAAATATTTTTTTAATCCATTGCATTGACTGTTCTGGATACAAACTGGATCTTTTTGTCTTGGAAAGTATCTTGAATAACATTTGTAGACTTTTTCTACAAATGTATGAATATTAATGCACCACTTTTGCATTAATACATTATATTACATACAGTTTAATGTGATATTTCATAAGGTTGAAGTCTGAGAGAAACATGGTGTGCTGTCTTACTGCAGCATGAACCAATACTGTGCTAACACTGCATCTTAACCCAGAGTCTCTGACTCTGATCAGTCATTTATCCGATTTCCATCTTCTGAGTTGCCTAGAGACTGCTGCTACTTTATCCACTTCTGGTAGAAGGACAAAGGGAAGGAAGCTCTAATCTGCACCGGGAATTGTACCAGGGACTTGTGGCTGGTTTGTTTATCTGTTTCCTTAATAAAGGTTTTTTGTGGCAGTAGCGGCACATATTTATTAGTAGTTTGACAAGAAAAAGGATAAAGAGTGAAGGAATCTACTGGTCCAAAGACAAATAATAAGCAAGAATCAAATCACCTTCCAAACCTACTGCTGTTTTTTGGGAGATTTAGAAGTAGAAACTCAGGAAAACAAGATGTGGAGTAAACTGCTTTAATCCTGTTCTACTCTAAGTTATAGCCAATCATTTTGAGCCGTCTGCTCTTTGCCAGAAAATGACTAAAAACACAATCTATCGAGAGCGTGACTGGATAGTCTTTATGCTTCACTGGACCAGGAGTACAAAGACAAAACAAAATGAGTTCTGAATGAAACTCGATGGTGAAGGGGGCAAACCAGAACTGTGCATCATTCATGTTCATGGGTCTTTCTGTCAGATTAGATCAGCAGATGTTGACTCCCACTGTCAACTGTAAGCACACGCACTCCGCAGCGCACGGCCCGACTTCGTCGAGTCGGGTTGCAGCGAGAACCTTTCATGTGGAGCCAACCCAGAGTTCAGCCAGTCAGAAGAGGTTAACTCTCTCTACAGACCACCTGCTCCTCTGTGAGCCGACCTGATGTCTGCCACCACCAGATGATGAGGAAGACGCTGCAAAGGCTGCAGGCCTTTAGGAAAGCACGGAAAGCCCCCCCACCCCCAAAAGAGAAAGGAGGGATTGTCCCAAACTGCTGATTTCCACAGAGCTTTCATTCACCAGCATCTGCTGCTGCATCACCGTTTTTTGTTTGTTTTTTTCTTCCGTGACATATTTAAGAGCCAGGAAAGAAAACAAGCTCATGGTCTTAGGGGTTTGTTTCGTAGATGTTTTCTATAGCACCCAGAAAATGTGTTTTTAATATATTTCATACATCCCTACAATAACTGGCGAAGACAAATGCCAATTTAATACAGAGGAAAACTAGGGATGGACCGATGAATTAGCCAGCCAATAAATCGACTCTGATTTCCTTAATTTTGGGAGTTTGTGTTCATCCCCTTACTTAGATATGAAGCCGATCTGATTTTAGAGTTTGACGTGTTATGCATGTACAATTAAATACATTCCAGCTAACATTAGATGGACCTGCTGATGAAGAAAAGCAATGATGTGAAGAAGAGATATTTAAAAAATCGATTTCACAAAAAAGGTTTGTCATACTTCAAATGTTCTATTGCATTTTTTCTTATGAAATGTTTTCTTATTAACAAAAGGAACTGAATTGTTTTTTACTAGCAGTTTCTCTTTCATTATTTTTTATTATCTTAGTAGTTGCTGTGGAATGTGGCAAATTTTTATTTGATTACTTGATTATCATCAGAATAATCGAGAGATCACTTGATGTGAGACTCAAGTAATTTATCGAGTGTCAGAATAAAGAAATTTAAATTAATCTTTTTATATTAAAAAAAATCCATGAATATTTTTTCTCTTTATAGTTAGGCATTAATTTGCCTCCAGTAAAATGCATTGAGTTTTGTAGAGGCAATGTGACAAACTGCAAGGATGTGAACACTTTACCAAGGCGGTCACGCATCAGGTAAACTGGTACGTTTCAATCGCCATAAAGAACATTCGTTACCGTTAGCTGGTCATCATGTGTCACCGTGACCCAGGACCACAGAACCCACAGAACCCTGACCAGCAAGTTGAGGAATGAACCAGACTGAGAGGAAGATCTGGAAGAGACAGAGAAAACCAGCCAGAGATCTGCTTATTGAATCTGAAGTCAAGGCCTTTGAGAACAGAGATTCTGTCAGACAAACAGACGATTAGATTGGAAACACAGCCTGAAGCCATTGCTCTCCTCTCGGTTTCTCTCTCCATTGGCTGTCAGCTTCTGTTTCTGTGTGTGTGCCAGATGGAGCCGGGCTCATGTGTCCACAGGCTGCAAAGAAGGAAATAGTTGATGCAACGAAACAATGAGCCTGGCTACACGCTGCCATGGGAAGCTGAACTGGAGAGGGAAGACAAATGAGACAAGAAATAAAGGTAGAAATCAGAAGGAAACAGCAGCGCACATATATGTCTCTGTCATGTTAGTGGAACCCAAATGAAATTCCCAAGGCCTGTTTAGTGGCTGATGCTCGGAGATATCACTTCACTGGACATTTTATGTTCAGGCAAAAAATAATGATGACAAATAGCAGAGCATAATGGAAAAAATTGTACAGAGCCCCATAAGGGATGTGGGGGATTTTCTTTCTTTTTTGTTACTTCGCAATAGATTTTACTTTACAATCTATGATTTTTGTAGGGCTTTCTTGTTTGTGAGACATATGAAGTTTCATCTATATTTCTTTTGGATTAAAACACACTGCAAACTTATGTGCAAAATGCCAGAGGCAAGACAGGTCGAACCTGGGCTTTCCTCCATCCAAAAATATGATAGAAACTTTCTGTAAGAAGGAAGGAAACATAGAAAAATACATCCAATGTTTTGACTATTTCTGAGTTTTTTTCACAGGGTAATAATGTCGTCTCGTTTTCATGTGCAGTCCCATCTCCACAGACAAACAGGAATACGCATTAGTTCCATTTCACATCACTTTTATTTTTTGCACCAAAGAGTTCTTGTATGAATATGTTTTCACCATGACTTTGATTTTAAATATACATCTGTTCTCACTGTGACTTATAACAGTCAGACAGTTGCACTGTAAGTTACATTAAAAGTCCATTAAAAGTGTGAACTTTGCATCAGAAGTGTCATTATTTACCGAAAGACACTTCATGACAGCAGGCATAAACATTCATGAAGACTCCTTCATGTTTATAGCAGGTCGTATGTTATGTTTATGACAGTTTTATTCCCCCGGCCCCTTCAAGTAAAGTCTTACCAAAGACATTTTAACAACAAATATAAATATCAGTTTTATCTGGTACTTGTAATTTGTATTATAAATTATATACAGTTTGTATAATTGAATGCAAATTCTAAAATTTTTAATTGTATAAATTATACAAGTTTGGAGTCAGTCACTTAAAACTACTAGATGGAAGGAAAAGCGGCCATGTTGGACAGGTCACTTCCTCTTCCACCGAAGTGCCACGTTCAGAGGAAACCCACAGAGAAGCTTCTAGATGGAGTGAAGGATGCTGGGAAAACCAGATGAGAGAACCATAAAGACAGCAATTGACAAAAGATATTGGACACTTATGTCTCATTAAAACTCCACATATTCCTTCCATATATTAATGATGTCATATGCTAACATGTTTCACTTTGTGTTGCATTTTATTGACGACGGTGTTCGTTTAACTGAAAACAGTTTGAGACACATAGCTCCTCTTTTTCCTTTGTGGAATCCATAAGCAGAACTTTTGTCTGCTCTTGAAAAAAGTAACTAACTTTTACTTGAATTAAAATGTTAGTGAAGTTCATTTTACTTCAACTTAGGAAGTTCCCAAGTTATTTTATCAAAGCTATTTAGTAAATGTGCTTTTACTTGAATACATTTTTATACTTTTTCCACCTGTCATCTGTTGGTTCTGGTCCACTGGGTTTTCTGAAGTCCAGACTACCAGGAAGTTCTAGAGTTCTTCCTGGTAGTCTGGACTACCATCGGCATCCTCTGTTAACAAGCTGGATGCCAATGCTGGTTTGATTCCCCACCAGAACTTGGTACCGGGCCAGACTGACAGAGGTACCAACATTTGGTTCAGTGGAGTTCCTGTTCTTGATTGGCCAGGAGACTCCTCTGACCTTTAACCCCATAGCAGTTCTGTTGGTTGTTGGCAAGAGGAAGATGAAAGACATCAGACCCACTAAGGCAGATGACCTGAAGGCAGGTGTCAGAGAAATCTGGGCTTCCAGAACTTCATCAGAACCACAGGATGATCTCCTCCATGCCAGATGGATCCAGATTTGTATTTTCAGAACTCTGTAAGAACATATTTTCATTTAAATGTCTTAACAGATGCACTATGAACAAAGTGATATTTCTGTTGAAGTGCATCGCATTGGGTTGCTGAACAGCATGAGAAGAGCCTCTGACTGTGACCTGATTTCTCAGCTTTATTGCTGCTCCATGTTGAACACAGCATCTCTGAAAATCCCTCAGCTTTACTTTATGCTGCCATTAGATTAACCGGATCGGATGTGAACATGGACTGCCACCAGTGAAACTGCTTCCCCCAACGCTGTGTTTTAGCAGAAGTGAGATGCTGCATTTCCTTGGTACAAACCATCAAATTAAAGGCCAGTTGAGCATATTTTGATCCAAAAGCCTGAAAGGGATTAGTTGTTTTTTATTGTTTGTTTGTTGGGTGTTTTTTTTAAGTGAATTGAAAGTGTAATAAAAGGATCAGATAATGTTTTTATGGGAAGGCCAAACCACAAAAAAAAAATCGATATTCTGTTTCTGTTTTGATTTCAAGTAAACAGTTTCAGGGCTAATCTGTCAAGTCATGCTTGGCCATGCGTGTCCTCCACAAAACAGTCAGTCCATCCGCCCTGAAGAAAGGTTAACATAATGGAATAAAACCAATTAAATAATGAAAACTGAAATGAAAAAAACAGAACTATATTGTGTGTTTATAAAATTAACTAAAACATACTGAAATGATAGATAAAGTAACTTTTGCTTTCGTGTTCATGAATCTATTTATTACTTAACTGATGTGAAATTGATGTTTTTTACACTCCAGCAGTTTAACGTAAGCAAATTATGTTACTACATTCTCCCCTTGGTGGCACCAGAGCTAGTCTGCAAAATGGCAATATAACAATCATGATATAACACCAGTCAGCTGTTGTTCAACAATAATAAAATTCATAACCCAATTGATGTATATATAATCACAGTACAATACTTTGAGAATTTGTAATTCTACACCTAAAAATTAACCAAAGTATGAAAAAACTAAAACTAGAACTGTTTTAAAGACTTAAAGTACTAAAACCAACTAAAACTATATTTAACAAATATTAAGTAATAAAAACTAGCAAACAACTGAATTACTGAATTAGACAAAACATCTCAACGAAATAAAACAAAACTATATTAGTGAAACCTCAAAACTATCATTACCTTGGCACCAATCTCTCTTATATTGCCTCACAAAGGACTTGAATATCAAGGTGATTACCAAATGTCTCCCAAGGTCACACACAAAATGTCTAATAAGCACGTTGTCTGAACACCTAAACATCCAGCATGTCTCATCCAGCATGTAACGTCTAACTGGTCCCTGAATCACTCACCATCTGCCTGTCAGGTGAAAGGGGGGTGGGAGGGTGCAGGGGGTGGGACAGAGAAAAACAGAGCACAGAACAAAAGATTTCTTCAGTTGCCTGCAGCATGATTAAAAGATTGGGATAAGGAGGCTAGAGTGAGATAGGAATCAGATATTAATGATATTGTTACTATTCAGCACTTTGTATTGCTTTGTTGCTGAAAATGTGCTATAGAAATAAAATTACCTTAATAGATCTGTTTTTCTGTTATAAGTTGTGACACAATGTATTGACTTAAAAACTTTGTCAGGGTAATTATTCAGCTGTGAAAGTGTGGAGCTGGGGGACGGGTGGGTTCAGGTCATCAGGTTTTCAGCAGCCTGACTGTTTGGCTTGTGGGTTCCACTGATGTCGCTCCTCTGCTGCTGGTCCTCCATCTTCTTCCTGTAGATGTTTTTTTTTTTTTTTTCAATAATTTTCCTCAGTTCTTCTTTCTGCTCCCTGTTTTCTGATCTAAAGACTCCCTTTTCTTTGACCACAACCTTTATTTCAGGGATGACCAAAGAATTTGACCAATGAGCTGTTTGAAACATTTACCAGTAATTTAACATATTTTTTCTTCGATGCAATAATTTTATGTCTGTGTCTTGTTTTCTTCCTGCTTATTGTGTGATGTCCTGTAAAGCATATTGTGTTGTCTTGTGTTCCCTTACTTCCCCTAATGCTTCTTCGCCTGAATATCTCCAGGTACTGACTGACTGTCAGGCATCTTTTTATATTGTACAGACTTGTTGAACTCTTCTGCTCTGCAGGTTGAGCTGCTGTTTATGGGGGAAAAAAACACATATGCTCAACACCCTAGAACCATGACACATAAAACCGCTCCTAAAGCAGAAAGTTTCTACTATACCACAGAGTATTCTGGGTAAATACAACCAAAACAAACATGTATATCTAGAGGGAGAAATAGCTAAAAACAAGAGAGAAATCCTCCAAATGCTAAAATCATTCTTCACTCCACTTTTTGTTAACATTCCATGAAGATGAAAGTTGGTGCTGGTGGCTGCATTGTCATTACAAATGAGCACAAAACTTTATTTATACTCCACTAATGTTGGAAAAACACAACTTGGCAACAGAGATGTTTCCATTATAGAAGACATGCAATTAAAATCATATGTAAATAAGTATGTTCAGCCAAATAGTCATTAAGAAACAAGATGCTCCACCATCCTCAAACTACTTCCTGTCGTCTTCTTCTTCATCATTTTCACGAGTAGTAACCTCCGGTTTCTGATCATGTGACTCGTGTGTTGCAAAAAAAGTGTTTCCATTACAGTTTTGTGAAATAAACCAATTTAAGAACCAAAATAAGAAATAAAAACTTTCCTCCTAGAGCCTAAATAAAAATAGTTTGTTTTTTTTTTAATTGCCATGTTTCCATTAAGTTAATTTATTTTCTAAATGTCAAACTGTGCAATTGTATGGTCAGTGGAAAACTCGGCTTCTGTCTTCTTCAGAGATTTTCATGTCATTTCCTCAGGTGGTTCTTGGTGCAGCGCCCCATTTGGGGGAGGTGAACAGGTCGCCCAAAGGGTTTGGCTCATTTGTTACGCTGCGAGATGAAAGAGAACCACAGCAGCTGAAAAGGAAACAAAGTTACTAATCTGATTCCCAATTCAACGGAGCGTACCAGATGATCAGGTGTGAAAACAAACTAACCAGGGACAGAACAGCAGATTCAATTAAACACAGACTCTGTTTAGTAAAGTGGTTTCACTATTTAGATGTAACAAAGAAAAGGAGGTTCAATGTAGTTGTGTTCACTTTTTAACAAATTTTACTGATGTTGCCAACACAACAATGTAATAATTTGTGCTACTCTAGAAAGTGAAGATGAGTACTCCCATCCAAACGAGAACACACACAGATGTTTCATTGCTTTTTGAAACAGCCAAAATGACAGAATACTGTCTGCAGCCTTCCACAACAACACAACGCATCGATGGCTTGCATTGATCTGGCTGCTTGTTCTGCAACTGTGCTGGCATTTCGTATTATTTTGGGGCAAAAGCCATCAAATGCCATGGGTATGTAATGGTAAGCTGGGCATGGCACAGATTTTCATCTGCAAAAATATTTGAATAACATATCGTTTTCCCTCTACTTCAGTTATCTAAATTTGAACTGAAACACTTTGACGTTTGTGGTTGTAATGGGTCTAAATAGTAAGAAAAGGGGGGGAAAAAAACACAATGCTGCTGGTAAAAGCAGCATCCACAGTCAGCTGCACACCGGCATCCAAAGTCTGGAGAAAAATGAAGCATTTTAGTCAGATGGAAGCATGGAACCAAAAAAAGCACACATCATGAGTTCAAGGTGGAAGGACACAGAAGATGGTCAGATGATGAGAAGATAATATGGGAACCTCCGAGGGACACAAAGAACGACAGGCATAGAGATGAATGGAGGTGTAGGTTTTGGTTTGCTTGGTATGTAACCATTGGCTTCTGATCAGTGTGTTGGACAGGTGGTGGTGCAGAGAATATTACTGCACAGCAGAAGATTAAACAATGCAATATGAAGTCACTTGCACACAAACAGCAGATGGCTGTGTAATAACCTTGACTTTTCATCAGCGTTTTTTTTTTCTTCCAAGAGCAGCATTCACTGAGCCCAGGGACACGATCCTGACTGCAGTTTCTTTATTTTTCAGATTTATCACAACCCAAGGTCGTTAAATTATCCTCGCTCTTTACCCTCCACCCCCTCACACACACACAAACACACATCGTGCGTTTCACTACCTTTGCCTTTAAACTCCCAGCTTCTGTCCTCAGATCGCCTCAGCATTCGGCTCACACTCACACCTTCTGCTTGAGTACGGTCGAGCACGTCCAGAAGACGGACACACATCCAGAAACAGCCGTCCACCAACACACACACACACACACACACACTCCGCACTTCAGCTGCCAAGCAGAGCTGTGTTTCAGACCCAGCGGCAGGAAAGTGGCCGGATGCATGCACAAGGATGAGACTGGGATTAGACCTATTTAAAGCAGTGAGCATTAACACACCCCAGACCTCCTCCTGCTCACACACACATGCAAACAGTTCTCCCGTTTTCCAAAGAAAGCAGCCCATTGTAACACAGTGCTACATGCTGGGCTCTATCTCCTTATGTAATGTGGTCATTGGTGGTGAAGGAGCACAATCTGGGCCTTGGGCTGCTGCTCTTGTGCAACAGAGAAAACAAAGATATTCCTTCTTGAGATCTACTTTCACACTAATTTATGGTCTGTGCTGTAAGCATGAATCACTCAGTGATATTTTATTAAAACTAAATCATGGAGATAAGTAGCTCTTAGAGATGGCAACTGAAACAACTTGTTTTTTTATATGTAAATTTTCTATTGTTTATGGTTATAATTGTATTTACCAATATTTAACTGTTTGGACGGAGGAGCTGTCAGCATATAAGCAATTTCCCCTTGGGGATCAATAAAGTCTATTCTATTTTATTCTATTCTATTTTATTCTATTCTATTCTATTCTATTCTATACAAACATAAGGAAATGAGTGTTGCTGGGTCTTTAAGTCCGAAACACTGTGAATAAAATTTTGGATTGTTTCAGTGCACCAGCAGGAAAAGCTATGTTTGGGGAATCCATGTGATGATGTTCAGCTTTTAAGAAAATAGGATATTGTAGGATTTGTTTTTAGGACTATTTAATATAGTTTAGTGGTGACAAACTGAAGAAAAACGTGCATAAAAGCAGACAAGCTTCCATTAAACAGACTATCAGTGATAGGGAGGACGTTTAAATAGCCTGAATCTTTACTAGCTTCAAGTGTAGCCTGCTCACTTAAAACACCTTAAAACACACATAAAAACAATATTTAAATTGTCAATCCTAAGCTCATTTATCTCTGCCCAGACACAACCTCTTACTGGAGTCATTCTTCATCAGAAGAATCTTAATAAACGAGGTAAGCTTTGCTGCTTATTAGGAAGTGAGTTTCCCCCGATTAGAGGCTGACGGGGAGAAAGGTTTAACCCACCATCTTCTCCTCAGCTCTGCTGTTCTCCAGTCCTGGAAACTAAGCCAGTTGTTAGCAGCAGCTGTGGATGTCTGTGCAGGCAGCCACTGGCCAGTGCTGGTGAAGTTGTGTTGTTTGTCTGAAGGCTGTCTGTCTCCTACCTCAGAGGAACGGCAACGAGTGTCAGTTTGTCAATAGGCAACCCTGGAGAATCTACAATTTGAAGGTTCCTTCTGCAGAATTCTGAATAAAATCAGGATCAAGGCGATGAGGTATATATATATATATATATATATATATATATATATATATATATATATATATATATATGTGTGTGTGTGTGTGTGTGTGTCTATATTTGTGTGATTGTGTAACTCAAGGATACACATCATATGGAGCTTGCATTGAGCATGTGCATTTTTTGCCACCGCCGTAGGGAGAATTCATAGTGACTATATAAGATGGTGAAATGCAGACTAATGTCACACTCAAAAACATGTTGAAAAGTTCCAGTACGTTGAGGGGTCAAAAATCAGCATGCTGGTGCATTTTGGCACATTTAAAGTACCGCCCAGAGGCATATGTTTTAGTTTGACAAAATATGTCAATTCTATTCTATTCCAGGTGATTACCAAGCTTCTCTTTTAGCTGTCAAGCTCTTAATCACAAGCTGTAAAGTGGTTCTTCTGTTTTCTTTTTATCTTTTTGTCTTCTCCTTGTGGTAGATACAAACATCTTTATTTTACATGTCCAGTAAGTTCATAAAGCTTGTTCTTTGTTGTTGTTTTTTTGGTGTATGTTAAGTTAACTTTCCTTCTCTCAGCATATGATCAGTGCGGAGCAGCAGTCCACAGAGTTTGTTTCAACAACTCCGTGAGAAGTTCCCTGAGGGTTTACTTGACGCAACGGGGGAGCTCACACTACGCTTAACAAAGCCAAGCTCAAACAGAGCTGTGTGTCAGCAAGACTAGCTCTGAAGGGAAACTTTACCTCCAGAAGTTTTCTGAAAATCCTCATAGCCACGCCTATAAAACCATCTGGATCTGACAGCAGACGCTCCACCTAAGCTAAAAACCCCGGTTCACTGTTCGACATAGAAAAGGGGCCCAATAATCTCTCACCATAACCAGTCATAACTTTAACACTTCTTTAGACAACTGTCTAAAGAAAAGACTTAGTTATTTTTTTAATAATAATCTGCTATGCACAATTACAACATCTCTTAATATCATGCTTTACTCTGTACTAATGAAACTGACTCACCTCACTATGCTGAATCTTTGAGGGAGCAGTCCAGTTTCCTAATTTAACTGCTGTTAAATCAGGTGGTCAGATTAGATTTGAATCTGACCACCTGGGGCAAAGCGATGCTCAGTTGATCATCAAACCCATGAAAACAACACTTAGATGAAAGCAGCACATCCTCTTCAGTGTCAGCCTTTTATCCCAGAACACAAAGTAAAACTGGGGCACATAATCTGCTTCATAATAGCAAACATAGGAAACAGTGTGACGGCGGCTTTGGGAAACAGTTGTTGAGACTTTTTGATCTCTACTAGAACTGTAGAAGTCAGCAACAAGGATTGCCATATGGGTTTGCATTGAACGTTTCTCTTTGCAAAGTTGTGCCCTGGGTCTAATTACAACAAGCACTGCAACAATCCAGCCTCTCTCAGCACAGCAGATTTATTTACTGTGGATGAGAACCAATTATGTCTGACCACAGAAACAAGCAGGGATGGAAGGAGACAGCACAGACCGCCCCGAGGGGAGGAAGAAATCGTCTTAAAAGTCTGCCTGGCCTTACGGCCTGACGCTGCATTGTCGTGTCGAATCACAATAAGGTGACTGTATGGTATCAACTGACCTGAGCATTCTGGTACGCTGACCTGGGTTTTTCATGAAGGAATAACATCATAACATGACTTACTGCTCAAAAAAGTCAATTTTGCATGTCCCTGGTTCTTTAAACATAATTAGTTATGCATGTTGGTCAAGTTGTGGATAACTTCAGTTGGAATTGTGCTCCTTACCAATTACAAGTGCTGGATGCATTTCTGCAGCGTGACATTTCTCTTTCTATGCGGTCTCTATCAGTTGGGGTGACTGCTGTTCTGCAGAAACATAAATAAGGCTGAGCAGTTCCTCTGCGACTCGAAAGGGTCAGTGGTTAATGTTTTGCCATTTAAGATAACCGGAGCAGAGAGGAAAGGTTTGACTACAGAGGAACAGCGGCAGCAGAGAAAGGAAAGGTTGAGCTGACGTTAATGGCCTCTGCTGCTGGGTGGAGGGTTGAACAGCACGTCTCAGCAGGAAGAACCAAACAGTAACAGTAGCTTTATGTGACTGTGTGATGACGCAGCCTCTGTGTTTACATTTCTCCCTGATTACTTACAAACAGTAGATGTGAGATTGACAAATACAGACTATTTTTAATATGCTCATAGCAATAAAGAACTTTATAACTTCAGTTATGATTGTAATAACGTTTATGATATTGCTTATGAATGAATTACCGCCTAATGTGAAACTAATAAGGGAAATACTTTATTTTGCTTTAAAGTCAGAATCCTTTATTTTATTGAACTAATTTGTAGAATGATTTTCCAGACTGTGCTGCATGGTTTATAGCATCACAGCTCGGACTGTTCCTAAACATTCACGATCAGCCGAAACTCAGTCAGTGAGGTGTTCAGTGTTCGTCGGAGAGATAATGACGTTGGAGTTCCATAAATTACAATAGAAATACTAAAACTCAGTTACAAAAATCTCTCCATGAATCTCCCAGTTTGCTCCAGCCACAAGTGTCAAACTCCAGTCCTCAAGAGCCGGAACACTGGAATGAAATAGCTTAATTACCTCCTCCTTGTGTAGATCAGTTCTCCTGAGCCTTGCTAATGACCTAATTATTCTATTCAGGTGTGGTGCAGCAGAGGGCCATGTCAAAGTTACAGGACACCAACCCCTGAGGACTGGAGTTTGACACCCCTGCGAACCAGTTCTCTTCAAAGACCTCCTGCTGCTCAATGTTTATTACAGTCCATGTTTATTACAGAACCATGTTTTCTTGCAGCAGAGCATAGAAAAAAATGACTATGAATCATCAATTATGAAACATCCCTGAGGCGAGTGTGACTCGGGACCTAGTTCACACAACACTGGATGTAAGCGATGGAAAAGATCAAACCAAAATGGAGAAGGGACAAAAAATAACTTTCACCAGTTTAACTTATTTTACTGTCAGTTGACCTTAACAACTGTTGGGAGTCTGGTGGGATGTCTGCCAGGTACCAGGGTTCATCGTAATAACCTGACCAATCACATGGTCACTACAGAAGTCATTTGTTGTGTTTCCATTCATCATAAAATTGCGCAAAATGGAATTACAAAAATAAATTCCTAATTTGTAAATAAACTCTTATTTTTCATAAAAAGTTTTTTTGTGTTGGGATGAAATGGTTTTTTAGCCGTGTTGAAGTTAGCGCATTTTGCAAAAATGCAATGAAAACACTTTTCTCGCATCATGCAAGTCACATAATCAACAGCCGGATGTTACTGCTGGTGGAAAAGACAAAGAAGACGACAGGAAGTCATCGTTGTTTTATATATAGGAATTTATTTTTTTATATATATATATATATATAAAACAACGATGACTTCCTGTCGTCTTCTTTGTCTTTAAAGTCAAAGACAAATTTCCTTGTCTGCATGTGGAAATTATATATATATATATATATATATATATATATATATATATATATATATATATATATATTAGCTGACTGGATAGCTCAATCACATGGTCACTACAGAAGTCATTTGTTGTGTTTCCATTCATATTGGATAGCTCAATAGATAAGGCATCAGTATATCACCCGAGAGGGCGGGGTTCGAATCCAGTCTGGGTCCTTAGGCAAGACCCTTCAAGCTACTGCCTACCTCATACCATGAGAGATACTAAGTTGCATAACATGCCGGCTCAGACGTCGCCCGGCCAAACAAGGTCTGCGTCAGGTGTTGGGGAACCAGAGCACCTTGATGACAAATGGGCTACTGGAACAAGACGGAAATGGGCGAGAGATGAAAATGTGGATCTGTTGGAATGCTACTACTCAAGTAACCCTAGTCAGAGAGGTTACATGCAAAGACTGGGGAAGGAATGGTTACTTCGACATCCCCAGTCAACACTAAGTGCTAAACAACTAGTAGCTCAGTGTTCCAACATCCGCAAACGGCAACTGCTATCACAACTTGAGATTGACGAGATACAACACAAATGCTACAGCAAAATGGAGGAACCCGGATGTCAGAAGCTTAACTACAAGTCCCCACCCAGTGAGGGGATACACGGCCCCAGTGAGCGAATCAGAGCTGAACGAGACAGCTGCTGACCTGAGAGAGAGAATCATGACCCGAATGACAACCAGGCCTCCCCGGGCGCCAATTACAACGGCTGAGTGAAGTACCATCAGAAAGTCTCATTGAGAATGTGAATGCAGCATTGAGAACGATCCCTACCAATACCATAACAGAAACCAATGAGCTGATCTACAACTCAGCATCAGTGATCCTTGAGATACTTGGCTATAAGAGCAACCATGAGACCCAATACCCACCATGGAAAAGACGGTTAGAGGCTAAAATCAAGGTAACAAGGAGGGAAGTGAGCCAACTATCAGAGCTCCACAAGGGTACAATGAAAAGACAAGTACCCAGAAAGTACAGGCAGATGCCCATACCTGAAGCACTCGAAACTGCCAAACAGAGGCTCCAAGCCTTGGCCAGCCGCCTAAAGAGATACACAAGGGAGAATGAATCCAGAAGGATTAACCGGCTCTTCTCCACTCAACCAGCTAAGGTGTACTCTCAATGGCAGGGTAATAACAACAGAGCAGACCCACCAAGGCTGGAGACTGAACAATACTGGAAAGGCATATGGGAAAGGGAGGCGTCCCACAACAGCAATGCACAGTGGTTGATCTCTCTACGAGAGGACCATAGCAACCTCCCTGAGCAAGCCCCCGGTAACCATCACTGTGACAGATGTCCAAGAAAGAGTCTCAGGTATGAAAAACTGGACAGCACCAGGGCCTGACATGATCCATGCCTACTGGCTAAAGAAACTCACTGCCCTCCATGAGCGACTGGCAGGTCAAATGAACCAGCTGCTACAAAGTGGGACTCACCCTGAATGGTTAACTGAAGGGCGGACAATCCTAATCCAGAAGGATCCATCAAAGGGTCCAGTCCCACCCAACTACCGACCAATAACCTGCCTCTCCACAACCTGGAAGCTTATGTCAGGCATCATAGCGGCCAAGATAAGCAAACACATGGATAAGCACATGAGCATGGCACAGAAAGGTATCGGTGTAAATAGCAGAGGAGCCAAACACCAACTCGTCGTAGACCGCACAGTTGCCCGAGACTGCAAAACCCGACACACCAACCTGTGCATGGCTTGGATTGATTACAAGAAAGCCTATGACTCAATGCCGCATACTTGGATCATTGAATGCTTAGAGATGTATAACATCAACAGGACTCTGAGAGCCTTCATTGCAAACTCAATGAGGCTGTGGAAAACCACCCTTGAAGCCAACTGCAAACCACTTGCACAAGTGTCCATTAAATGTGGCATATACCAAGGAGATGCTCTGTCCCCGCTACTGTTCTGCATAGGCCTGAACCCCCTCAGCCAAATTATCAACAAGACTGGCTACGGATACCGACTCAAAAATGGGGCCAACATCAGTCACCTCCTCTACATGGATGACATCAAGCTGTATGCCAAGAGTGAGCGAGACATCGACTCACTGATCCACACCACCAGGATCTACAGCACAGACATTGGGATGTCATTCGGACTAGAGAAGTGTGGTCGGCTGATTACAAAGAGGGGGAAGGTGATCCGCACAGAAGGGGTCTCACTCCCAGAAGGAACAATAGCAGACATAGAGGACAGTTACAAGTACCTAGGTATACCACAAGCAAATGGCAACCTCGATGAGGCCACAAGGAAAGGAGCCACAGCTAAATACCTCCAACGAATAAGGCAAGTCCTGAGAAGCCAGCTCAATGGCAAGAACAAAATCCGTGCGATAAACAGCTATGCCCTGCCAGTAATCAGATACCCTGCTGGAATAATTAGCTGGCCAAAGGAGGAGATAAAAGCCACAGATATTAAGACTAGAAAGCTACTAACAATGCATGGAGGGTTCCATCCCAAATCCAGCACCCTGAGACTGTACACGAGCCGCAAGGAAGGAGGCAGAGGACTAGTGAGTGTGAGAACCACTGTCCAGGGACGAAACAACTAAGATCCATAAATACATCAGGGACAAAGCCTCAACAGACAATGTGCTCAGTGAATGTCTCAGACAACAGGGAACGGAGGTTGAAGTGCCAGAGATACCATCATGGGAGGACAAGCCCCTACATGGGATGTACCACCAGCAAATAACCGAAGTGGCTGATATCAGTAAATCCTACCAATGGCTGGAAAAAGCTGGGCTCAAGGACAGCACAGAGGCCCTCATCATGGCCGCCCAGGAACAGGCCCTAAACACCAGAGCAATAGAGGCCCAGATCTACCACACCAGACAAGACCCAAGGTGTAGGTTGTGTAAGGAGGCCCCTGAGACAGTCCAGCACATAACAGCAGGGTGCAAGATACTGGCAGGGAAAGCATACATGGAACGACATAACCAAGTGGCAGGCATAGTGTACAGAAACATCTGTGCAGAATATGGACTGGAAACCCCGAGAACAAAGTGGGAAACTCCCCCAAAGGTGGTGGAGAATGCCAGAGCTAAGATCCTGTGGGACTTCCAGATCCAGACAGACAGAATGGTAATGGCGAACCAACCAGACATTGTCATAGTGGATAAACAACAGAGGAAAGCCGTTGTGGTAGATGTAGCAATACCAAGCGATTGCAACATCAGGAAAAAAGGAGCACGAGAAACTGGAGAAATACCAGGGCCTCAGGGGAGGAACTGGAGAGGGCCTGGAAGGTGAAGACCACAGTGGTGCCTGTGGTCATCGGGGACCCCTCGGGGCAGTCACCCCCAAACTGGAGCAGTGGCTACAACAGATCCCAGGAACAACATCAGACATCTCAGTCCAGAAATGTGCAGTCCTTGGCACAGCCAAGATACTGCGCAGGACCCTCAAGCTCCCAGGCCTCTGGTAGAGGACCCGAGCTCAGAGGATAAGAACCACCCGCGGTGGGTGAGAAGGGAATTTTTTTTTTTTTTTTATATATATATATATGTAAAGAGAGAGAGAGAGAGAGAGTGATGATAATTTGGTTGAAATGTCTCCAAATAGCTACAGGTGGATTTTTTTTTTTTTTTATTCAATTTAAAAATAATTACTTGCCAGAAGACAATAAGTCCATTATTCCTTCTAGTTTAGTTTTTCATAAGCAGGCACAGGCCACACCTCCATCAGCTGAGATGAGTCATGCTCTCCCACCGTGCCTCCACATCTTATTCCTCTGCTGTGCATCACTTTTTCATATTGTTTACAGTGATTGTGTCTCCACCTCTCACACCATAAAACACAAACTAGAACCTACCTAACCTTCATCTTCCATTGGTCTGTTAGGCGGAACCCCCCTAACACCTTCATAATGTTCCTCTGTGCCACCCATCCATTTTAAACATATCTCTGCCTCATTCACTTAGTTATATAACAGACAATTACACAACCCATCCTGGTCTCCTGTAAGAGCAGCCTCACATGGGCTCCTCCAGGATCGGTCAGCAGACTGCTGCTGATGGGTTAAAGGAGGAAATGCGTGAGCAATTCTCATAAAGAGACGTAATACTGTTGAAACCCATCATGGATGCATGATGAGGAATGGATTACAGGAGCGGAGAGAAGAAAATTAGGCTTTTCTTCCTTTAGTGGCTGAAGGGAGATTAGTAATATCAGACCGCCTCCACAAGGCAAACACAAATAACTGCTTCTTACATCACTCTGTGCTTGAGCTGAAGATCTGCTAGTTTGAGGTAAATGGCGAGTTCTTTCAGTTTGGGTAAATGTGTCAAAGTGGTCTTAAAGTTTTTCTTTAGTCCTTCACAGGTTGACTCACTGAAGCATGTGTGAAGGTTGGTGCGTCCTTCTGCTTCTTCTTCTTTGATGTTTTTTGATGGTAGGCAAACAATGAAAGTGGTGCATTACCCCCACTGTCTAGAATGCAGTGTGGAACATAATGTCACTAAAGAATTAAATTCTATTACATACCTGTGTTAATTGAAGATAAAGAAATAGCTGATTAATTTTACCTTTCGAGTTATTTCTAAATAAATCAATTAAATTCAGTTTAACTTTGATTCTATTCAAGTTTTTAATTAATTAGGAAATTAGGAATTAGCTAAATAAATTTGCTTAATGGAAACAGAACAATTGAAACTAACGTCTTTCAATTAAAAAGATTTTTACGCTAGGATGAGTTGGTCTGTCAGTCATATCAAAATCGCAGAACTGCAACGGAAACATTTAATTTTGCATCACACAATTTATAGCCAACAGCAACGAGTTTATTTCTAGGCACTGATATCCTCAGACAACGTGCAGCTGGCTGCACTAGAACTCTCATTGCACTGCAAAGTTCGTAGGAAATTAAGGTTGTCATTTGAAAGTGTTGAATCCAAAACTCTCAGTAAAAACAACGACTGCAATTTCCTCAAAACATTGCAAACGTAGTTGCTTGCAAGTATAAGAGGTTTTCCATTCCAACACCTCAATGAGACGCCGACGTTTCCTCTGATGACTCATGAGCACAACTGACATGGCTGAACCATATCTGATGTTTAATCTGTTGCCTCATGATTTTTGATGATTTATTGCATCAACAAACTTCCTCAAATGTGATTTTAATTCTATTTCGTATTTGATAGAAATTCTGCAATTGCAGGATTGTGTATTTTCAACATTTGCAGGATATAGACAAAAGTTTGTGCACATTTGGCATGGCAGAACTCCTCAAGTTCTGACATCCAGCTTCGCTCTCTCTCTTCTACAGAATGTTCCTTTCCTTTGTTGATGTTCTGCTGCTGGACTCCATTCATCTGCTTCTTCACTCCCAGTGTCTGTTTGGAGAATTGTCATGAATCCCCTCAGTCCCGTGGAACCATCCACCTGGATTTCCCCCTAACAGCGGTGAATGTGTGTCGACTCTCCCACATTCACCGCTCTGAATGTTGGAGTGCTGGATGTTCCACTCCAACATTCACTGCTCTGCAACTACAAGCAGGAAAAAGGACACCAACAAAACTAACCGGCCCCATCTTCAGCTACTGTGATTACACTCCCCTCTTCACCATCTTCTCCTCTGCCAGGAACAAACTTTTTCCACTTCATTATAAAATCGACCTCAATCACCAGGAACACAACCATTAACCTTCTGCATTGCAAACTTCTACCCAGGTTCTACCCAGATCCAGATCTCAACGTGATTTACCTGGTTAAATACATAAAAAATAAAATTAAAATAAAAATAAATGTTCTCACTGTACACATTTACTGCTAAACCTTCCAAACTAGCTTTGGGTGTCTGTGACTGCAACCTGAGTTAGAGTTTCACTCCTGCTTCTGGGTAAATTTGGTTTGGGTAATTAGATGACTCATGAGGAACAATGACTGGTTAAAGATAGGCACCAGGAGCAAATCAGAGGCTAAGCTGGGAGCCACTGCGTCCCACATCAACAGCACAGAAAGGATGATGTCAGGAAAACAGAAAATCTGATAGGCAATTTACCACCCAACCAGTTTTATGACACTCTCAACAGTTAGGTGCTGCGGTCCTGAATATGTTCTGAAGACGTCTGAATCTCACATCAGGAGAAATGTGAAACTCCACCTGAGGAAGACAGTGTCATGCAAAAGTACTAATACTGTTCCGTATTTCATCTTGTTCATCTCTGACTGTGAAGAGTACCAGCCTCAAAGCCAAGGTTCTGAGGACATTTTCAACAGTCCCAGTCAAGGTTTCCTAAACAAGAAAAAGGACACCATCAAAGTGCAGGTTTTTTGCCAAGGCTGACCTCACACAGGAACAACCCGACCAAGGATGGGGTGTGTGATATTCTGACTTCCACATGCAGACAAGGAAATTTACATGGGCGAGGTCCTGCAGAGCTGCCTTCATTCTTCATTTCTCCTACAGTCTCAGTTAGTGACTGCAGGAGGACAGATGATTTATGGCTCCTATAACCTGCTCAACACAAATAAACCTAAATGTTCCACCAACACATCAGAGGCCAGAGGACTAGGTAATGCCATTTATCAGTAAATGAAAGCAGGATAGAGGGATCAGGCTGCATGAGGAGGAAGTGTGGGCCTACAACTGTGTACTAGCAGTTCTACACAACATGAGTTAAATCATCATCACACCAAAAAAAACTCCACCTTATCGGAAACACCTCAGTGGCAAAATTGTGTTTTTTCGGCATTTCCAGAATATTGGCAAAGATTTGCCGATATCCATTTGTAATGTAAACACAGCTAGTGATGCCATGCTGCCGAGAAAAATAACAAAACCAGGTTTTCAAACAAGGTGAGCGAAAAAAAAATCAAGACAGAAGACAAGGGCGTCAGTTTGTAACCAAGTTTTTCTCAAAAAGAGGTAGGTTTGTGATTACCCAGTTCGCTTAGCTTCAAACTGTGTTAGCCTCTATTTTAGACAATAGACATTCTTAAATTGACTGCATTTTAGCAATCTTTTCTTTCATTTTTCACCCTCCTGGAGCAGCTGCCTGGTCTATGTGATTGAGTTCGAGCGAACGCTGATGAAGTGCATAGCGAGACTCAAGCAGAAGTCCATTTTTCTCCATTGTACTTGTAAGATGTTTCAGTGGGACTTTTGTTGTTTTAAATGTGATTGACGTTGACATTATTGAACATTCAAGTTTTAGGTAAAAAGCAGAATATCAACAGATTTTATAATTAATGGAATGTAAATGTCAGACTCAGATAGAGTGACTGGAAAAAACTAACGCTTTTCAAGCAGGACAGAGAACCTACAGTCAGATTCTCCAAACAATCAGCAGGCCCACAATATTCATAGTTTGAATCAACCTGTTACACACAAAAAAAAGCACCTTGGTTTCTTTCACTGCAGAAAGGAGACGATACAGTCTGCAGAGAGAGACATTATCCCCACGGTGTTAGACAAAGTAATCAGCCCCTCCCCCATCCCACCTCCATCTCTCTGCTGTAAGCTCCCACAGCTGCAACACTCATTTCATCCACTAATTGCTTTAGGGCAAGTGACCTTTTGGAGATGCTGCTCTCTGTGATTTAAAACCCAAAACAAAGGAAGGCTAACTGTTTATTTCTGTTCTTGTCAGACTGTAGACCTTTGACATTTAAGCCCTGCATGTTCTACACAAAGTGCTGCGTTTTATATCATTACCATGATGTAATAAAAATACCAATACCTCTGTACTCAGTCACAGAGCTGAGTTTAAGGATAGGTGTAAAGTGGGCGGGGCTTTGGGGAGGGGAGGCATTTCTCTTGGGAACCGTGGCTCCACCAAACCGCCTACTGTTCTTTCTCTTTGCACTTGCCTTTTTAAAATGGTTTCTTTAATGGTTCCATATGTTACTGCAGACCTATTGTTATACATTTTAGGATGTTGCAGCCTTAATTTTGTTTTTGCTGGCTTTTATATGAAACTACTTAAGGTCAGACAGTGAGGAATTCTTGGTTGTTATCAAAGTCGGTCACTCAATAAAATCTGTTGGAGTTCCTTTAGATAATTTTATTATTATTATTGTTTATTTATTGGATTACAAAAGCAAAGACAATATTTAACCTACAGATACCTTTAAAAAGTCCAAACCTGCCAGTAAGTCTCAAATGTTTCTCAAAAATTTATTTATGTTTATAGCCTGAGAGGTTAAAAAATGAGGCTTACTTATTTTTTACAACTTTCCATATATTAATTAGTGAAACATGAAGTGTATTGTTTTCTTTAAACAAAGTTGGAAAAAAAATCTGGCATTTCTGAGCATCTGGTCTCCCTGACTGCGGCTCCTGCTCCATCTCTAATAGGAGGAAATGGCTTTTAGTGCAGTAGAGGATCCAGCCCTTCTGTTGGAGTTTAATTCAATCACAGCTCGGGTCAAAAATGAATTAAAACTCTCATTAAGCCCCCACCCTCCTGTATCCCAGCCTAGCAAGTGGAGGTTTGGGTGTTACATGCTCGGCTTTGGAGCTGTGTGAGTCAGCAATCAGTCACCACCAGTTCCATCATTTTGTTATTTTAATTTGCTCGTGCCCACCCACACAGTGAACACAGTGAACCCGGCTGAAGATGAGCCAAACAAACAGCGGGGCGCTCTTTATGCACGACCTGAACTCACCGCGTTACGGCCGAGCCCAGGCGCTGGCCGGACTTCATATTTCACAGAGAACAATGAGGAGAGCGGAAAGCAATCGGCATCACAGGACCGCTGACCTTTCCACACAACACTGTAACTAACCACTTTGAACCGTGGCCATTTATTACAAGGAGCAAAGCAGTGAGAAGTGTTGAGCAGTTACTGGAGTGAAGGGAGGGAACATTGTGTTTTAACCCCATATCTCTCTGAAACAGGACCGATTCAGCTTTGCTTTGTCGCCTCTGAACAACGGCTCCCATTATGACTGCCCAGGCTGAAAGCCACTCTGTTTGGTGTGATTGAATTAAGACCACTTCAACTTTCACTCTCATAAATCCTGCTGGATATTTTTGATTCTCTTCTAGTAAAGAAAATAATTCTACTTCAAAGTGTATCAACCACTGGACTAAGAGCAGGTAAGAGGCTGGAGGAACCTTTGCAGCTTAAAGCAAAACATGGCTTTTTTTTATCAGTAGACAAAAGGGTACAAATATTCTACACACACACACACACACACACACACACACACACACACACACACACACACACACACTCACACTCACACACCCATCTCCTCAAAAGTTACTCATCAGAATTCCAAGACAAGCGCTCCCCCTACAGGTTAAAAACAGACGTTGAGTGACGCATTATAAGGCGTGGGAGAGGCTGGATGACAGAATTGACAAAGAGAAATACCGACATCTGGTGGCCAACTGCAAGATCTCCAAATAAAAATAAACATCTAATGTGGGACAGAGCAACCTTTCCAACTTTGAGAACTTCGGTATGAAGCTCTTACTTAATCAAAGTGTGCATATGTATCAAATTATATATGCATACCAAAAACTTAAATTAATTTTGGGATTTAAAATAATGTATACCCCATAAACATTTTTAGGGTAAACATACACTGCTTTGTAAAAGTATTCACACCATTTGAACCTATTTGTAAGGATATCTGGTGCTACTTAAAGGCTGAACTCCCTCCAAACGGAAACATGGGAACCACATTGTGGTAATATAGACATAAACCACGTGTCTTGAAGCTAAAAATAAATTCAGGGAAGATGAAGACAGACAGACAGACAGACAGACAGACAGACAGAAGTGGGGTCAGAAGGGTTAAGCACAGTTGGAGCAGGCTGGTTTCCTCTCCTGTTTCAAGCCAGCTGAGTGAGGAATGTCATTCTGTACATGCTCAGTAACATTCTCTCAAACCTACAAAGCAAATTCAACTGTAATTTTTTCATATTATCCAGTTTGGTGGGATACATGCCAAGGTTAGCATGGCATGACATAAACTAAATCACTGTTCTTTTCAAAGAGAGAACTTTAATCAATGGGAGTGATTAAATCAAACATTTCAAGTTGTGACAACTGCCCATCAAACCTTAATGTAAGCATTTGGTGTGTCTCCCTCACTTGTAAACATCTCTTTCATTTTTATGGTGTATTCAATGTACCTTGGAATTCTCAAATCATATCTGGGAATGGTTTCCTACTAAACCAGTGGATTTGTCTGATCAAATTACACACTGTTGACAACATGATCTATTTCGCTGCATTTTATGTACTCAAATTCTAAAGCAACATGTTCCCTCTCCACAAGTGGCAGAGATGCCTCTAAATGAATATGAAACTTACATGAAGCTGTCATATTTTATGTAGTCAGTATACTTACTGAAATCCATTAATATTTGAGTCTCCCACTCCTATAGCTGCTTACTTTAAGAGTTTGAGCACTAAGTGTAACTTACCAATATGTATTAATGCAGACTACCAAGGACCGGCTGCCAGCCAATCATGCGCCATGTGGCATTGTGTCAAGGTATTTCAGCTTCCCAGGATGCATTTTCTTTCAAACATTTTAGAAAAATACACAAATAGGCAAAGTTTCCACAAAACATTTGGAGATACAATTCATGGAAATATTTTGAAATAGGCATGGCTCACTCTATGACTATATAGTCACCATCTACTGTTTAACACAGAATAAATCCATAACTTGAATAGACTCGCTTTTATTTCAAACTCTTTAAAGCCAAAGAATGATTGGTGTATTTTGTTTGAGGCTACAAGTCGCGATTTCCACAAAATATAAATAAGTTAGAAATCAAAGTAAGTAAGTCAAAGGTTTTTCACCACTGAATCATCAGACAGTTTACATCCTATGGTACAGAAAGCATTGTACAACATTATGTTTGTAGTGTAACAAACATAGGCTGAATGACTGAGTAGAGCTTTTCAGTAGATTGGTATTACAGATCTGCTTTTTGTACTTTTATAGATCTAACTTGGACGTTTTAACCAGGGTGACTCCTGTATTTAGAACTCAGTAACTCAGTTGTACATTTCCTTGAGCAGATGTTCATTTTAGCATCTGAATATATAAAATGGTTAATCATGGTTAGGCTCCTCTGTTCTGAACAGCTTTCTGACAGCAGGCGGCATGTCCGTCTCCTATTTCTACTGGAAGTAATATATATAATCATTTCCACAGTAACCCTCCCAGAATTGGACAGATCAAGAATGGAGTTTGAAAGGAATACTGGGAAATGATGGAAATATAATGGATATTTGGATATTAAGGAAAGCATTATTTATTTATCTTCAAAATACAAAATTAAAAAATAGAATCTGACTGATGTGAAATACTGTTGCTACACACTCGTGTACAGTAGGTGACGGTATGCACCTTAAAGTTGCTTGCGATCCGCCATAATGGAAAAGAAGAAGAAGAAGAACCCTCCCAGAATAAGTGTTCAGAAAACGTCCTCGTGCACTGTTATTTTCGAGGTGGCCGTGAAGGCATCATCAGTGATGTAGCAGTCCGTATCGTGCTTCCAACACGTGTTGAGACAATCTGAGGGGGTCGATAGCTATACAAGGAGGCACTTTTACGAAAAACGTCAATATTTGGGACGTGAAACTGATTCGCCGAGTAAAGGTCTATTGGACCTCTCTGTAGCTGTTTGTTTTTTTAAAGTAGGACGCCATCGTTGAGGATTATTTTCGGTAAGTTGAAATGTGATGCACCCTAAATAGGGTTGTTGGTTAGCTTGTATCAAGTTAGGTTACAAGCTGTATTTGGGTTAAGCATCCGCTTAAATACAAATATTTCCAAATACGTAAATTGCGTAGGCAATTGTAGTTTAGGTTCAAATGTGCTTCACGTTTCTAAACACAACAGAGTTTGTAACGCGGGTCGGAATAATCTGTGTTTTAACTTGGCTCTTAATTTGAAAGCAGTGTACGCACTAATTCGTTTGCGAGACTACAGAAGGAGTCTAGTTTCGTGTTCTGTGATTTTTTTTTTTTTTTTTTACCCAAGTGTTTCATCAATATTTTTCACTATGTGACAATATAGAGCTACTGCGAAGCATTGCTAATACTTTCCCTTAGCAAAAAGCTAACTGTAGTGGCGGCATTAGGTTGCTCCTGCACATATATTTCCCCACAGGGTTAACTGGGACGAGCGGTTTGCCTAGTTTTCTTCACAGTGCTTGACTCTCCGCCCCTCAGGACTGCAACGCAAACGTAATCGAGCGCCCCAAGAACACTTTTTCTGCCGGGAAAATACCGCATCAATTTAGTTCCTGAGTTATCGACCATGAAACCGGTTAATAACCAGCTGTTTTTTTTCCTTTATCTTTATACTTAAGCAACATTATTTTTGTTTTAGAACGTATTCCTTGCTTCGTTTGGTTTTAATTAATGAATTAAACCTTAACCAGCAAGCGAGACTAGGAATAAGTAGAAAAGTTATTTATCACAAAACAAACGATTACATCTGAACGAGCAGCAAGATACAAAGCTAATGTATTAAGGCTGAACATTAAGGCTAAAGACGTTCCGGGTCGCTTTGGCCCTTCAGGTTGCATTGAAATCTGTGGAAGTGGTTTACGAAGATGCGCTGTTCTCAGCTGTTCAAAACAGCTTATTTTTGTAATATTCATCATCATAATGCATTGTAAAATGCAGCCCAGCACAACAGCAGCAAGTAAAACCCCACAACTCAAAGTTCAACTATTGAGTTCTTACTGAGTCCCAGCTATTTCATCAGATAAACATCAGTTTACTCTCTGTTGTTAAGCATTACTGTACCTTTGCCTCAGTAAATCAAATTCCTTTGGCCTCAATTTGTGGGGAAAATAGACACTTGGATACATTTTGCATTACCTACCCTAGCAGCATTTATTTATTTATTTGGGGGCTTACTTTATAATTTTGTCAAAGTAAATGGCAAAAAACTGAAAGATGCTTTCCTGGTATTTTTTTAATAGATTGGTATAAAAAAATAGTGAAGGGATAAAAGTTTTTAAAAGCCAGTTAGTGTGTCAGAGCTTAAGACGGCGTCCTCAACAGCAGTAGCACACCCTTGACCTAATGTCTGCCCAGTCTAATGTTCAATAAACGTACTTTGTGTTGTTGGTGTTAAGTTAGTGTTGTTTACCAGTTTGTCTGATACATGTAAAGTACAATGTTGGAATGAGAACCGTGTCTGATTCTGTCTCCAGGCAGTAAAGCACCATGATGAAATACATCCTGGTAACGGGCGGCGTCATCTCTGGCATCGGGAAAGGGATCATCGCGAGTAGCGTGGGTACCATCCTCAAGTCCTGCGGCCTGCACGTGACCGCCATCAAGATTGACCCGTACATCAACATCGACGCCGGGACCTTCTCGCCGTATGAGCACGGTACGTCCGCAGGCCCGGCAGTTTACCGCCATGGCGTACGATTGTCTCACTTTGTCCGTGTCCAGGTGAAGTATTTGTGCTGGATGATGGCGGTGAGGTGGATCTGGACCTGGGCAATTACGAACGCTTCCTCGACATCCGGCTCACAAGAGACAACAACCTGACGACCGGGAAGATCTACCAGTCGGTTATCAACAAAGAGAGGAGGGGCGACTACCTGGGCAAGACAGTGCAGGGTAAATGAGTCCAGGGTTAAAACTGCTGGTTTTAACAATTTTAACTCCTTTAAAAAGTCTAATCAAACTCTAGCGCTCTGATTAATCACTGTACCTAACTCTGAATATAAATATGCACTTAGTTATGGTTCTTGCAGGCATGTGGAAACTAAGAAAAACTTATTCCTCTTCATATGCATACAAGTAGGAGAAAACTTGTTCAGCTGCTTTTTCAACTGACAGATGAGATATATTTTATTTTCTAGATACTTTGGAACACCAAAATATCTAGAGGCAGCATAAAAAGGCTGATGCCGCCCTGGACAGCTGCCCATAGCTCCCATGTCAAAAACTGTCACTCTCTGCATGTTTTCAAAAAACACTAGAAAAAAATGTTTTATTGTCTCAGTCATGTATGAAGATTCTGAGTATTCAGTGTTTGTATATTCAAGAAGGTTTAAAGGAAGCCATTTTGTCTTAAATGTTCATATAGAAATGTCCCTCTCCATCATTTGTCCACTGAGTGGACAGTCTCTTGTCCTCAACCGGCTGAATTCCTGTATGTGAAAAACTAAACACGTTACCTCCTACCAGTCTGTAGTTATAAAATATTATATTATAAAATAATATGATCACCATGTTTTGATCCTGAGCAGGAATTCAGAGTGATTGGATCTGGGCCGCACTAACGTTCCTGTTGCTCTTTGTTTTCTAGTGGTGCCACACATTACAGATGCCATCCAGGAGTGGGTGGTGAAACAGGCCAAAATTCCCGTCGACGGTGATGAAACGGAGCCTCAAGTCTGCGTCATAGAGGTAAGCTCTGCGGTTTGCAGCTTTTGGGTTTTATTGCAGGGACTTTGACGGCTGTTAAAAAGCCTGTTGGGAGGGTCAACCCTGATCTCCGATTGCGTTTGCAGCTTGGAGGAACCGTCGGGGACATTGAGAGCATGCCCTTCATCGAGGCGTTCAGGCAGTTCCAGTTTAAAGTGAAGAGGGAGAACTTCTGTAACATCCACGTCAGTCTGATACCACAGGTAGGACGCAAACCGCTAAGCGCCTCACGCCATTTAATTGGGAACCCTGCTGCTCACACAACCCACTGCTTCTTCCTCGTGTGTGTGTGTTTGTTGAGGATAGCCCAGTGCTACAGGAGAGCAGAAGACAAAACCAACACAGAACAGCGTGAGAGAGCTGAGGGGCCTGGGCCTTTCTCCTGACCTGGTGAGTTACCACAAGCATGTCCTCCATTAAAAGAGTCCAGGTAACGGTACAACAGTTTTTGTGGCTAGCTGCATGTTAGTAGTAGTAGTTCGAAATAGGGCTGGTGTAAGGAATTATTTTAGTAATCTATCAATTATTCTGACAAGTAATCAAATATAAATTTGATAAAATAAAACAAAAAACAGTTAAAGGCAGATATGTCTGAGGGAAAATGGTTAGGTCAGTCTCCCTCCACAGCACTTAGCATTTATCACATTGGTGAAAGTAAGAGCGTAGTGCAACATCAATAATTAACAACACATGGCGCTAAACCTAATTTAACGAGGCTTGGAGGCACGTAATTTGCCTCAAGAAATCTTAATAATCAAAGTACTCTATTCATTTGATGAATCATTACAGCTCTGATTTGAAGTTGAAATGGATTTCTTCTTCATTGATTGTCTGTTTTAATAATGGCCCCAAACTCTCAAGGTTTTAAATTTAGAGAGTCCATCGTCTCTCTGACGGCTTTCTTGTTTTCTCCCTTTCTTTTCTTAAAGGGGACATAGCATCCAAAATCCACTTTTCTCTGCCCTTCTAGTGCTCTGTAGCTATCTTTATATTCTGTTTGAGTCATTCTTTTTAATTTATTCCATTTTATCTAATCCCTGTTATGTTTTTCAGACTATTATATTTTTATATATATTCAGAGAAATAGGGCATTACATTTCTACTTATACCACATAAGTCACATCTGTGTGACACAGATACAGATGAAGAAAAACTAGCACAAAACAAGTAGTTAATCTCCGCTGTCCCACCTCTTCCAGATCATGTGTCGTTGCACCACGGCTCTGGAGAATTCAGTGAAGGAGAAGATCTCCATGTTCTGCCACGTAGAGCCTCAGCAGGTAGGTGGAGCGCTGCGGCCTGAGTCTATGTTCTGCTGCGGTTCTAAACCTCTCCTGTCTCTGCAGGTCATCTGCGTCCATGACGTCTCGTCCATTTACAGAGTCCCCCTTCTGCTGGAGGATCAGGGCGTGGTGGGCTACCTGAGCAGCCGACTCAATATGCCCATCGAGACCAAGACCAGGACCATGCTCACCAAGTGGAAGGAGATGTCAGACAGGTGGGCAGTGAGAGCTTATGGAGAAATTGGTCACCGTTCTTCAGAGAGTCAGGTGGTGAACTGATGCTGATGATGTGGTTGTGGTTGCAGGTCCGACAGACTGCTGGAGCATTGCTCCATAGCTCTGGTGGGGAAGTACATCAAGTTCTCAGATTCCTACGCTTCAGTTATAAAGGCTCTGGAACATTCTGCTCTGGCCATCAGCCACAAACTGGAGGTCAAGGTGTGTTCACTGCCACTGTGAAACGGTCAGGAGTTTCAATCGTCACAGGAGGCTGATGTGTTCACTTAAAGTTGGATGTTTGCACTGAGTAGCTCAAATACCTGGATATCGTGAAGCGTATTTTATTCAAACTAACTATCGCCATATTAGTGGGGATAGTTTAATCTTTAGTCAGAAAAGTTTCCTCTCATTCCTGTGCTGCGTTCCACTAAGTATGAACGCTGCTAACTGCGTTCCAACACAATGACTGTTTATCGCTGTCACTGTTTATTTTTTTTTAAATTCTCTGCTCCGTGGAAAGAAGTAAAGAGAAAACGGAGGAAACTAAATGAGGCACGCCATCGGACCGTCAGAAACCGTGGAGAATAATTTAATCACAGTGACAGACTTGTTTAAGATATGCACCCACTGTGAAGGCCAAAAAGGATTTAGGCATTTGGATCCCAAGGCCCCTAGGAAGTGTGCTTCGTATCACACTGATTATAGACACACTTTTGCTTGTGTGTCTTATAAAATAAACATTTTTCCACCACAAGTAGCTACTGTTGATGCTAGGAGAGGTCAGCCTTACAACTCCTATCTGGTTCCGGTAAGAGTTTCTCCCACGTTCCTAGTGGAAAATCAGAGGATGTTCAGGTTGATCGTCCCAGTTCTGACTACAGCTGGAATGCAGCATCAGGTTGATGTTGAGGTAAACATGGGACCCCATTTTGGCTCCAGGTTTGTAGGAATTGATATAGAATAAAAAGTCAAATCAAATAAGGTGTATTTGATTGAATTGGATTTTCCTAGAGCCTGCTGTCAAACATCTCACACTGCCCCTCATTGTTGCCCCTGATATGACAATCCCAGACTTGACTGTTGTCTAAATGGCGCTTCGTGTTTTCAGTACATCGATTCGGCGTCTCTGGAGCCGGCCACTCTGCAGGAGGAACCAGTGAAGTACCACGATGCATGGCAGAAACTCTGCAGCGCTGAGTGAGTTTCCTGTATTAATGTGCAGTGCACACAGCTTCCTAGTTTAAAGGACACACATTTAACGTCCTCCTGTGTTTAGTGGCGTCCTTGTTCCGGGGGGTTTCGGTGTTAGAGGAACTGAGGGGAAGATTCACGCCATCAACTGGGCAAGGAAGCAGAAGAAACCCTTCCTAGGTGAGAGGTCACTGACTGACTGGACCGATCCTGTGTCACTGATTTATTAGAGTAAAACATGTTGATCTCTGACTGACTGGTTGTTCCTCTGCAGGGGTCTGTCTTGGAATGCAGCTGGCTGTGTGTGAATATGCCAGGAACGTGCTGGGCTGGCCAGGTATGACTGGTGGTGTCACGTTTTACAAACTCAAACTTTTAACCAACCTAGATGATAACTAACCCAATAAGCTCTCATTATGTGTGACTTGTAGATGCTAACTCCACTGAGTTCGACCCAGAGTCAAAGCATAATGTGGTGAGTCTTCCTCCCGTTCAGCAATAATCTCTGGCTGCTTCGCCTCCTGTGGATTAGACTAATTGTTGGCTGTCATGTTGCCAGGTGATTGACATGCCAGAGCACAACCCAGGACAGATGGGCGGAACCATGAGGCTGGGGAAGAGGCGGACCGTTTTCAAAACCAACAACAGCATTATGCGTAGGGAGCCTCTAATTGCTCGCTGTCAGGTTGTTGATGATTGCTGCTGTTGCTAATGACTGCTCTGTCTTCTAGGGAAACTTTATGGAGATGCAGAATATGTGGAGGAGAGGCACAGACATCGCTTTGAGGTAAAAACACAGCAGTCTTTTTTTTTTGTTCTTTTTTAGCATAATATAAAATCATGCTGGTTTTATATTATTTTTAGTGTAATTTTTTTTCCGGTACGAAACGTCAAACCATATCAAATGTTTTATCCGCTTAGCCAGACAGAGTTAATGTGTGCAAAGATCTAAGAAACTCGTCACATAAACTATACCAACCAAAATAGTCTCTGTCTCCTTTTTAAAAACTCAACAGACACGAAATGGAAGAGCTACTAAAGCCACATTAGCAGCATTAAATTAAATCTCCCATTTGTTGCGCATCTCTGCGCATTGCAGCGATTTAACTCATGAAAACCCTGCTTTCAAGTGTAAAAAGATCTTGCTGCTCATTTCAGATTTTTTAATATAATTTTTTTCATGGCTGTTCATGCTGCTGCCCCAATTCAAATGCAGTCAGACTTCTGCTTGAACAGTTCGTGACCTAAAAGCAACCCACGTGCAGAAGATTGTAGATGACACACTGCTTATGGAAGTAATGTTGGAAGGTGCCTTTTATGGATCAGTTTTAATTATTCAGAGAGGACAGTATTCTCACAACATGAATAAAATACATGCAATGGCCTTTTATAGAGCACTGCCTGAAACTTCTGTAGAGATGTGGAATTGGAGCCAGGAGTGGATGGATTGTGAAATGCTTCAATCACCAATTGCTTTCATACTTGCGTAATTCTCAGCCATCATTTACCATGTCTGGCTACGTCTGATGAAATGCGACTTTTGTCATTGAACGTTGAGATTGCAAACACTGAGAGCAATCTCAATGGTCAGGTGGAAACTTGCCCAATCTGGCAACACTGTCTATAAACAGAATAGTGAAGTGATTTTCAAATAAGCACTTAAATTGCACATTAGTTTTATTTGACATTACATTGTCTTGTTTTAAGGTAAACCCTGAACTTAAGAGTCACTTTGAAGACAACGGCTTCCGCTTCGTTGGACAAGATGTGGAAGGAGAGCGGATGGAGATCATAGAACTCGACGGTAAAACCAAAAACCCGTTGGCTCGGTTCCAGCTGTCTGGTTCCAGGTTCTAATGGCTTCAGTCTTCCAGATCACCCGTACTTCGTTGGAGTGCAGTACCACCCAGAGTTCACGTCTCGGCCCATCAAGCCGTCTCCTCCATACCTGGGCCTGCTGCTGGCAGCTGCAGGGAAGCTCCAGGGTTATCTACAGAAAGGCTGCCGGCTGTCTCCACGGTAACCTCACACTTTTCTGCTCATTGTATGAAAAAAATATATAAGCTTGCAATCTCAAAGTGTGTCATTTCCAGGGATGTGTACAGCGACCGGAGTGGCAGCAGCACCCCAGACTCCGAAATATCCGAGATTCCCACCATTTACTGATTCTGCATCAACTTCAATACTGGCTATGCTCAGCCAGCTGCTTTTAGTGTGAACTCTGTATGAGCCAGTCAATAAACTCATCCAGTACTGGAGTGGTTCACCCATCCTCCTGTGGCCTTACTGTAAATATTGCCTCATGTTTCTGTACATCTTTAATGCATGTAGAAAATCAAATAAACAGAAACATCAAGTATTTTCAGTGGTTTTTATTCCAACCCAACAACTGACAGTTTCATAGCATCAGTTTCACTACTGTTTGTCATGGATTCTTTGCACACAGTCACATAAAGCAGCAGCAGCTTTCTGAACTCCTGGCCTGCAGCTGGTCTCCATGGTGATCTTCTCACACCAACATCTGAAACAGAGACATTTTTAATTTTGATAAACTGCATCATCTAAATGCACTAAACATTAAGTCTGATCTCAGTCCCATATCCGCAAGCTTCATCCAGCAGTCTGCTCACTTTAGAGTCATCATAGACCAGACATTATAGCAGTGTTTGGTTCATACCTTTAGAGGGCAGAGCGAGCGCTCACTTCCCAGTCAAACTGGACGCCAACATTTATCCCTTCTGAAAAAGAACAATGAAGAGTCAGTGGTTCTGACCCATCTGTTGACCTGTAGGATGGTTGAGTGGCTGCTGGAGGCAGAGGGGCCTCAGCAGTCAAAGACCGCCCCATTTTCTCGCATGCATTTGGAGAACCATGAGCCACAGGCAGCTCAGATCCTTAGGATAGCATGCTGCTGTTAGCTAAACTGCAGAGGTGAGGAACATTACCTGGATTTGAACAGTCTCCATCCAGCTCATGTTTGCATTAGCCAGGGTCATCACCTAAACGAAAACACTTAGGTCAGCTTTTGAATAAATCACACTTCCATGCGTTTCATGAGACTTAAGGCTCAGTAAACAAAAACTCAGTCAGATCAATAATCAGTGAGGGCAAGTTTATCATCACAGCCTGGACCTCAGCCAGAGCAGCTGGTTCTGGGGCTCACCTGGACCTGCACGTGGTTCCTCCAGCGCTGACCCAGACCTGATCAGAACGGAAACATGACGTCACAATCTGACCTCTACAGAGACCAGGTGTTCTTTCCCTAAATGTTGCTGGAGCAGTTACTATTCAACTGAACAGCGACCGTCGGTGAAAGATTTCATCTGGGCTTCCTGTTGACCGGCCGCTGCTACAGCAGAGCATGACCGGCTTCGATAGGAGCCTGAGTGTTGGACCGGAATGAGCTGCTGTCGTGCATGAACGTACCTGCGTCCAGGGTCCAGATCCATAACTGCAGAGACGCCAAAGACTGCAAGCTGCAGGTAGAGCACAACAACAGTTACATCAGGCCGGTTCTACATGCTAATCCAGACGATTACAGCAACACTGCGGATAAACTTTACATTTAACGACTTAAACTGAAGGTGTACTGAGGATTTGGTAATGAATGAGGGGTTTTGGTCGGGTACCGGAACCTGTAAACTGATCTGGTTGTTGCAGGACAAGTCCTCGCGTGAGGAACGAGCAGGCCGGAGCACGTGGGTCAAAGTTAGCAGTCATGCTATAGCTAACTTTAAATTAGCTATGCTAAACACGTTTTAAACTATGTTCAGACCTCGACAGCGATATTTATAAATACAGATGAAAATAAATCTTTAAAATAACACACTCTGCAACCAGTGAGGTAGCTTCTTCTGCTAGCTCTACCTAGCTTGCTCATTAGCTAATAGCCTGCGCTCAACAGTTAAACACACTTAGTCAACTAGTTGCTTTTTAAAGTTCAGCATAATGTTAGCTAAACTCGAGGTCTTACCAGATCTACAGAACCGCTTCTTCTTCTGATATCACTTCAGCACTTCTACTTTCGGGAGGTTCTCAAAGAAAGGGAAAGAAACGCGCCACCTCCTCTGCTTTTATATAAGCTGTAGTCTCTAACCGATTGGCCTTCGTAGGTCACATGACCCAGAGGCATTATGGGATACGTGTTTTTCTTTGTATTCATCAAATAGCTGTCTTACTGAAGGTACCTGCTGAAGAAGAATAGTTTGGGCGCAGGAATACCTGCAGCAGTTGAATTAACTTATAATGTTAGTTGTTGACAGTATTAGGGGAATAAACAAAGCAGATAGTCAAGTTCCATTAGAATCTGGCAATTCTTGTAGACTTGATCTACTACTAAGTGTATCATATAGTTCAAATCAGTATCCAGCCTCCAGCTCAGCCCTCCTCTCTTCAGGCAGTTTCCTCCGTTCTTCTCCATCAGGTTGGATGGAGACGTCTGTCAGCCATGTTCACCTCTCTCCACAGATGTCCAATCAGATTTATGTCTGGACTCTGGTTCGGCTCCTCTAGGACATTCACAGTTTGGTTCTGAAGCTTTCCAGAAGTGGAGATCATGTGCTTTGGGGTCTGAGGTCAATGCGCTCTGCAGCGGGTTTTCATCCAGGGTGTTTCACACCAGACAATTCAACCTTTGTCTCATCAAACCAGAGAATCTTGTTTGTCCTGCTCTGAGATTCTTCAGGTGCCGCTTGGTGAACTCCAGACTGGTTGCATTGATGCTGTTATGAAGGACAGAACACTTTGTCCTTCTGGAAGCTTCTCCTCTCTCCACAGCGGAACACTGCAGCTCTGACAGAGTGACCATCAGACTCTTGGTCTCCTCCCTTCTGCTCTCAGCTGAAGGGCTCACAGAAAAAAAACTTTAAAAAAAAATCAAATTAAAAATTAAATCAAATTGAATTAAAAATTAATATCAGCATTCCACTGAGCCATCGGCGCCTTCTAAACTGATGGCTCAGTTCAGAAGGCAGCGGCTCCAGGAAAAGTCCTGCAGGTTCCAGACTTCCTCCAACTGCACCAAGCAGCAGAAACTGGACTTTCCAAAGAATTAAACACAGCAGTATCAGGTATCGCCAACTTTTGTTGCCATTAATGTTTCGATCAGCACGTGACCACCGCAGTATTTTTGATCTTGGGGTGACATCAGTGTTCAGGACCGCGGACAGCTCCGGCTCTGCGCTCAGACCTTTGGTTTCCCAGCGGAGGGGGAATAAAGATAAAGCTGTGTTAGCATCATGCTACAGGCTTCACACAACGGCTGCAGCTGGTTAATACGCCACTAAAAGGCTTTGTTAACAAGCCGCCTGGCCCGTTCCGTCCCTGCTCCAGTTTCCGGTCTGTGTGTGTGGAGTGGAGCAGAGGTGAAGCCGTCACATGATTGCTGCGGCCGCTCAGCAGCAGCAGCAGCAGCAAGCGGGGCTCCGTGGAAAACACACGGCTTTGTTTCCCACCCAGCATCCCCCCCACCCTACACATACACACACACACACTCACACACACACACACACACAACACCTCCTCCACCGCCGCATCTCTGCCTCTAGTCATGCCATGGATACTTTGTGGCAATACCAGTTCCGAATCATCCTGCTGGGGGACTCCACCGTGGGCAAGTCGTCGCTGCTGAAGCGCTTCACGGACGGGATTTACAGCGACGTGGCGGATCCCACGGTCGGGGTGGATTTCTACGCCCGCTCGCTGGACATCGAGCCCGGGGTGAAAATCAAGCTGCAGCTCTGGGACACGGCCGGACAGGAGCGGTTCAGGTACGACGGGGATCAGATCTGACGTGAATGCTGAGCCGCGACGCAGCAGCAGCCATCATGAGCCAGGTTTAGGTTGGATAATGCGGGCCTGTGCGTGGCAGCTCGCCCTGTGCGCTCATGGTTTCGCCCAGATCCGTCCCGCTGCCTGGGTGTGGAGATCATCGGTGTGGAGGCTGTGAGGACAGACGGCCCGGCCGGGGGAACAGCAGCGGATGATGGGGAGTCTATGCTTATTTAGGCCGCGGGTTGAATCCCCATCATCCAGTCCCACGGTCTCCAGGGCAACGCCAGAGTCCGAGCTAATCTAGATTTGTGTAACTCGAGTAGCAGTCAGCCAGCTGTTGCTGCTTGAGATGCTTGCTGGGCTGTCAGACAGAAATGACTTTAAGCAGCTCGGCTCTTAGATCTGCTTTTCCTTTTGAAGGTGTTTCCCATCAGGCTTCACTGCGCTCAAGGATTCCACTCTGTTTTTTTTTTTTTTGACTTGTTTTGTTTTTGTTTTTCATGTAATGTAATTCACCCAGAAAAAAAAACAGAATTAATGCTGTTAGTTTCCCAGAATTCCTCATCTGGAAGTTTGAGCTTCACCTGCGATTCTGTAAAACAAACAAACAAACAAACAAAATCCCATATTAATCACCTTTTGCTGTGCAATTATTAATCAGTTAATAGAAATATAATCCTCAGATCAGCCCTACTGTATGGTTTAGTCCAGCAGTAAGGCCTTAGATTTTCACATGTTGATTGTTTTGTACCATCTTTTGCTACAAAAGAAATGCTTATATTCATTTTTAGGCAAAAAAAAAAAAAGTTTTTCTTATTAAAAAAAAATTTGAACTATTTGTTTATTTGCATCTTGCCATGCATTCTTGTATTGAATTTAAAAAAAAGGCTTGAAGTGGCTAAATGAAAAAAAAACTGCAATATGTAACACTTTCACATCTGGTTAATTGATGAATTATCAGTGTAATCAGATACTAACATGATCATTAGTTGCAGCACCAATAAAAAGATTTTTATTCTCCATCCAATCGGGCTGAGCCGGAGTTCTCAGGCGGGACAGTTCAAAGGTCATTCTGCAGACAAAAACAAACCTGAGTGAACTTGGCCTCCCACATTCATCAAACTGAACGGAAATTTGGTTTGTCTGCTTCCTGGTAGGGTCAGGAAGCAGACAACTCAGAGTGTTAGTTCAGAGGAAGGTTCCTCTTGGGAAGGCGGAGTACAAAGGCAAGACACAATTCAGAAGTTTTTTATTTGAGAGGAATGTTGAGGCTACACCTCATTTTCCTTCCACTGTGTCATAAAAACAAAATAAAACAAACTAAAATTTCTGGTTATAATGTGACAAATTGTTGTCAAAGTTCAGCCCAGAAACAAAAATGTCATCATTTTTTTCCCCTCCCACTAATTATAGAGACAAATCTTTATTCATTTTTTTTTCTAAATCATGTCCCCAAATTTATCAAAATATATTTCCAGAACGTCTGGATGTGAATTTTAAAAGCAGATGCCGTTTTGATTGGTTGGTTTACATGTAAACATGCTCATGCTCGCCTGGTGACCTCAGCCGGTCATCACACATCATGAGTCAGTCCTGCTATAGATCTAATGCTTTCACACACCTGCCATGCTCTCCTTCTGCACAGTAGATAGTGTGTGGTTATGCAACAGAAGAGCTGGGTGCAGTGCTCTGAAAGAGCTGACAGTACATAGATGTTTTAGTTATGGACAAGCAGGAGTTAGCTGAAAAAATGCTTCCAAATATTAAGTTTTGTGCTTGACATTTTGCACCAAAGGGATGTATTTCTATCTTATTTGTATTTTAAAGGGGCAGTATCACGGAAAACTGATGTTTTTGACATCATGCTATAATTTTATTCCGTCGTCAAAAACATACCAGGAGTGTTACCTTGATCCTTTCATGCATGTTTGAGAAATCCTTTAGTCTCCATGGCAACCATTCAGCTGTGCAAAAGGCCTGAGTGGACCTAACCCCGCCTTTACAGCTCGTTTCTTCCCAGAGCTGCAGAGTTTCTGTCTCACAGAGCAGTCCTCCCAGTGAGTCCCCCACTCAGCTCCTTCAGACTAGCCATCAGCGATTAGCAACACCTGGTGGAACTCCAGATCTGCTGAGCTCATCATTAGGTTGAAGAACACTGCTTAGTTCTCACTCTCTGGTCTCCCAATCAGTAACCAGGGCTGATGCTAACATCACGTCTCATCCAGACGGCGTCCCAACATGGTGTTTGTGCTGCACTTCTTCCCCTTAAAAGACTATATATATCATATCAGGCCCATTTATTGATGTCGTTCGTAAACTATGAATCGTAGTAGTGTTGCATTTAGCGTAGCACATCTGCTGCCATCTTAAATTCTGTAAATGCTGACTCAGTAATCGCTATATCAGGAATACAGACTAGGAAGCTGTTGAGAGCTGGAACATGCCATAATGAAACTCTGGGGACGTCACACATATACCACATGTAGTGTTACCATGACAGCCAGTACAGATGGTACAGCAGATGGCATTCCCCCAGTTGATCAACACACGGCTATGAACTTCTTACCTCATGAATGTGCTTTTGTTGTTTTTATTTTAAAAATTTAACCAGCTAGAAAAGCTTGCAGCACAATTACCTAGTATTAACAGCTGCCCATAGAGTGACTTTGACTCTGTCTTATAATCAATGTGTCGCCATAACAACCTGTAGAAACTTTAGATCCTACATCCACTCCCAATTGGATTGTGAGTGCTCGGAGTCTCGAGGTCCTTCAAGTTTTCTTCTTGCTGAATTATCTAGAGGTCTCAGTTGAAATCTGTTTTCTTTCTCCATTTTCTGTTTTTCTACCACAACATTACTGTTGCTTTGTGTCCTGATTACCAGGAAAGGCTAAAGGTCATAAAGTATGCGTGAGGATGATCATTTTACATGAAAAAGAAAAGTCTCATTCAATGTTGATTTTATTCGATTTTGTTTATTTCAAAAGAAGTATTGCCTGAAGGTGCTTTACAAAGTAAAGGCAATTCAATCCAATCATACAGTCAAAATAAAAGCCAAGTACATGTATTTCAACTGATCCTAGTTTTCAGTGTCATCAAGTTCAGTTTATTATTCAAGCTTGTAAAATTAATTTTGTCAAAGGAAACTCAGCAGATTATGTCGCGTCATCGACTTGTAGCGTTCCCTCCTCCTGGACAAGCATGTAGCGTTGTGTCATTGACTGCAGCAATCCTTCATGCAGAGCATGTATAGGTAGTGACAGTGGAGAGGAAAAACTTCCCTTCAGCAGCACCAGATCCAGGCTCAGTGTGAGAGGGCATCTGTTCCGACCGACTGGGAGTAAACATATATGAGCTGGTTTCAGACCAGTGGAAAGGAAAAAGACACAAAAAGAAGCCTGAGTCCACAAAATCCTCTCAGAAAAAGCGTTGACTGAACCTTCATGCAGAAAAAAAAAAACTCCATTAACCGACAGTGTGGGTAAGATTTTATTTATTAATATAGATTATTGTCCCCACTGAATAAACATCATCTAATTAGAGGTTGGATTTTTCATGGTTTGTCAGGGAGATCATGCCGTCTCTATCAAAGCTGATTATCAATGTTCTTTGAAACCCACACAACACAGGCTGGTTAAATTTCATTCAGACCTTATAAAATGTTTTCCAAAATCAAATGAGTTGACATACAGCTTTTCTCTGATTATGTAAAATATCGAGACAGGGACTGATCTCAGCCAGCTCTAGACCTGACTCAACTATTGATCTGACAAGAACTTAAGCCTTGAATCGGATTGTCCTTGACTGGTTTGGAGAACCTCAGAAGAGACATCAATGTCAGACCTACACTAAAACACATGCAGGAAATGTATGTATCTGAAGAAATGTAGCTTTGGAAAATATTGAAGTGGATTCTGCACAACTTTGATTTTTCTATGACAAGAGAATGAGACTTTTTTAATTTACTTCCTTAAACCCCCTACCTCAAATAAGTTTCTCAGACTTTCTTTCACTCATTTTAGGAGTGAAACACGGCAATTAATGTTCTACAGCACACAATACATAAGCTCTGCTTTGACGAAGAATATCTTTGTTCTGAGTTATGGAATTATCAATCATTTCTTTTTCTCTAGGTCTATCACAACATCATACTACCGCAACTCTGTTGGGGGGCTGCTAGTCTTTGACCTCACCAACCGCAAGACCTTTGACCATGTGAGAGAATGGCACAAGGAGGTGAGCGAGCACATCCTGCCCCACCACATGGTCTACATTCTCATCGGCCACAAGAGCGACCTCAACAAGGACCGCAAGGTGAGCCGGGATGAGGCCGAGCAGCTTGCCGCCGATCTGGGAATTCGCTACATCGAGACGTCGGCTAAGTGCAACAGCAATGTGGACCGGGCGTTCGAGCTGCTGACCCGAGATATCTTCGAGTTGATGAAGATGGGGGAGATTGTTACCCGTGACGGCTGGGATGGCGTTAAAAGTGGCCTCACTGCAAAGGTCCTCTACCCGGGTGACGATGAAGAGGAAATTGCGACTGCTTCCCCAGAGAAGGGCTGCCACTGCTAACTGCTGATACTTTGTGTTCATAAACTGTCCCATCGCACTGAGATCTCACTTCGTCTTGCGGCCATACATAGAAACCAGACCACTCTGGGTCAGCACCCTGTGATGTAGCCACTGTTCCTTCCTTACTTTGTGACTTGTACCCTTGTCTTTGTTTGGGTCACTCTAAGAGCTGGGATTATTGCAAGCAAATGTGCATTCCAGTCTTTTTGGCAGTTGGAATCTATATAGTGAGGCATAACATAGAGCCTTACCCAATGTGAAGAACAGAACCTAGCCATATGCCCTTCTCAGTACAGGAGCAAACACACTTATGATTGTAAGGTCTGCCTGTCAAAGTTTGTGCAATGTTTTGCCTACATGCTGTTGTAACTCTCGTAGATAATGAAAACTATAGAGATGGTGTGCAAAGAGATCACAGGAAGCTGTTGGAGTGGATAGTGTAAAGAGACACAGTATTCTGCAATAAGTGTAAATCGGTGTGCTGCTCCTCCTGTTATTGTAAACTGTGTGCACTAACACCAAACTGATTTTAAACCTTTAATCATCTTGTAAATAGATGCACACCATCAGAATCTGAGAATATCTGTGGTTAAGATGTTTACATACAGACAGACCATGGTACTGAAGTTTAGTGGTTCCATTTGAGGCATCTGTAAATAACACTAGTAATAAGATGGACACTAGACGTATAAATGTCTCACTAAGAATTGTTTGAATTGGTAAAGGAATAGAATTTTTGATTTATTTATTTTTTTTTCTGTAAGCATTAACTAACTTAGGGTAATATTGATAAAACTCCAACAGTTTTATTTGCACAGATGACTTTGAGAGGAAACTGGAATCATGACGAAATTGTGAGAGACACTGTGAGACATGTTTGGTGTCTTTGTTCCCACACATTGTGTCAAGTGGGAAAAACTGAAGGTTACACTTTTTGGCAATATTTCCCAATCATTTTCATTTTACAAAAATACAAGAGTAAATAACTCAAACAAAACCTCCTCCAGATTCTCTTTTAAGCCCTTTCCGAAAGACACAGTTGAAAGCGAATGGCTTTATAGGGTGTAGTAACTTCAACCTTCCAGATGGAGGCACTAGCAGTGTTACTTGGTGGGTGAATTTGCAGGACACTAATGTGTCCTGCAAATCACATTAGTTCTCGCAGCTAGCTGCGTTCTTCATCGACGCACGAGCCGATGAACTTCATCGGCTCGTGCGTCACAGTAGGCTTCTCCACTCCTCACCCTCTATGAAACTTGTTTTCTCTCACTTGTTACATGGCTGCAAAACTTTTTCTTGTTCTACTTATTTTTTAAGTTTTTCTTTCGATCATCATAAAATCAGCACATCTTCTGCAACATTCAAGTTGACAAAATGTCAAATCTTACACCATAGAGATTAGTTATCATCTGTGGGTGGGTCTATACCGTTCTGAGCTATGACACAAACTCAGTTCATGTGCTAAAAGGTGTGAATATAAGCTAATTATGCTGAATAAAGGACATAGTAATATAAATATATTGACGTTCGCAAGCTTACAGGCTTGTGAACCTGTTAGCTCATGTCTGCATATCTGCAGTTAAGAAAAGCAGATTGTCAAGCTGCAATCAACCAGAAAACTGCAATTGGTGTACCCCTAAAACTAATAACTAATTTAAACAGTACACTTCCTTCTACAATGCCATATTCAGCGAAGAGTGAAATGTAATGACAGCAAAGCTGCAGCTGCAAACATGACATGCAGCCTTCCCAGGGTTGAGAATTCCTTCTGGACTCAAGAGGCTTTGAACAAACAGCCTGATGACCCAGAACTCTTAACTTGGAAATTCAATCGTCTTCACTACCTACTAAACTTTCTCCACCAAACACAAGATCACCAGACTTTTATTCTGTTCTATAATATAGAAAATTGAGTTCATTCAGCAAACAATATATGTTATAGCACAGTGTAAGATAAGGACGATAGTATGCTACATCTGAGGCATCCCTTTATTTTTTACTCTTTCACTCAAATTCACTGTTCTACATATTTTTGTTCATGTATATCATATGCAATATAATATGTTCTGAGTGCACAGGAAGACTTTATTTCACAGGTTCTTTGCATTGATAGATTCCATTTAAATTAATATTTCTGACTTTCCTCAGTTGTTACCTTTTCCCATGTATCCTCCTTTATGCAGGGATAAACTGCACATAATGAAAAACATGTTGCCATTCATTTCAATCTACTGCTTTCTTTACCCAACTGTTCAATTTATTACCCAGAGCAGATAAAGATGGCTGCCTTTTTTTCTTTGAACAACGATCAAATGTTATTTCGGAAAGACTCAATTTTTTAATCAAATGCCTCATCAGCCACCGATGAGAATCAACTAAGAGTAACATTGAAAATAACGTCTCAAGTTGTATTTACTGCAGTAGGTGTGATGTAGGCGATGCAAATCATTGTCACTTTCCACTGCAAACCCAGCTTCTCCTATCAGGTAATGTGTAAAAGGAAGTTATGTTTTTACAGAAATCTGCATGTTTGGCTTTGAAGTGTGATAGGAGAATATTGTTGCCACTCATAGGTGTGTGGGGGTTAAATCCAGAGCTAGAGGCAGCCTTACATAGCAGCTTTTACGCTCAGTCCAAGGATGAGTACTGGAGAAACGTTGGAACAGCATCTGCTCAGCCATGCCAGTTAGGTTTTGAACTACACTTCATTTTTAAACTGATTAGGCTACATATACATATTCATAATTATTTTAAGATCATCTTAGATTCAGCAATAGTATTAACTGTATAACTACTTGCTGAGTAATCAGTTTAGGAAGTGAGAACAAGAAAGTGGCTCAGTCAGATTTTGCTAAGTCTAGTTTAGTACAGATGTTAGCTAGGAGTATTTTTTCAGATTCTATAATGTCACTTTATTTTAAAGTTGTCGGGTTTTTTGTTTTTTAGTGATAATCACAAGTTTCCTAATTCGTCACCAAACTTTATTTTCAGTTTGCACAAGGCTTTGAAGAAGAGAAAATGTTAATGTTCTTTTATGTTGTACAAACTGTTTGGTCTAAATCACTGTTCATAAAGAAAATGCACCAGTGGAAATAAATCACATAAACTCTTCAGAGGTTAGAATTCATGATTGTACTTTTTTTTTATTTGTCACTTTAAAGATTTTTTTGGGGTGATGTAATCTCAGTGACTGATGAAAGAATAAATAAAATAAATAGATGTTCAATATATCATACTTGGACTGGTTACTTGTAGTTCTCCTGCACCCACCATCACCAACACTCACACACACATGAGTTTGCATTTCAGTCTTTATTGGAACTTATTAACTTGAGTGGCCTAATCCAAACCCTAACCTTGCCCAACACTGGTATCCATCTCAGTCTAAAGGTCAAGATATACAGGTGATGTGTTGTAGCTACTGCACTGCCTTTTAATTTCCACTTAGCCTGTCCAGCGGTCAAATTGCATAAGTCATTCGATGTGAAAACTAGACTTTTGTTACCTTATGACCACAACCTGTAGTGTATTCTATTGGAATTTTTGCATTATCCATCACCATCAATACTAAACAACTTTTTGCTGCAATTACTGCTGCAAGTCTTTTAGGGATGTGTCTCAATCAGCTTTGAATGCCCACAAATTTTTCAAAATTCTCTTCACAAATTAACCTATCATGCTTTAAACTCCTTCCTTTTCATATGTAAATCATTCACTTATGGTTTACATAAAGTAGGATAGCGATGCTTTGGTCTGAATTCCTCATTTTTGTAGCTCCACAGACTCCTTGTTTATCCCTGGCCTGAGGCCAGAGCAATTCGTTGTGCTGATTTTTTTTATTTTTTATGTGAATGACAGATTTCATGCCCTGCTTACTATTATTATATTGGGTTTTATTCTTTTTCAGTAAAACTTGCTATTAACTTGATCAGTCACTATAAAGGGGGTGAATAAAAATGTTTATAGATGCAATCACTTATTTTATGCTACATTTCATTTGATATTTTTATTTGTCCTTGTTATGTAGAAATCTGTTTTAACTTTGACATTAAAGGATTTATTTTTCACAATTGATTTGTGAAAGCAACATAAAGGGTAAAACATTCAAGAAGGTGAATAGATTTTACAGACACTGTAACCTCAGTTAAAATAAATAAGCAGTTTCAACATACTTTTTCAACTCAATCAATCACAAATTGCTGTTTTATAAACTAGAATGGTATAATACCTGAGAATTGGTGTTGAATTGGATTGAAAGAAATAGAGGCCAAACAGGCAGCCATTTGTGCTTATAAGTGATTATCAATCACTTCTTAAATCACAGATCATAAATATGGTATTCCTTCCTACTATTATGAAAACATTTTGTATTTATTCCTGTGGAGGGTGAGTGAGCAATAGTCTCAGTGTAGTGTCTTTTAGTGAGCATTTTTTTATTATATTTAAACCTGGTCACACCTTGTTTTGTCCAGTCATGATTGAAGTAAACTAATAAATTAAGTTAAATTTGAAGGATTTTTTTTTATTATGTTTAATTATTGTATTTCCTACTTCAATTGTGAAAATTCCCTTTCATGACTATAGTCACTTTTTAACAGTCGTTTCAAAGATTTTTTTTTATAAATTCATCTCAACATTGCCTCGGCCGAACACAACCAATAGCATACCAAGAGTGAAAAGTGTCACGCCCTTTCTTTACCCATCATGCGTTTCGGGTAGTTTACTTTGCGATAGAAATAAAAATATATATATATATACTATCAACATTTATTATAATATTAAACCAGACAACTAGTAGTTTTATTAACATTGTGAGGCACCACTAATTTCCATGACTAGATATTTTGACGTCAGCGGTAACTCTGAAACTCTAAGTGAGACAGATAATCCCAGCAATGATATAGACGTGGTAAACAGGACCTTATTTTTTAAAAAGGGCTTCTGTCGTGATTGACACAGGGAGGGTGAGGGAGTCTCATCCTCTTTGCGGAATCGCCATCAAGAGATTTCGGAAGCAAAATTTTTAAAATTTGAGGCTGCTGGTAACCGTTCGTTCCGGCGCCTCCGCATTACATGTGAAGAAATATTTCATGCAGATCTCCGGTTCATTCTATACGATATGTCAGTGCTAAAACACTTAGGCTTATTTCTGTTGCGTATGAAACCAATGATTTCATCCAAACCTGTAGAGTGTGACTGTGACACAACCCCGTAAATAAGGGTATAAAACGTAACAGATCCCCACACCTAACAATCTGTCCAATTGCATGAATTTGTTATATTGTGGGAGTCGTTTAGTCCCGTCTGATCAAGTGAATTTCTGACATTTTTGCCTCGTAAGTAAGCTTAAAACAGGGCGAGCGCTGTTTAGCAGGAAGTAAGGCTACAACAGTTAAGTACGCATGCGCCGAAGCTCCCCACAATCTAGGGATGTGTATGTCTTCATAAAACGGTAAGGACGGGCCTTTTTCCACAATGTGAATTTTAATATATATCACTGCAGAGTAACATTGTTCCAGCGAGACAAACGGCGATTTTAGCCGCAGAGGTTAGCTTAACTCGCGGAAGGGGTTCAGTCAGCCAGCCTCGCGCACAATGGAGGGGCAACGCTGCCGTCGCCGTGCCGTTGTTTGCTGTACGTGCCGCCGCACAGGGAGACGTCATTTTGAGGGGGAGCGGAGAGTTAAAATGCAGAGTTACGAGGGGACGTACGGTTCATAGACAAGCGGCACGTAGCCGTCACACTTTAAATGCAAAGGTTTACCCGTCTCGGACGGTGGAGTTCTGTAGTATTGTCCAGCTTCCTACATATGAAACGACGCTGCTGCATTAGCTGTAATGGCTACCACCAAACAGAGACTGTGTAGCTCGGTGGTTCTAAACGACTCACATTTGGGTTTTCTTTTGAGGTGATGACAGCCCGACAACTTCTGGAGATACAAGTCTTAATATTTAACTAGAACGGATAGCTTTATGTGTCGTGTGGCCTGAGGGATTGAACGAAAATAGTTACATTTCCCCTCATTTAGAGTTAAACTGCGGTTTTATAACCCCCATCCCCCGCTGCGCGTGGAGAACCCACTACCCACGCGCGTTCAAACTGACATGTCAAAGTTTTCAAGGTAAACGTAGAACGTCGATGTTTAGCATCGCGTCCTTTGGTTTAAACAGCCACAACACGGACAACATGAAGCTATACTCAGGAAATAATACGCTTTTAGTATTAGAAGCTTTGACCTCATTTTGTTCCAGCCGAACTGTCTTCACACATTTTACTCAAACGACACAATTAGTATCTTCTAAAGGACGGTTTTAGGAAAAGGCGGCACAGACTTTGTGAAAGTATATAGGAGGAGTCAACGTGAAGCTTTCAAACCTCAGAACACCACCAGCTGTCTTGCATGGGAGTGGCAGTATCATGCTGGGAGGTAGTTAGATTGAACAAATTCCTAAAAGCAGCCTGTGTAGATTCGGGGGAAACACACAAATGAGTTAGAACATGAATCGTTCTAATAATTGTTGGAATTTTTGTCCTTTCACTCTGGAAAAAGAGGGGTTCAAATAAAACATTAAAAAGCCCAGAAAACCATAAACACTTAAGATGCTGACAAAGCTAGTAGACTTGACCTTGTTAACTAGGATGTTGATTGGCTGAACTTGATTTTCATGGTTGTTGAATTATTCCTAGGAGCAATACATTTATACAAATTTACCGTTAATTTCACCGTATTTAACAAATATAAACATTCAAAAGCTAACCATTATATTCTTGATAATTATTGATCGAACTTGAAGATTTTAGATACACTCATACGGTAATATTCATATCTCTTGAACCTTTCAAAGTTTTATCATCTTACAACCATAAACTTCACAGTATTTATTGGCATTTTTTAGGACAACCCAAAGTAATGTTGTTTTGTTTTTTAAAAAAGCTCTTTGTTGAGGAAGCAGCAGCAGACCTTTGAGTTAGAATGTTTCATAAATTTGCACATTTGAGTAAATCGGATTAAATCTTTTTGCAAAAAACTTCAAGCTTGGTTAAATTGGATAGAGAGTATCTGTCAAACCTTGGTATAGATTCTCGATCTGGGCTTTGCATTTTAGTACCTGCAGAAACCACCTCAGTAACATAGAGTTCTTGTCTTTGTAATGTAATCTGAGTAGACAACAGTAGAGAACAACCAGCGTCTTGAAGACCAAAGTCTGGATTTCAGCATGGATGAATATTGGATGTTGTACCTCCATTACAGATGTTGCACAAATGCTGCCACCCACTCTAGTGTTCTGTTGTGAGAGCAATGGCAAACACAAATGAGGTGACGGTGTCTGTGGGGGACATGGTGATGGTGAAGAATGAGGATGAAGGTGATTCAGATGACCCCAATAAGACTCAGGTCATCCTGCAGCTCCAGCCTATCAGCACTGGGTATGTACTACAACCAGGGTTCTTACGAAATCTACCTTCCCATTCAGAACCATAGTCTGCCTTAAAGCTGTCAACCTGCACAAGTGGGTTATGATACTGTGTTCCAAAGTGAAGATATGTGAATTGTCTTCTTCTGTAGCGATGAGTCAGCTGAAACCGATGCAGCTGTTATGGCTGTAGAAGCTCAATCAGGTGAGACGTTGTCAAAATAATTAATACCCAGGAAAAATGGCACTGATGTTTTTGTCTCTAAAAGTTTGTTTCTTTCCTACAGAGCAGACAGAGGGGGATGATGTTGAAATTGGCTGTCCTATAACCTGTGGGGACTGTAAAGCTGTGTTGCTTGTGAAAAAATTTGTGTGCCCTGGAATCAACGTGAAATGTGTAAAGGTATATTGAAGCCTAATGCTGTAAAATTCTGCAAAGTCACCAAAATGAGAAAAAGTTTTAAAGTTAGCATGTGGGCTATGCATGCTGTAGCGAATACTGTTCTGTTGGATCACATCAACGTATTCTGTTCAGTATGCATACTTCACTTTTTAAGCTAAATTAGCTAAAATTTTGTTAGCTTAAATGCTGCTTACTATCCTTTTGACTTATATTAACTTGATCTATCTAGTATGCAAACAACATATAAACCAAACTTTGTTAAAATGCTAGTGGTAGCTCAAATGCTGACATTGGGATGTAGGCTGTCACTAGCCTGCTGACTTAAATTAACATAGTCAATTTAGAATGCTAACAGCTACAAGTAAACAAAAATCAGTTAAAATGCTAGTGTTAGCTAAAATGGTAACTTAAGCATGTGGGCTATCACAAATCTGTTGACTATCATTAACGATTGCATCTAGTAAGCTAACAGTTTATAACTAAAATTAGCTCATAGTCTATAGTGTGCTAACTGTTGTAATGTTGTTTTCTGCAGTATGAAGACCAGTTGATCAGTCCAAAGCAGTTTGTGCACTTGTCTGGAAAAGCCACTCTGAAGGACTGGAAGAGAGCCATCAGGATGGGGGGAGTCATGCTAAGGTGAGAGCACGGGGTCAGTAAACGTGTGATACAACGCTGCATGGGTACCTTATTGTTTGCCTCTTTCTGTTGTCGCATTTAGAGCAAGCTCACATACGACTTGTGCGTTGAAGATGACAAGCTCAGAGGAGAGACTGTTTCCTTGTTCTTTAAGCGTTCCCTGTTTGTACCCTGCAGGAAAATGATGGATTCAGGTCAGCTGGACTTCTATCAACACAGCACCCTGTGTACCAACACATGCCGCAGTACCAAGTTTGACCTATTAATCAACAACACTCGCTTCCCTCCGGACAGCACCGGCCTTACTACGCCCACATCGTCTCAGGGTGAGACGGCTCAGGTTTAACAGACTGCTGTAGTTTATTCGCATATTTGACAATTATCCATGAAGTTTGCTTCAGTTTAAAAGTTAATTGTTGCTCTAGAAGTGATGTGGCGTTTATTGCAAAAGTCACTCCCTATTGGTCGCTTCAGCTTCATGTCACTGCTCCCGACCAAAAACAACCAATCAGAGGAGGGTCTAATCACTGTCAGTCAACTTCATTTACTCGCGCTAATGGCAGAGAAACAACTTAGAGTTACAGGTAAACCATTTATTTCCCGTCATTGCTGGCCCTTCTTACTAGCCTTAGCACTCACAACATGGCTGTGCTAGCAGAGAGGAAGGAGGGGAGGAGCAGTAGGGGCTATGCAGCGATTTGTGGCTGTGGCTGTTTGGCAGTGTGGTTGTCCTGCTGGAAGAGGAAGCTTCACCCCAGTCCGAATGACATAATTACCCTCTAATGTTCCAACAAAACAAGAACTGCTAGATGTTTTCTTCCATTAATGATTGCTGCCGGCCTGCCTGTGATACGTCCACTGTGTGCTGTTCTGTGTGACCTGCAGTTCAGACGATCCTGGGCAACGGCGGGACGGTGACTGACGATCGAGCCGAGATAATGGGCAGGAAGTTGGACTGGAGCTCCAGCTCCGTGGAGTCTGGAGATAAGAAGGGATCCAGTGAGATCTCAGGTCACAGTGATCCGCCATGAGCTGATCTCTGCTGGAACGGAGATCAGTTCAGTGTCAGCAATGTTTCAATCTGAATCAATAGGTGCTTTTCTGACTGAGGCTTTCCTGCTTGTCCACAGAGGACACGCTGAATTTCTGGAAGGGCATTGCTGACGTGGGTCTACTGGGGGAAGTGGTGACCAACATCAACACGGAGCTGATCCAGATGCTGGACGGTGTGCTCCAGCGCAGAGAGCAAAATGCCTTACAGGACACAGGTAGGAAAGCAGGCCGTCAGCGTGAGGAAGCCGGGCCCTGATTTACTAAAGCCGGACAGCCTGCAGGGGCTGCTCTGCTCTGAAGTGTATGAAATTATCTGAAAGAAAGAACAAACTCTGCTGCTGTTGGAAAACATCTTATAATGCTTTCAAATGTGTTTTTTATGGCAGTAATGAGCAAATAATGGATTTACTGGATACAGCAGCTTAAGTTGTTCCTCCTTTCTGACTGACCAAGTGACCCTTTGATTGGTTGCCACACTGATCCCAGATTCCTGTCTGGTAGAGGTGGCTGTACTCAGTAACCTTGCCCAAGTCTTCGGCCTGCTGGACTCGGTCAAGAAGATTCTGGAAAGGAGAAAACAGCAGACGGACCCCAGCCAGGAGCAGATCCTCAGCACCCTCACCAGTGAGTACAGCCAGAAAACTGCCAAAGACTAATGTTCATTACATCAAGGAAGTAGTCCAATGTCGGACGTGTCCTAATAAAAGACGGTAAGCTAACAAAGCTGATCTTGTGTTTCTGCAGACCTGGAAGTTCAGTTGGAAGAACAAAAAAAGCAGCAGCAGGTGCGAGCGCTGCTCTCCTCCCCTCAGGCGGCCAAAAGCAAAGCCACCGCTAAGCGTCCAACCAAGCGTCCCCGCCTCCACAGGCCAGCCTCCACCACCACCCTCCTGACGTCCCCCATCAGCCAGCAGGCCACCTTGCAGCCCCAGCAGTTCACTGTACTCTCCCCCATCTCCCTGTCCTCTGTAGGGCAGCCGTTCACCGTGGCAGGGCTGCCCATCGCCTCCTTAGCCCAGACCTCCAACACGGTCACCCTGCTCCCTGCCGGCTCCCAGCTCTTCACTCGCTACATGGTGGCCGGAGATGGAAAGGGAGATTCCATCACTTTGCACCCTTCATCGGGCCTCACATTGGTAGGCGCCACTGCGGTTCAAGACTCCAGCCAGCTTGGTACAGTGATGAGCCCTGTGGAGCTGGTGCATCTGAGCCAGCACGCCGGCAGTGCAGAGATGGTCCCCATCGAAGGTCAAGTGGTGGACGGCACCATGCTGGTGCAGCAGGAGGTGATGCAAGGGGACATGGAAACCGGCCAGGAGCATACAGTTATTGAGATCAACCCCACCCCCGTAGAGCAAACGGTGGGGATGATGGAGCTGCAGCTGGCAGAGGAGCCGGGCAGGGACACCACCGCCATGGTGGTCCAGAGCGGGATCGAGGTAACAATGGCGGCAGACGCAGAGGACACGCAGTGCCAGTTGCAGGAGACACAGACTGAGACTGTTCAGGGGTTGCAGCTGGATGCTAGTGGACAGTTATCAGGGGTGCAGATCGTGGTGATAGAGGAAAATACTCAGGATGAAAACAAGGCCAAATAAGGCCAGGACAGACTCTCTGGTCACCATCACTGCTGTGTGTGTGAAACACTCTGCAACTGACTTTAATTTCATAGCTAAAAGGAGCTCAATGTTTGGGTTTGTTCATCTGAAATATGAGTCTGGTTCATTGCAACTTGGGTCTTTGCCTTCAACAACAGTGACACAACAGAATCCTATGGAATTCTGTTGTTCTGATTTGACTTTGTTGGTAAATGTTTGTGATCAGTTTTACTGTTTAGAACAGCAAAGTAAAAAAAAAAATCCTTATTGGTTTATTGCAAATAAAGACCTCTATCCCATTTAGATAAACCCAGATGTGGGCTTCAACATCAGGCTACTGAATAGGATCTGGGCAGCCGCACAAGGATCCAAATTAGAGCTCAAAATGTGACCCTTTTCAAACTCCATGGAGTTGTAGTGCCTGGAGACCCCTGATCTTCACTCACTGACTGTTGGATGCTTCAGCAACCATCCAATAACTACTGTTCTACTTCTGATGGAACCAAGCAATTCTTTCTTTCAGATTAAAAATGTCTAACATTAAGATGAGAACCAAGTTGTATTGAATCAGACTTGTGAACAAGCAAAAGACTGGAGGTGACTCTACATCCGAGGAGTCCAAGGTGGGTCCTGGAGAGCCAGCATCCTGATGTTTTAGTTCTCTTCCTGTATTAGATGCCTTCTAATGAGCATTAAATGATGGCTCAATTTAGAAGAAAACTGCGTTGCTCAGAAGGTTGTTACTACCACCACGGAGAGAACTAAAACATGCAGGATGCCGGCCCTCAAGGGCCGACTTTGTGCACCACTGCTCTACATGTTAGCCCAGTTGGGTGCCTCTCTCTGCTCTCCATAGGACTTATTACCAAGAACAGTGTTGGTGAACCGCCTTGTTTCATGTGGGGTTTTCAGCCAAGTTCAGTTGTTTTCTTTTTTTTTTTGCACTGTGTGACATCTTTAAGGACTTTTGGACGATGTAGACATTTCTTCAGAATGTGGCCCCGTTTCTTGGGGCGTCCCAAGTGTTTTTGTCTCCACAGGTTGATCTCCTCACCGGGCCTGCGGTGGTTTCCTCACCTGCTCCCGATCTTCCGTTCCTCTCAGTGTGATCAACTGTCTGAGCTCAAGGGCCGACAGTTAGGTTCTGAACTGAAAGAGCGAACACGCCTGATGTCTGATTTGCCTGTAAATTACTGATATATTTATTAGTTTTCAAGCTGTAGAGGTTTGGCCTGTTTGATGTGGATGAATTAATTTAAGTTCTTTGCTACAGCTTGCACCAACAAAAACCTGTTCAATAATTTAATTTAACAAATGAGAGCATTTGCATACTGAATTTGTAATGTGTTTTAATATCAGATTAAAAGAAAGAAACAAACTGAAGGTGTTGTTTGTGTGTTTCCCCACCAGAGTGCACCATGTGTTCACCACATGCCACGCAGTGTGATGCAAAGAACAATCAGTAGAGGCAGATGTTCATTGTGATCTTTTGAGATCAGATTTGGCAGTTTTAGTCTATAACTACAGGCTAAAATGGCACTCCTATTCAATTTGAGATGCATATGAAGATTTGATTTCATGTTTGTACATACAACTTTTTCTTTGGATGTTGAAAATCCAAATCTTCAGTGAAGTACACAAGATTCTACCTCGTGTAATTCCTTTAGGAATTTCTGTATTTCTCTCCCTAATCCAAATAATTCCATCATCTGCAAATGGTGAGATACCCACTGACTCCTAGCAGTAGCTTCTTACAGATTCATCGCTGGCATCGTTATTGGATCTGTCTCATCTGTTTAGATCTGTGTTTATGCAGAAAACTCAGCGTGGCTGATGTTCCCTGCAGGGCTGGTACAGATCTGGGGCAGAGCCAGGTAGAGTTCCCAAATATTTTGTTGAGTTGACATTGAGTGTTAAAGTCTTCCTCTTTTCCTGCAGAACAGGAATGTTTTGCAGTTTGACCTACTGGAAAAAGGCTCTTGGAGAGAGTCATGTGCCACACTGTGCCGCTCACTGATGAGGATTCTTCTTCAAAAATAAAACAACAATAAAGTCAATTACCCAGTGACGTATTAGGGTCATTGTAGATAGAAAAAAGGAGGAATACATTTCAGCCAAACTCTAAAATTTTCTAGAAAAGACTAGGAAATGTCTCAGCTCTAAAAGTAAAAAAATTACGAGAAAAAACTGAAGATTTGATATGTATCTCAGTAAATCTATAGAAAAAAACACTTTCTAAAAAAAAAAAATTTGATTTTTGACTTGAAACTTAGAAGTTTCCTTTTTTTCTAGACAATTTATGAGATTAATCTAAAATTTCCTGATTTTTTTCATGGAAATGTACTTTTTTTAATTATTCACAGTGATTTCTGTTTTAATCTATAGTGTGCAAATCCTCATGATCTGCTGTAGTCTGCACCGCAAGGCAGAATGATTGGGTCTTTTTTCACACTTATTAAGCTTTAAACCAACTAATGACCAGTCAGTGTGCAGTATGGCGTACGTTGGCTCAGTTTATTTGCAATGTTCCCAAAGCCTCAATCTTCATTTTGCAAATGTTGCGCTTGGTGAAGCTCATGTCCGGCTTGGTCTTCTTGGGCATCTGGTAAAAACAAAATGAGTCCAAATGTTTACCTTCAATGAAGAGGGAGCCAGATGAATCTCTCCCTCTTTCATTTTTGTAACTTCCTCCTTGTTTTGTTGCATTCTGTGCAGGCCTACATTCCAGTACCGGCTGCTTGGTGGTGTCAGGATGCCCCATATCTGAACAAAATGGAGGCCGACAGCAGGCTTTAAAATAGATTCTGAATAGTAGTCAATGAGAATGTCATTTTTTAAAATGTGAATTAGTTTATTTTTTTTTGTGGAACATTCTATCTGCTATCTCTCTCTCAGCTGGTATTCATCCACACTGAAGCAGTATTTTGTAATTTACACATCTGAGAACCTTTTCCATCACAGACGCCTTGGAATAAGTTTTGCATTTATATAATATTCTGTGCTTCTGCAGGAGGAAGAATCCGAATATGCAATCCATCGGTGGAACCTGCAGTGAAGCAGAAGACCTTGTGACCTGCAAGGCCTCAGAACCAGTTCTCTGTTACATCTCTATTGCCTCAGTTGTTCCAGTTGTGCTTGGAACTGGGAATTTCCGACTTTCCAGTGTGAAAAATCAACTGGAACATCCTCTGAAGTCAGACGGGAAACTCTGAGCGAATCCGACGGGTAACATGTTACCTATGGAGGTAACATGTTTATTTACACATGTAAAAGCGAGTGAATCCAATGTTTTAGCACCAGCATAATAAAATTAAAAACGCATCAGTTAACCTGTCAAAGGTTCACGAATCATGACGTCATAATTTCCTCTCGCTCCCGTTGTTTAAAGAGACAGTACTCATTCTGTATGTAAACTTATGATCTTGAAGACGTTAATAAACATCTCCGCCACATCATTTCTCTCATTAGCTGTCAGCTAATAGACATGATTTGAGTCATTGTAAAAACGTGAGCAGTTTGGTCTGATTTCACATCAGACGGTGATAAAATAATGATGTTTTTTTTTTGTTCTGTGTATGTAAACTTGTGGTTCCAGCAGGTGCGCAGTCTCGCCACATGGAGGCGCCGCTGGCTCACATTTCTGCGTCCCAACTCCTAGCCTGACAGTCAAAAAGTAGTAGGAGGGTTGGGGGACTTGAATCCCTTAGCTGCGGATGAAGAGCACCCAGAGCGGGCTGTGGAGGCAGCAGGCGGCCGCCCCCTGAATGGAGCTCACCCCTCAACTTCTCTCCAGCCGCCGCTCCGCCGCTCGAGCTGCGGCATCGCTTCTCTCTCTAGGATTTTGCCTGTTGTTGCGAGCCGGACTGGACCTTTACTACTTTCACGACCCGCCGACATGTATACAGCAGCGCTGCTACTGATGCTGGCCGCCCGGATCTGCGCAGACAACCTGGAGCGACCAACAGGTAAAGCAGACGTGGCGGAGAGCTTCTGCTGGGAGTCTGAAAGTTCGCACTGAGGCTAGAAAGTCACTTTTTTTTTTTTACCTGGCGTCGCGGCGATGCGTCCTCCTCAAAAGGCGTTTTGGGGATCTTGAACTTCAGTCCACTGATTGCACATGAGCTGTTTGCAGATCACTGGACTGCCTTAGATCTGTCACTGGTGCCATCAATAAACATCATCATCCTCGTGAGAGATGAGAAACTTCCTCACTTTTAGATCTGAGAGGAATCTGTGACATAAAAGTGAATGTTGCCTGTCAGGAAGCATTGGTAGAGTTTTTCCTGTGTCAGTGATTTTATTATTATTATTATTATTATTATTATTATTATTATTATTATTATTTCATATTTTCTGGAAAAGATGTCCTGACATTCCTTCCTCTGAATGATTTGGATTCTTTGTTTTGCTCTTCTTGAAGCAGGATGGAGGTGAGGATACTGAAGAAGCTCAATCAGTGATTAGTTGTTTTTTTTTTGTTTGTTTAGTCGATGTTTCCAGTTACAAACAAAAATCAGATGAGCTGAACTAATAACCTTCAGTAAAACGCTACTAAAATATTTGAAGGAAACAAGAAACTTAAAAAACGTACAACGTTATTTAATTGAAAAATGTGCTGAAATTGATTTCTGCTGCTGCAGAAAAAAAAAAATCAAGATTTTCTTTTTGCCATTATGAAGAATTGATATTTATGCTAGACAAAGAAAGTAAACAACTGATTTAAGTAGTGCTTATTCCTCTGGGTATAGTATCTTTTCGCTGCAGCCATAGACATGCTGTTCACTTGCTGTCTGTAGTCTAAAACCAGCATTGCCTAATAAAAGAGATAGGTGGCGCTCTTTCAGTCTCTCCAACATGTTCCTGCTCACTTCGTAACCACTAAAGATGTCCAAATGTGTCCAGAATGTGTGTCTGTTCAAGAGCTTTTGTTGCCTTGGTGCCGCATTGTCAGCTGATCCAGACGCCTGCGCGCGTGTGTGTATGCATGTGTGTGTGTGTGTGTGTGCGTCAGTCGTACTCTGACAGACGCTCAATGTTCAGAACGGGGGATTTGGGGCTACGACAGTACCTGGCATCCTCAGAGCCTTCTTCAGACACCACTTCTAGTCCTCTCCTTGTTCGCCTGTGGCTGCTTTGACATTAAATCGCTGCGACACATTGTGACAATTCCTGAATTCCTCCAAACATTATCTTCTGTGGTTTTGAAGGGAAGTGCCCCCAGTGACATGGCTGACAAGTGAAAGTGTCAGCTGTTTTTTTTTTTGTGTGTGTTTTTTTTTTGTTGTTGTTGTTGTCTTTTTTCTTTCTTTGTTTCCTTCTTCCTTTGTGATGGGGGCTATAAATATTCTGCCACACGGATGTCAGTTCCATGATAAGCAGAAGCAGCTGCTGAACAGACCAATCTAAAGCACTCCCTGCTGCACACGACCGACCCGGCTCTACTGGGAAGAGTTAATGTAACAACCAACCTTCCAAATGATTAGGGCTGCAGGAAAAAGGACTTTGACACAGCTTGGCGTGGATTTAGCTCCCTTCGTGGAGGTCAGCTCTGTCATCACACGTAGACACTTGATGAAGATAATGAGCGTGAACAGAATAGGTACGGAAAGAGATTTGTTTCTCTGCCAAACCTCAGGCTGAAATCTGACAAAAGTCAAGCCTGGATACAAAGTTTTCCCCACACCTTGTTGAAGTAATGTCACACTTCAGGCTGTTTCATTGGTAGGTTTCTGGTTTACCAACACAAAATGCGGTGGAATTGAGAAGGCCCACCTTTAGCTGCAGTCACATGCAAGCCTCTGTCAGGTTGGTGTTTCTAGATGCTAAGATAGGGTAAGATAATTTTATTTATATAGCACATTTTCAGCAACAAATCAATTCGAGGCAATTCAAGAAAACAACAAACCAAAGGAAAGAGCAAAAGAAAACAAAAAAGAGCATAAAATTACAAGTGAGTGTCAGTCTGATGCGGGGAACCCCAAAGCCCAAGTCTTATTGGTCAGTTTGCTTTTGTTTATTTCAGGCTTTGCGTTTTTCTGTAAGCTAAAAATGAACGAGTTGGTTTGAACCTCCCGTTGTTCTACAATCAGCCTGAGCTTCTGACAGTCTGCGCGGTTCTGGCGGGTCGCCGGTTTATTCGCTTTTTTCCTGGTTTCGCGAACCGAACAGCTGACGGGTCACCCGCTGGCTGACCCCAGCAGATGTGGAAAAATAAAGGTCTGACACCTGACCTGCAAGCCTAAACAAGAGCAGCGGACTTTTTTTCCAGACGATGCTAAATAATAAAGACATGAAGCGAAGCCTCTCCATGTGGTTCACGGAAAGGACGGTGCTGGTTCCCAGGTTCAGGTGTTGCGATGCGCGCTACGAATAAGATGTTTGGCACAATTTATTTATTTTTTCTTCACAGTTTTGTTAATAGTAAATAGGGTTAAATAATAAAAACTCCAGAAGTTATTCTTTTCTTTGTTTACTTAAAGGAAAATGTGACGGTACGCAGAGTGCAGCTGCAGGCGCTGCTGCGCTCCGATAGTTTCCTGCATGCGCCTGCGCAGTTCTGAACTTTAACAGCAGGAAAGAGTTTTATACATAAAGCAATTTATTTTAAACGTTTTTATCATTTCCCTCGTTTGAACTCTAAATATAAACGTCAAACGTTATTACTTCAATGAAAAAGCATTTAATTAAATTATTTTTTGGTAGTGCTCCCTAATAATAATGGCTATTTTTAGGAGTAGCTCCGCGGGCGACTGAAAAGGTCCCTGCGGGCGACCGGGTTGGTGACCCCTGCTGTAGGGCTTTCTCTGGATTCTTTTTTTTAATGAAACTAGATGGTACTTTCTAAGTTTGTTCTAGAATTGTAAACTAAGACGAGTTTCTCTAGGTCTTGCTTTGATATAAAATGTTTAACACTAACAATTCTATCCATTCTGTTTAGCAAAGCAGCTCAAGATTATCCAGATTAGACGGAGAGTTTAGTGCAAAATCCTGAAACTGCAAAAATCTGACGCCTGTCCACTGTTTTTGGTGTTGCATGAAGGAAGTCGGTGTCTTCAGAGGTTTTTGTGTGGTTCCCTGTCGTGGTTCTTGGTGCAGCGCCACCACAGGTGAGGAGGGGGAACAGGTTTTTCAAAGGATTTGGTTGGTTTGACACAGAACAGACTGAAAGAAAACAACAGCAGCTGGAAATGGAATAAATGTTGCAACGTTGGTTTCCAATCCAACCGAGTCTACCAGACTGTCAGGTGTGGAAACACTCTAATTTTGGAATGAAATCACGTGAGGAGCTTCAACATGCAGTCCCACACACTGAGTGAAAGTCGGATAAATCTTAGAATACACTCAGAACAGGTGGTGCCACAAACAGGTGGTCTGCTAGAGTGGAGGGGGACATGGGGGTCTCTACATTTAGCAGTGTGGATCCACCTCAGCATTATTTTGACACACACACACACATGCTCTCGCACACACACACACACACACACACACACACACACACACACACACACACACACATACACGCACACACTCATACTCTCAGGAGGCTAATGTGGGGGTGTGACTGGAGAAAATGGAGCGTCTTGTTGCACAAAAGCTAATGATGAAATTGGATATTTCAGGGGAAAATAACACAAGTCTTTTAACAGAACAGTTATGGTTTGTAAAATAACCGGATAGTGTATTAGGCTTACAGCGTAATTATAGAATATGATCATGAAATAGCACAGAAACAAACAGACAAAAAAAATGTTAGGAAGTAAAGCTGATCTGTCCATATTGTTCAACAGACACATCAGAGCCTGCAGAGCTACTGGGCTACATTTCATACACTGCATAATCAATCAATCAATCAATCAAAAAATTCAATCAATCAAAAAATTCAATCAATCAAATTTTCAGCAGCAAGGCATTTCAAAGTGCTTTACTTCATAACAAACACAAAAACACAAAGTCATGCAACATAGAATCAACAATCAAAACATGACATTAAGTCAAGTTCCACCATTGAATTTATAATAGATTACATTTCAAATACAAATATAAACAGGTGTGTTTTTAGTCGTTTTTAGTCAGTGTTTCAGCTGTTTTACAGTTTTCTGGAATTTGTTCTAAATTTGTGGTGCATAGATGCTGAATGTTGCTTCTCCTCGTTTGGTTCTGGTTCTGGGGATGCAGAGCCGACCAGAACCAGAAGACCTGAGAGGTCTGGCAGGTTGATACAACAACTCCCAGGTTTTGGGCCTGATCTCCAGGTTTTAGTTGTAATAACTGAAGCTGTGCATTGACTCTAGATCGTTCCTCTTTAAGTCCAAAAGTAATAACTTCAGTTTTGTTTCTGTTCAGCTGGAGAAAGTTTTGGAACATCCACACATGTATCTGTTCTAAGTATCTCTTCAGAGATTGGACGGATTCAGAGTCACCTGGTGACATCGTAATGTAGAGCTGAGTATCATCTGCATAGTTATGGTAGCTAATATTATTTCCTGTTATTCCCTGAGCTAGTGGGCGCATATAAATATTGAATAAGAGGGGTCCTAGTATTGAACCTTGGGGTACCCCACATGTGACCTTTGACCTCTTTGATGAGAAGCTTCCAATTAAAACAAAGAAATCCCCGTAGTCAACACTCCTGCTTTTATTCAGTTTGCTGCCAGATTACTGTAGGAATACGGATGCACTCATGCTGAAATGAATAAAATTGACTTAAATCACACCACAAAGCGAGAGCTGTGTTTTACTCGTCACCTTTCTCCTAAACGGAGCAGCAGCATTAGGATGGATGACACACACCAGAGTGACTTACCTCTATAAAAATGGATGGCATGGAAAACCCCACCCAAGGCAGGGTGGAGGCATGTCAGCTGCGTCTTTGTTTGTCACCCGATTCTCTGCCTCATCATATGGATTGATTGGTGTCTGAGATCTTCATAGGCAGCGCCAAACTCAACGGTGTTTGACCAATAATCAGCAGAATGGAAATGTGCGTCTGCTCGCTTTCAGCTGATGATGCTGATTTGACAGCAGTTCAGTCAAGAAATAATTCACCTCAGAAAAGGCTCTGCTGAGGCGTCTGAAGGTCTAGTTTGGTGAGGTGCCAGTGTGCGCATCCTGAGGTCAGATTTTCTATACAGTTGAAGAAGAGAAGCTCTCGTGGTTTTTGAATGTATTTTGTGTAGAACATCACAAGAGATAATCGCGTCCTGCTGAAGTTGTCATACTCCTCGAGTTTTTCCACATTCAGTCTAGTTGCTACAACAAAGACGGACCGACAAAGTCGTGAACATTTTTGGGAAAAAATTCTTGCTTTTGTTTAAATGGAAATAAACTTTAAAATGTAGCTCAGACAATACTCAGGTACTATCAAAGTGCTACCATTCTTTTTATTTAAAATTTTGGTGAAAAAACTATTACACAGTTCGGAGAAGATACGTTTAAAAGTGTGCACCATTTTCATTCTACCTTTTGATAAAGCTCTGCTTGGTGTCTAGTATATCAAACTAGCCTGATATTTGTGGTTGTAACAGGGCAATGTTTCACAATGTTTCAAAGATATTAGTACTTCTGCAAATACTTATGTTCCATTTCCAAGCAGTAACCAAGTGAAGATCCAGACCTGTCAGTGTTGAACTCTGACCTTGATAACAGATTCTATCTTTCAGTCGTTCTCCCTGAACTGACAATAGTTTAGTGAAGAAATCTCTTTGTGTTCTACGACGACGTGGCTGAGGAGCCGAAGATAAAGGCTGATCTCGGTTGATCCAGTACCTGGCAGAGTGTAAATACTGAAGTTCAGTTCGTTCACACACTAAAACCGAAACAAGAACAACAGTTCCATCGTGTGATTACCAGCACAGTTTAAAATGACTTTAGCAAAATTGCGTAATTTCTTTGCACCCTGGTTAGCTGCAGCAGGCTCGACTAACAGTTCTAAAATAATTGGTCTTTCAGGCCAAACTGGCTCCTTCACCATTACCAAACATCCTGATGCCTTTCTACCGAGAAGTGTGGTGTGACTGCAGAAAGTTGAGGCAGTTTTAGGGGAAAAAAGTGTTAAAATAAACCACCTTTTCCCGAATAAACAAACTTCAAACTGAAATGAATGCAGTAAACTCTTCAAGTGTAGGTGTACCTTCTGAGAATTGAACCTCAAATAGCTTATAGAGTCCTTATCTTCACCCTTTTGCCTCCCAACCCATCTGTCCTACTTCTTTCTCTTTTAACAACTCAGTATGCACTTCTTAAACACGTTTGGTCTTCTTTCTTGCAACGATTCCTGCAACGGTGTTAATTTAATTGTAGAAACAGGCAGTAGCACCAAAGCCGACATCTGCTCCGTTTGCCTTCCGAGGGCTGTGAAGTGAGCGTGGCGGGTTTCAGCATGTTTGGTGTTTGCACCGTTTGGTAAATGCCGTCACATGAAGGAAGTGACCTGGTCCTAAATGGGACAGAAGGCGCTGGAGCATGTTTTTTATTCTATATGTATATATATATATATATATATATATATATATATATATATATATATATATATATATATATATATTTTTATTATTAAAATTTATTTTTATTATATATGTACACATATACTGAGTTACTTTGTAACAACTAGTAAATTAAAATGCTGTGGACTCAATCACAATATCTCGTTTGATTGTTTGGCAAAAAAATATATCAAAAAACATTTTTTCCAAAAATTTAAACGGTCATTTTGGTAAAATTGAAACTCTTCGCACATGAATTGAAATTTCACAGTATTCATTGATTTATAGTAGTTCAACAAATGTGTTCTATCTCTCTGACCAATCACAACAATCAGGACATTTAGGCTTTCTGCTGAAGTCTATCATATTTTGCTTTCAGCCGTCCAACTCGAAGCTCATGGTCACATGACCTTATGGGCGTCCAGTAACAGTTCTGTGGTGTGGGGCATTTAGAGCTCTGACAATGAGAACTAAGATGTTGACTCTGGAGAGAGAAACAGATGAGCATGTGGAGAGCAGGATGAGTGGGTGGGAGGTTATTGCCAGCACTGGTATTAATTTGGTGGACACAGTTTGGAAATCGGCTGTCAGACAGATTCCTTGCTGTTGACGTTGCATCCATCGCAGCCTGTTGGTCTAATCTAAGCAGCCACCTTTGGGTGACAGTAATTCTCTGGTCTGAACATGTGTTTCCCTTTGCTGTCGTGGCCTACACCCCTAATCTCGGCGTCAGTAGAGTGTGAGCAGATGGCACGATGGCCCGGGTCAGCAGACACACACATAATAATAACATGGATGATGACGCCGGCCCAGACGCCACCGGAGAGAAGATGAACAGAGAGATTAGAACCAGATCTACTCTTTTGTTTTTATTATAATTAAGGGAAGCATTTCACATGCTTCTTTTGTTGGGGAAATCATCTAAACACGTGAAAAGTGATGATAAAGCAGAAAGCAAGCGATTAGTTCTTTTTTTTTTCCATTTCCATGCTTCCTGAGGAAGTACGGAAATAGAGTTAATATATGATGAAACTAAAGAAAATATTTTGCTTCCGGCAGATAACTGGACTCAGGCTGGTATTCACAGTGTGTGAGAAATGTTGCTTCTGGTTATCAGGTTAGTATTCTGTACCAGTCTATACCTGCTTATCCTTGGAGGGTTTTCTGTGTGAGAGGAACCCAGGATCCTGCTGCCAGTTCCAGCACCATGCCTGTGTTTGGTCACCTTGACCAAATAATGCAATTTCTTAATAGGAGGCAAGAACAGAATTTGTCTTCCTTAAATTGAGTTTTGATTACTGAAGTGTTCACACTCCTTCTGACATAGTTACTAAAATCCTCATCAAAAACATTTCAACCTCTGAAATCCTGGCAATTTGAGAAGCATGTCCTGATTTTAGTTCAGGGGGAGTGAAAGATCAATCTGTTTTATAAAGAAAATCAACTGAAAATACAAGAATAGTTTGATTATGCTCACAGCATCGTGATTTTTTTTAAGGTAAAAAAAAACACTGAAATGTACATTAGGTAATGCTCAAACAAATGATTAAACCTTTTGGTGGACTGAATCCTGAAACAACTGCTGCAGTTTTAGCTCATTTTCTTTAGCATATTAATATTAGCATATTTTTTAAAGAAAACAACATGTTAAAGTTATCACCATTCTCTCTAATGAGTGGAAAACATAACATTTACTTTACAGTAATCAAATCCTGACCAGTGTCTTCCATGTCTTTAATGGTATTTGAAATATTTCTCAAAAGGCCTCTGTGTCATCGTCTCTCCAAAAATCTGGACTCTGGTTGAGCTGTTTAAAAACTTTTTTCATTAAGTCCAAACAGAGGAAATCTGTGGTTCCAATTGAAATATTGCTCATTCTGGGAGGGGTGTGAGTCATTTTGTGATTAACTGTAGATGCAGGTTGGGGCCACAGTGGCTCTCGATACACTTGGCACCAGTATGCATTCTGAACAACGTGTGACATCTTTGTCATTGTTATTCCGGCATAAATTACTTGTTGAAAACAGTGCCGTCACACCGGCGACCTTTCTGGCACAAATCCCACATATCTCTAATTACATGCACACAAAAGTGGGGCTATGGATTATTTTCATGTCTCCACTTCATCTCCCTCCACCCTCACACCCCCTAAACCACTTGTCAACTCAGTTACCCAGTTTTTTGGCCGGGACAGAGGACCAGTTGTTAATTAAACCCATCAGTCACAGAGGGGACGGGGGAGGGGAAAGAGGATAAAGAGGTTTCTAGGAGACACTCTGCTGTGTGCTCTATGGTAATTTAGTCAGTCACATCTTCATTTCAGTGGACAGCAACAGTTTTGTGTGTAAATGTGTGTGAAAGGAGGTAGCTGCAGTTAACAGGAGTCACAGATTAAGAATCGTGTCAGATGTCAGAGAGTGGTATTGAATAATTCTGAGAAATGGGGATTGGGTTTAAGGAAAGAGGAGTGCAGCACCTTTCCTGGCTGTGGTTAATATTTAGTTGGATGGTTTTTAAACGCCCTTAACTGTCATGAGGACCCATTCTGGAACACGCAAGCATTCTGGGACTGACAGTTACGGGGTTATTGTCTCCACTGTGTTAAAGTTAAAAGCAGTAAACAGGGATCACAAGACAAAGTCAGGTAAATGTTGCTCACTTGTACAATTAATCAGTGCATTTTTTATTGGTGCTGAATGTTAAACAAGAAATTAGCTCTTGAGACTTAAATTGGTCAGCTAACAATAAAAAAAAGAAAACCTTGGAGTGGTTGGCTCAGTTGGCAGAGCGCACACACACCAGACAGCAGCTCTGACCTTTGTTGAGGATGTGACTGCTCTAATGAATAAACTAACGTCTAGCTTATAAATTATGGAGCACTTATACTTATAATAAGACCATCGAGTTTATGTATTCACTCAACCCAGAACAGGAATCAAACCTATTAGTTAGAACAAAACATCCAGAGGATCTTTTCTTAATTTAAACCCAACAGGAACATTTAGTTTACATACCTCACTCAACCCAGAACAGGAATTAGAACAGACTTAGAATCCAGAGAAACTTTTATTAGTTTATCTGGAGAAACTACTCATTACCTGAGATCAACATTATCAGAACAAGAATCCAGACACACCCCTACTAGTTTATAAATCATGGACTACTTATCCTTAAACATGGGGTTATACTTTCTTTGTTTTCTTTTTTCTTCCTTTGCGCTTTCCTTTAGTCTGCTGTATATGAATATATAGCACATTCATGTAAAATGGGCTATATAAATAAAATTACCTTACCTTACCTTACTTAACCAATGTCCTTACTAAACATTAAGAAAACTGAGGTAAACCAAACTACAAACTCTGGGTGCAGTAACTGTTTTTTTGGTGTTTGAAACCTACTTAATAAAGTTGTATTTCAGAAATCCGTCCGTCCATCTGTCAATCATGCCTCCCTCCAGCTAATGGATCTTCATCTGGTCAAGGCGGATCAGTTAGAGACAGTCCAGTGGAAAGGCTCTCTTTGTATTCCCTTTTTGACAATTGGCTTACTTGACTTTGACTTTCAAAAGTCAAAATCAAGTAAGCCATAGTGTCTCCTCTATGGTGACTTTGCACACAAATCTTGTTTGACCAGGTGACGTCTGTCAAACACTCGAATTTCAGCCAACACTTGGTGCACATATTCTTTCTTCGTGTACATCAACTTTTTACCTTTGCCCTTTTTCTTTTATACACTTCACTGCTATGCAAGTTTTAGCTTTTTTTTGACAGATGTTTGAGCCTGAGGCGAAAACGCTGATTTCAAAAGGTGCTATTCTACCTTTTGAAGGTACAATTACTTCTTTGTGGATCACCTTGGTCCCCTCTTCTTTGCCTACCTCATCCTGGTATGAGGTTGGTCTACTAACTGCCTACAGACCCACTCTGTGTGCATATATATAGGCAGATATAAACGTTTTTCGAGGGAGTATCAAGTTTTGGTGGATTTCAGCTATATGTGAATGGTCAAGGTCCACTCTACTTTTTAGACATACAACATTCAGTTAGCATGTGTTATCAGTGAAGGGTAGTGACTGTAGCTGAACATAGCACTTCATTTTCAACCCGGATGGGGAATCAATTGTTTGACCATGAAGTCGGTACAAATTTATGTTCGTATTTTTCTTTTCTTTCTCGCTCAGTGCTGTGGTGAATAGATTGTTGACCTGCTATGACCTGATCTGCACTACAGATGTAAAATAGCCTCCTGGCTCCTCCTGGCATATTTACTGCACTATTTTTCATTCATTGTTTTATCCCTTTTGGGTAAATAAATAAATAAATAAAAATGTCCGGCTTGCTTCTCCAGCACTAAATCCAACACCCAGTTAAAAGTTCTGGTTCTGTGGAGCTGACAGCACCTCTGGTGTCTTGACTCATGGCTGACCTCTAACTTTTGCTGGTGCAACAGGAGATCTGTGTTGTCAAAGCGTTGTTGGCGACAGAAATTGCCAGAGGGCAGCCTGGGTGTTTTGCAGTGCCTCGTGTCTCTGCTGGAGATGGCTAAATGGATTCAGCCAGTGTGTGGGCACAAAGTGAGGGTGTGAGTGTTGACCTCGCCACGGGCTTGAATATCAATGTCCGGTCATTGGCAGAGTCTGTCACTGAGGTTGTTCCTATGGACACTTGTGGATGCATGTAGCTCAGTTTTTTTTGTGTGTGTGTGGTTGTTAAGGCCTGGCATTGAGGTTTTAATGATTAGGTAAGCACACTCACAGGGATATTTAACCTTAACTTAAGATTTATGTAACTTTATTACCAGACAAATTCCCATTTACTGTTTTTTTTTTTTTTTTTAGATAATTTTCACACAAATCTATCAAATAAACGATGTAAATAATATTAAAGTGACATAAATTGCACAATTAGGGCATTCAGAAGTAATACAACATTAATTGTATCAGTTTGCTTAAAATCACATGGAGCTGGATCACATACTGTAAATTCAAAATGACATAATCTTGTTTGTTTTACAACTTCAATTGTTAACTGTGTCAGTATATATTAAGTAATTACATACAATACATTTTAGAATTGGTTAAATTATGTAGGTAATAATTAATGTGAAGGCATAAAAATATAAGTTTTTAAATCAATACAAATGGATATAAATGAATAAAACTTGACTCTGCCATGAATCATTTCTGAGTGACGGGCCCCTCTCACTCTAACTAACTTTGACAGTTGGTTTTAATAATGTTGGCGTTTCAGATATTCTTGTTTGTAGCAATCAGAAGTTCTCTTATTATCATGGAAAACAAAAAAATGGCTTCTATGTGAAATGAGCATGGTGGAAAAGGAAGAGGAGGATGAAGAGGAAGAGGAGAGAAGCGGGGTCGCAGCAGAAACTGCGAGTGGGGTGCAGGGTTTTTTTTTCCGTTAATTAAGCAGCTCAAGTCATTCTTTGTGAAGGCAGGGTAGATGATCAAGAGAGGGAGAGAAGCTAAACATCCCAAAGGAAGGCCGTTCAGGTTCATTGCTCTGGCGTTGTTCTGGCCTTGGTTTCAGGGATGGGGGCCCATTGAAAGGCAAGACTGGAGGCTCCTGGATTTATTCTGCCTCAGTGGGTCAATACAGCGGTGCTGGCAGGCTCTTCTGGAGGATTTTGGAGCTGCTTGGTAGTATGCTACTGAAGCAAAAATAATTACAAAAGCAAAACTGCGGCTTTTCAACTAAAGAGGACGAGGACACAGAGGTGGTCAGAGTGAAACAGCTAAAAATTAGGTAAGAAATGGTCAATTATGCTAACTTGGAAGAGAATAAATAAGTGAGGTAAAAGGAAAGATGGGGCTATTTAGTGACGGTGGGGTAGATAGAGAATTTTCTGTCCACCCTTTGAACACAGAAGAGCCACTGTCTACAGCTGCAGGGGCCCCTGTGGCGTTGCTCTGTTTCTGAGATTTTATGCATCCAAACAAGCACATACACACTATAGAAAGAGAGAGAATGAAGGAAGCGTCTCATTAATGTACACAACTCACATGGCCTAGTTTAGAGGCCATTACGCTCTGGTAAGTAGTGCTTGTTTGTCCAGATACTAGAATCATGTTCACTTGTAGCTTTCTCGAGCTGCGCTTGCTCCAACGGCAGATCAGTTTACATCGTTCAGAACTGGAACTATACACTCTAATTGGCCTTTTAGAATAAATCAACTCTGGGTTTTTATTTTAACAGAAAAGAGAGAAACTGTTCCACTTATTTTTTATTTTTAACTTGAGCACCTGTTGCTGGATTAATTCTAATCATTTGACTTTATTCTCAGATGGTTTAGTCACCAATAGTAATAAAAAAATCCTCCATAAAACTTAGGTAAGCTATAATAATACAATAAACAATACACTGAACAGTATGATCTCTACAAATATAACTCTGGACCTTGAAATGGTACAGAGTTATATTTGTTAAAGTTATTAACATCTGGACCTAATGACCACTGGAGATACTGTGTATCTTCCGTACACAGTATCTCCAGATACAGTATCTTCAGATACTGTATCTCCAGATGCTGCATCTCCAGATACTGTGTACTGAAGATACACAGTATCTCCAGTGGTCATTAGGGCAGTGGACAGGTCCCTGGTCAGGTCAGTGGACAGGTCAGTAGACAGGTTACTGGTCAGGTCAGTGGACAGGTTACTGGTCAGGTCAGTGGACAGGTCAGTGGACAGGTCTCCAGTCATAAAGCATTGGCTCCTACCAGGACTAATTAAGGGGTGGAGACAACATTTACATTTCCAGACAGAAAAAAACATTTGTCCTCAACTGTATTCCTAGAAAAAATATTTACATAATTACAACTAACAACTTGAAAACTAAAACTAAAACAATCTGGGCCCAAACAAAATCCAGAACCATCTCCCCTCCCTCTCAAACAATGGATTTTTCCCAGTGAGGCTGATTGAAAACACCAGATCTCTGTCAGCACTGCTTATGGGCGCTTCCATGGCAACACATGACCAGCTGACCTCAAAGAAAAGAGAGAATGATTAAAACAAAATATTAAAGCAAGTTACTTCCTCTGATCAAAAGCAATACATTTACCAGATAAATTAGAAGATAGTTTATAAGAAGTCAAAACATTGAACATAAAAATGAAAATTGATACACTTTCTTTATTCTTTGTTTAAACAACTGTTACCAAATAAAAGTTTGTCAGGCTGTTCATACAGTTTAACCAGCCTCCAATCAGACATTACATTAAACTATTTATAATATGTTACTTATAAGATTGGATATTTGGTAATCTCCAATATTGATAAATAGTGTTTATTTTTCATAACTGCAATATCAATATGAGATATTGGCTCAAAGCTTCATATTGGTGCATCCCTGGTGAACTGTTTTTGTTGCAGTTGTTTAGACAAAGAATAAAGTATGCGCATCAGTTTTCATTTTTATTTTTCATGTTTTGTTTTCTGGTAGGACCGTTCCAAACCTTATTAATTGCATATTGGGTCAATGACAACCCAATGTGACAATCTTCATGGCCTCTCAGCTGCCTGCCAGATGACCAGCCACCACCTCAAACCAGTTCAACAGAGAAGTGTTGCGTCTGCGTTCGTTTCTAGGAGACAACGTGGCGGAGCTCCTGCACGCTCCAAACGGCGATGAATCTCTGAGCTACAATCTGCATCGTTTGATAAACAGGAACGGCTGAAGGCAGCTCTTTCTTCCTGCCTTCCACTATATCCAGCCCTCCACACAGACCCGCGTCTCTCTTCCTCCTGTTGCCTTTTAATGCATGCACACACACACTCACGCATGCACACACACAGAACAGGCAGGTCCTCCTGTTCCTGTGGCTTACAGCTCACTGTTCACCAGCCCATAAATCTGTGCTGTCCAGCCCATCAGTCAGTCTTCCTGCTGGGCTGCTGATGTGACACAGGAGCCATCAGAGCATCTCATTTAGCCATCCTGATGCTGAGCCCGGCTGACGGATAGACAGGGCCAAATGTGCCAAACAAACAGTCAGTAATATTGCCCTGTCCTTTCACTTCCAGCTCTCTGTCAAGCCAGAGTGCTGACAGAGTGGGGAAAAAGTACATGCAGCTTCCTAACATTACATAAATACAGCCTTCAGAGCTTTTTGGATTAGAAATGGTTCATTTCAGAAGGCTTTTCCTGCTGAGAGATTCCCAACAAGCTTTGCATCAGCATCACACCGATCCGAAGTGTGTGTCTGTCCTCATGTTCATGTGACCTTGGCTTCAGAGCTCCTGCTCCGTAGCTGTGGGCTTTTGTCTGCAGAGCTTCTGTGGGGTTTGTGTCTGTGGGCCTCCATTGTTCCTATGCATGGCTGGCATGAATGCGTCCCGGAAACAAAGCAGGGCGGGCAGCACAGAAAGACGCAGCCGACGCTTTTCCTCAGTCGGGGCCCGGATGATCCGGGATTACCGGAGATCATATCCGCCCGCTCCTCCTGGACGGCGGCTCCAAGACGCCCAGCTGGTTTTACTGTCTTAATCACTGCAGAGGAGCAGCAGCTGTGGATGGACTGTAGTGAGAGAGTCACATTCAAACCTGACGGTTAACTCTATAAGCAAGCGGAAAAAGTTATCTGACCATTCTAAAATCAGAAATTATCAAAAAAAAAAAGAAAAAAAAAAATCAAGTTATGATTGCATTTAAAGAGCTTCCAAGCCATTGTGGCTTTGTTAAAAATATATTCCACCTTTAGAGTGGGCATTTATTAGATTGTTTGTCGTTTATGGTGACAGATTTCTTACTATGAAAATACTTCAGATTTATTGTTTTCATAATAAAAGGGCCCAACAGACTGGGATAAAGCAAAGGGATATAGTTAAGATGTTGCTTATCTTCTATCTCTGACATCTTTTCTGTTACCTGTTGGTCCAGCAGCATCAGAATCAGGGATCTGAAAACTACCTGATAAAGAAGGCTGGTTCTGGTTCTGGTTCAGTTTTGGTTCTATTACTGTGGAAACTCTGAAGATGACAATGCATAAACCAAGAAAATTATAGACAGCCCTGACCATCCTCTTCATTAGACTGTGTTACAAAAACAGAGTGTCTTCAGTCAGAGACTTCTTCTGATTCACTGTAATACAGACTGCTACTGGAGATCTTTCCAGCCAACAGCCATCACCATCCAAAATAAGTCTGAAGAATTTGAATTAATGAGTTACAACAACATTTAACTTCAATTTAGGATCAATAAAATGTTTTTTAATTTGAATTTGAATTTTAAACCATCATTACATTAACAAAAATTGCAAAGGAAGTTGATTTAGGATGTGTCAGGTCAGTCACTCTGGTAAGGTTAACAGTGAAGCCGTGTGAAAAGTACACAGTGATTCAACTTAATGCTATTTAATATATTTTTACTTCCTTACCCATCTGTTAGAAAGTCTGTCAGCCTGGAAAACAACATTCTGTGTGTGCTTTAGTGTCGGTTCCTCTTCTGCTAACTTTTAGTTTTTAGCTTCAGCGATGAACTAAAGAGCATTTTTTAAAGGAAGTACTTGATCTAGAATAGACGGTAACAACTCTTAATCTCGAAACAGAACCTTTGTCACTTTGAAAATCTTCAACGATCCCAACCTAAACCTTTGTTCTGGTTTGACTTGAATGGCTTGAATCAGGATTTAACATTGTCTTTATGGGAGGAATGTGTTCACTGATGAGAAATGCAGGTCTTCAAACAATACAACATTATTACTACAACTATTTATCTCTTAAATGAATTAAAATTCGCAACCACAAAGGAAAACAAAATGGACACCAATAGTTTTATTGGTATGAAGTGAAAGAAGAAAGGAATACAACAAAGTGTGTGCACAAAATGGACAGTGCGGTTTGACTAATGGGCAAATTTGACCTCTTTGTCTTCAGTCTTCTTGTTTACAAGTCACACTAATGTCTCAGATGCTTTTCTGCTCGATTTGAGACTCTGGGATCTGAAGCCAGAAAGAAGCTCGGGCTTAGAAAATGACCTCAATCTTTATTTCACCTGTCAAACGGCGGCGGCAGCAGGATGTTGGTCTTTTAGACCGTCACTGTGAACGGCCGATGTAATGTCTGTATTTAGGAGGCAGAATGGGCACCCTGCCCCGCCTTCAGACTCAGCCTCTATAGAATATCCATAAATTGAGTGTAGAATCCTCTCGGCCCCATTAAACACTCTCACATTAGGTCAAGTACAAGTGCCAGCAGATTCATCAAGGCTATGATTTGTTGCCAGGGTTACAGTGGCCGTCTCTATCCTTGACTTTACAATAACCAGAGGATGCGGGGCCACCTGTCAAGATACAAGATAAACTGCTGTTTAAAAAAAAAAAAAAAAACACACAAAAAAAAACACCACTTCCAGTTCAAGGCAGAGAAGAATTAGTAGTTTTAATCCTCAGTGCTTCAGCAGAAGGGAAGTGAAGTTCTGCTAATGTTTCTTGAAAAGGTTTTTCCTCTCATGCAAAATGCTTTTTTGGTTGAGAACATGGGATGTTGACTGGTTTATACTTTCAGTTTCTCTCACCAGTAATCTTCACTCAAACCTTTACCTGCACTGTTTCACCCGATCTAACAGGTTTCCATATATACATCTATATAATTACTTGTGTGTGTGTGTGTATGCGTGTGTGTGTTTCACTAGGAAACTGATAGAACTGAACATGTGTTTGATAGCGTTAGATTTTTTTCTTTGCAAGTAAACAGATGTTCTCTTGAAAAATACTGTAATTATTGACTATTTATTTGCCAGTATTTCTATTTTAGGATTCGCCGCAACAAATCCGTCTCTTAGTCAGAAGTGTGCACCTTCTGTCACTGAGTGTTGTTACTTCTCCCTTTATTGGCACGTATGTGGGAATGCAGGAATGTGTGCATGTGTGTGTGCGTGTGAGTGTGTGTGTGTGTGTGTGTGTGTGGGTGTGTGTGTGTGTGTGTGTGTGTGTGTGGTATACCATCTGTCACACTGTGTTTTTCTAAATGCAGGCTCCCCACAAACATCAGAGTGAAGGACATCAAAAAAATCCCCGTTGCCTCCCTTCACGGCCCTACATGCTCAAATTGTGTAGCCTCTAAATCTCAACACCTGCTGCTCCATTTTAGAGTAAATTATCTTTAGCACACAAAGATGTGGCAGCGCGTTGCATGACAAACATCTCTGGTTTCATCACTCATCCTTCTTCCTCGCTCTGGCTTTTTTTCTCCTCCACTTTCTGCTTCTGTTCTGACGAGCTGCAGGGTGATGAAACTTTAGGGTCGGTCTAGACTTTGTTTGATTTGGAGAGGGTCAGGTCTGATTCTCCTGATCGCTGCTCTGCTCTGTGGGAATCTTCCAGATAATTGTCGAGGGTAAATGGAGTTTATTAGAGACGTTTCAGAGACTCAGTGGGGGGTCGTCTGAGCAATCAGAAGCCGTTCTCTCGTTCCTCCGTTTCTTTACGGGGATGACGTAACGCCACGTCTGCTGTGGATATCCAAAACCTAAACGACAGCAGTCCAAACATCTGAGAGGTAAACACCTCCATCCTCATGCAGCTGCTGTTGTTTTTCTGCCTTACACTTCGCAAGCGACCGTTTATTACTTGTGTGATGGACGAATGCGGTAGAGAAACAGATTGAGAGGATTCGTCTCCTCCACTAGGGGCGGCGTACACTCCAGGGATAATACTCCACAGATACTTGAAAGACTGGTGCTGCGTTTAGAGCAAACTGTAAATGACAACTACTCTCAGCTGGAGGATTGTCACATAATGTGGGCAAATGCAAAAAGCAGGAAAGACTTGGATACAATTCAGTTGATGCAGAAGAAAGCTCACTGAACTGTTACATGAGTAGCATATGCTGTATATCTAGTTCACGTTTTTTGTTGTTGTTGTTGTTGTTTGTTTGTTTATTTACTGACATGACACTGTCATAAACATGAAGGAGTCTTTTTGAATGTTTATGACTGTTGTCATTTGGTAAATGATTAGACTTTTAACGCAAAGTTTCATTGAAACCTGTATCAAAAGCACACTAAAAGTGTCAACTTTGCATTAAAAGGGTTCCCAAAAAATCTTTTTAAATTCATGTTGATACGTCACGTTTTCAAATTCTTCACTCTTTACTTTCTTACAAAGCAATAAAAGAATAAAAAGTCTACCATGAAGTCTAATAAAGCTGAACTGTTTGTGAAAAGAAGCTGAAAAGCTTTTTAGGTCTAACATGTTTATGGTACATTTTTGAATATTTTATGAATTTGTCAATATTGGTTTTGAACTGTAATTCATTTTCATACTGAGTTAAATCTGCCATCTGTCATATTTGAGTGATTCCTCGTGAATGATGCGTGTTTTAATGATGGTGGCTGGGTGTGAAGCCCAGCTAATAACAATGAATAATTAATCAACAGTATCTGTATCAATGCTTAACTTACTTTTAAATTCCATTAAACCCTATTTGATCTCACTCACAGAAATGAGAACAGTAATCTGATCCAATTAGTTTTATTTTTGCATAAATTCAGTAGAGCTCTTGATCGAACTGCAGCTAGTGCAAAGAATAACATGATATATTTAGCTAATATCAACATGAACTTCAACAGGTGGAGTCAGCAAACTCAAATTGAGGTTCAAACTTAGCAATATAATATGCAGATTTAATCACCAACTTGTTTGAATATTTGTAAAAACAGTGATGTAATTCATTAAGTAAAAACTGCATAAATAAATGCAGCTGTTAGACGATCTAGCCATACAAACTTTTCTCTTGAAAACTCACAGAAAGGATTTTATTAGTTTTTTACAATGAAGAGTTTGGTGAGTATATATATACAGATGAAACATGAAGAATGAGTATAACATAAGTGTGAGTATGTCCTTAACAAAAGACATTTTATCCTGAATGGAGTTGCAGGTTAAGAGCATACAAACCTTGAAATGGATTTTATCTTCCGTACAACAAATTATAAATAATGAGAAAATCCAGTGAGTTAAAACTCTTCCTGGTTCTCTGATTATGTGTTTTGGAGAGGTTGAGCTCCAAATTGAGCTCCATTTTGTGGAGTGGACACACAAACCACTTACTGTTGACCTTGTTGCTCCTTAGCAGCACCTTTACTTCCAGCTCCACACTTGCTGAAGATCTTTCCTGTCTGTGCGTGAAGTTTTGGGACGGGATCATCTGTGCTCGCGATCTTGTAAGTAGCAACAGTTTGGAGATGCGACATCATCAACAGCTATAAGGTGTTGGCAACAGACTGTAAGACAGATGTGACATTGAGTTATTTTAAAAATAATATCAAAATACAGCAATTTTGGGTTGCTGTGGGGGAGCAGGGGTTAAGCACAACCCATGTATGGAGGCCTTAGTCCTCAACACGGACGTCACAGGTTTGAGTCCCGGCTTTCCTCCCTCTATCAAATAGAGGCCACTAGAGTCAATAAAACCTTAAAAATATTTTTTTTTTCCAATAATTTTTTTCTTTGCTTACTTAGAAAAACTAAGACATAGTCCATAAATATAGTCGGTCAAGCTGAAACCCTCAGTTCTGCTTGGTCGGTCTGTCCTCTGCACCTTTCCTGTCTTTATACATTGCAGAGTTCTTATACATCAACAGCTCTCTCTGTGCTTTGTGTGATTTTCTCCTCTGGGTCACACAAACAACTCCAAACCCACCTTGACCTTAAGGTGGAGGATGTGTAATGGCAGGTCAGACTCTGCCCCCTCCCCGGTTACACACTCGGGTAAGGCGGTGGATGGCATTCTGCTCATGATATATTTTCTTGAAGCGCCTGCAGTGGGTCGGCTGCTGGCCACAAGCCTGATTCCTCACCTTGAGAGGACACAGCACCTTGCAGTGGACACGGCAGCACAGCGGCATCAGGAAAAATAAATAGCTCTTTTGGGTCTTACCACTGTCCGAACCTTTTTACTGAAACTTTGAACTTTGCGTGTTGTCCGTCTTGCACCCAAGCCGCTCCAACGTTTCCCAAACAGCACCGGCCACACTTTGCCTGTGAACGTGTCCGGATTGAAGAGTACCTCTGGCTTCCACTCACTTTCTCTGTGATTTGCTCTCCTCTGGGGTCTTGCTATACGGATCTCTTCTCTGTTTCAAATGCCAAGCGGTTCTGACTGACGAACAAATTGATGCGCTTGTGCTGCGACCAGGCCAGGATGCTGGCTCCTGTAAAATAACGTCAGCTGTTTGAGAGTGTGAATATTAAATGATGTTGAGCTGTCAGGTCAGTTTAGGGTTCTGGTCTGAGTGATGGATTAGGAGCTTTGGAATATTATCCCACTGGGGCGTAAAAGGGCCGGTATTATGTGTTTTCCAAACACAGTTTATAGCACGACCAAGTAACTGTGTTACCTTTAGTTGTTATAAAAATGCTTTATACATATATCAAATATGAGTTATTATATGACGGAATTATACATCATAATTTAACGTCTTGAAATTGGTCCTCTGTCTCTTTAAAAACTTCTGCTCTTTCTGAAACTCCGCCTTCAGGAAGTCATCACAACATTGCTCCTCTATTAACTCTTAACAAGAGTTTTTACCAGCATTGCTTTGAGAAGTAGCTCCTATAATGAGCTCAACAGATGTACAGTCCCACCAGGTGTTTGCTAATTGCTGCTGGCTAGTCTGAAGGAGCTGAGTGGAGGAGGGCTGAGGTGAAAGCTTGGAAACTGCAGCTCAGAGAAGGAGCTGCGTCTCGAAGGCAGAGCTAATTCTACCTAAGTGTTTTGCTCAGCTGAATGGTTGCCATGGAGATTAAAGGATTTCTCAAACATGCATGAAAAAATGAAGGGAACGCTCCAGCTCTGCTTCTGTTGAGGGAATAACAATGTAACATAATGTAAAGCTTAAAAAAAATACTGTCCCTTTAAATTATATTAAAATATGTAATATATTATTACATCATGAACCTTCATTCCTTGCTCAGTGCTCAGTAGATGAACACATGAGCTTCTGTAGAAGCCAGCGTTGTTGTTCATACACAGAGATATGTGCAAACTCTCACTGAGGCTGTTGTTAACCTTTTCCAGAGACCCAGTTGCCTTCTAACTCAGCCCAGATGGCCATGTTGGCGGTCAGCACATTCACTGCGATTAATGTCAATTCCCAGCGCTTGTAATTCTTCACCTTTGCTCAGAAGTCTTAAAAGTCTTCCCCGGTGACCTGAAAGGTCTGGATATCAGATCTGTACGTTGGTGTAATCACGTCTAAGCACCTAATAATCAGCTTATACTGCCTTATGAAGGAGGTTATAATCCACGGAGGACACAGGTCCTGCTGGCCTCAGGTTGTAAAACTGACCTGAGTGGTAAAGCAGAGCCACTGGGAGACATTCTCCACCCGGCAGCCTGGATAGTGGTTGATTATTCAGAAAAAAAATAAACAAACATAACAAACACAACCACCTAACATGCTGTGTTGCTTTTTCTGGTAAATACTATGAAAGTCAGAAAAAACTTTATAGGGCCAGTATTATTTAAAACCGACTTTTTTTTTTCCGTCTTCCAACATGTTGTAAGCGAGCCGAGCCGTCAGCGGTTGAGGTGAGGTTCCTCTTTACACTTTGAATCACATCCAGATGTGCATCTAATAAATTCACCACTTCAGGATTAGAGAACTTCTGGCATTTTTTTGTAACAAATGTCTGACTTCATAATATAAGGACATTATCACCTTTTTTGTTTCTCAATTTTGACGCTGTATATTAATGCTTTGCATTTATTTTCTTTAATATTTATGACTTGTCGATATCAGGAAGAGTTTTTTCTTGAAAATATGTGAAATTGATATATAAATTCAGATTTTTTGGTAGAATTTGCTCCTACATGGCCAGTTTTAAAAAAAAAATCTACAGTCGTATAAGGACTTTATGATGCTCTTTTCTTTGATATGACTTTTTGTTTGATGTGACTTCTAGTTTTTATCTGCTAATTTTAGCTAACAAAAAGTAAATAGGTCTTTCTTCTTAAACCATTCCATGAATCTGATTTTATATATATATATATATATATATATATATATATATATATATATATATATATGAGCAAACCCTCCATCCTCTCTAATATTATCTTGAATAAACATTTGTTCCATCTCAGCTCAACTGCTTTTTATGATTATGCACCGACTGAGTATTGATAAAAAGCAGAAATATGGAAATTTCATACTTTACGTGCCCAGTAAAGATAATAGGGTGGTAGTAATTTTTTTTAATTTTTTTTTTACTTTACAGTCTTGTTATAACTAAACACAATATGTAAATTTGCACAATTAAGCAAGTCAAAAATGCTTACTGAAAACTCTGGAAAGCAACTAAGTGTGCATTTTGGACATCTGGATATTTTACTGATGCTTCAGTCGTTACTTTGTAATCATAATAGCAATAGAGGACACTTTCATGACTAAGCTTCTTAATTCAAGAGCTCATTGAAATGTACAAGCTTGTAGAAGGAAAGCCCCTCATAATGTTGTGTTAATCCTCCTGTTACTGAAGACCATTTTCTTCTTTACGTATCTTGTGTTCTGAAATGTGCAGCTCAGTATTATAACCTTCTTCTATTCAGACAGACGCTCAGTGGATCCTCAGCCAAACACTGTGGGTTTTTTGGGGGGGCGGGGAGACGGGAGTTCTGGTAAGGAAGCAGGAGAACAAAAAGGAGTCAAAAGCTCGAGCGGAAGATGACAAAACTGCTTAGAGTCGGGCGTAAATGATTCCACCGGAAGGAGAGGATGGAGCGTTCCACAGGGTATCCAAATCAAAGCCGTCTCTTCTCTCCTTGTTGAAGTGAGAGTGGAGCTGTGTGTTCTAATTAAGTCACAGCAGAAGACTGGGGAACGTCTCTAAAGAGGACTTATCTGTCTCAGAAAGGGCCTCTCATTGCTATGGTCACAGCCCCCGCTTAAGCGACTTTAGTATTTTGTTGGAGTGCAAAGAAGTGCTTGCTGGTTTTATTCATTTCGTTTTTTCTTCACATTACCGTAGTAACATGTTTTCGTTTTCTTCTTAACTTTTTGACTCTATAGGTGCTCCGTACATTAAATGTAGCGGGATAAAGCCGCTGAGGAAGCCTGTCGCACTTAATCAGTTAATTGCATGACAAATTAAAACCAACAAAAAAGTATAAAAGTATAAAAAGTTTAACAATAAGTAGTCTGTGATTTATAAACCAGTTGGGGTTTCTATGGAAACCCATACTAACCTTTAAAATGACTCCTAATAGCTAAATAAAGTTTTATCATCTATTTGCTTGTAAAAACGAATTGTTTGGCCAGCATGTGAAGAACTTCTTGAATGTTGTCCACTTCAGCTCTGACTTGATTTCCTACAAAAATATACTTTGATCCCTGACTTTCCCAGTTCACTTGTCAAAGCGTGGAGGTGCTTTTGACCAGCACTGTCATTAGCCTCTTCAAACGAGAACTAACAAAAAAATCCTTCCTCTTTCTCTCTCAGTATCTCTTTCGAAAAGGAGCAAAGCAGCACGGGGCGTTGAAGTCGACCAGCCGTTGTTAAACCTCTAAGACACAAAATGGCCGATTCACCTCGAGAGGTCCGGGAAGTGACGACAAATGCTTTTTGCCGCTGGTTGAATAATCAGTTTGGTACGTTAGACATCAGAGGTATTACGTCTGGTCATTGACATGTTTTGGATGGGTTATGGTGATGTGCGTTGAGACAGAAATAGGTGAGCCTGGCCCTCATTCCTGTATTCATAGAGTGGAAGGTTTCTTTGACCATCAGGGCTAAAAGTGGCAAATTCATCAAGCAGCTCTAAAAGTCTGCAGCTGGTTCACTGGTAGCTGCCAGCGGTTGTAAAACTTGTTACTGTTATAAACACTAGTTTCGCCAGGCCAGAACTATTAATGCAAAGAGTTGCTTAAATAAGACGTTTTTCTGCTAATGAACTGTGCAGAGCAAAGTCTTCGTATTGTTATTCCTTGGTAATGCATGGAATAATGGACTCAGTGCAAATTGGTTGCAGTTGTGGCTTAACCTGTCCCCATTTTGAAAGGTCATCATGCATTGATTGGTAATGAAAGTGGACAGTGAGAGTACAGCTCCATGTTCAGCTGAGACTTCCTCGTCTTCCAACGTTCGAAGTTCGAACCCGTTTGAACCCGTTTGAACCGTTTGAACTTTTTTTTCCCAGGCATGTCCGTTCTGCCCATAACAAAAGTCTCTGAGTCACACAAATTGTAGAGAAAGTCTTTTTTTTAAATAAATGATGATATAATATCCAAGACTTTACATTTGGCTCCTTTGCTACTTTGTGCTTTTGCAGTTTGTCATTTCATCCCCATCTGCTCTGAGAACTTTTATCAAGTCATTTTCCAAAACCTGCTGTGGTTTTGTGACTCTGCGCTGCAGCATGACACCTTCATTCTTCTTCTCTGGGGTCAGAAACTGTTCACACGGAAGTGTGTTTGCAGACGCATTTAATTAGTAATATGAACGACCGCGCACAAAAAAAAACAAACAAAAAAAGGATCAGATTTCAGCAAAAGAAAGGAATTAAGCATGAAGACCTGCTATTTGAACGTAGCCTGAATTACTTAGGAGTTTTTATTTTGCTGGTGGAAACTCATCCCAGAGGAAATGGAACTTCGAAAGTCAAAAAAGCAAATGGTAAAAGTCTTGGTCAAAGCAAAATGCAGCAGCATGTTCAGTTTCCTTCTGTGTTGGTATCTGATGTGGCAGACAGCTTGCTGTGGGGAGGATCTGAACTCTACTGTCTGACTGTGAGCCTCTCTGCAGTGTAACGGCAGAAGAAGCGTTCAGTGTCAGCCCTGCCTCTGCGATGCGGCCGCCTCATGTGGGGAGGACGCCGCGTCTCTGAGGAGAGCAGAGGGAACTCCAAACCGTCCCTTTGATTCTCTGCATTCCATCGCTCTGAACAAGGTTTCCCTCTCTGGTTCGCTCGTTGTTGCGTACAGTACGTAGAAACAAATCACAAAAGACAAAAGACCGTCCGCTGAATAATATTCCTTCACATATTCTGCATCTGTCATTCCACGTGGCTTTGGGCGATGGGGACCGAGGCATTTATTGCCACAATATGATTGTATGGAAATCAACATCAAAGCAGTTGAGTATTCTTTTTTATTTTTTTATTTTTGCAACATCATGCAATCATGCATAAATCTGTGCGTGTCATTAGCATAAGCACATCAGCAGCATGCAGCGGCTGTATGGAAGCTATTTTTGGAGCGTCTGTCATTAAGTTTGCTCGACTGCTGGTGGAGCCGCTGCCACGGAAATTACCACAGTTTTATAACCCGTTCACACAAATGTTGCCCCTAATGGACAGGTCTGGGCATATTGATGACTGTCATTTCGACATTAATGTGTAGCATAACCGCCACAAAGGAACATGCAGCTTTGAAATGAAGCATTTAGGTCACTCCTGTTATCTGGTGAAGAGAGAGGCCTGACAGAATCACTTAAAGAAAATTTTTACATGAAGGGGAAAATGTTTCCTCCAGCATCTCAAATGAAACTTTCATAGGTAACAGAAGCTGCGTGTGAAAATGTGTTTCTGTGTGAATGTGAATGAGGAGCCTGTGGACTGTAATGTACTGTAGGTGTACTTGAAAGCCTATTGTCTTCTTAATTAGTGCAATTTGAGACTCGAGCCTTTTTTTTAAATTTTTTTTTAATTCATCAGCCTCCATTCATGCGCCTCTCTCCTTGTGACATGTTGAACAATGGCGTAAGCAGACTAAGCGGTTCTGATAGGTTTCAGGGCAAAGCCTCAGATATCTGGAGATTGAGGTCTGTAACAGAGGAGTCTCTGGAGCATCGGAGGAAACGGAGAGATTAAATGAGGAATGAGTCGGCTGGAAACCAAAGCGGTCAGAGGCGTCTGCTTTGTGACTCATAAATACATTCAGGTCGGAGAATTTCTGCACGGCTTCTGTTTGGAGGGCGGAGATAAAAACGTCTGTAGTTCTTTCTAAAGTAAAAAATAACAAGAATGTGGACGAGAATGCATGTGCGAGTTTTCAACTATCCAGTGAGATGGTTAGGGTTAGGAACCACAACCATCCACAAATAGCTGAAATCTATTAATACTGGAGACCCTAAAACTTATCCGATATTAATGTCTGTATCGATCCCGATATCGGAAAGAATTCTACACCGTTTATCTGCAACATTGTGTCAATCAATAAGGGTAGATCTATTCAGCCTAATTCTATGCACCACCATGCTTTATTATTTATTTTACATTATATTTAGAATTCCTAATTGCACTTTCTGAACCATTTGACAGAAGGTTTGTTAGTTTATTTTCACATGTTTGACCAAAGTAGTCAACCTATTGTTTTAGTCAGTTTCAGTTTCTTTATTATTATTTTACATCGGCTGTTTCACCCCTAATTTCACTAACTGAACAAATTAAAGTTATTGTTTTTACATGTTTGACCAAGCTTGCGAAGCTATTGGTGGATCTAAATGTTCTGAACTGGTGCAAAGTTACCAAATCAGTTAATAATTCAGTACATTTAGTATCTCTTGTGTTTAAAAAGGAAATATTTTAAGTCCGTTTTTTTGTGTCAGATCAGAGTTTACATGAGAAACTCCTCTCCGTGCGCTCCCCACTCGCCCCCCTCCGTTCCCCACCTCTGTAGGTAAACCTGTCAGGTCTGATGCATTGCTTCCTCGTACTTTCATGCAAATCACGCAGCGTCAGAAATTAGATCTCAGGTCTGGTAAAGGAAGTGAAAAAAGTGGATTGTGTGTCTGTACTTATAACTGTCTATTTTAGGAGTTTACATGAGAAAAATAAAGAGAGAAATAAATGTCTGTTTTTTTTGTGAAGTGTTTACTTAACAAAAACAAGAGCTGTTTTTTGTGGAAGTGTAACATTTTCTTCTTCAGTTAAACAAAAAATCCAATTTCAGAGTACTTAGAGATGTGTTTTCCGTTCCAACAGACATCAGTTCTACTCATCAGAGCACAAAGTCGTCCTCAGATCTCTCCAGCAACTCCTGGAGCAACACAACTGAATATCTGGTGTTTCCCTCCCAAAGGCCAGCAAGTCATCAATTAGCATCTGGCTGATAGGGAGAGACCGCCCAGCGTTACTGTATTGGAAATTAGGGGCCTTGGTAGGCCTGAACCACAGGGCAGCGGAAACTATTGGGATCCGGTCATGAAACAATTTCACACTGCAGTGTATGCCCTGCAGTGCCAATCTCTCTGCCTGCTCCCAAAGGCAGGCGGGAAAAGTGCAGCATGCGGTTAGACGAAATTTATTTATTTTTTTCTTTTCAATCCCATTTGCTTCTCTGAGTCCTCAGTGACTTCTGGGTGACGCTGTGGGTCTGGAGCCAGGAGGCTGCAGCCAGACGGCATGGGCAGGAGGAACTTTTAGAAAATTAATATTAATAAACCCGTCTGGAGTGCCAGAAAGCTTCCTCCATCAAACCAAAAAAATTTACCAAAAATTCAAATGTTATGATGATGTACAGGCTCCCTGATTTCAGTTGTCTGGGAGACTTTTTTTTTTTATTATTATTTTTGTTTTTCTCAAGTGTAGATTTTTTTTCTGTAGTAATTTTGGTAAGTTATGAATATGAGTATTTTTGAAACACGTTGGTCAATGTGGACTTAAGACAGAATGTGAAATGCTGTTTTGACTTATTAATACAAGTTACGCATTACAGATTAATGGTTACCAGAGTACATTAAAATTGCTTTGTTATGCGTATGTTATTTAAATTGATACAGTGCAGATAATTGTGGTACTGGTTATTTTGTTTAAAACAATAATTTATTCACTTGACAGTTTTAATTCGGGGTATTTAATTGGACGGTTGGATTTTTCTGCTTTCTTTCTGTGACATTATGCTGCTGCAGTGAAAGAAGAAAATAATTTTATGACTTTTCATGTGATCTCATCCATACAGCAATCATATATGTATTAAGAAGGAAACCTGGTGTTTTTTGGCTAAACGTAACATTGTGAACATGGAGTTCATGAGAGCGTTCTTTGTTTTGCTTGTTGCCTTTGTGAAGCTGATGAAAACTTGCTGGTGGTTTGGTGCAAAGGGAGAAAAAAACCCCGACATAAAGAGAAATTAGATAAATAATTTATGATTAAGAAAGGCCAGGACTGCTTTAAAGATGAAGATATTGTGCTCGTTGGGGTCTGTGGGAATTGGAAATGCAGTCTACATAGTTTTATTTGTTCATAATTAAAGTCAACAGCAAACCCTTAATGTGCCGAACGTTTTTTTTTTTTTTTATTTATATTTTTGCTCATAAATTATTCACAACCTTTAGAAACATTGTGCCTGAGCAGTATGACATTCTTAGAAAAGAATCAGAAAGTAAAAGATCGTGTCTGGAGACATTAGTGTGTGCATTGTTTGTGTTGGGTTGGTAAAAAAAAAAAAAAAGAAAAACAGATTCCTGCTTTTGTTTACTAAAGTATCAAATTCCATTTGCTGCTCTCCTCAGTCCTAAGCCCTCTGAAAGTGCAGCGGCTGTTTTTAATGGTCCATGAAGAAGTGGTGTTGGAGAAGACTCCCCTGCTGGCTCGGTATTGATGAGCTGCTGGACTGTGTCGCTCTTTTCCCAGCTCCGGCCCTCCCTCTCCGTGCGCTCCCCACCTCTGTAGGTAAACCTGTCAGGTCTGATGCATTGCTTCCTCGCACTTTCATGCAAATCACGCAGCGTCAGAGCTTTATCTCAGGCCAAACAAGAGAAGCGGCAGAACATCCAGGCTCCTCTGTCTCAACAGAGCAGCTTTATCTGAGGGCCGGGAGGAGATTAAAGGAGCGCCGCTCGTTACTCAATGCGGGCTGCTTCGCCTGAGGAACTCTGCTTCACTGCGACGGGGAAGGCAGCTTAACAGAAAGAGCTGCTTTATCAATACGACAAGAGAATCCATTTTGTTCACGTTTGAGTTTTCAAATGCATACTGCTTCAAATCTCTTGAACACGTTCACATTTTGTTAAGTTCCTTCCATAAAGTTCAATGTGTTACTTCAGTTTTTGGATAAGTGAAGCACATGGTTTTAAAGTGGAAGGAAAATGATGCACTTGAAATCCCACCGATCCTGCAGATCGTTCCTCCAGCCCTGGACCGGAAGTATGTCAAGTGAGAAAAGCGCCATCATGATAGGCTAGTGACAAACATTGTTACATGGGAGCAGCAATCAGCATCGTTTGGGAGAACCAGTTCAATGGCACATCCTATGAAAATAATCAAATCATTCGTGTTTGCTAACAGCCACACATTGAGGACGACATTGTGTAACTACATTTTAAGTCCATCAAGTCGATTCATGTCCCAAAAGGCTCTTCCTATTGTGCACATTTGAAGTAAAATGCTAGAAATGACTAAAAAAATGATTAATAACAAGATGAAATCTTGAGTATCAATGAGAAAATATACTGCCTCTTTTTCTGCTTCCTGCTTTGTGATGCATAATAGTAAACTGGAATGTAAATTTAAACAAATACTGTTTTGTTTTGATTGTAAATGTGCTTACATAAGCAGTGATAAGCAGTGATGCTGAGGTACAGCAGCATTTTTTATTCTTTGTTCAAGTGCCAGCAAGAAGAAATTCATATTCACATTTTCACATTTTGTAGTTTGTGCAAATGGATCTGCTATGATTCTACAGATTTGTCTACAAAGCGAATTTTTAGAAACATCCAAAAACATCTTTACCTCTAATCAAGTGATCACATCCATACCGTATCAGATGACTTGAGTTTCCTCTGGATATTAACCAGCCACGTGCGTTGGCACTCAATGGTTTATAGCACAGTTTGTTTACCTTGATATTATGAAAACTTCTCTTTCCTGTCTTAGCACTTTTGTTTTTACATCCTGATTGAATCCAACCACTGCGGTTCTCTTCCCTGTGAACCATGAGGTGCAAACCTGCTTCTGTACTACCAAGATGGCGGCAGAGTAACTGGATGTAAGAAGTGTGACGTCATGGGGGAACTAGCTATACTTTGTAGAATCATCTGTCACTGCAGGCATGACTGCCAACTCTTTAGGGGCCTTTTTCACTACAACACATTAACTCCATGTAGTACCAGTTCTTTGTGTTCCAACCGAGACAAACTGTGGCCTGAAAAGGATCATATTCTGATGATCCAGAATATTACTTTTAAATGTTGCTCAGAAGCATCATTCTCTTTCCTGTTGTTAGCCTTTGAATATCTGCAGCTGCCATTTGTAAATCCTACTCTTGTAAAGTGTGTGTAGCTAATGTTTTATAGCTTCTGGTGGAGATGAGAGACCTGCTGAAAATATGATGTCATTCTCCGCTTAAGTCTGGGAATAGTGGAGACTCCCCTCTAAAAACACCTGTAACTGGCTATTTTAAAGAACTCAAACACCAAATACACCATGCATTCATTCGCACAGTGGACGCTATTTTGTCACCACCATGGGAGCTAACATCTACACTCCACCTCATCTTGGCTCTTTGGAGGAGAGCTGAAGGAGAAAATGGATGGTTCTCCTGGATGAGCAATGAGACAATGGGTCATGAGAGGAAGCAGGAGCTTTCCCACTTGGTTCTCTCCAAATAAGCAGAGGAAGTTTGTCCTTGAGACTGGCATCCGCCCCGCGCCAGCCGACTGTCTGCCTCTGCGAGAAGCCGTGTAATCGCCGTCATCCTTGTAAGAATAATCGTCAGTGAGAGTCCTTTTTTTTATGCGTGGAGGATTTATGACCTCTGAGAACGATACTACAGCGGTCTGATCAATCACAGCCCATTTACAGTCTGGTCTCCTTTGATCAGCCCTCAGTGTTTTCATACAGTGCAGCTCCAGAGGGAAGAAGAAAAAAAAAATCTTGTTCTCTGAGAAATCCCTTTTGTCTTACATGCTCTGTGCTACGTGTAATTTGTCCTCATTATCCACGCCCTCTTTGGCTCGGCTCTCGCCTCTGCTTCTTGTGTTTAAGGGCTCTTCAGCCAGCCCACAGCTCCTAGTCCGCCCCTCTAATTTATTTTGCCCTCTCCAAGATAAATGCCATATAAGAGGCTTGTGTTCTCTGCCCACTTCATCACCGCGTATTTACGATGCGACTGCCTGTGTGGGTTACTGGCATGTGCGGCGTGGAGGTGATCCGAGTTGGACTCCAACGCGAGAGCTTGATGCCAGTTAGTACGTTTATCATCGTTCTCCTTCCAGGGCCTCTCCTGGCAAACTCAGCCTCCACTTGAACACTTTGAAGGATGGATTATCGTGAAGCAGGATGCAGGATTCTGATTTCCATAAAATCAGAAGGAGGAACCATTTAAGAATGTAGAACGAAAGTAGATGAGGGCCAGAGATTTCTTCAGAAACACCTCGATGTGGAATAAAAACAGACGTTATTCCTCGACTCATTCTTAAAAACATGACGATAGACAAATCAATGTGTATTAATCCATGTCTCAGTGAATCTGCCTTTTCTAACTGAATAATTGCCCACCAGCTCCCAAAGAGCAGCTGGCCCTCTCAGCCTCTAAAAGACTCTTCATTCATTATTATCTGTAGCTTCATATTTTAGCGTAACCTGGCACGTCTTTATTAAAATTATTAATAAATAATTTTTGCTTTTAGTGTTCTTATGAGCAACTCTACACTACATTAAGTGCAACTTCCTTCTTCACTAATTGTAAACAAGAGTGGAGCAACGTCAAATTTCAGCGGTTGTTTAATTTCTCTAGCACCAGCTCTAAACTCACACGTTTGTTTTGGTTGTTTTTACCCAGAATGCCCTGTGGTATAGTCCACTTCTTACTTTTGAAGTGGTTTCTGATCTGCTTGGCATTCACACTGCATTCGAACTTAACCAGAGTTTACTTCACCTGAACCCAGATGCTGGTTTTCAGGCGGACCAGAGATCACTTTTTTAGTCCACATCAGATAGGTCACACTTTGACACATCCCCAAACGAACCAGACGTTCTTGACAAACAAACCACTGAATGCAAAAGTGCTGTTTGAAAACCTTGAGCTTAAGCCTGTGAGACATGGACAGGTTCATACCAGGTTCAGTCAGCTTTAAGTAAACATCACAACAGCACACACGCAAATTTAAACATCCCACTCCATTACTGCACACACGCACACACCAATTCAAATTCAGCCGGATCTACGCGGCTTTTCTAATTACATGGGTTTGCGCCTTTCGCTGCCAGGGAAGCTCATTTGTGCGCCGAGAGGAACTGTTGTGCTAAGAGCAAAGAAGGCTTGGAAGGATGAACCTTAATGAGGGAATCAGTGGAACGTGTCTGATGGAGTCATTTCATCACGGAGCTGCTGGAGGGCTGGTGATGAAAAGCAGGCCTTCACCGCGGGCCGCGCTCTGCCACTCGACCCTTTCCTCCTCAGACATGCTGCTACACTTCCCAACAAGCAACTGTCACGCAGGGGGGCAATTAGAACTCTGATCTGCTTACAGTCGGAAACACTTGCTTTGGCTGCAGGCAAACGGGAGAGGGGCCGGGGTCGGTGTCTGTGTCAAAAGTGGTCGTTAGAAGTCCGAGTATTGCATTGCGGTGCTCTGATTGCATGGATTATTAGTCGAGGAAACAGAAGAAGAAGTCTAACACAGACAGAAACCAAAGCGCCGCACAGGGGGAGCCAGACCACATGTTAGAACTTTAAACAGAAACTGGCCTGAAATCTGCTTGCTCTTTAACTGCTGTCAAGTTCTAATAGAACACGCTGCTGAAGAGGGTCCTGGGACTGCAGGCAGACTGACCACTAGGGCCGCGCTGCAAGCCAGGGTCAGACTGAGCAGCGGTCTGCCGAGCGCCTCAGTGACAGGCTGAACTGGGGATGTTTTATAAATGAGCTATTCCCCTAAATCTAAATCCCCCATTTATCAGTCCTGCTCACAGATCTGGCCAAACACACCGTCTACCTGGAGTCAGGCTGAAAAGTATTCAGCAAGGAATGTTGTTGTTGGTTTTAGAAGGCTTTCAAAGCTAATGGATTTTAAATTACAGCTTCTATATTCTGATCCAGATATATATAGTAGCTGTAGTATAATGTAAAGCTGCTCATTAGTGGTGATAACTGCTCAATCTCACCACTGGACGTTGCTGTTGTCTGGTTAGAGATTCTGAAGATATGATGACCTTGAGTGAAAATACCACAGGTGTAAAGAAAAAAAAAAAGAATAAATAAATCTAAAAATGTAAAAGCAACATTTACGATTGTTGCAAAATAATACTGCATATTGCTGTGTCATTTGTCACTAATAAAACTCCACCTGCTATTGTATCCTATTGTATACTGTCTCAAACTACCATGGAAACCAGAGATCCAGTGAATGCATAACTTTGACAATGCAGCTCAGTACAGAATCCAGAGTCCAGGCGTTTGAACACGGAGTGTTTTGAAAAAGTTCGAAATTCATGTTTCTAAAATTAACTCCTTAAAATGTCTTAAAATCATTAAAAAATTATTTGGTCCTATAAATATGTTAATGTCAGGTCTGAAATTTTGACATGGGATGACTATGTCAAGAAAGAAGAAGAAGAAAACCTTTTCAAACCCAGGCTCAGAGGAGCATGCAGTGGACAGACTGGCACTCGTGATAGTTTCCCAAGAGTGTAACTGTACTTTGACTAATTAAAGAAGAAAATAGAGTTTTACTCCTCCACCTGGTGGCGAGTGGCTTTAAAACCTTGTGGTTTGTGCGATAATGGGTTGAGAGGCGGCCGGCTGTTGTCCTCCATCAGCTGGAAACGCTCTTTCGCTGCAGCCCATTATTTCTGGTTATTAGAGTCATGTTCCGTGGCTGCTGTGTCATTTTTCCCACCACAGGGTGTGCTCTACTAAATGGCAGTAGATTTTAAAGAAAGAGATGAGTAGAGGCAGTGTGTCCTGACCACCTGGCACTAACTTTTAAGTTTAATGTAGCTTAAGACGGGGAAGGTTCTCTGGGAACTGATGTGTTAAGGTGTAATTGTGGTGAAGTCAAAATTCTTCAGTTTTTCTCTTGACAGTGTCAAGCAAATAAGGCATTTCTTCTTCTTTTATAAGTGATGTTAGGCCTTAATGGTCTTTATTGAACAGTACCTAGAAGGAATGTAGGGAGGAGAGAGAAGGCCATGAAGCAAATGGCCCGAGACCTGAAGCCAGGACTATAGCCTCAGTGCATGAAGCCACCCAGCGCCATAGAGAAATGATTATTACAGCCCTTTTTCGGCTTTTTCATTTTGAACTGAATTAAATATGTTTGCTTCCCTCTGCAGCTGGCTGCACCTTCGACGAGGACTCAGACTCCGGGTTATGTGAATATCGCCAGGGTCAAGAGGACGACTTCGACTGGCAGTTGATCAAGACCTTCAACTGGCCAAACCCGACAGCAGACCTCCTTTCAGGTAGACTTTAACACGGCTCACAGGTCAAAGGTTAACTCACGTTTCAAGAGAGTCCTTTGTGGACATCATGGTCAAACTTCACCTCATTTGTTTGGAGTCCTATCCCTACATCTTGTGCGTTTTATGTGTCTATTGTCAATACAATTTAGGCGTGGCCGTACTTGCAAAAATGCACAAGTTATTCCTTTTAGCATTTTTACATTTAACAAGTCACAATCACAAACTTGCGTGAACAATGTTATGTTTTGGACAGCTAAATTAAATGCCACACTTAAGCGTTGAGTCAAGTTTGATGAGTTCCAACAATAAGATTGTTTTCACATCTGATAGTCTGGTAGACTGGAGACCAGCATTACAACATTTGTTTCATTTTCAGTTGCTGTGGTTCTCTTTCACACTGCACTGAATCAAACCAACCAAACATCTTGAAAAACCTGTTCCCTCTCCTCGCCAGTGGGGTGCGGCCCCACTGTGACCACTTAAGGAAACATAAAAAACACAACTTCCTTTTTCACAAAATGTAAGCAAAAACAGAGTGGCATCAGATTTTAGTGATTGTAGGATTTGTCTTTTGTTTTGATAAAACAACAAACAAATCACTAGATTGTGGCATCGCTTTGATTATATTTACCAAAAATGCCCTGCACTATAGTTTGCTTCCTGCAAAACTGACATTCTGATGCTTTCAAATCTTTCTTTCTTGTACCAGTTTGACGTAAATTGTGATTTGTTCTATCCTTGCATATACAGCAATATCAACTGATATGATCTTTTTTTATCATGCGCTCTAGTCTGTTTCACTACGAACCCATTTCTACTGCCCCAGTTCTTGTCCTCTGATAGTGGTTGTATAGATAGATAAAAATCCAACATTTTCAACATGTGCAAAGATATTTATTTTTATTGGGACACCTTATGCCTGCTTAATATAAGAAAGCTAATTATATAAGCTGGCTCATTTTTCTTAAAGTGATGAAAAAATCTGAAGCCCATCCATCACTTTGACAGATCATAACTCAGCCAAGATTTCTTTTGCCCACATCTGTCAAAACTGTCGAAAAACAAAACAAGTCTAGTGTAACCTCTGGTTGGCATCCAACTTGTTATGGTTTTTCTTAAAAATGTCCAACTTGTTTTGGATCTTCAGTCAGGGTCAGGCTGATATGTGAGGCACCTTTATGTGGTTACACATAATGCAACTAGCAAAGGTTATTTTAAGTGTTAAGTGAATTTAAACATATTGACTGTATTAATCAGGAAAATCTGAATTTACGAGACAGCAGCTGAAGAATAATACCAGAGTGATGCTGCACTCTTTATAGATGCTTCTGATTGTTTATGGAACTTAAAAACAGAATCTTTTGTAAATAATGGCCTAACTCTATATTGCTCCTTCTGAAAGCATCATAATGCATCTTATTTTTATTCTGGTTGGACTCTACTTCCCTGCTCACCTTGGTAAATTTACAAATGTGAGCTGAAAAGAGAAAAAAAGAAACGGAAATAAAATATTGTGCTGGATCAAGCAGCAAGGGAAGAGTTGTGTCTGCTAGAGGTGATTCAAGGGAGACTTTGATCTTCCTCACCTTTTATGAGTTGTTCAGGGAAATTAACTGTGTCTTATGGGATTAGCTGTCTCTATGGACAACACAATGTTAGCTTTGTTGTCACTTTTACAGACAGGAGTCCATTTAGCTGTAGATTTCAAATTAAGACGGCGGTTTCTCCTACACTGACTTGTCTTCTATTGTGGAAGTCAAAGGGTTTCGTGGTGAGACGTAAATATGCTCAGATGTGTGTGTGAGGCGACCGCAAGCCTTACACTGCGAATGAAACACCACTCATTCATTTTCTACACTTGCTTAGTCTAATTGAGGGTTGCGGGTGGCTGGAGTCGGTCCCAGCAGTCAACAGGCGAGGGCTGGAGTACACCCTGGGCAGGTAGCCAGGCTGCTCACACACACACACAAACTGGAGCCGCCATTAGTTCCAGCATGCAGGGGCTCTGGACCTAAAGCATGACACCAGAACACCCAAACAAAACCCGTGTGTGGCAACAAAATTCCATAGAAGAGCGTGTCGGTATTTCCAACTCGCAGCCATCAACCTGTGATTTAACAAGCCACTGTTCCATGTCGCCATGTGGAACTTCAGACACAAAGCTTTACATCATTTTACCATTTTCATATTTTTCCATATACAAAATGTTTTTTATGTCTTTTTTATTTACATGCTAAATGTTTCCGATGCACCGCTATTGTGAATATTGGGACACTGAATGCTGCATGAGGAAAGTGTGTCAAGTCTTTGAAATACTGTAAATGTGTGGTTGGTGTGTGTGTATTGGGGTCAAGCGTGATGAATCCAGTGTGTTTGAGTTGGATTTTGTTTCCGGTGAAGGATTTGACCGTCTCTGGAAGACATTTGAATGTTCTGTTTTGTGCCATGTTGCTTTTTTGCCAAGGTAAGTGATCGTCTTTAACACTTTATTAAAAGAATAATGTTATTTTTGGGCCACTGGTGTATTTATGTGATTTCAGATGGACCCAAAGTACTCAGCCAAAGCGACTTGAGGAGATTGTTAAAGTGGAATATACTGATCTGAACCCAGTTGAGCATTTTTTGTTGAAGATTAAAGTTAACACAGAAAGTCCAGCAGGCAAATAAACAGCAACTGAGAACTGCTACTGCCTGGAAGAGTCTTATGAAGGAGCTGTGACTTCAAGACTTTTACTTATTTCATGTGTTCTGTTGTTTATTTTTGATGAACAGGCTGAGCCATTATGTGCTCCTAACAACACACATTTATACATTTTATTAAACTGTCTGATATTTGGACTCTATTTTAGATCCTCTCTTGAATTATTCCATATCCTGACTCCAGGAGTGCATGGAGACTTTTCAAGGTTGTTTACGTGGTTAACATTTTAAATTTATATTCCTTTTCAGTCTCTTTAATTATAATCATAATATTGCATTAATTAATTATTTTGTTTATGCAGTTCTCATGTTCAGTCCACTTGAATGTTTCATTTCAAACGAATTCTGGTAATTTAGACAACTTCAGCTTCTATATGAGTTGTGAGCGTGTATACATTTTCTGAATGCACCAGCGCCAGGTTTCTGTTCCACACCATGTCAGGATTTATCAAGTGCTCCTATATGCAGGACCAGCATGGTGAGAGCTGGTCTCTCTTTAGCAGGCAGCAGCTAGTTAGCACACAAAAAGGAAGAAGTCACTAAACTACCATCCTGTGGGTAGAGGCTGATCTCTACCAAGTTCTTTCGAATGTGCTGATCAGAAAAAAAAAAAAAAAAAAAAATCACCTGAAAAAAATCAGGCTGGTTAATATTCTTGAAATCTCACAATCCCTCTCTCCTGTGTCCTGGGAGTAGTGTGCTTTACTTTAGTCCTGGCTGAAATTCGAAGGAAATGTTGCCGTGGCGTTACCGCCATGATCTGCTTACTTTACCAGATTTCCCCTGAGGTCACCACGGCCCCCTTTCCAATAGTCCTCGTCCTGATAGGTTGTTTCCTTGCTGCTGGCCCCTGGCTGCTTCACTGTGTAACTTTGTCATATATACAAACAAACGTTGCCCCCATCCAATCTGCTCTGACATTTTCTATGTTAATGTAGGTGTGGACCAACGCTTTAGACACACACACACACACACACACACACACACGCACACACACCCCCACACACACACACACACACACACACACACACACACACACACACACGACGTTAAGGTGTGAGCTCTGATGGTAGCCGGCCACTGGCTGTGCTAAATCACGGCTGGCAGACGTCTCCATCACTCATTCAGTAATATCCACTGCTTGTTCCACTCCTCCAAGCACAGATCCCTTGAGGATTTCTGGGTATGTTAACAAACACCCTGAGACCAGTTGGGCTTTACATGGGTCATCGCTGATTACACTTCCTGGTGTTCTTCAGGGGCCCACAGTCCCCAGAAAGGTTCCTTTTTTTTCTTTTCTTTTTTTTCAAATGGGATTGAACACATGCTTGGATGGCTGGTTTGTTTCTCTCAGATGCTGCCAGATAAAAAAAAGAAAAAGAAAATGAAAGCTCTGTGCAGCTGTGAGAAATCCTTTTATCACAATAAACTCTTGGGATACCCATGATGCTTTGAGCACGAGCGAAAGTGATCAAAACGGAATAGTGAGTGCAGAAACACTGAAGCTGAAAGAAGTGCGCAGCTGGAAACATGAAGGTTTGACTTTTACATTTACAAAAGGTTTAATGCATTAAGGCACTTCAGTGTAGGTATAGCCAATGCAGACGATAATACTTTTTCTCACTTGTATTGCCGTAATTGAAAGCTTCTTTTCAGCTGAACTTTTTTAGATTGATGGTTTTAGTTTTGCTGGATTTGTCCAGAATCACCAGAGAGCGACAGACGCTGAAACAGCTGACCTCGATTTTATTTGACTTTAGAACAAGGCCTAGGAGATTTCTCTTTTATGTGCTGGTTAAAGCTGCAGTATATAACTTAAAGAAAACAAAATAATATATACATATGTATACACAAATATATATTTTTTACATATTTCTTAAAACTATCACTATGTTGTGACAGTATGAAATGAGACATTTTTGACATTAAACAAATATTAAAAACTTATTATCTATGAAAGTTACATACTGCAGCTTTAAGCTATCTCCTCGCAACATTGAGAATAATTTCAACAAAAATGTCCTTACCCAAAATATCAATAATATTGATGCCAAGTTGGCATCAAACCAATACCAAGATCGATACTTTAGTTTCAGTTTCCCTTTTGAAATTTTATCTTATTTTTGTATTGCTGTATGTTTCTCAAATCTACCTAAAAATGATTTTGTTTTCATTTGCTCTCAAATCATTTTTTTGCACTTTTTTGAAAGCAAAAATACAAGCAAATTTGTTTCAATTTTTTTCTATTGTCATTTTTTTTAATGATGTTAAATATTAGAGTATTTTATAGACACCAAAAACTTTATTCAAATTCTGTCCTAGGTTTGAACAAAATATTACAAAAGAAAAAAAAAACACAAAAACAACACTTGATCAGAAGTTTGATGATATATCAAACCTAAATAATAAATATCGATAACGTTGATATCCTGTCTTTCCAATATTGCACAACTCTAGTGGAAATCAGATTTACATAAACAGTCTCTCCAGACGAAGGGAATTATCCTCATTCTGATACTTTGACTTGAACCAAAACCAGAACTCTCTTGACACTGAATGATGTTCATTTCATTGGCCAATTGCTGTTTGTGTTGACATGCAGTCGAGCAGATGTGGTGCCTACATATCTGGAGAGTGTATGTTAAAAATACTTTAAAAAAGGAAAGTAAAGCTGAAACAAGTTAGCTTATGTGTGAGTGCCTTTTGTATCAGAAGAAGTGTGGACATCATGGTCGTCTCTGCAGTCCGCTCTAAGACGATGATCTCACTGGGGGAATCATGTCACACTGTCCATTATGAAGCTCATTTAGGTTGGTTTGATCGACTTCTTTTGGTTTCCTCCAGCAACCGAAAGATTCGGGGGAAATGCACTAAAATTTAATAGAGACGATCAACGATCGATCAAGTTTAATGTCAATTACACAAAAATCATCTTTGCACTAAGTAAGTGAGTGATGATGATGCAGCCATACTTCTGCCCAGCTACGAGTGCTCATTAATGCAGCCCTCGTCCTTTTTAAAATATATATGTCATTCTCTTTTCACAAAGTAGCCTGTTCCGCCACTGAAAGGTTATTTATCTCGTTTGCTTGGTTTTATACATTTTCTGTGTAACATTTCTAATTTGTTTTCATAATGCACCATTTTACCACCGTTTAATCTAGCAAATCAAAGACCCGTCGATTTCTAATGCCAGGTGCGTTTATCACGACTTTGTGTTCGGGAAGGCATCTTTCTAACTGACACAGTATAACCATAACCATAAATCAATGTTAAATAGGCCTGTTGCTGTTTATGAACTTCTTAAAAAGGACCAGCCTGGATGATTAAGCAGATAATCTAAACTTCAAGAAACCAAACATGATGAACATCACAACTGGGAAATGGTGGCTTGTGTGTCAAAGGTGATGTGTTCTCGAAATGATTGGTGGCTTAAGGCAGAGTGATCAAAGTTTTTCTTTTTTTTTTTTTTATTTAATCAAAAAAAGGAAAAATTCTCCAAGTGGAACTTTTCCATCAGCAGTGCTGACTTATCCTCTCCACCGAATGATAACAGCTCAAGAAAAGCGGTGAAATAGCAAAACTTGGTACCGAAAAATCTGAAGATAAAAAAGCCATCAACCAAACGCGTCACCTCCCACGCCTGGCTGTGAGCACCTCACATTGTGTACTGCAGGAGGGAGAATTGTGCACTTTTAACAGTCAGCAGCAAGAGTGCAGCTGACTCATAGTAAAGGTGAAAAGAATGTACACCACCTTTGTATTAAAGGGGCAGTATTATGTCATTTCCAGGAACATTTTACAGCACAATCCAGTAAATGTTAACTCCAGTTGTTAGAAAAACGCGACATACATATCAAATATGATGTGTAAAATTTTAATGTGTAATTTAACACCTTGAAATTAGACCTCTGTCTCTTTAAAACCTTCTGCTCTTTCTGAAACTCAACTTTGAGGAAGTCATCCCAACATGGCTCCAACATGGCTCCAACATGGCTCCAACATGGCTCCAACATGGCTCCAACATGGCTCCAACATGGCTCCAACATGGCTCCTCTACCAGCGTTGCTCTGAGGAATGGCTCCTATAATGAGCTCAGCTGTTCAATTCGGTGTTTGCTACTTGCTACAGGCTTGTCTATGGATTTAATGAAGTGCTATACAAGCACAAGCCATTTACCATTTTTACCTTTTGCTGTTTGTTTCTTTTGTGGAGTGTAACTCATGCAAAGCTGCTCGGCCCAGTGTCAGCTGGTGTTTGGATATTCACAAATCAAGGAATGTAGACTGTAGATGTTAACTTGTGTGGTAATGCTAACACAGCTTCCACTGTGTGCAATTTTACAGCACAATGCATATAATGATATATTTGGTGTTTTTTTTTTATTTTTTATTCTTAAATAGGCATTTATTTAAGTGTTTTTATTCGGGGCGGTTGTCGTCCCTAATATATGGATCAACTGTATGCTCATTCTTATGCTCATTCTACAAACAAACATGCCTTTATTTTATTTTTTTTTCACAAAAGAACATTCCCTGGAACTAAAGATGAGTAAGATGTCGCAGGGGTTCGAAAATGTGATCCAGATCAGTTTGGAAAACTCCGATTTTTCTTGAAAACTTAGTGTATCGCTCTCAGCTTATGAGTCTTAACATGAGAGTCCCTTTGAGCCCCTGTGAGCTCTCTGCTGAAAGTGGATTTGCATTATTTATTAGTTTTGCCTCTGTCCCTTAGTGCTTTCCTGAGCTCTTTTAATACCTGGCATTAACAAAGCGTTGCACTGTCAGCAACTTTCAGGTCCAAACACTACAACTCAGCCGCCGCTCTCTGATACACCCTCTGATAATTAAAGGCCGGTTCTGCTCCCCGTTGCATTGCTCTGGTAAACAGCGATTCACACTTGGTCGCTCATGTTCCCATCACGTTCCCACTAGATGTTCCCATTAGATGCATGCTGCCTCAGACGCCAGCGGTCTTGATACTTTTTCAGCAAGTCGGTAGAAAAGATATTCAGGAGAACTCTGATAATATTTTGTTGACAAGTGATGAAAAAATAGGAAAGTTGTATAATCTTTGCTTGTTGGTAAAAATTAGTAACATGAACCAATTAGTGTCAGATAAATTTATGGCGAGTGTATTCCTGCTGCGTTATTTCGTAACTTTGGTATGGATAGGATTAAGTTCACTGCCCAGTGCTGTGGCCTGTGGCTCACATTGTGATTAAAGCTGCTTTCTTTCACACACTTTTTATACCCTGTTCACCAGTAGTTGTATAAATCTAAACTTTGAAAGGTATTCAAACGTGAGCTGAAATACAGCGCTTCAGCTAGCAATAAAACATCAGCCAAACTTTTGTTGATCATGATTGGTTTGTAAAAGCAATAGAAAGGGTAAAGTATCCAAGGTGGGCAAGTATTTATTTATTTTTTTTATTGGCAATATGCACACTCGAGTGCAATCAATTATCCGGCGAGGTGTCTGTAGCTGGAGGGGTTTTAGACGCAGCAGAATGCAGGTGAGAGGCAGCCGAGCAATAAGCAGGCTGAAGAAACTGATTGCTGACTGGAGCTTGGACGGGCCCGGAAATGAAAATACACAGACTGACGTCACATTTCACTAAAACATCTAAATAAAGACCATATGATTATAGAGTTGAGATTTTGAGCTCTCTTCAGCATCTTAAATTAGCTGGGAGTTCTGTTAGCATGGCTAACTTCAAGCAGCACTTTGTCCAATGAAGGGATGCACTGATATGAAAATCTGAGCTGGTCTCAATATCCAATAATAACATTGCTCCAAATGGCTAATAACTGATATTGATATTTATATATTAGATATGTATTTCATTACCATTTCAACATTATAAAGACGACCACACTGACTTCCTTAAATATCGGTTCTTAATACTGGCCCGGTTTTATTTAGTAGCAACACCATGCGCCATCCTGAAAGGTTTCATTTCTGTCGATTCATTGTTCCTAAACACATAGTTATTTTGTTTTTAAAGTTATCTAATTTGCCTCTTAACCTTTCTTTTTTGTTTCTTTTGTCGATGGTTTCTAACAGCTCTTTTCTTACGCCCTTATTCTCTCTTCATTTTCTTTTTTCATCTCATTTTACTTCCTCCGTCCTCTCTCCTCATAATTCAGGATTTGGTAGGCCATCTCAAGGACACATCCACTTAATGCAAACGTGTTGCCGTCATAGTAATCTTTTGAACTGCGTTGATGAATTACCTCTCTTAAGCGGCACCCACCGGGACCACAATGTCCCTTATCTGAGCCACTGAGGGCCTTAAAACATTCTGAAACCACCCAACTGTCAGCTAATTTTAATATGAAATGGACCCGGGAAGAATTCCGGCACTAATGGAAATTACCTAACTATTTCATGAATCTACACTTGAAGAAAGCAGTCTCATTAATAAAAAAAAAAAAAAGGAAGTGCAAAAGAAATGCAGAGGCGTGTTCATCTTAAAAACTCACTACTAATGTGTCGTTCCAAAAGAAGCCAGGCCAAGTTCAAACCAGATTAAGAGAGAAGATTCACTCAGGTAATGAATCCGACTAATTCCTGGTGAGTGTCTTACTTTGCCGGGACACAATTTCTCAGCTCTGAGGCAAAGTGTCTGGAGTTTTGGTGGCTCCATGATTAATCTCTGGTTTTAAGTAGTGATGTGGTCAAGCAGGAACCTCCAGGAGACATCAGTCATGTGTGCTCATGTGACATGACGATTAGCATCATGTCAGAAAAGAATTCCCGGCCACTTTCGGTTTGCTCTTTTCCATCAAATGTTGCAACACACGATAAACATATTGACTCTAGTTCATAAGCTTAGCCAAATGATAATGTTTAAAATCTTATCTGCAGGGTTTGCTATTGTGTTGTCTCTAAAAACCTGTTTTTTTTTGTTTTTTGGTTTTTTTTTTTGACTCACCAGTCTATCCTCAAAGCAAACCAGAACAAAGAGAACGTTGCGAGGCACTCTGAAAATTAGCAACAATGTTTTTGCCCTTTTTGAATGATGTCTGTCCTGATGCACTGAAGAAGCTGATGCCGCTACTCTTTCTCGGAAGTCTGTGAGTTAGTGTGATGTTGGTGCTGACACTCCGTCTGGTAATTAGAGAGACAGGTCGGCTCAGCTAAACAGTTTCTCTCCTTAACCGTTACTCAGTTGACTCAGCTGCTCTCTGAATCAGCCGCCTCAGAGCCTTTTTGCTATTACACGTCAGCTAAGCGCCAAATTTCTTCCAACACCAACCTGGGGTATTTCCTCCAGTGGTTGAAGCCCTATAATCTCACTAAGTGACCCACTTTGTTGTCCCACTGTGTTACCCCAAACTCCTCTAAACCAAAATCCACAGAAAGCACGAGCCGACCTTGTGGTGCGTGTGTGGTCCAAGTTAAAGTCTCCAGTAAGTGTTATAAGCATTGATGTCCAGGGGGAATATAGAGACTGACAAAACATTTTTTTAAAAGCTTTGTGGGGGAAAAAAAAAAAGGTAAGAGGGAGAGAGACCTTCAAACGTTAGCTTTCCAGAAGAAAAACTAAACAGTGTGCATTCTAGAGTTGCTGAACTGCCACTTTTATTGTCACCATTACATTTTGCAGAATGTCAAAGAATGTGTTTTATCAAGGGACCAGGGGTGCAGACTTTTAGTCGTAGTTGCGATCACAAAGGTTTCTGCGCATTGCTACAGTAATACACTCCCAAAGCTTTTACTAACTATGACACAAAACTGTAAAAATGAATAATTTCATGTTAACACCTGGTTTGTCATTGTTTGAATTATTTGGGGACTCAATATTGTTTTCTTGACTTGTTGGATTGTTTTCCATTCTGCTGTTGCCCTTTAATAGGTAAATACAAAACTAACTAGCTTGTCCAATAATACACCAGGAACTGATGTTGTGTGCCGTGTTGTTTCAGTTGCTGATAATGTTAGATATGCTAATGGGTGACATTGGCTGATATTTCTAAATGTCACACTACTGGCAGCGTTTCCACATTGTGTATTCCATTACACAGATTGAGTGCATAAACAAAATGAAAAACAGCAAATATAATATTTGTTGGCTAAAAAGCTAAACCAAAGTAGTGCTTAAAGAATGTCAAACTGGCAAAGATTTATAATATTGATTTTGGTGTTTGCCTAAAGAGGTTTTTATAATTAAAACTTGTAAAGTTTTTTATTTTTATTTTTTTATCTTGGCTCATGTCAGACCAGCCATTTTCTGAATATTCCAGACTTATTACTAAGTACTTACTCAATTGCTAAATGAGTACTTTGGAGAAAACAGGTCAACAAAAAATATTTTTCGCCAGGTGGCATTAGATTTAGTAATCTGTGAAAATCCCAATTTTTCTCTTAAAGAAGAATCTGTCCAGTTGCTGGGGACGTGTCACTTCCTCTGGGGACTTAATGTAAACTGGCTCACTGTTAGCCCAGCTAACTATTTCAGCATGTCATGGAGGATAACATATAGGATAACATTTGGTGGGCTCAAGCTTAAAACTGAAATACTTTGGCTGATAAAAAAATCTTAGTTTTGCGCTGAACGGACAATCTTTAAAACACAAGCTGAGCTTCATGCTCTTTGAAAACACACACAGGAAATGATTGAAAGCTGTGTTTGCATTTGAACCAATTGATCATTTTCAGTCTTTACTGTGAATTCCACAAGAAATGTGACTGAACAGCCAGCTAATCGGTGACAGATTATTTAAATCGACAGAAATGGAGTGCTCTAACAGAAACACATTTCTTGTCTGAGTTATCAGGATTCCTCCTTCACATGTGGGTAAGGTATTCATGACAGTCTACAGTGGCGATTTCTTAAAGAAACACAACTCCTTTTGCTGTGTACTTGGAGCTTTGTTACTTTACAGGCTTGAAAGGAATACTGTGAAGGGGAGGTAAAAAAAAAAGAAAAAAAAACAAACTAATCCTACCTCTTTAATGTCTGTAACATTTTCCTTTTCCATGCTCCTCCCTGCTGGTAGCATGCCGAGTGCAATGAATCCCTCCGTGTGTGAAAGTATCTCCCAGTCCAACGTTTCTTTTCAGCTCATGTGCTGCATATCATTTGCCCCTGTGGTGGCCCGACTCCCTTAATTCCCATTTCCATCTGGGGCCTGCGGCTCTGTCTGGCTGCAGGTTGTTGTTGTTGCTCATGCAAGGGGCTGCCTTCTCCTGCCGAGCCCTGGGCGGCTGATAAAATTCTGGTTGACACAAAGGGATGACACGCTGTAGTTATCGAACAGAAAACAGCCGGCCACTTTTCACCACAGTCGACCTCCCATGTGGGTAATTGGCTTCCGCTTCTGCTCCTTCTTCTCTTCGTTCTCCACTGATGAGTGCATTATAATTTTCTTCCACGAGTCACTCTTTGCCCTGTGGAAATTTAAAGTTTGCGAGTTTGAAATTTGAAAACGGTGGGACTGAACATAACCCACAGCTATGCAGGCTGTTGGAGAAATTTCAGTTAAAGCCTGCTCAAGATTATCTTGGCTGAAGGACATGGCTTCGCTTCTTGACATTAAGTCAACTATATTAAGTCGAGTCAATCATTTATTGTCAACGTGTTGAACATCACCTGAAATTTAATTTCGTGCGACTCGAAACAGAATCTATGATACAACCAGCATAAAAAAAAAGAAAAAAAAAGCATGAAGTCAACTACAGGCCAGAGCATTCTGGGTAAATACAACCGAAAGAAACACGAGTCCAGCGTTAGCGGGACAAATGTCTCATTTTCTTTTGTCTTTGGCAAAAGAAAATGAGACATTTTCTAACTGAAAATGGCTACAACTGTTAAAATCTGGCAGTTTACATTTCATAAAGAAGGACGTTTTGCTCATGTATTCTTCAGAGGTTTTGGGTGTAGCGCCTCCACAGGCCAGGGGGGGAACAGGTTGCTCAAACGGTTTGGTTCATTTGACTCAATGCAGTGAGGAACAAAACTACAGCAGGTGAAAATGGAACAAATGTTGCAACTCTGATCCCCAATCAAACTCAGTCTACTGGACTATCAGCAGTGAAAACATCCTTAATGTCAATCTGACTGTTTTGACCGTTAGCCAAAACTTCTGCTCTGGTTTCTTCAGACTGTAACACTTTCTTCCATGAACTTTTAGAGATTCCACTAGTTTTCACCAGAAAAGGCCTCTGACTTGCAATCCTGTTTGTTAGTCCAGACATAGAGAAACCAACCACATTTAAAATGCAAACTGGAAATATTCTCCTGTGCCACAGTGGCCCTCCCTGACCTGTTTCCATTCATCCACTTTGGTCTCTTTTCCCAGTTTTTTAAAAAGGTTTTGTTGGCTGTAGATGCCTTTATTTGAAAGTAGTTTGACAGGAAAGAGGGTTATGAGAGAGGGGGAAGACATGCAGCAAATGTCGCCAGGCCAGGAATCGAACTTGTGACTACCACCATGAGGACTAAGGCCTCCGTATGTAGGTCGTGCTTCGTCCCTGCGCCACCACAGCAGCCCTTCCCAAGTTTTTATTTTATTTTATTTTTTTTGTATTGTTCATTTTGAACTCAAACGTTTAGGTTTTTATCCAACTATTGTCCTATGTATTTACTGTGCCATTGTAAACATGTACAATGTTTCTTCTCCGCATTTATTTTCCTCGCTGTGTTAAGCTGCAGCAGCTGAAAGCGTTGTGCCGGAAGGTGTGCTGATGGGGAACTCCGACTCGCTGCAGATGATTGGATTGGGCGGGGGGATCACAGGAGGAATTCTGCTCGCAAATCCTTATGTAGAGACGAACTAACGCGTTCTCCTGCGGCGTTTATCAGAAAGAGGTAAAAGAAAAGAGAGATGATACGCAAATCCTCACTTGGCAAACTCCATCCGCAATGCAGGATTTGTTGTTCCAGGCAGCTATCGAGATCTCCGGCCTTTAACTCCCACAGAGCCGGATGCAGGCCTGTGATTGGGCAGCCCGCACTCCTACAGATTTGTCTTTGGGCAGAGCTTCAGGCTTTTATTGTATCAGAGTTGTTGACTGTTTTTAACTTCGTGCCCGAGTGAAAAGCAAATAGGTTACAACCTTCAAGACTGTTTTCAGCTTAAATCTGGAGGGCTTTATTTTACGGCCCCTTTTCTTCACCAAAGAAATGTTGAGGCAAAAGAGAAGAAAGCCTTAATTTTCCACAGACTTGCAGCACTTCACTATGTTGAAAAGATAAACCAAGAAATCCTCTCGAGAAATTTTCATAAAACTAATTAACTCTCTGTCTTTATTTCTAACGCAGGCTTAGATTAATCTTAGAAGGCCAATTTATTTTGGACAGTTTTAATTGGGTGTGTAGCGATCGTTCCTTATAGAGACCACGTCTTAGCTACTGATTTTCATTCGGATTCCCTGATATTCTCTGGTGAAGAGGTGAAGAGTTGTGCAGTGATGGCGTTAGGAGATAAGGAGAGTTTATTTCCCCCCAGCAATCCAGTAATTAATTGGATGAGAGCGGGTTGAGTAATCTTGTTTTCCATGGTTCTTAACCACCCTTGTTCTGGAAAATGGGCACTTCTAAGTCCCTCCTTAAAGACCCGACAGTGACAGAGAGACAGCAATCCCTCCACTTCACCCTTCTCTCCCCAACCGCCTGCCTTTTGCTCGATTTCTCCTCTTTTTACTGAAGTGATGAAGAAAATGTGTGCAATTAGGTGATTTGGTCTCAGAAAAGTTTCGGCTTTGCACAGCATGTTTTTTTATTATTATTCTTGTTTATTTAAAGACATTTGAACACATTAGATATCATTATCTGATATCCCTGAGTGAGTGATACTATGCTATATTTTTTCTTTGTTTTTAACCACGGTGACGAGGTTTGGGATTTAATTTGATTACGTTTAGCAGACTACAATGTGCTTAAAATATAAATGTATCCTGGTACATAGAGGTGCACAATACTAGATATTTTGGCATCAATATGATACCAAGTAAATACGCTTTACAGATACGTTTTATTATTAAGGTTTGACGTATCATCAAACTTCTGACCTTCAGGTGTTTCTGTGGGATAAATCTTTATTGAATCTTAAACACTATGGTGCCTATAAGCATCAAGAAAAAACAACAATAAACAATGTAACTGATACATGGTTAAGAAATCCGGATCATGCAGCAGTCAGAATATTATGCCACTGTTTGGCATAAGACCTGAGTTCCTCCTGACAGATTCTCAGGGGGAACAAGGAGCTGGAAGTCCATATCAGTCTCCCCCACACCTTGGCTTGGTTCAGTACAGGGATGTGGAAAAAAGAAAAAAAAAAGGAATTAAAGCTGGAAAGTTTTAAGAGGCTTTACTTTGACAGTGTTTAGTTCAAAGCACCATTATGTCTGCAAGGAGACAACTCAGGCCTGCTGCTGTTTTGATGGTTAAAGCTCTAACCGGGTCATAATGTGAAGAACAAGAACACAACGAGCATTTTAAGAACCGCATGGAATCTCATTATTTCTGCGGATGTTTTTTTCTTGTGCTTACCGATAGGCTGGAAGAAGTAAATCATGCACCATAATGGTGTTTGCGAAAAGTTAGGACTCTAAAGTCGGTTTAGGAAGATATATATTTAGTTTTATGGAAACCTTGTTGAGTTACTGTAGCACAGTTTTAAATGTTTATGGTTAATGTTATTTTAAATTATCGTGTCTCATCTGTGGGTTTCATTGCGTCCTGGTTGCCGACTTTAGTTATTTTTCGTTGTATTTGTTGATATCCTCAGTTTGCTTTGTATTTAGTCGGCCTATTTGATAATGTGCTGATGGGTGCTGCACAATGTTGCAGCATCTGGTGCAGAATCTAATATTTGTGAAACCTGCGCTGGCAGTATTATTGGCTGCATTCACCTTTCATCTCTTTCTCATCCCTGCTTCATACTGTCTGTGACCTTTAGCATTTTAGGGAACACCATCTGTGTCTGGTATGAGCATCTGTTGCTGTGGGACACTGTCCAACTGGCTTAATATGACATTAACATGTTAAAAGGAAGTTCATTGTGCTCTGAATATGTTAGCCTGAATTATTGCACTCCAAACAGTTTGCGTTTGCGTTTGCGACTGTTTGCAGGTAATTTCCGGTAATCTGTTGGGATTGTGAACTCACCCTGTGACAGCTTCACACAAGAAGAAGCTCAACAACCATAGAGTTACTCTTCACTTACTGAGCTTACCTGAACCTGTGTTGTCACACAGTCGGCCTCGGAGCTTTGGCAACTTCGAATTGTTCCCAATACAGGACAAGCACTACCTTCATAGAATATGTTATCAGTACAAAAATATCTAACTGAATATATCTAACACTGTTCTTTATGTACCAGTCAGCCAACGCTGCTTCAGAGAACAAGTGTTTTTCTCACTGCAGACTCTGTTCCAGTTTTGGGACAACCTCTGCAAAAACTACAATTTTCTTAAACACATCTCACATTTGCTGTCATTTTGTCCTTTAACTCCCCCCACAGCTCGTTCTGCTGTCGAACTGCAGATCTCCTTCAGAGTCAACAGACTTGAGAAGGATGCTACCATGACATGATCTTGTTATTTTCTCAAGCTGTTGTGATTCCACAGTGATATAAAGAACAGCAAAGTTTAAAAAAAACCCCCAAAACGTTTCATATAGTGGAGTGCAGAGAGAGCTAGCGTTGGATATGAAGCCATGTCATTTGCATCCATCATCCTAAAAAGGGTCACAAAGTCAGTTTTGAGACTTCAGTGAGCCACAGTGAGGGTTATTATTCATAACTGGAGAAAACATGAAAGTCAAACTTTCCCTTCAACATCACATCAATGACCCATGTAGAAGATCAACATCTGACGCCCTACAGATGTGTCAGAATCATGGCTGATTCTGATACTGAAAAAAAGCACTGCAGCTATAGGCAATGAAGAATTCATATAGATAGGAATTGTTTTACTTCTGCTTTCTCGAGTGAGATTTAACTTTTATTTGTTGAGTCCATCAATAAACACACAGATTTTATTATGAAGATGTGCTGCAGAGTGATTGTCCTTGTAGATTTCTCCCAGCTCAACAGAAACAGGCACAATGAAGGCCAACATTATGCTTGCTACTCAAACCACCTACTGACTGCAGATTACTGCCGTCTGACACAGAGAGGTTGATCAGATGCAGATGCTGTTCGCTAGCAATATGAGGTTAGCTTATCATGAAAGATACATTTTCACTATTTTTGTGACTGACCACGACAAAACTAGCAACGAGCCAAGGTAATTTGCTTAATTATTAGTGAGTGGTTTAATAAAGATGTAACTGTTAAGGACAAATTGTGTCTATTGTAACATGTTATAGGGGCGGTATTATACACTTTCCAAGCACTTAGTGCCATTTTATCATATAATAAAGTCGCACTACATTCAATTGTTATAAAAATGCTGCATATATTAATGTGATATTTGACTTCACAATTTGATGCCTTGAATTTGTACGTCTCCTTAAGAAACTCCTGCTCTTTCCAACACTCCGCCTTCCATAGGTCTTCATTACATCGCTCCTCCATTAAGGCATTTACAGCATTTTTAGGAGCTTTGGACTGAAGTATTTTCCATGATAATCCCAGCAGATGCTCAGTTCCATCAGGTGTATGGACAATGCTGCTGCCGCTAGTCTGGAGGAGCAGAGTGGTGGGGGAAGGACAGCTTTGTGAGGCGGAAAGATTAAACATCACCTTAGCAGTTATTATGGTGTTTTTGTTTTAAAAAAATATAAAACAATAAAAATAAAAAAACAACAACATTCAATTATCTCTTCTTTTAGTCTTTAGGTGTGAACAGAATTCACATTTCCGTCAGTTACCTTTCGTTCGGATGTTTTTTTATACTCATAAGCATTGAACACTGTGTCAGGGAGCCTTAGTATGTGTGAAACAGAGAACTAACTACACATGTTAAAGGAGCATTAAACATTGATTTGGTAGTTGGAGAACTCGGTCTGAAGTATGCATATATGCCTGAGTGTGAATGCACTCAGGCAAAGCCTTTTATGTCATCCACTGTGTTTTTGCATTGTGTGCAAGTCTCTGAAGACAAAACTTAAAGCATATGCTCGCCGTAAAAATCTGCTTTACTGCCTGTTATATATCTATAGTTTATGTGGGTCTCGTAATAGCCAACATTTCACGTTTGTTTCTTTCAATGTTCCATTAAAACAAAACAAAAAAACAAACACTGAAGAGCCTGACAACAGTAAACACCGGAGCAAAGGCCTGGTAAAAGGCAACTTCCCAGGAACGACTGGAAAATATGTGGCATGGTGCTGCACATAAAGCTGCTCTGTTTAAACGAAGACATAAAGACCAAAGAGGTTTGATGAGAGGAGTTACTTTCCTTCAGCGTGTTTGAAGAGGTCATGTATCATCAATGGGAGGATGGAGCCAACAGAATAAGAATCAGCTTCAGACGGGTCTGGAAGTTGAAGCTTTTATGATCAGAACCTCAACAGACACTTTTTAACATGTGACTCTAGTTTGGAGATCGGCAACCCACGGCTCTTTTTAGCACTGCCCCAGTGGCTCCCAGGAGCTTTTTTCTAAAATGTTTGAAAATGAAAACAGATGGAGGTGTGAAATATTTTTTTTTGCTTTAATATGGTTTTATAGGAGGACAAACATGATACAAACATTCTTATCATTTTCAAATGCTATAAAAATGTGTAGAATAAATAGAAAGTTTCAACAAAAGTCACATTAAACACGTAAGAACACAATATATATTCAGTAACAATATATATTTTTGTTGTTGTTTTTATAAATTGTTAATACATTTCTGAAGTAGAGATGCATGTTATATCAGCACTAACATCAGTATTGATGTTACATCGGTATCAGATATTGATATCGACCCACATTTTCACATCAGCGCTTCCTTAATAAGAAGGTATCTTATCAAAAATACAAAAGAAAAGCTGGTTCTAAAATAGAAACATTTGTGCATGCTGGCTGCCTCCATCAGCTGCTGTTGGGTAATAGGAGCAAATTCCAGTGTGACAGCTGTCAAAATAATGCCAGTGAAGGGTTGCTGATGTCATCATGTTTCAAACTGAGGAGGTCATGGGTTTTAGAGCCAATCCATACTGAATCCCGGATGACTTTAGACTCCCACAGCTGATGGACAACACCTGCTGTGGCAGCGCTGATTCCGGACTGACCAGCCATCCGACATGCCGAAACATTTTCCAACAACATTGCCCTTTCAAACTGGTGACAGTTTACTTTCTCAAGACTCAACTGTCTTTACCCAATAATCCGCTAAGTGTTGGAGTCTCTTTGAGTCTCTTCCCTCGTTTCTCTTGTCCTTCCCGGTGACTCTCGGTGCAGCAGCTGACGACTGAGAATTTGTCTTGAATTACAATGCAGCTTTCCCTCGGAGTGCCACAAACTCCAATCATGCAGCTGCTGATACATTCTATAGGTGTTACATTATTTATGTCCCCAGCTGACGCCCATCGCCCATAGTGACGGCTCTGCAGCTCTGTTGACGTATCTGCTGTCAGCGCGCTGCTCGAGCTCTTTCACCCCACATTATCACGTGAGGATCCCAGGGGCCCAAAGGGGAAAAGAGATACTTTCACTACTTTCAGTCATTGCCTTCAAACTTCCCTTCCACCAGCCTCTCCGCCTAAAAGGAGGAGGGGCCGGCGCAAGTCTCTGAATGGATTAGAAACGACAGTTAGAAAGTGTGACCAGGGTGGGAATAATGACTCCCCTGAACCGTTAGTTCCCACTTATCCATTTATCCGTAAAGAAGAATGAAAAGGAAGAGCTGCTCAACAGCCAGAACTCCAGGCATATACAGAGGCATACAAAAGGACAAACTTCTCTGTTTTATTAGGATTTTACGTGGCAGACCAACACATCCAAGAGAGTTACTCTCCTGCAACTGTCATGGATCCCTTCTCCAACACACCTGAGCTCCATCACCAGCAGGTCCTTCAGCTCATGTAATTCTGCTGGAAAAAAGATGCATCTAAAAGTTGTAGGATTGTTGCCTTGTGGACTGGGACTGGGCACAACTGATGTATGATTGTGATGTGGGATTAAAATGCTAAATGATTTTCTAAATTTCATAAATTAACTCCCTTTATAGAACCATCTTTTGTTCCATTACATTAAGTCCTGGATAAAGTGTCAGTAACTAATCGTGATTTGTTCGTCTTTGACTGGGCTGGTCTAATGTATGAATTTGCTTTGACTGGAACCATTTTATTGTGGTTCTTTCTGTATGCTTAGGGTAATGTTCACCTATGACCTGCATATGGACATAGGTGAACATTAGGATTAGTCCTCAATCTAATAAAGCATTATGCTACCACCATCATGCTTCATGCTTGAATATTGCTGAATTTATACTGAGAATGTTTTATACACATGACTATTTACAAATTAGGCAACTTCTGAAGATTTTAATTCAGTTTTGACCCTTTTCACGCTGTCACTTATTCACGAGAGTCACCATGATGGATTTTGGAAGTGAACGATGAGGACATTGAACAGAGCAGCTAGAATTGATTTCACCAAGTTGTTTTTTCTAGTATAGCCATAATTTCTCCTTATTCAAATTGAGCTAATCACCCTGTGGAAGTAGCATCTAGCTGGGGCTCATAAGACAACAGTGTTTACAAAAGTTGGAAATAGCTGGCTTAGAAACCGACCCGCATCTTTTCCCTCCTGAAGTGTTTATAAAATTGTTCATCTTGTGAACTTTGCTTGAATTCACGACAAATTATTTATTCCACTATGTCAGGGGTCCCAAACTCCAGTCCTCAGGGGCCGGTGTCCTCCACCGTTTAGATGTCCCTCTGCTGCACCATACCTGAAAGACTAATTAGGTCATTAAGGCTCTGGAGAACTGATCTACCCCAGGCGGAGGTAATTAAGCCATTTCATTCCAGTGTTTTGTTCCTGTGGCACATCTGAGAACTGCAGGACACCAGCCCTGGAGGACTGGAGTTTGACATCTGTGCACTATGTCATAAACAGTGTTTCCCCTGACAACAGAGAGACTTAAAAACATAAAAACGTTTAGGTGGTAACCAGTTTTTGTCGTACATGCTAGGATACATGACGTTGTGCTCATTTCTCCGTGTTTACTGATGATTAGAAACATACCTTCTCAATATTGAAACATTTGATTGCATCTTACTAATCTTATAACTTATAACGTAAATGAATGTTGATCTTGTAAAAAGTGTTTCCTACAAATCAGTGATTCCACCGAGGACTGTTAGTCCTTCACCGCTGTTTTCTTTCCTCAATAAAATTTAGACTATAAAGTTACAAGTTTGGTTTGTTTCCTCATTATTATATATTAGGCCACCGACTGTTCATTTTTTGACAAACTTTACAGAAGTTAAGAGCGCATCGGTCCTATAAAAACGTGTAAGTAGCCTATAGCATAGATGAGCTCCCATTTACCATTCAGCTTGGCCTGGCATAACAAACCCAACCTGGCATAAATGTAAAATGAATCCATTTGCCCCCACAGACACGGGTCAAAGGTCAGTAACGGATCTTTCTCCGTCTCTCTGAGTGTTTCTTGTCTAAGATTAATTAGATTTTTGACCCAGTTCCAGTTTGTTCCCCTCCTTGTCTTTGTTTTCCCCTTGAGCAATGACAAATGGAGTGTGTGTTTATAATGGTGAGGGTGTGCATGTGGTTGGGGGTGTGATCCAATGTGTGTGTGTGTGTGTGTGTGTGTGTGTGTGTGTGTGTAGGATTTAATGTGTTACCTCATTTCTCGTCTGTTGGGAACCTTTTGTCCTCCTGCCACCCCCATCGTGTCCGTCTCTCCGTGACAGGCCAGCAGACACTGAACTAAGCTGAACTCCCAGCCTCTCCCAACTTACACGCACACACACACGCACACACACGCGCACACACACACGCACACACACACGCACACACACGCACACACACACGCACACACTTGTCCTTTGTTGCCTTCATTCTCAGTTCCAATCACTTGCTGCTTGTCACAACTGCTGCAGCTGGGACTGCTATTGTTGTCTTAGCAGTTTGGACCCAGTCGGGGGCGTTGGGTTAGGTTCATGTGTTGTGGACCAGTGGAGGAGAGGAGAGGAGCTATTAACCTAACTGCATGTATCCCAACTTTATTTATTGCTTCTGCTGCTCACTGTAATGACACTAATGACATGGTTGAGTCAGAACGCCTCCATAGTTTTTTGGGGTGTGTTTTTGCTCTCTTAGATGTAAAAAGATTCAGCTCTAGATATCATAAATTTGTAATCATTCTGGTTTTACTTGCACAGAAGAACAATGAACATGATCTACCTTTTGCATGGATTTAACCCCGTCAACATCCATGCCTGTGTAACTATTGGCAACGGGCCACTGCAGGTGGAGACCCCACTTTTTCAGCTGTAGGCTGCAGTCAGTCGGACTGCGCCTCTGTTGCAGATCTGAGGATTAAAAGTTATCCCTCATAAATGTCAAACAGTGTGCATTTTTTCCTTCCTCAGACGTCGGCTGAGATTCTTATTATGCTGATTTATTACCGTTGATTTCAATTTCCTAGGGTTTATTTGCTGCAAGCGGCACCATTAAAACTGCAGCCATGCAGGATGTGAATTAAGATCCTGGGATTACTAACGCCTTTCATTTGTGTCTGGCAGCGCGGTGGATTTAGAGGGAGCGCCTCTGTGAAAGCCGATGAGTGCTGAGCGCTTTCCCTTTGGCCCGTTTGAATCCAGCAGAGAGGCCCATTGGCTGATTCTGAGTTTGCCCGCAACCAATTGGCTCAAAGCCTGGCTGGTGTTGAATAACTCCCAGTCGCAGCATAATGTGTGGAACGTTAAGCTGTCTGTCCGTTGGTTGGACCCCCAACGGGTGTCCAAGGGCCTCCTTTCAGCTAACGGTCGGCATTTCATTGGCGCATTCTAAATTTGAAGCTACCATTGTGTTTTCAGTCCAACAGCCTGCTGCGCTTTGGCTTAAGATTAGACAAATATTTAGTCATAGTTCGTCATTAACACCTCCTACCCACCCTTGCAAAACTCAAAACCTGAAAAAGGCTACAATTAAAACCACATTTTTACAGGAAAATATTATATTCTAAATGTCTGACTTTAAAGCACTTTTTTTCAAATTATTTTCTCACTTAAATAGGGCTGCTAAAATGATTTCTATTCACTTAATGCCAAAATAATGAATGAGAGAATTTATGGAGATTTTTCTTTCAAATCTTCTTCAAACTCTGACCTTTACATTCATGTTCCTACTATTTGGATGAAAGGCCATCAGGAGTTTGTCTATGTGGACGACTGAGGTGTGGTACAGAGTTTCCACATGATGATCTTCCATCTATGTGGTAAAGTGCACCAGTTACTTCCTACATCACAATTCCCACATTGTGTTTTCTTAGACTTACAAGCTTCTTCCTTATTCATTCAAAAGACGAACAAGGAATGAATGACAATATCATTCAATTGAATTGGATTGTATCAGAACAAAAAGACCAAAGTGAAGTTTCTTGGCCTTTGCATGAATTTATGACATGAACATTTTTATAAATACATCTCCTCCCTGAACAATAACTGGACATACTCATGTTGTCTGGACTTGTATAAAATCGTTTGAACATATGAACTTGGCACCTTTAGGCATCAGTGACCGGTAGTGGTCCATAACTCTCTTGAATGAGATTTATTATGCTTCATAAAGTAATGAAAATGTTATCCATATTCAGCTTGTCACTGTATGGTGAACGGCCTTGTCTCGGTAGGCTTCATTGTTGTACCAAAGTCTTCTTGTTCAAGATGAAGAATCAGGCTGTTAAAACTTTGGGAAATTGTTTCATAAATCTACTCATTGTGGCGCAGGGCATTCTGGGTAAATGCAATCAAATCAAACCTGCTAGTCTAGCGTCAGCAGGAGAAATGACTTTTACCAACGACAATGGAGAAATCTTCCTCCCGCTAAAATCAGGCTTTCTTTTCTTTCTTTCTTTTTTTTACATTTTGTGGAGTTGCGCTCAGTGTCTTTTTCAGAAGTTTTCATCTTGTTTACTTCTGTAGTTCTTGGTACAGCGCCACCACAGGTGAGGAAGGGAACAGGACTTTCAAAGAATTTGGTTTGTTTGAATTTTTGTCCCCAGTCGAACGGAGTCTCAGCGTGGAAACGCTCTTAATCACACAGATGGACTCCGTTACCTAATTAGGTGACTTCTGTAAAAATGTATTTACTCTTTCATTTCAGTTCATTTATTTACAGCAGTTTGTGTTGATCTATGACAAAAAAAAAATCCCATTTTTGTGGCTGTTACATGACAAATTATAGAAAGCTTTGATGGGTGTGAATACTTTTGTAGCTCCACTATCAGACAGACGAGTTTCTTCTTCTCAACTTTAACAGAGTCCTTCATTTGTGCTGAGTTCAGTCTAACTCCGAGGCCGGGTTGGGGAAAGGACAGGCGTTGGTTTCTGCAGTTTGAGGTGATCTGGACCAGATGGCGTCCTCTGTCCTCCAGATGCACTTCACCTTTCCCTCCATGCTGCTGGCACACTGCAGGACCGGGGCTGATAGGACCTTATCACTGGTGCTCTGTGGTTAGAGCACCTGCAGTGGGCTTTGATCCAGCCTGGCAGATCAGCATCCTCCTACTGCTTCCTCCTCTTCCACACAGATGTTGTATCACTGCACAGCACCAGCCAATGAAAATCAGACTTGGCCTTGTCTTTGGTGGGGATGGCTTCAGGAACTGGAGAGCTTGATTTTTTTTTTTTTTTTTTTTTTTTTGCCAGGCAACACAGAAACTGATGACTCAGACCCTGACCTGTTTTTATATAATCGGGCCTCATCAGGTTACGCAGCCTGGATCCATGTTCTTATGTGGCATGATGTAATGTACATCCTGCTGCTGGGCTTCAGGTTCAGTGTCCTGCTGCCTAATCCAAGTAACCTCAAGAATAAGGTCATGAGCTGAGCAGTGCTGAGCTGAACAACAGGTGTTAAAAAAAATGGAAGGATTCATTTTGTCCCTTTATTCCACAGAATGTTTTGGGTATTGTTATGTTTTAGGGAAATATGAGATGGGCCATTCATTTCCTTTTTTTGTTCTCAGCTGGTCTTAATCTTGACCTTAATCCTCCTCAGGGCTGCTGTTTATACCCACTGTCTTTTTGCTGAGTCATGAACATTGATTGAGGCGTGTTGGGCCAGCTGTGGCTTAAATGTTGTTCCGGGTTATTTTGTGACCAAATTGATGATGGAGGGTAAAACTCCATCTGCCTCTCTTCTTACCCTGAAGCTCCCATCATTCCAGAAGAGACTCATCAGCCCACCTGACTTTCTTCACTGCAGAGTCCAACATTCAGGCGGCCTTCAAAGTGGAGGCGTTTTGTCCAGATAGCCTCGCCGATGAATGGTTTTCTTATGGCTTCACAGGTGTTGTGCTCTTCCCTTCACTGTTAACCGTAGCCTTTGGTTCCACTGTTGTTGTTTTTTCTTGCCTTTGATTTCACTAAACCTTGACAAAAATCACTGATCTCTACAATTTTTTATTTATTTTTTTCAACCACATCTCAGAGATGATGTGGTTGATCGTGATGATTCTCCACTATCCTTCCAGCTTTAAACATTCAGTCCCTCCATGATGTTGCAATGGTTTTTTGTGATTGTCGCTGTCTAAAATGACTAATGTTGCAGCATCGTTTTCCAAAAGTTGCTGTCAAGGCTGCACATTTTTTAAGCTTTATTTTTGCCATCACATCATCTTTCAAGCTCTCGGAGGTTCACTTAGGGACTGTCAACAAATTTCCAAACCAAACACTCCTGTCAAACAAATGTTAATAAATGTCTTGCCTTGTGACCAACTGATACAAAAATGTGGTAATTCATGCTTTTACATGACACACTACCCTCTATTAAAATGTCAAGTCATATCCAATATTTTAAATAATTTTAATATTAAATAATATCATGTTTTCTTCAGTGGCTTCCATATCGTGTGTCACACTGACTAGAAATTAGCCTGTAATTGTTTTATTAAAGCGTATAAATGAGGCACACACATTTTTATTCCATTTTAACTCATTTTTTACCATTTTCTTAGTTTAAATTTTGTATTTCTCTTCAATAGCTTCGAGGTCATGTGACCTATTGAGTCAAAATCTGTATGAAACTGTTCTACCAGTCAGTACAAGGACAACTAGAAAAAGGACAAGTCGAAGAAGGGCAAGTAGGAAAAGGAGAAGAGGCAATGACAAAAGAAGGGCTTGTATAAGAAAAAGACAAAACAAAATATCTACATTTCTTGATGGAAACTCATGTGTAAGGAGAAGGAAAAACTAAATATATATTTATTATGTCAGTTTTGGTCCTCCATAATTCGATACATTTGAATTTCCAACAAATTAAATGCTGACTATTTTTAAAATCATTAAATTTCACATGCTTATGCGTTGTATGAACATCACCTCTGTTAGCGGTCTGTCCTCATCTCAGAGCATCCGCTGGCTTTATCTGGGGGTCCATCGGGCCCCCGCTGTGAGCTCTGATTTACTGCAGGAGTGTTAAAGAATAACACAAAGGACTGGGGCTAAGGGAAAATGGCACGCAGTTCATGAAAAGACCAGAGAATCGTAGTGGAAAAAGGGCAGAGAGAGGAATTCTTCCACAGAGCAGCCGGAGCGGCCGGAGCGGCCGGAGGGGTCAGGCGGGATGCACCGCCACGCCCCACAGCGACAGCGCCGCACAAAGCAAGCATACCCAGCCCACACATTGTCCTTTGGTGGCAGCTAATTCACTATTGATTTCTGACACTGAGAAGATTAGCTTTCATACTGAGTCTGCTTTCATCCTCTTATGTCAGCTGGCCGGAGCTCCAGCTGAGCTGGAAGGCTGGAGAGGCAAATTCAGAGTGTTTCTGGGGGCTGAGACCCCCAACCATGGTCGGGCTAAAGAGCATAGCGGAAACGGTGTATCGCAAGTGAGGTCATGATCTACATATAGTTAGATAAAACTAACGAAATAACACAAACCGAAAAGGAGAAAACATTTTCGTTAGCTGAAATAAAATAACAGTAATTAAAGGGAGAAAATGTATAATTATTTGGCATCATATTACATCTTTATGAAACTAACTAAATTATGCTGAAGTTATGGATATAATATCCTTTGTTTTTGTATTTATAAAGCTATTTATTAGCCTTTCAAACTGATGTGAAATGGATCCCCCCCACATAAGCGGCCGGCAAATTACCGCTATCTAAAAACTACCAAAGACTGACTAAAACTAACTGAATTAGACCAATTAAAAGTCACATCAAAATATAACTAAACTACAACAGAAAACCCCAAACTATTATGACCTTGATCTCAAACTGCAGTTTTTTTTCCTAACCCGGTGTGTGCCTGATGAACTAAACTTTCTGTATTTTTCTGTATGCAGAAAAATCCTGTTTCCTGCATCAGAAACCTGTTTCCTTTCTTTCATTCATGAAGACTGTTGTTTGAGATTTGAGAACACGAAATGACCCCAATTTCCTTTTAGTTTTCCCTCCTTCAGTACTGATTTTTTTTTTTCTGTTCAGCAGCTTCAAAAGACATCTCCCAGAGAAAGATCATTTATTCTGGCTTAATGGACAAAATGACTGTGATAGTTGGGAGTTCCTGGCAACATTTACCTTGTCAAAGCTCATTGAGCCGCTCCTTTTGTTGATTCCTTAGCTCCACAATCTTTCCATATTTCTATCATTCTTTTTTTCAGAGCAGCGGGAACAATGGCGGTCCATCGTAGGAGCGGGATCAGTATCGAGGATTCAGTCGTGAAAAAGTCCAGTGGGAATGAAAGTTGAATGCTGATTGAGGACTTTATAAATTCTCTCTTCTTATCTATTCAGAGGCTCAGTGGGTCATTTGTAGGCAGTAGAAACTGAATGGTTACGAAAAAATTGAATTTCTTTAGTTGTTTCGTTTTTGTACAAATCCTTGAGAATTCCCTGGATATTCAAAATGTACATGTAGCTGGCTTTCAGCTGGTGTCAACAGGATTGGTATAGTGGATACATATTTCTGTATTCTGACGGGCCTGTACAGACACTCTGATCTTTAGGCAAACTGAGCCCAACCCAGATTCTAAGTTTGGATAAAGTATCACAGCAGGATTATATTTCTTAAATCAGGTACACTAATCAAGGCAGAATACAGCCACCATTTGCGTGAGCAGTTTTATTTGATTTTTTTCAAGTTCACAGTTTATTTTGTGTGTTCACAGCTTTCCACTCTGTCATGTACCTTGTGAATAATTTGGCTGATTCAGGTTTTCTCTAATGATACGATATGTTGTTGTTGTTTTTTACCTTTTACCATGATGGGCTCTTACTTGCTGTCTGTGTGTGACTAGATCTTTGCTTGCAGGTAAATTTTTCAGGTTAAAAAAGACTTTTAAATTTGTTCATTCACACCAGCCCTGTTTGGTCTGCTTTAGTTGAACTCCAGTCCGTTTGCCTAGAAGGTCCGGTTGGTTTTGGGAGGTGTGAACGGGTAGCAGAATTATAATGCGAACTCTGGTACGCCTACAAACCTTGGCCTGGGTTCATGTGAAGTGAACTCTGGTGCGGTTCAGATGCGAATGTGAATGCTAAGCATACCAGAGGCAGCTCCAAAAGCAGGAGGCGGACAATAGCACAGGGCATTCTCGGTAAATACAACCCAAACAAACACATGAATCTAGTACTAGAGGGGCTTGTTGTCTTTTACCAAAAACAAAAAGAAATCCTTCGACCACTAAATATTTGTTTACATTTTGAGAAGAAGGAAGTTGTGCTCAGTGTTTTCTTCAGAGGGTCTTTCTGGCCTCACAGGCGAGGGCAGAAACTGCCTCAGTACAGTGTGAAAGAGAACCACAGGAAATGGAACAAATATTCCACTTTGGTCCCCGGAAAATATCAAGTCTAGCAGGTGTGAAAACATTGGTAGAGCTCTACAGGATGTATCTCACCACATTTATTTCAAACTCAGGGGGTATCAGTGGCTATTCTTCTTCTTCTCACTAAGAAAATCCACTTCAATCAATGTATTTTATTTAATGTCTAAAACAGGTGTCCACTTTAACAAGGTGGTCTTTTTCTCACTTAAAACATTTTTTTCTCAACTCTGCTTACCAAACAACCAACTTTTAATGTGGATGCAAACATCTACTAAATATTTTACTGCATAAAATTAAAAATGTTAAAGTGGTACGCATTGAAAAGGATCCTGCATATTTCCATGAATAAAGACAGACTGTTTCTTGAATTTAAACATCCTCTTCATCATGCTGTGTAAACCATCATCTCACCTTTTCCCTCCTTGCTGATCAGCCGTCTGACTCATATTGCGACTGCTTCGGTTTGCTCTGATCATATCATTGTTTCCAGCCTCAGCAGGGAGTTGTTCTCACTGGAAAACCTTTGAAATCTCACCACTCACTACCTGTTGAGCTCCTAATAGCCGGCAGTCAGACAACCTGTAATTAGCTGGTAAACACCTGGCAACCCAATATTCCGCTCAGACATAAACGGGGAAAACAGAAGTTAGGTTGTGCGGAGGGCCCGGTCTGCAGGTTGGAACTCGGTTTGACAGACCAAGCAGTCTGAAAGGTAAAAAGGTAAATATGTGGAGAACGGTTTTTATTTCTCAAAAAGTAAAACAAATTGACAAATTATGCAAAGATTTGCTAGCAAGCCCATGAAAACATCATCTGAATATTACTGCAGTCAAATCGAAAAATAGCAGAACAAACAAAAATTAAAGGGGTTCACGTATTTTTTAAGTATTTCTTAAAGTTATTGGTAATATTTCTCCTAATAAAAAGCTATCATATCATTTTCACCTTGATTGAAGTTAGAAAGCTAATCAGATGCATTTCAATAAGTATGTAAAATAAAAAACACATTGTGTATTAAAGTCACATACTGGAGCTTTAGAGTAAATGCGTTGTCATCGCTTTGTGGTGCAGGTCTCTGAGCCAAGTTAAAGGTCTTAAGAAGAGACCTTTAACTGCAGAATGTTAAAGGTCTTTTTTGCAGAATGTATTTTTCTTAACCAACTAATGAGACATGGCAGAACCCCTGAGACAGCATCAGATGACACTATGATGGGGCGACTTGTGTGAGCTGATGAGTGCTGAGTCAGTCAGATAACGAGAGAATGATGGAGCGACTGACACAGAAACACACATGACCACCATGCAGCATAGGAGTGAGTCTGATCCCCCTGGATTCTGATGTTTCAGTTTTCTGTAGAAATGTTCATGTTTAAGTGTTAGTTTTGTATGTTTTGAAATGAAACCATCAGTTTATAGCTCTGCTAATCCACGCTGGTTGTTTTTGCCACTCATCTTTATTTCTCTGGCTTCTGGTTAGAAAACCACTGGAGTCTGCAACATGATCCTGGTCCATCATGATCGATGGAAGAGATGGAGCAAATGTCTTCCTTCACCCACTGGATGTAGGGAGAAACAACCACGTCAGCTGTCTGGTCCAGAGTACATTAAACATCTGCTAGCTGTGCGCTACTGATGGCTAACAGCTACTGATCTAAGGCAGGATTTTGTTCACCCAAAAAAAGACAACAGAGTCACAATATATGGGTGATGCAGGTTGCTGCAATCGATAATAGCCGCACAGGCACAACCACCAGAAGGAAACAAACGCACCCTGTGCAACACTTTCATTCTATTGGCTGAGAGGTTGCCAGGCGACTGCGCCAAAAGGCAGTTCTGTGTTTCGTGAGTGAGCAGAGAGCCCGAGGAGAGACTAAGTCTGAGTGCGAGGAGAAGTTTTGAGAACAAGGGTTGCAAGTTTTGAGAAGAAATACATGAAGTCCTGCTTTCAAAATGAAAATGCAAGCAAAAGTATTAAAAGTCTTGAGAATTAAAAGACATAAAATCCTGTTTTTACAGTGAAAATGTGTGCTCTTGAATTATGGCAGAACAATTCCTCCATAGCTGCTGAGTAAGTTGCACAGCAGCAGTTTTAGGTTCCTCCACTGTGGCTCATAACTGCTATAAAAAGAAAACTGTGGATAAAACAGCAAAGGTCATGTCACCAGTTTGGCAGTATTTCAGATAGTTAACAAAAAGCTGATCAATAATTATTGATTTTGACAATTATTGATAGACTGATATGAGACGCTAATATCGTGATACATTTTTAAGCCCAGTATAAGAGCAATTAAAGGTAAGAATAGATTTTTGAAAGATTTATGACAGAAATATTTTCCAATAGACAAATGAGTAAACCAACCAAATGAATAATAACTTCAAAATAGTTAAATAGTTTCTGAAAGCAGAAAGGTCTCTGCTGAAGAGAAAAAAAGACAGAAAATAGCATTTGCTGGTGAGTAGTTTAAGGGCTTAAGTGATCAGAACAGAACCATGGAATATTTGTGCGGCCCATATGGCTAGCATATTTCACCCAGTATGTTGCCGCATCTTGGAGGCGATGGTGTAGAAACAGCAAATGATAGCGTTGTTCCCGTTAGTCTCCAGATTCCTGAACGTCATCAGGGGAGTTCATTAACTCCGACTGTCGGCTTGTGTTCTCCGCGGGACGTTTAGTGTCCATCAGCGTCTCATTGACGACCAGCTGCTGCGGCTGCTTTCCAGACTTCCCGTTTGGATGTTGTGGGAAATCTCTGTCGCTTTGTTAATGGCAAAGATCGGAGTTACGTCTCCGACAAGCTAAACGAGGCCGAGCTCCAGGCGAACCAATCACTCCTCGCAGCCAGATAACAAAAGGAACAAACAGGAGGATTACACTAAAGCCCTCTACTCCCCAATCACTGCCACCGCTTTGTATCTGTGCGATATCAAGGGAAGGTGGTTCCTGCTCAGAGTTACAGTATCAGATGGAGAAAAAAAAAAAAGAAGAAATTACTGTTGGTGACTGTGGGATTCAGAGCCCAAATTGAAAATGTGGAACAAATTCTGGAGATGCCCCAGAGCGGAGGGGAGCGGAGGGGAGCGGAGGAGAGCGGAGGGAAAGGGAGCGGAGGTCACTCTCATCAGATGCATGCCGTCCCCATCAGAGCCAACCGACAGCAGACTTTTCACGGCGTCGAAGGCAGCGGGACGTGGAAAATATCAGATAAAAAAATGTGATTAAAATGCAGCAGGTTTTTTTGCTTGGCCTTTTCAAAGGAGCGATGGTGTTGTCACTGTGTGGAATATGGAGCCAGAGTCCTACAAAGCGTTACCGATGGCAGCGGACGGGTTCTAAGGAAAACTGACAGCCTCTACCACAAACATAAAAGCCACCCGCTATCTCTCCAATTTTTTTTCTTCCTCTCTCTGCTTTCCCACACTTCTTTTCGCTCTTTGAGCTGCTCTTCATTACCCCCACCACCACCACCTCCAGTGTAAGTGCGATAAAAGCAGCCAGACCTGTAACTCAGGCTTCGCTCTAATATGAATTCAGGGTGCCCAGGCCATCCCCTAATCTCTTAATGCATGTTCCCTCAACCTTGGTGGGGTCGTGGGAGAAATAGATGGAGCCTTATCAGCTTTTATAGATTTATGGAGAATGTCTCTGCACTGGGAATGCAGGTTTTCTTTTTTCACACCAGTGTGTATCTACTGATACAATATTCACTTTTGTTCATGTGTTTACCCTCAAGGGTGTTGAGTAAGGTTATCAGAGATGGCGATATCTTTATGGGTTCATATCATTCTCTAATTGCTATATCAATCATTTTGACCTCAAGCAGGGAACAGAATTTGGTTTTTGTTTTGTTTTCTTTAACCTTGAGGAATTATCTTTTCCGTCCTTCTCCGCTTCAGCTGCTGTAAATCTCGATGTGAGAGTTTGTTTTTTCATTCGTGTTGTATAATGTTTTATGAACACCGGAAAGGTACATGCAGCTATCTTTTCCATCATGGAGGCACAACAGAGTTAAGCCCTGATTCTGTAGGCTGTAGGAGGAACAACCAACCCCTTGTTGTACACTTCACTTCATACAGACAGTCTATTGACACACAGTTTCCTTCTCTGAAAAAGACATTGACTGCAAAGTCCTTCTTCACGAAATATGTTCAAGAAAATGGAGTGGCATTGATTTAGTGAACTTCTGTTTCGTCTTTGGTAAAAAACCACGAGCTATTTCTCCAACTAGGGCTTGAAAACCCCCCCCAAAACAACGGATGTATAATTCATAGATGTTAATTAATAGTTATTGTCACAAAATAAATTAAGTCTGTAAAAGGGTTGTTATTGCTACATCTGTAGTTATGGTCAGGTTTAATGAGACGTTACCAACATGTCAGCCAGATAGGAGCAGATTGTTAATTTTCTTTTTAGCCTTTTAAGTCATCTCAACATGAAGAATCAACACCAAATATTGAAAGTTAAATTTGTCTTGGAAAAACGGGTAGCCATGCCAACACACCCAGGCTGCACTGAGGGCAGATGTTTACACAGAATATCCAAATGTTGCTGCTTTGGTGTATTGTGAATTGACATTAGGATGACCTAGAACTATTAGCACACAAAAATGTCCTTGTAAAATAGATGACCTTTCCATATTTTAATTTTCTGTTTTTTTTAAATACCAGCATCAGTCATAATCATACATTTTTAATATGAATCCAGTTTTGCTTTTCTAACTTTTTTTCACATAGAAGTCCCATCGCTTAAATCCAAGATGTCTTTTTTAAAGGGGAGGTTTGTGAAATCCACTTTTTTGAGCTTTACATCACGGTATAATATTATTCGCTCATCAAAAACATACCTGGAATGTTGCCTTATCTCTTGAGTCCTTAAATCTCTATGGCAACCATTCAGCTATGCAAAACGCCTGGGTGGGCGCAGCCCCAACCTTGAAATGCAGCTCCTTAGACCTTCTTGCAGCTTCTGCCTCACAGAGCAGGAATCCCTCATGAGTCTGTCACTCGGCTCCTTCAGACTAGCCAGCAGCAATTAGCAAACACCTGATAGAACTGAACAGCTGAACTCATTGTAAGAGCTGCTTCTCAGTGCAACACTGTTAAAAATGTTGCTAAAGGGTTAATAGAGGAGCCATGTTATGATGACTTCCTGAAATTTCAGAAAAAGACAGAGGCGCATTTCAAGATGTAAATCATGAAGGCAAATTTCTCTTAAGTCGTATTTGATATACATATATAGCATTTTTATTACAATGGTAACAATTTTATAGCACTCTTGATTGTGCTATAAAATGGCACTATGTGGCAAGGAAACATGTAATCCTTCCCTTTAAGATGACAGGATAGGATATGGTCTCTCTTCTGGCTCCAAATCCCAATATGATTGGATGAATAATTTGTCTAGCTGTAATTTCAATGCTGTTTGCGAAAATGGCCAACATTTTCGCAAACAGCAAAATGTTGTTTGCTGTTTGCGAAAACAAACAGCTGTTTCGAAACAGCTGTTTCCAAACACTGGTGAGGAAGTCAGGAAGTGTTTATCTGGCTCATCGGATTGTGGCGATTAAGTCAGGAAGGTGAGAGATGTTGTTCACTCGCTCCACCACTGGGTGGCCCCACACACAGATCGTCATTTTCATCAGTTTACCAGGCAGTACATTAAAGATGTTTGCATAGGATAAGAGTAGCGGTGCGTTTTGAATGTATTGTGAATGCCTCCTCCCCACTCCCACTCATCTCCATGCAGTGTTTTTCACAGGGACAGTTGGAGACTTGCCCTCCAAGACTAAGTCGCTTCTGCTCTCGCAGCTGAAGAAAAAGTAATTTAAGCACACCGCCCCCCCAGGAGCCCTGGCACATCAAAGCAGCTGCAGAGGCCTATAAGCCAATAGACTGCTCCGCTTTTACTCCTGCAAAGCTTGTGAGGCAGAGAAAAAATGTCAGTGTTGTCCAAGAGTACAGAAAAATCTCAAAGGACAGTAGCTGCTTGTTATCACAGGATATTTCAGGCAGGTTGACATCACATCTGCGCTTTGGGGAGCAGGGATGGCTCAGCTGAGGGAGGTAGCACACTGTGGTCAGAGGCTGGGTGAAATGCATTTTATTTCTCTTCATATCCAGAATGTCCATGAACTTCACTTTATCACTTTACTTTTTGACCAACTTGATTTTTTCTTCTAATTCCCTAAAGGTATGGGCCGATAGAGGAGAACCCTCAAGTCCTAATAAACACTATCACTTTTGTTGTATTACAGACCCTTCCATAAGGATTCACATGATGTGATTTTTAATGTGTTAGCAACAATGTAGCCTACTGCAAAACTGTGAAGTCAAATTTTCAAGTCATGCCACAAATACTCAGATTTCAAACATAGGTGTGCTTCTAAACCATGCCAATTTTGCAATTCACGTCCCTCAGATTTACTGGATTCTCTGGAAGGTGAACCTCAGCTTCTCTCTGAATTTGTCTGGTGTTATTAATTTATAATATTAATTTGAACCACATCAGAGTTCATGTCCCTCAAACCCAGCCCGAGTTCTTTAGGTGGACCGTCTGGAAAGACACTCAGTCTTTCCAGACAAATGAACTGGAGTTGGTGTAAAGCAGACTGAAATTTTAGTCTGTTATTTTGCACCATCCATCTTTCCATCAACTAACCAGCATGTCTGCCTTTTCTGATAAAAACCCATTGACAAAAATACATTTGCAATAGCATGATTCAGTTTCTTTCCAGCTTAGTCCTTAACAGCCGCTCTCAAACCTTAAAGTGTGGAAAGATTACGGTTTGTTTTTAACACCCCATCTTCTGATCAACAACGTAAAATCATTACTTCTAGTCCAGGAAACGTCACGACAAGTTTAGTGAATCCACAGCATTGACAACCATTTCTGCTTTGTGTCATAAAAACGGTCATGAAGAGGAAACATTTACAGAATTTGAACAAGCTGTTGAACATTGACAAAAACCAACAAAGGAGTGGCGATTGACAAAGTACGAGGAAACAGTCATAGAACAGTAGAATCTGCCACTTTCTGGAGAAGAACCAGAAACTTACAAAAGTAGGAGAATCAAGTGAGTGGCGTGAATGTGATGACCCAACAGGGGGGCTGGATGAGCCCAGTAACTGGTGAGGGTAAATAACAGGAAAGCAGACCGTTTAACAGAGAAGGAACTGAACTGGCACTGGAGAAATAAACCAAAAGAGACAGTGGTCCAAGAAATAAAATTCAAATAAACAAAAAGAAGAACACAAGAGTGAACCTAAGGCACTAAACTCAAAGGAATAAACTGATCTGGCAACACCTAAAAAACAATAAACACAGAGAAATGAACAGAATATTGCCAGACTTTATTCAAACCTTAATAACCCACAAGAGAAAATGAAATCACACAAACAGAGATCCAAACACTCAGGATTGTTGAGTCATTTCCTTGAGAGAAATGATTCGACACATCACCTGCTAATAGATTGCTGTTTTTTGAAGATATTTTTTAACTCTTGCTTTGACTAGAAAACAGCAAACACATATTTTGTGTGAAAAGAAGGAAACTTGTCAGAAAGAAGTGATGAAAGTCAAAAACACTGAGGAAGGTGAGAAAGGATAAGGGGAAGGAGGTGAGCTCATGGAGGATTGTACCTCTTACAGTGGTGCAGGGAAGGCTGCTAGTCTGGGACCTCAGTGTTTGTGTGTTTATGAGGCGGGGGGTGTGTGTGCTGATATTCGTCCTGCATGTCAGAATGTAAGCATTATCGCCATCTCTCTGGTTTAAGCATTCCCTCGGCTGCCATTAGGCCCTAATAACTGTGTCAGGATGATTAATGGTCGGAGACCAGACTGTGATTGCACTCTCCCTCAACTGGGGTCCTCAGGCAACTACACTACCCACGATACCTGCTGTCTGGCTGGGCTGTGTCTCTCAGCGGGCCAACACCGGCTGGAGTAAGGCTTTATTTGCGGTTAGCGTGAAAATTGGATGATCTGAACACAATCTAAGAGTGCCTGGAAGAGGTCAGATTAGCTGGAGGTTCTGGGAGCAGGTGGGTCGCTCCTCAGTTGGAGCCGCTTTAACGTGTCGATGAGAGAATCTTAATCTCTTAATCAGTGTGGATGGAGTGTCTGCGTGGAGTAGCATGGCTCACGAGCTGCATTTCTATTGACCATAAAATCACGCAAAATGAAATTATGAAATGAATCCTAGTCGTAAAAACCATGAAGAAGACAAGCAGTGGATGATGGTTGCTGATTTGTGTTTTTTTCAGGGGTGCGGGGGGTTGAACAGCGTCCATCTGGTTCCACCAGAGCTACACAGCATCACAGTTCGTAAATAGTTGTGTTGAATTCATAATTCTTCTGTAAAATCACCAACTACAATTTCCCCAAAACACTGCATACGTAGGCAGGCTGCCCAAGTAGGCGGGGCTTGTTGTGTCAACGCCTGAATAAAACACCAATGTCTCCTCTGATTGGCTGACAGGTGATGAGCGCAAACAGCATGATGAGCTGCTTACATCTGTCAATGCCATGACTTTAATGACTTACCTCGTGAACAAGTTCATTCACCTGTGATTTTAATTTCATTTCTTATTTAATGGAAACACCAGAATTGCTAAATTGTTTTTTTTTTTACATTAGCAAATATAGACGAAGATTTGTGCACATCTGTAATCTAAGCACATCTAGTGGTGCAACATTTGAGCAGCTCTTAAAGTGAACTCAATAGCCAAGCCACAGTCAGTCGTACCTCAAAGAATATTCTGGGTTTTTTTTTTAAAGGACCGTCACATATTAACTTGTGTTTATATGCGTCAACATATCTAAATAATCCCTGGAAATGAAACTGATTTAATTGCAGGCAAACACCAAATTTATTCTAGATTCATTTCATAAACAAAATATATCATCAAAAATATTTTACATGAGAAACTGGCACACCCTACTCCATATGATGTCACCTGTGGTGCTTAATTTTGCACACATACACTGGATTTATTATAAACAGAGAGAGAATATTTATTGGTAAGTGTTCAATAGACTTGTGAAGTTATTATTATAATTAACAAGACTAAAATTTGAGTTGTGTTAGACCAACACGTCGTCTTTAGATTCTTCTGATGCTAGTTGTTGAATACAGACAGATTCTGTAAAATATAATTTCTTTCCTTCAGTGTTGGAGATCATTTGAACTTCCACATCTGGCACTTTCTCATGTAAAAAGGGCAACTCTTTGGAGGTTTGAGATTTTACATAAGCAACACTTTATCAGATAAAAATTTCCCAACTCAGCTTCAGCTTCACATTAGTTTGAAAGCACCAACTTATTTCTCCTCTATCTAAGGCCAGGCGCCCTTCTTGTCCAGGGCGAGTCTGCTGTGCTGCAGAAATAGAAAAGCCGCTGATACATCTGCAAACCTCATTCTGAGATGAAAGTCCAATCTGACACCCGGTGCAGTTCTGAGGACAGAAGGTGATAGAGGCAAAGGCAGAGCAGGTAGCAGTGCAGACACTCCAAATTCAAACAAATAGCCTGACAGGAACTAACAGATATTCTGAGAAGCATCCTTGAACCTGTCAGCTCTGGCACTTGGGCTCTGTTCCGGGGGTTTAAAAATAGGAAGATGGCAGGCAATCTTCGGCGGCTGAAAACTAACATGACATTTCTATCCTAGGAGTGTTCCAGTTGAAGCCCAACCAGTTAGATCCTGTTACTTTCTGTATTTTGGCTTGTTTAGCTCTGTCTCACAGGTGAAAATGCTCTGATATCTGCTGTATGTGAAATATGCATAGCTAAAGCTGCTTGCCGAGGTCATCTCTCTTTTTTTTTTTATTAGTGTTGTAAACTTTCAAATCTCCTTTTAAAGGCTCATGCTGCAGTGAGTTGAAGATGTCAGTGGTAATCTCTTCCTGTTTTTCCCTCCAGGCTCCTTCATGATGGTCAATTCCTCTCAGCATTTGGGGGGCCATCGAGCGCAGTTGTACCTACTCCCCCTGAGTGAGAACGACACCCACTGCATACAGTTCAGCTACTTCCTATACAGCCGCGACGGCCACAGCCCGGGGGCCCTGCAGGTCTACATCCGGGTCAACGGCGGCCCCAAGGGCAGCGCCGTGTGGAATATCTCCGGCTCCCAGGGACAACAGTGGCACCAGGTGGAGCTGGCTGTCAGCACCTTCTGGCCCAGCGATTACCAGGTTAGACAAATACATGGAAAACCCAACCCAAAGGTAAACTGGATTGGGCTCTGTTAATGTCTGAAGATTGCATCAGGATTCTTTTATATTGTGTAGAAAGGTTGCCTGGAAGTAAAAGCACCTAAAATGTCTTTAGACGCTAGATTACGTTGTTTTCTACAATGGTTATATCTTGGTATGCCAATGTTCTGCATGGATATTCACATGTTTCTCGTCAAAGTCGTTGAAGTCTGTTCAATATGTAATCCACACAAATAAAAGAGCTTGGCACAACTTCAAACCTACCAGGACATGGCTGTCGTCCTAGACTAACATGCCAGGCTAAGACAGCATTCACCACAGAAACAGCCAAGAGGCTCGTTGTTCATTTGAAGTAGCGACAGAGATCCAAAGCTCAGGTGGGTGAATCTGTTGATGAGCACAACTATTAGACATGCTCCACACACTTAAGACTTAACCTTCTAACAGGACAGCAGCCCTAACAGACAGATGGGTTGCAAATTATTGTTTCCATTCTGAAATTTTGTGCAGAAGAGTCTCTTTGCTTGACAGCATAAATACTCTTCTTTTACTTGCCATCCATAGCTGCGCTGCTGCAGTAGAAGTAGTAGTATTCCATTAACAAAATGAAACCTGAAGACGTGGGTATCATTAAGTTAGTGAGGTGTGCCACAGCAAAGGAAAAAATTGTTGAAGAATAACTCAGAACCACTCATATTATTTATTTCTTGCTCTGTGTTGGCTACGCACAGACCCACTACCCTGACAACAGCCCCACTAACATATCAGCAGCAAATATGTTTTAGGAAAAAGTCTTTTTTCTAGTTGTCATAATGTTGACAGCTTAGTAGCAAAAATATTGGATCTCTTTTTTCTCTAATTTTTCACGTATCCATTTAAGATTTAGCACGTTATGTTGACAACTTGACAGCTAAAATCAATGAGTGAGCAGCTGACCGTAGACATGTTGTAATGTGTCTGTAGTCAAAGTCTAAAGTGAAGTGTGGGTTATGACTGTGGACCCTCAGTTGGAAATGAACTCCCTCTGGAGGCTGTCTGGGTTCTGCCTGTAGCAGATTGAGGTGGTTTGAGCATCAGATCAAAATGTTCTCTGGATGATTCTGTTTGGAGGTTTTTCAGGTTTACATGGCAGATAACCAGTGGCAGAGCCAGACCATGTACCTGGACTGGATACATCTTAGCCCCTCTCCTCCTCCCCCTCTCACTCCCATCTCTCCACCCCAGACGAGTTGTTCAATGTTCCCTTGGAAATGATGTCTGCTTCTCCCTGCTGGACCTGCCACACCTGCAGCCAGACTTTGGAAAAACTGAAAAGGCTGATGGATAGAATACCAGCTCTGCTCAGTCACTCTCTGAGCTCAACCACTACCAAACCATAAACACCCGTCTGCCTATAAATTTCAGTAAAACACACCTGTCGTTTTGGCATGTTTTCATCCTTACTAATCCATATGTAGTGTACAGATTCAGGTCTTCAAATTGTGTGGGTACTGAGGCCATCGTGCCGTTTTCTTTCACACAGCTCCCAGTATTTGCCTCTTTTCTGCCAATACATTTATGTAACTCTGCCAGCAAAACCTGCTGGTAATTATAGATTTTTCTCTCAAATCCAAGCAAACAGTCCGCTTGCCAGCAGATATGGACCATATTTTGTCCACAGATTAAAAAAAACAAAAAAAGCTTCAGTGTGATGCTCAAAAAAGAAGCAAAAACCTCTAATTATATTATTACATTTAGAAAAACCGTGAAAAAGTCTTTGCCTCCCTTGTCACATTTAAATATTTCAGATCATGAAACTAATTTTAACATTCAGCAAAGATAATATGAGTACATACGAATCAAAAGAGAGAAAAGCTATCCAAATCACCTCCGCCCCATATGAAAATATAATTACCTCTTGGTTTTTTTATGCTGGAGCCACTCAGAGGTCGACTTGCTCCTGTCCATTGAATAATTCTTCATCATGAATTTATGGATGAACATGTTTTAAAAAGTTCTACTCCTCTCTCAACAGCTCACAAAATGCTTTCCTTACACTCTTACCAACGTGCTTTTTAACAGTTATGCCTGTTTGTGCCGTTTTTAATCTTCAGTAACATTTTCCTCCTTCTCTAAAGCCTGCAGTACATTTGGTGTTGTTGGTTCTTTCTTGATTTCCTGTCAGGCAGTCAGAGTGATTTTGATTTGTAAGGTGGTCCTCTACACATAGCCGAGAAGTAAAAATATTTATTTGATAATTACAAAAAAATTGAAGGAAAAAAGTCTTTCCATCTGTCTTTTCTTTCTGTTTTTTTTTTTTTTTCTGTCTCTCTCATTTTCTTTTCTTTTTTTGTCATTTATTGTTTCTTTCTTCCTTTCTTCTTCTTTCCTTCTTTCTTTCTTTGAGTTCCTTTAATTCTTTCAGTTCTCTTCTTTATGTCTTTAAGATAAAAATCAAATCTATCAACAGAATCGGGCAGAAAATGATTGCTTGACAATTATTAGGAATCATTATGAAACACATAAAACATAAGAAACATAAGAAAACATAAGAAAACTGTCTGCATTTGATTCCCAAATGCAGACAGTTATTTACTTAAGTAAGCAGGTAGCATGCCTTGACCAATCAAAATGCTTGCAAGAATGTGTAACGGCATCCAGCCAAGTCAGTGAAAATCGTTTATATTTCATTGAAAAAATGCCTGTGCAAATCGTCTACATTTTATGGTTTTCAATACATCTCCAGGGCTAGAGGAGAAGCGTTGGTCTGATGATTTCTACGTGTTTTCAGTAGCACTGCCACATGTTTACCAAGCTACTTTAGACTCAGTCCAATTCTTCATGGTGCTTTACGATGTGGTTTGGTTTCTATTCTTCCACTCAACATGCATGTTTTAATAGGGCAGATTTGCTGCTGAGTTGTACAACAAGCCGTTTCAATTGCAGTGTAATTTCTGGGTTGTATGTTTAGCTTGTGCTGTTATTTACTGCTCCATTTACCTGAGTGCTGCACTGTGATCAATAGCTCAGTTTGATGCCTCCATCGGTGCTGATGCATAATTAGTGGTATTGTGGAGCTTGTAAGATTCTCACGGCTGCATGCAGCCTTTCCTCACCTCATTACAGTTGATAGTTTATTTTTTAATGCGGTCCGTCTTCTTAGTGATTCCCCCCCCCGTCTTGTTCCAGCCCCCTGGCCTCTCCCTGAAACTGTTGGTAATGAGGAGGCAGTGGCTGTAGGAGCGTGAGTTTCGCCCAAGAGTCAATTGACCTCAATTCCATTTGACCCAGTATGTTCAAGGTGGGGATTGAGTGGTGGTGGGTGTTTGCTTCCATAACCTTGGTGCACTCTGAGGCCCACCTCAATAAATCAAGAGCTAGTTAATGGATTAGAGGCCTGAAGAGATCAATGAGGACAGCCTGCCCGCACCATCCTCAGCTCTTCTCATCGCTGGCACCAACAGCCAAGCTGATAATTAAAGTAATGATTTATCTTCCCTTTAGTGTGGATGTTGGAAAGTTTTGGGGAAGCCGGTGGACAGGCGATCTCAGTGGAGGGATGCATACAGTCTGGTTTAGAGTAGGGTCTACTGTGTTGTGTCGATGGAAGTTCTCTCCAGCAGGCAAAGAGACAGACTTCCTTAAGTTTCCCGTGAAGCTGAATCATCTGCAGCAGACATTGGAGCAGGAACACACTCTGACCAGGAATAAAGTTTGTCTGCTTCATCAAAAGAGACAGGAATGAGTTTCTTATTGCAGGCACAGCTTTTCTGGATGGTTGATGAAGTTTTGTTGTGATTGAGACCGTCACCTGAAACATGTTTCAGATCCAGATCTAGTTTGGATCTTTCTCCTGTTGGAACAGTCAATTCCACCAAAGTTTCACCCAGAAGTTGTTGATTAAGACATCTGAGGATTTTCACATCATTGCACCAACTTTGAGCAATGATGACAATAAAATGAATAAAATGACACGGACTCTGAAGATGCAGCTACTACTTCCTTGTTGGACACTCAGCGCAATATTCTCAAGTTTGAAATTTCCAAACACACTTCTTGACGTTGTAGCAAAAGAGTTCAATCTTCATCTAATCTGAACCTAAAACTTTATTTTTCCCCCTAATGGGATTTGTTGTTTGAGAAGCTGAAAATTTTGCCTGAGCTTGAAGGTGTTTATACCGCACCGATTCATGGCATGTCATCTAAAGGCACCTTACAACAAAAAGGTCAATTCAGGAACACCTTCATAACGGTGAATATAACACAGACTGGAACTAGATTAAACAATTTTTTTAAATGAAGGAATAATCAACAAATCTACAACAAAGAAAATTGCATAATCATATCAGACCAATGAAAGGTTATTTTCAAGACATTTCAGTCTCCCACAACATTCCAAACATTACATACATGTACACCTAACATGAGGGGATCACAATGTGGATCTGCTGAGGTGTTGCTTCAAAAGCCTTCAGCCAGACTGTATCGGCGTCTCTCTGTTGATGAGAACCTTAAGATCTCCAAGGAGACTCAGAGAAGGTGACTACCTCAACACAAACTTTCAAAAGTGAGACTATAACTTAAGGTTGTGTCTGGTTTAGGAGTAGATTAACAAACTATATTCAGCAGCCTGTGAACCTTTCCTAAACTCTTGGATGGTTACTACTTCTAGTCCTGGTTCTGGTTCAGAACCAGAACCAAAGCAACATTCAGTTTTTATCCACCACGAATCTGGAACAAACTTTAAATCCAAACTTTAAATATAGACTAAAAATCCATCTGGTCAGAGCTGCTGTTGAACCGTAACAAATGACCAAACCTATACTGACCAACATATTTGATGTGTATTGATGATGGCACTTGATGAAATGTGTGTTTATTACTGGTTCCTCAATTGGTGACTCGATGCTGTTCCTATGATTTTTTATTTTTTTTAATTATTATTGTGTTTTATGATGTGAAGCACTTTGAACTGCCTCGTTACTGAAAAGAGCCATACAAATAAACTTGACTGATTGATTGATTTACGTCACCATCCTCCCAGGGCTGCAGTTATCAATATTGCTGGTGAACCTTTCTGGACCAAACCTTTGCTCTCAATGTTCCATTAAAATGCTGCATACGGCCCTTGTGACCAGATTCTAATAAAGTTACACCAATCCAATAAACAGCCCGTTTAATATCATCTTCCTTTCTGTGGCTCGATGGTAGTTGTAGGTTTAATTCCAGCTTCTTCTTGTCACGTCGATGTGTTCTGGGAAAGGCGCCTAATCCCAACTTGCTTACCAATCAGAGTATTGGTGTAAAGTTGTGTCTGTAGTGTGAAGCATTTTGAGTGGTCAGTATGACTGGGGAAAATAGTGGTGTATAAATTCAGTCCCAGCATTCTCCTCTCTTGTCCCCGCCGACACAGAGCTCAGAGCTCGGCAAACGCCTGCAGGGCCAGCTCCACTCCTCTCTCTGCGCCGCGCAGCCGATAAAGATCTGTGTCAGGTGCTGCCAGCCGACACATCGGCCCAAGAGCTGCAGCCCCTCCCAGGCAAAGGACGCTTCAAAGGGGCAGGAGGAGAAAATGTGTGTGAGTGTGTGTGTGTGTGTGTGTGAGAGAGAGAGAGGGAGAATGTGCTTAAAGTGGATGAGATAAAAAAGAAAAAAAAAAAAGTCTGCCAGTAATCATGGAGCGCCTCAGGAGGGGCAAGGGCTCCACAGATACGATGGACTGTGATCAGAGGTGTTCTTGGCCTTGAGCATTTCTTCTGAGATTCTCAAACTTCTCGTCAATACTTCTAGCTTCCACATCACTGTTGTTAAAACTACGGGAGCCGTTTTAGATATTAATTAGAATATTTCCAAGTCTATCCAAGCGTTTAACCGTAGACGGGATGAAAGACCTCTTACATATATTGATCTGTTGAGTGGCAGTAAAAGCAAAGTGCCACTGCAGCAAAGCAAAGCAAATGTCCCATCAGTCATTGAGGCAGCACTCCTCTGACTTCTGGGAATGTGGATTGCCCTCACTTAATATCCAATTGAGTTGGGAGAGAGGCAGCGGGAAAAAAATGACTAAATGACAAATAAAAACCAACACTTATTCATTTATATCCAGAGTAATCGGTTTATAGCCTTGTTTCTGCTAAGTGGGAGCTTCTGTTTTTAGTCTACAGTTTTACTTCATATGTTTAATTATCATCTGCTCAACTTTCTCTTTATACCTCATAAGTGTCCTTGTTTCATGTAGACTTTTACTAGGCCATTCTAACACATGCCATGAACTAAACTACACCAGTCTGCTCAGGCTGTGTGATACTCAGAAGAGAAAAAGTGCCAATGATTCATTGGAATGTAACAGTGAAACTTTTTAAACCTGTAAATAATGCTTACTTGTCAGCTTCACAGGCTTATTCTCTGTTCGTTTTCCATCAGAGGAAGAACCACAGACTTATTGAGCCATTCATATTAGATCTTGGAAACCATAAAAGCTTTTTGTCATTATGACCTTTTACAAAAAATGTTTACAACTTTATTCGAGCAACAGCATCTTAATTCTGCCAGTAGCTACTGTTTTATGACTTTATTCTTGTATTTTTTTAAAAAAAAATCTCTTCTAATCTCTGCCAACATTTTTTTTCTACTGTCAGAAACGTCTCCATTTGTCCTCTATGGAGATGCATACTGGCATGTTTCAGAAACATCCTCAGCTCTGTACTGGTTCTCCTGGTTTTAACAAGCAGCCTGTTAGTTAATTTGAACACTGCTCCCACCTAGTGACTGGAGGCCTGTTTATCAGTCAAGCATGAATAAAGACAATAATAAAGTTTGTCTGCTTCTTGCTCCTGGTTTTTAAGAAGTGCTGACTTAAAGTACTGTTCGTTTCCCACCACAAACAGGTTTTTGGACGGAGGTCAGAGAGTTCCAGTTTGGTCTCCGTTAACAACCATCTTTGTCGCGTTTGTGTGTCTCTTGATTGGCATGAGGCAAAGTTTAAACGTACTTTTCTCCATGCATTCTTTGGACATTCTTTGGACGCCATCATCTGTTGCTACAATGTGAGGACATGTGAAGGAGTTGAGGAGGTGTGAATACTTTTGGCTTTCCGGTGTGTTGGCTAGGTTGAGTAAATGTTTTCCTCTGCAGGCCAGTTGCTTCTGCAGCGCTGCATTTCATGAGCCAAGCAGGAAGCAGCAGGAGGTGGACATTACAATCCTTGCATGTTTTTTGTTTTTTTTCATTTCTCTTTTTCATGTGCAACTCCATCAATCCTCCAAACCATCTACGCTGAGAGCAGAGCTGCTTCTCTGAGGTGGATTTGTTTCTCGTGTCATTTCCTTTGGTTACCGCTGATGGCACAGAGCCCTCTTCTTGTGAGCAGGCCCCCCTGCTGCTCCCCTCGAATGAAAACTCGCTTCTCCCTTCACAGATTGTTCCTTTGCCGTGTCACATGCAACAAAAGAAGAAGCTGAGAGAGATGACTGTAGAATGAAATCACCTTCAGCTGGATATGTTCGCTTGGACAAATCCATCTTTTCTGTTTGCAGAAAAAAGTTTCTTTAAGGACACTGTTGCGCAGGGATGGGTAAAAGGTTGAAACTTTGCTGTAAAATATTTAAGATGCTATCACTCATGTGGTGGAAAATATTAATAGTGTGACTTTTTCCTCCCATCTCTCTTCCCTTGCTTTATTTTTTCTCCTTCTGGATCTTTCCATTCTGATTATTGCCTTATGATGCAATTCTCATCTCTCCTTCTGGGATTTCTCCTGGTGAAATGGATTCCACCGGTAGAATTTCAAGCCAATCAGCGAATAGAAGGACAATTCAGTTTAATTCAGTTTATTTAGGACCAATTTGTAGCAGATGTCATCGCAAGGCGCTTTACAAGTTGTGGACAATGGCACAGATTTTTTGCACTGTTTTATAATTGTAGTCTGTCTGTAGTTTTATCAATGACAGCAGAGGAAGCCGTGTTGGCCACGCTTCTAAATACTGAATTAACATCAACAGCCACTTTGTTCAGATCGGTTCTTCTCTCTTCGAAGTGGAGGACAGTTGCTTACAGTGCAGGAAATTTCCAGTAAGCATCTTACAAATGTCACAGCCAAACATTCGCGACTGTGTAGAATTTCAAACCTCAGCAGAGGCCACGCCTCCAGGAAGAAACTGTTTCTCTGGAGCTGAGGGTCCAGGCTCTCTGGATGAAGTAAACTGTAGAACAAAGGACTGTTTTTTTCTTTTTCTTTTTTTTTTTATCAGGCTAGCATCTTTTATATGTTTGCAAAAAACACACATCTTTTGAATATGAGCACATAGAACCGAACAGTTTGTCGTACCCAGGTAGCTTCAGCGTCCTGGAAATCTGACTGCAAAATTTCAGTGAGAAATAAAAATGACAAAATGTATTAACCTGAAATCTGTGACCTTGCATAGTGGGTTCAAAAAACATAATTGAAATTGAAAAATGACCCAACCAGAATATAGAAATATTACGAAGCTTCTCTGCAATCCTAGAAATTAAATTTCTCTGCAATCCTAGAAAATCAATGTACATAACAAAATGTATTTAAGGGCTGAAAAAGTGGATTCTCCATATGCCCCCTGTAATACTCTGGGAAATTTTGTGCCATAACATTGCCTTGTTTGTTCGTAGTACTGTATTTTTCTTGTGTTTTATTGGGCAGAGATTTTACGGGTGGCCATTGTTTCTCTTCGTCAAGCAACTGTCCAATCTGCAGTTGTGCAAGCCATGCTGGGATTGAGTTTTAGCAATTTGCATAATAGCTTAGTGTTTGCATATGCACAGGTATTGGACTCTGATGCTTGTTTTTTGGCTGTGCATGTTACAAACACACACACACACACACACACACACACACACACACACCCACACACACACACACACACACACGCACACACACACACACACACTTTCTCTGTGAGAGAGTGCAGATGCAGAGGAGCTTAGTGTCTCAATACAAAGCTGAGCAAATCGATGCTGGTGGGTGCGTTGACGCGTGATGAATTGAGGAGTTAATCGGTTAGACGTCCCTAATGACCCAACATATGAATGAAAAATAAAAATAAATTAGTGGAAAGAAAAGCTTAGTCTGTATCCATCCACCAAAGCCTTCGGCGGTATTGATTGCCCCCTGGCACTCAGAGCCTGAAGCATGGCCAACACTGCAAATCTCCCGGCCATCTGAGCTCACGCTCACAGGCGATGGGCTGCGGACAGATGACCGGCAGCAGTAATGTGCACACCTCATGTCAGAGGCATATACCGCTGTCATATTAGCACCTGCTAGCTCAGACAGAGCGGCTCAGTAAAACGTGAAGGCTTTCACAGGGGATGGTTTGCAATTAATCTTGGGGATCGTAGAATGACTGTGGTGCATGCTGGGAAGTCACTTTGAGTCTCTGTGTGCGCCCAGCTCACATGGATGAGTAAGTTCATATTTAGGCTGTGTTAAAGGATTCCTGCTGTGTTCCTCTGGGTCTAATGAAAGTACCAGCTGGAAAAGCTCGTCTAATGAAACCTGTAGTATTTATTTCTAAATCTGAATCTAAGAAATGGTTCCCACATTTTACTCAGGTGATGTATTCATTTAAAGAACACGATGCAACCAGCAGCCAGACTGGCCTCTGGAGCTTTTGCACGAAAAATAAGAATGATAGTTAAGAGATCCAGCAAATTCAGATAAGTTTTGATAAATTAATCAAAATGTTGACACACCATCTTAGTCTTTTCCTGGTGTCTAACAATTACTAACAATTACGCTTGTAATTGTTAGTAATTGTTTTTGATGGTTTTGATGTATTCATCAAAACCAGGTTTTGATGAATACATTAATTCAAATTCAAATTGAAAACAAAAATGCTAACATATAAAACCCTCCAAACAGATGAACATCATTATGTTGAACATAATTGTCTTCCTAATATGGCTGCAGTGATACACTAATGTCTTGATTCAATATAATACACGATATTCTGCTCACAATATGATATATATCATGATTTTCAACAAACTACAATTTGTTTTGATTCAATACATTTAAAAGATTTTCTGAAAGATTTTAGAGGGAGAGTGATTTTGGTGACATTATGTCAGAGTTTCATAGACTTGGATTGAATGAATTGAACTCATAGTGTAATACTGGTGTAATGAATGTTGTTTTTGTTCTATATTTGCTATGTTTAAATGTTATTTTGTATTTGGTTATGCAGAAAAGGAACCTTTTTTGTCTTATTCACTTATATTAGGTAATGTAATTTATCTATTTCATTTCATTATTGAATTGTAACTGGTTGTTTCATTTCCTGTAATTTTTAATGAACATGGGCAACTGGGTAAAAAATGTCATGTGTCATTTAGCTGTCATTTAATTTATGTGGATTTGACATAAAACCCAAAGTAAGATTTAATGTATTGATACTTGCGAATAAAAAAATCAATACTTTCTGAGGAAAAAAAAAAATCAATCAATTTTGTAGAATCGATAAAATTACACAGTCCTATTACCTAATAGTTTTCACACAGCAAAACTTATTAAACAGTAAATAATGTGTTTATGTTTGATGCAAAAATCAAGACAGATTTCAAGTGTAACTGATTTCTCTTCTCTGGTTTCCCAAAACTACAGAATTGTGTCAGTGCGGCCATCTTATATGATCAGAGGATTATTAATGAAACAGTTACCCATCATCTAACTGCCTCTAGACTGGATTCTTTTATTATGGATTGTTTGAATTCAGCCAGGCTTTTATAAAGCATCTGCAACTGGTCGCAGTATTTATCAGCAGTACAGTAGTTACTCCTTGTCTCTTAATTTCCAACTTCCAAAGAATGTGCTTGTCAAAGTGCAAAGCTCTGTAGTCATTTCATTTCTCCATCATCTCCGCAGGTCATCTTTGAAGCGACTGTTTCCGAAGAGCGGCAGGGTTACATCGCCTTGGATGACACCGTGCTGCTCAACTATCCCTGTTGTAAGTAGCAGATTCCACCGTGTTCACAGCCTACCTGCTGACCCTCACTGACCCCTCTGAAGGCGTCCAGCTGATCTGTCCAGAAAACTCCACATCGTCCCAGAAGTGACTACAGATCACAATGCATTCTGCCAATGGAGGAGAATACATAAGCGCATACAGCCTGTCGCTGTCAGGCTGCTGGAGGTGCAGCTTCGCAGCAGGGTGCCGTCTCTTTTGTCCAGCTGAATGCCTGACCTTTTCATCCGGTCTTCAAGCTCCCAGATGGGAACTTGTAAATCTACTGCGATGCTGCAGGCGGAGGACAGCTAGGAGCTGCGTAGCTGGAATTTGGTTGAACATTATACGCAGTCTTTTGCTGTGTCACCTTCATTGTTAGGGAAATGATCTTGTCACTGTCCTTATCATCATCAGTTATGTTTGTGTCTCTGATCCAGACATGCAGAACAGATCTCTGGGAAGGTTGATCGGAATTTCATGCTTAGGTTCCAAAGTGGTCCAAATCTCACAAAGCTCCTTTCTTGGTCCACTTTTCCCCCACCATCCGCTGACTCCAGTTTGTACAGTAATAAACCACGGTGCTTATATGGATGATACTCAACTCTGCATGTCTATGTTACCACATGTCTGCAGTTCCCATGTTGCTGCAGATGACATCAGAAAGAATCACATAAACAAGACGCAGTTAGTCAGCTCGGTGCACAGCAATGCTCACCTGTCACCATTACATCAGTCATCACAGGGTGGCCCAGATCTGCATGCTATGCATCATAATAGTGTTCTAAAAGTTAAAGGTTGTGAAACTCGTTCCACGAAAACAAATTTCTATTGCGCACTAGTTACTTTCTCGTGCATACCAGATCTCTCGCACAACAGAAAGTTTCTTTTTTCTTTTTTCATTCCGTGTCTCTTCAGGGGCTCCTGAATATAAATCTACATATACATTTCTTTCATATGCTGCCAACCTGATAAATCCTTGTCTCTCTCTTCCCACCCTGTAGATATTTTTTCTAGATTCACCACTGCCCACATTGAATGTTTTTTTGTCAATTGCAGGATGTCTGGATGTCAGTTTGTGACCTTAAGCTTAAACAGATTAGGGTTACGAGACAAGACAATGATCCAAAGCTCACCAGCAAGTCAAACAATAAAAGAAATGGAACTTTTTGAGAAGCCCAGTCAGGCAAGACTTAAATCCAATTGAGCAATTTGGCATGACCTTTGAAGGACTGATAATGTTCAAAAATCCTCATAGATAGATGAATAGATAGACCTTTAATCTTAATTAAATACAATATTATGATGGTCACAGGTTTTTTCCCCTTTGTGTTGTTGCATTTTTAGAAATGTGGCCTAACCAAAGCTCTACTGCTAAAAATACCAGGGTTTTGAACTGTGGCTGGTTGTGACGGCTGCCAATATCCACTCTGATGTTTAGTGAGAACTGGCGCTTTTTTAGTTTTTGCAGCAGAAATGTAGAAAAATGTTAATGAATGATAATGTGGCGTATTTATGACCTCATGAAATTCAGATATCCGTTTTCTGGTGCTCATGAAACGCAAGACTGACTGTGAAGTATAAATCACTGAATCTTTGCTAGATAAAAAAAACAACAAAAAAAATGGAGGGACCTGAAACTTTCAAAATCGACACACTTACCGATTTATTTTTAGTTTGGAATCTAAACTCAGCCTCTCCTGCGCTCTTTCCCTCTTTGGAGTGAGATGCAGTTGCACGGTGACTCAGTTTCCTGAGCTGAGGGACAGTGCTTCAAAAATCACAACGAGGTTGGTGCAGCGTTGTGATTTTTTCTTTCTTTTCTTTTCTTTCTTTTTTTTTTTGCCAGTGAGAGAAAAAATAATCAAAAACAATTCCAGTATTTACCTATGAATAAAAATGGATGCAGAAGAACTTGTTCGTCATTGTAGCAGAGGTTCTGAGAGAGCTTTCCTCCGTCTTTGTTTTCTGCTTAGACAGCGTCACTGAACTCCAGAAGTGCTGCGTTGATCTGTATCTTTCCTCTCTGTCTGCACTCCAACAGACAAGGTGGCCCATTTCTCTCGGCTGGGAGACGTGGAGGTGAACGCCGGGCAGAACGCCTCGTTTCAGTGTGTCGCCACGGGCAAAGTCTCTGAGACGGAGCCGTTCGTGCTCGAGGTAAGAAGACATGGGTGACTGAGGGATTTCTTATTATTATCTTTGGTTAAAAATCTGATCTTGAACAACTCTAGGAGAAAATAAATGGTGCAGATAAAAATTTCTAGGTTTCCCTTTAGTTTAAAAACACAACATTCAACAAATATCCCTTCAAATGTTGAATCCCAAACTATTCTGCTCCAGCCTGTCCTCCTCCTGTCTTCCTGTGCAATTCCCCTCGATTAAAATATGGCTTTACAGACAGTCAGTCTGGGTTTTCACCTGTTCACTTGGATTCCTCCAGTATAATTTCAGAACAGAACAAACTGAGAATGATGCCATTTTCCTAAATTGTAGTCTGCCCGTAGTTTTATCAATGGTGACTGAAGCTGTTCAGTCCGCGTTGGCTAAGCTTCCACATATTGAATTATCATTAACAGCTGTGTCATTTGGATCCGCTATTCTCTCTTCGCAGTTTAGGCTGGTTGACAGCGCAGACGGTAAGCAGTAAGCATTGTAACGTGGAACCGACATTTTGCATGCGTTAGAGATTGGGTGAACTTTAAATCTTCAACAGAGGCCACGCCTCCAGGAAGCAGTCGTTTCTCAAAGTGGAGGGTCCAGACTCCATGGACGAAGCGAGACGGAGCTCAAGAAGCTGATCTTCACCAGACTACTTCTGCTCTGATTATTTTTAGATGACAAATTCTTTCTGTGTTAGAACCAAAAATCAGGATTTGAATCCAGAACAAATGCAAGGTCAGCAGGTCTGTTAGTGATGCTCTTCATGGGATGACTGTGACCAAACGGTTTCTTTGCATCCATGATGTTGTTTTGTTGGAGATGCTGAAGGGAATCTGGATGGAGTTAGAACTGCATGTCATCAATGTGAAGCAAAGTCATACTTTCTGGTGATGTCTCAGAGTGGCAGCATGTTCAGTAGAATAATAATGATGGCAGGTTCTATGGATATGGTAAATGTCAGGTTTTGTAGCAGAGAGGCAACTTGGTGAACGGCTGCAACACTAAACCCAACAGGCTGTTCCAGGCAGAAACGGGCCAGAACTCCAGCAACGAGGAGAAACTAGAGGAAAAATCAAACAGTTCAGAGACAACAACACCAAATTCTGAGGGGATGTACGTAAGCTTCTGATTCTGAAATGAAGAAATCTCTGGTACTTTCAGTCTCTAATCATTTAGCAAATGGAAATAATTTGTGCTTCAATCTGAACTAAAACCAGAGAAGTTAGATCTGATTTAACATGTGTATGTGTGTCGTTTTTTTATTCACTGTATGTAATTATTGTCAGTTACTAATCAACTTTCTCCAAATTCAGAAGACATGAGTGTGGAGCATGCTGCAGCTGGAACTTTAAAATCTTTGAGGGTTAATTCACAGGAGCCCTGTTTAGTCCGCTTTAATCCAAATCTAGTTTGTTTGCCCTAAAATTCTGGAGACTGCTCCAAAAGCAGGAAGTGGACTACATCGCAGGACATTCTGGGTAAATACAACCTAAACAAATGAGCAATATGGCACGTGGCCTTTTACTGGAGACAAAGTAGAAATCCAGCAACTGATCAAATCTGATGGCTCTCCATTTTGGTTTGCATTTTGTGAAGCAGGAAGTTGTGCTCATGTTTTCTTCAGAGGTTTTTATGTCGCTTTCTTCAGTGGTTCTTGGTGCAGCGCCCCTTCAGGCAAAGGGAGTAAACACCTTGCATTGAGAAATTAAGTCACACCAGCTGAAAACGTAACAAATGTCACAATTTTGGTCCCAAATCTATCAGGTGTGAAAACAGCCTGATATGCCATCTGTATCTGTGAGGTCAGACACTAACGTGGGACGAGAAGGCCAGACTCACAGTCGCCACTCTAACTTATCCCAAATGTGTTCTATCAGGTTTAGGTCAGGGTTCATGTTTATGTTCTTTCACACCAAACTCATTCAGCCATGTTGGAACAGAAAGGGGAAATCTCCCGACACAAAGGGAAGATCAAGTAAGACAGTAATGCAAGTCTGTAACGATAGGCATAATCTCTGGATATTGAAGAACATAAATCCTTTTGAGCTGAATTATTTCTAGGTTTATTAATCACTGGAGCTGCTTAAAACTCTGGATCCATTCTCCTGTAATTGAGTATAGCATCACTAATAATCCTGCGACATGGTTCAGATAAATTCTAAGTTTGAGAGCCTGATACTGTGTTTTGATCATTTCAGTGCTGCTGGGAAAAGATCCAGTTGCAGATATGAGAGGTTATTAAATTAGCGTCTTTTGCTTTAGTTCTCTGACTGGGACGGCGTTTGGTTTACTAAAGCCGAAAGCCATTTCTCTCGTTCACCAACTGAAAATAGTTTCAATTTCCCTCGTCTGAATACGAGCTAATATTAGTCTTCAAAAACCCTTCTCTGAATGCCTCAATCCTCCTCTGGCCTTTGAAGCCTCAACATCTGAGTGCTTTTGAAATGACGGCTGCAGGGAGAAGAGGCCTCGCAAATTTCATCTCACTATCCTCCCAGTCCCAGCCTTTGTGTTTCTTTCTTGAGATTTTTTTTTTTCTACAAACCCCGTTCTCACTGTGTTCGAGTGTCATTGATACATGAAAAACAAATCATCTAAAAATATTATATAAAATATTGTGGCTGGAGCAACGCACAACATGTGGGAGTCGCAAACAACTGAGAGCTTTTCACCTTGATGGCAAATTGTATGTGGGCGTGTCTGTGTGTGTGTGTCTGCGTGTGCGGGTGTGCGCATGCGAGCGTGCGTGCGTGCGTACATGCGTGTGTGTATAAGCGAAAAAAATGAAAGTGAAATAGCAGTCCGTGTGCTATGCCAATGAAAACTATTATTTCCCTTGGATATTTTAGATTTTATTGCTTTAACAACTCAAACACGATCAACTAAATTTTGCTTCTTTGACCAAAAATTTTTGATGTCAAAGTGAAAACCGATTTTTACAAAAATAAACCTCAATTAAATAAAAATATGTATCATAAAATAAGAAATTGTGTTTCCAATTGAGCACAACATTTTATTGGTATTCTGCTAATGTTGAAAAAACACTATTTTGCAATTGCAGCGTTTCCATTAAATAATCAACGCAGTTAAAATCAAACGCAAATCAGTTTCTTTAACCAGATATTTAAAAAACAAACCGAGCCGTCATCCTCCAACCACTTCCTGTCATCTTCTTAGTCTTTTCTGCCAGTAGTAACATCCTGCTGTTGATCATGTGACTTGTGTCATGTGACAAAATTGTTTTGTGCAAAACACACTCATGTTAATGCAGCTAACCATATCCAAGGGAGTTTTTTTGATTGCCATTTTTCAAATAAGCAAATAAATTTTTCATGATATCAAATAAGGAAATCATATGGTCAGTGGAAACAGCTTCTGTAGCTCACTCTCCGTCATGTTCAGTTTTCCTCCATTCTTTCTTCAAAACTATTCCAGACAGGAATAGTTATCAGGTATCTCCGTCTACTCTCCTTCGTCAGCATAGTCATGGCAACCTGGTGTCCTCTCTCCAGTCTTCTTCTTCACAGTCTGTCAGGTTGTGAGAGCAAACTGATCCAGGCAGACCGACACATGGATCATATTACTTCACGTCTTGATGATGATTTAACTGAACTCAAAGGAGATGTTCAGGTTCTTAATGATTTATTTTTTCTGCATCCATCTCCTGACTGATATGTTTGCTGTTATGCAACCACTTATTTTATGTTAAATATTTTTAATTGTCATTATGTTGTAGAAATCAGTTGAAATTAAAGGTTGTTTAGTAATTTGTTTTTTGGCAAAAAAAAAAAAAAAAGAATCATAATTTTGCTGATCATGACTGATTTGTAAACTACCGGCACCAGTTGACTGGACCTCTGTTGAATTAGGTCAGTCACTTTAAAAGGGGTGAATATTTGTGAGCAACTGTTACATCATGCACACAACATAAACATTCTCCAAACTGCATCCCATTTTCTCCTGAGTCAAACCTCTGGTTGTCAAGTCGATTTCCTAGTGAAAATCAAGAGCGGACATTTTACGTTCTAATCTGCTTATTGTTTGATCGAGCCGCATATATCGCATGTCCTGGAAGGAGGCTTTCTGAGCGGCAGCCGGCTCTGATTTGGACCGGACGGGTTGAGCCGGTCGCAGGTCCGCCTGCGGCGCTGACACATCAGCATGGAGGCAGCTGAGGAGATGTCAGCTGGAAACGAGCCGCGAGGCTGGAGGAGAAGCCAGCGTGGTCACCGCTGACATTTATCACATATTCATTATCTCGCCTCGCCACATCGCACACTCTAACCACCTTTTGTTTTTGTGTGTCTCCTCAATCTGCTGTGTTCCCAGTTTTAATCATAGTGATGGGCCTTAAGTAAACATGTCCATTTCCCTCTGTGTGCTCTTTGTCGGGCTGTCAGCGGAGAAACAGCGCCGTGCTCGGCACTTCCTGGCTGACGCGGCTGAGCCACAAGCGGCTGATGGCGACGTTTCAGGTGGAGGCGCAGCGCGGCGAGCAGGACCTCTACCGCTGCATCACCCTGTCCCCCAGGGGGGCCGCCGTTTCCAACTTTGGAGAACTCATCGTCAGAGGTGAGCAAATCCTGCAACGGTGCAGAATATCTGCTCGACAAAGTGGAGGATGCACGGCGAGAAGAAGAACAAAAAAAGAGATGTGGACGCACAAACAGAAAAAAAAAGAACCTGAGAAAGATAGAAACAAAAGGAAGGAGATGACAAAACTTACACAAAAACAACACTTAGTTTGAGTGGATTCTAGTTACCTAGCTCCACATATACTTTTGTATCAGATGAATATATGATCCAAACATTTGGGTCAGAATCAAATGACTGAACTGTTACACCAACAAACTACAACAACGTAAAAAGAAAAGAAAAGAAAAAAGCCTAACACACAGGTGCTATACAAAGTAATCACTTTTCCATCTATTGCCTCTGATCATACTGATCAGGGTTTCATTTTCTTCACCTGTGAGTTTTGCATCTTTAACAAATACATAAATGAAGTCCAAGCCGCCTCAGATTTCTCTGGCTTCCCTTTCTGTATGTATTTTATTCTATTGAGAGGGAAAACTGATATCATTTATATAATCCAATACATAACACTTTGACTATCTGGTCTTATCCAAAGACAGCAACAGACTTTTTGGCATACAAGAGACACAGATGGCCATAGTGAATTTATTTATATTTTAATTTTTAAATTGATTGACTTTACTGGGTTTTAAATCCATGTCTTGATTCAAGAAGATGACTATGTACGCCATCCTTAGATCTGAACTTGATTGTCTGAGAAGGAAGGAAAGATTTGAACATTTTTCAATGTTCCTGGTTTTCACAATTCCCTGTATGACATGTTTATGAAAACATAAGCTTTTTTAATGTTTTCATGATATGAAGCGCTTTGAACTGCTGTGTTGCTGAAATGTGCTGCACAAATGAGCTCGATTGACTGATGAAGTAGTTTTGCAAAGTATTGTAATGTCAAACTTTAACTTAAAATAAATAAACCTCTTGGATCTTTCATAGCGACACAGTCGGTTCTTGTCTGATTGAGTTAGAGATGCATCAGCGGCTGATTCTAATTAAAGCACAGCTATTGTAAACGGCAGGGGACAAAATGTCTTACTTTTTAATTAACTCTATTGGTTTTATACATAGAAAACTGAAAACACACAGCTTGTCAGGTTGAGTAGATGTACATGTCATAGAACGATCACGGCAGCTTTATCACAGTCTGCTGTCATTACATTGTGTTCTCTATGATAAACAGAAAGATTGGAGCCATCATAGGAAATCACTGTGAGTCACTGATTTTAATGAAAATGTTTCTACTTTTTTTTTTATCTACTTTTTAAACTATTCATTTGTTGTATTTACAGGATAGCCAGTTTAAATGACTTGGAAATAAACTGTTTTTGTTTTGTTTTTTGTTTGTTTTTTTAACACTGCATATTTCCAATTCATGAGGATGGGACACAGAGCAAAAGGAAATGGTAATATTTAATTATTTAATCACTTACTATATTAAGTGATCCACAGAGCCACTTGTGGCAGCTGCAAGTCTCAGACCTCTGGTGCAGAAGATGAAGGCTGTGCTTCTGTCTCAACATGCAAAACCTTCATTTCATTTTAATATTAAAGTAAAACTGTGAAGGTATAAGAATGAAATTGATCCAAGGGACCAATTAGTTATACTTCCTGTGCCAGCGCATACGATCATAAAAAATTGAGTTAGTCTTATCTCTTCAGTACTGGGGTCATAAATGGGCCAGGACCAAGTCTACAGAATCATTCCACACATTCACTCCATGTTGCTTTGTGTTGTTTTGTTTCTCTTCATTTCATCTGAAGTCATTTCTTCTGTCTCAGGAACAAAACCAGTCTTTTCATTGCTGCTTCTGTTGTTGGAGGCATTTCACAACAAAGCGCATCGCCCTCTTCAATAATGCTGAAAGAGATTTTGCAAAAATATTTTCAGTTTTTTTTTCTCGGGGTTTAGCTCCCTCATGTTTATTTTCTGCTTTTCTCGTATTTCTTTATTACTTGGTTGACTCACTTTTCTGCTGACCCTGCCTTCATCCCAACGCTTTTAACAAGAGTCTTTGAAATAATCAGCATTGTGATCTGATCTGAATTGTTCCTGGTTAGGGGTCACACAGGGGTCGCCTGGGATAGACACGTTTGGATTTTAAGCAGCACAATTCCTGTTTAAAAGGCCACAGTGATGATTACCTGAAGCACCGTTAAAGCTCACTGCGCGTTGGAGTAAGTACATCTTAGAGCAGAGAAATTGAACCCTTAATGCTAAACGGTTGTGTTTGCTTTAAACATCGCTATGGAAACATTAACCTGCCAGAGCTTGGAAATAAATTCAGGAACAGCATCTCGTTTAAATGAGAGAACTTTATCTTTATCGAGATTTATGGCATTGATGTCATTAATTTACTGGAGATTAATAAATCTTTCTTAGAAGCCCTCGATTTGTGTTTAAGACGTCTGTTTTTGATTGAGCTAATGTGATAAAGGATTTCAGGTTTTCTTTACCTATATTCTGTAATTATTCAAATTGCAAATATATATAAAGTGATGAATCTCTTTTTAAGATGACTGCCAAGAAATATTGCATATTTACACAATATTCAAATTTTTGGTCTTGTTTTAGTAATATCAGTCAATCAATCAATTTTATTTGTACAGCACATTTCAGGAACAAAGCAGTTCAAAGTGCTTTACATAATAAATACACAACAAAGTCTACAGTAATGGAGGGCCACTCTTCCTCCATGCACCAGCGCAGGTAACAGGAAGTAGATTTAAAGAGCTCACAGCAGATGACCTTCTTTGTTGCAGTCCCGCCCACGCCCATCGCCCCGCCCCAGCTCCTGCGAGCGGGCCCCACCTACCTGATCATCCAGCTCAACACCAACTCCATTGTTGGAGATGGACCTGTCATCCGGCGGGAGATTCAGTACCGGGCCAGCCAGTCCACCTGGAAGGAGACCCATGTGGTGGGCTCGCTCACCTACAAGGTCTGGCACCTGGAGCCAGACACAGAGTACTACATCAGCGTTCTGCTGACCCGACCCGGGGAGGGAGGCACCGGAGCGCCGGGACCACCGCTGGTCAGCCGGACCAAGTGTGCAGGTACGTGCAATCACAGTGGATGCTTTTTCACAAATAAAAATATGAACACTGTGGGGGTGGTTGTCTTCAACCCCCTTTATTCTGATGCACCTACTTAGAAACCTAGAGCTCACCTTTTCTGTGTTGCCTAACAAAAGAGTTCTGTTCTGAAGGACTGCAATGGGAGAATCCGTTGGCACCGGTTAATTGTGTCTTACAGTAATAAGGCACAGTTGTGGCTGCATCATGCTGTATCGAAACTTTTTTCAGCAGGAAACAGTGAAGTTGATGACCAAATGTGAAAAAGTTTCAAAGGTATTAAAACTATAAAGGGGCAGAATTATGTATTTTCCTTACCTTTAGTTGTTATAAAAATGCTATATATCAAATATGACTTCAAATAAAACCATCCAACTATTCATCCATCATCTACTTTTACAGGGGTTTTTTAATGCGGGAACAACATCATAACGTGATTTAAAATTAAACAAATTCTTACTTAACAACAGATGGCTAGGTTGTGTTTGCTGTCGTTGTGTTGCAAAGGTGTCTAAGTCGTCCTAACAATTAATCATTTAATGATTTCTATGTGGACAACACAAAGGAGATGGAACAGTCAAAGTCTTCCATCTTTCTCCCGGTGTTTCAAAAAGCAGACCACCAAGGTCAAAATGTTTTCTACCTTTTTGCTTCATGTCACGCCAGCAGAGCCGCCTAACGATAGCTCATCGGTCTTTCAACCACATTGCTGCTCATTTTTGGTAAAAAGGCCGGCCAGACGCTCTTTCAATCAGACCTGTCACCTGCCACCGTGTTTGATCCGGTCACGTCGGCGCCTCCACTCAGCCACATCCTGTCAGCTCCCATCCCTCACGTCTGATGCTTTCTGCCTCGAGTTAAAGCAGAAGACAGCGGAGGCTATGTGACACCACCGGCATGGATTGGTTTTCTTCTCGGACTCTCGTTGAGCTTGACGTTTCAGATGTTCCTCAGTCCCATCCAATTTTTGTCATTAACTGACGGCCATTCTCAGAGCTAAAAGTTAAATGTATTCTTTAGAGTGACTAAAAATGTTCAATCTGATCATTATGAAACATTCAGCCTGTACTTCAGAATTTGTTGTCAAAGCTGTAATAACCTTGACAAACACTTCTGTAATTATCCAAAGTCCAGTTTCCAATGTTAAAATCTATGTGAAAATAAGAATGTCCTTTTATACAGAAGTCATTTGTAGGCTTACTTAGGGGAAAACAGTAATATAGCCTGGCTATCCTGTGCCATTCTGCTCAGTTAAAATCTCGCTTCACAGCTCAGCCTGGATTTTCTCCCATTTACTTGGATTCTTCACCAATTACATTCTTTTCCTCTATAGGCTTGTTCTAACATTTTAATCAGGTCATGGAGCCAAAATATCAGCAGACATTGAGTCAGTTTTTGATGATTAAATCGCAGCATGAAGAAAGTCGTCCAAACAAGTGTCTCGAGCTCAAAACCCACATGATCTGCTCTTGTTAAGTATGAGTTTGTGCGCTGACAGTCTTTCACATTTTCTAAAAAAAAAAGAAAAGAAACACTCCAGGGAATGCGGACAAGCCTTGGAGATAAAAAGAGCAGATTCACAGGGAGCGTCCCACCCGGTCCACAGTTCTTCCAGTCCTCCTCTCTTTTCTGGTTGCCTGGCTCCCTCTGCCTCTGGGTAATCCCTCTGATTAGACTAATCATGCAGAATGTCGGCGCGGGGCCGGATCGGTCGGGGACAGGACAGAGCCTGCCGGGGCGCGGCTCTAATGATGAGTAATGGCGTCTGAAGCAGAAAGTGAACTCTCTGCTTGTGACAGATCTGATTTTAACTGGATTGTAACAATTGTTAGTTTTTTTTTTTTTTCTGCACCTAAATTTTTGCCTTGAATTTTAATGTGTTTTTTATTTTGAAGGGCGATGCTTCTGGCCGTATCGGCTGTCAGGGCATCAAACTCTTTGGCGTGTTTTGTGCTCTTGGAAAGAGCAGACCTCCTTAAAGTCAGCAAACACTTGAGGGATGTGTCTGTCCTCTCAGAAGTGATTTCTCCTTTTTGACATAGCCTCTTTCATGTGTGTTATTAGCTTGTGATCCATGTCTGGCGACACAGCAGGGCTGCAGCTATTGCCTCTCCAGTGCTGCCCAAGAGTCATCCACATCCCTGTGCTGCCCTGCCATTCCAAGGGCATTTCGTTCAAATTTCTCTATTTGGTACCGCTGAAGTACTCGAGGACATTCAGGCCAAGCTGCTGGACAGAAATCCCCTCATTAATGCTTGAAAGTGGACATTTAGCTCGACATGCACATGTGTAATTGTAATGTTCACACTTGACAGCTGTAATTAGGCTTTGTCCGTTTAGACGTGCCAAACAACCTTCTCCTGTCAAACTATATTCATTTAACAAGTTGGGAATCTGCCGTTCTGTGTTACTCTGTGACACATTTTTACCCATCTGTAGGCACAAAATCTGAGTTCATAACGTCTGCTGTAGGTTTCTGCCTCCTATTGCTTGTTATTTTTTCCAATTTTATCAAACACAAGAGAAGGTAGAAACATACTTTTAGATTTTTCTGTGCTTTTAAAATTTTTGTCTGGGATGAAAATTAGCATTTTCCTTTCCCAGACTCAGTGAATTATGTTAAAAAATGGTCATTAAAAATGCTGAAGTCTGATGCATAAATTTATTTAATTGCTCATTATTTTGTAAAGACTTTGAATTAAACAGGAAACATTTGTAAAATGAGATGATAAAAGCTTTGGAAATGTGTTGATGCTGACATTAGCGTTGGGGACGTCTGTGCCGCTGCAACGTGTTTAGCATTGAGATGCTGTTTTAACCTATCAGTAAAGCTATGCAAGCCTAGCTCCTTTTAGCACAACTTAAACACAATTATAGTCCTTTCTAGCATCCAATCAGATTGGTTTTTGAAGCAAACAGTGGCAAGAGAATCGATTTTGTTGACTGTTGTTGTAGTTAACCCTAACTCTAACCCTACCAGAAACATGTTTTGGATCCTTGTATGTAAAAAAAAAATAAATAAAAAGTGTCAAAATTTCTGGCCCTATTCATAACCTAACCCTGCCTAAAACTTCTCCATATGTTCATTTCTGCTGGGTTGAGTGATTTTTATGAAGCTGTTTGTTCTCTGATTTTCCCCATAAACCTCACAGGACTTTATAGAACAGCTGGATTTTTACTGCGACTAAGTGACAAAGACTTTTTATCAAGTAGGAGATTTAAATTGACAATGGGTTGACCTATATAATATATTTAAAGATAAAGTCAAAGGTGCTTCATTGTATTTATTAAGAATATTTCTCCCTCCTCATGTGTCGGTGGACTCTATCCTATGAAATCCCATTGAAATGTGCTGCAGTTTGCACTTCCTACATGATTAAATCTGAAACTTTTGATTTCCTGTAACCACTTTTACAAGGCCATGTACGACCGTATCACATAAGCTCAATGCATTTTCATGTAATACATGATTAATAATGTCTCTGCTTCATGTCACTGTCAGAGCCCATGCGTGCCTTGCGGGGCCTCACAGCCACAGAGATCCAGCCGCGTCTTTTGGCCCTTCAGTGGGAGCCGCTGGGGTACAACCTGACACGCTGCCACACGTACACGCTGTACCTCTGCTACCGCTACTCCATGCCAACGGGGAGCAGTGGGGGCAACAACGCCACTGTAAGGGAGTGCCTGTCAGTGGACCGCAACACCTCCCACTTCACCCTCAGAGACCTGCCACCCTTCCGGGCGGTTCATGTGAGGCTGGCGCTGGCCAACCCAGAGGGCAAGAAAGAGAGCCGGGAGGTCACATTTCAGACAGAGGAGGACAGTGAGTGGGAGTTTAATTGTTCTCACTGTATGCTAACAAGTGCTACCCAATTGTATAGAAGGCACATGTTTTTTTTGTGTGTGTGTGTGTGCGTGTGTGCGTGTGTGTGCAGTGAGGCTTGGTGTTGTCAGGGAGACTTAGCTTCACAACTTCTTACAGTTGTAGTTGTTCCTTTATGCTCCGATGATTATTATGCAAAAATAATCCGGGCTTTTAGTTGTGTAGAGCAAGCAAAAAAAAAAACCAAACAAACACAAATATTGACTAAAAAGAAAAGCTGGATCAGCATAACTAAACGGAAGATCAGCCCTTTAAATGGAGACTAGTGAAGCATTCATAAGCTCAGTGTATTGCCAAGAGCAAAATGCTGTAATGATTTTGCTTATCTTTCTAATATTTTCCTGTGGACTTCAGCAGATTATGTGCAGTCTAATGCAAATTTTCCATGGATGAAGACTCAGAAGGTCAAAATCTTGTTGTTATGTAAAATGGGTGAGACATTCCCATGTAACTGAATATGACTTAGGAATATTTGTAGTATTGTCAAGAAAGTTGGAGAAATTGATCCTCAGGATTTGTAGCTGGTAGCATTTCATCATCCCTTCTTATTTACATGCATTTGAACATCTAAGCATAAAAGGAAGACAGTCACTGTCCAATCTCACTCTAATTGTCCTTTCCTATACACTGTATGCCTTAATAACTGTGAGAAATTGATTTCTTGAAACTGAACTCTTTACAGACCATTTCTTCAATATATTGCCTATTGGGCTCAACTATCAAATGCCACTTTTTTCACCTTGTGCAAAACACAGCAAAAAAAAAAAAAAGTCTAACAAGAACCCCTGTTAAACATGGGTCACAGTTTGGGTCACAGGGCAACAGGTTCAGGAATAACACCCAGACACTGATCTCTCCAACGAGATCCTACGTTCTGGGGGACCCAAAGTATAGCTAGGCCAAACAGGAGACACTATCCACCCAGTGTCTCCTTGACAACGTCCAAAAGGAGACACTCATGATCCATCTTGATCAATTCTTTGAACAAACTAAACTTTCAATGCCGAGAAGCAGTCTCTTTACTTTAGGCTCCCCTGAATTACAGAGATCCTCATCCTTTGTATAAAGCTGAGTCCAGCCACATTACGGAGGAAACACAGTTTGGCTGTTTCCAGGATCTTGTTTCTTTGCATTTTTGGCACAAAGTCCAGCTCTTTTCTAGACTTGCACTGGATGCTAACATGGGTGTTTCCAGTCATTCGTTAAGAGACTGGGATGAGACTCATTTCCCAACCAGGAAAAGGAATACTGCTGCCTCTGGCCAGAGGTCTCTCTATGGGAAGGAGTTTAAGTACATTACTGTCTTGTTTGGGAGGGATGAGATGGATGGACTGATTTGGAACTTGGCTGCAGTAATGGGGATCCTGCCAGAGCCTTCCCTTGTAAAGAAAGAGCTGAAGCAAGAAGCAAAGTTGTATTTGGAAATGTTGATTTTAATCAACACTCACAGTCCAGTCTCATTGAGGTTGAACTATTTCGCATGAACGTAAAAACTTTGCATATCTAGAAGCTGGTGGAGATTTAGCCCAAAACAGAAAACATGTTGCTGAGTGTGCAGGGAAAGGTATGTTTCAATACTATGCCACATTTAGGAGCCACTCTGTGAAATCAGTCACAGAAATAAATAACAGATGGAAGTTTGTTTTTCTAATGTGACCAAATAGGAAAAGGTAAGTCAGGTAGAAAACTACCAAGTCCTGGAGTAGTATAGTTATTAATGTATTTGAAGAGTAAATGATCTTATTTGTCAGGCTCCACGGTAAATTGATTCAGTGTATTCATTTAGTATTATTCCACAAAGGATAGTTATGCTGCCATAATGTAGGCGTCGCGCAACATCAGGAACCAGGATCTCAATACATCCTGATGAATGGGACTGAGCCGGGCCAGTTTTCCTCTGCCCCCTCCCTCTCCTCTTTCCTTTCTCACCTTTGTGTCTTCTTTCTCTTTCTCCTTTATTTTTCTCTGTCAAAAGCGTTTGCACCCACTAGCATGCCCACACAACACTCCATTTACTCGAGACTGTTTGTTTCAGCCGAGGCTGTTTATTTTGTCTCACTTTAGTTCCTGGGGGAATCGCTCCAGAGTCTTTAACCTCCACTCCACTCGATGACATGATCTTCCTCAAGTGGGAGGAGCCTGTCGAGCCCAACGGTCTCATCACACAGTATGAGGTAAGATATGAGGTTTGTTTTTGCTTTGACCTGTTGCAGAACCCACTTTCACACATCATTAAATTTGCAGTACATTTCCATACTAATAAAGCAGAGGCTGTAAATACGTAGGAGAACAAACTTCCAAAAAATTGAAAAACAGCCAAAAACACTGAGTTTCTTTAAATCCAAACTAAAAACCCACCTGTTTAGTGTTTCCTTTGGAACGATAATGAACGAAACGCCGACCAACATTTTGATGTGTTATGATGACTTTGTGTTTTTGTGTCTTTATGATGTAAAGCACTTTGAACTGCCTTGTTGCTGAAATGTGTAAAGAAATGAAGTTGATTGATTGATTTATTGATTGAGATGGATGTTCCACAAGAGGCCAACGTTAAATGTCATTACTGACAATCAGGGCTTACCATCCAGCCTTCAGGATAAGAAGCTAACATCTTGCTGGACACAAACTGAAGTCTGTATGACAGAGACTGTTTCTGTCCTGAGGCTGCATCTGATGAACAAACACCTAACAGCCTGAGTAGCCAGGCTGTTTGATTTTGTCATAATTCTTTTTCCTTTCTTTATAATAACAATGGCTACAAATATATTTACATATTGTTCCTTCATCCTTATTTTATTTCCCTTGTAGTTTATTTATTTATATTGTAGTATAAATATATATTGTGTTATAATTATAGTAGTGGCGAGACTCGTTAATTGCAGCGTCTGTAATGAATTAATTGTGATTAATTGCATTTTAATAAAATTGTGTATCGACAAAATAAGCTACATTTTAATTAAAAAATCCCTTTTGCTGCTAGATTTTTTGAATAAATAGGCATGGAAACTGAAGAAAAAATATACTTGTTTCTAATTTATGATTATTCAGATTCTTCAGCCATCACATTGGTGCAAAATGTTCTTCTATCCATTCAACTTTTCAGTGTTTCAGGAATTCCTGATCATTCACAACCCTTCTGTAGAAATGTGAAGATTAGCACTAGCGCCTGTGCTGCTGCTACTTGTTTAGCATTGAAGTCCTATTTTAGGCTTCACTGACAGGCTAACTTCTTTTAGCACAACTTTAACACAACGATAGCCTTTTCCTGCATCCAATCAGATCGGTTCTTGAAGCAAGCTGTAACCCCCAGTGGGCTGAGAGAAGCGTCTTTGTGTTGTTTGCAGATTTCGCTTGTGCATCAGATTTCCGGGCCTACCAAAAACAAGAGGATACAAAATTTCATTCCTGATTAATAATTAATGTCTTGCTGCTGTGAGCGCCTGAAAAAAAAAAAAAAGTCTAATTGTCTGTGCCATCGTCTTGGCAGATAAATCAGATTCTGTTTTTTTTGTTTTTTTTTTGTTTTTTTTTAAAATCTGGTGGTCTCTGACCTACCAGAGACCAATGTAGTTTGGGCTTCCAGCTATGAAGCCTCATTATTGATGACAGTCTCAGAGGCATTCAAGAGAGAAATTAGTACCACAAACACACAGTGAGTGATGGTGTGACTGGTTCAACACAGATGAGCTGCACTTGCTTGGAAGGTTCAGACTGAACAAAAAACACAAAGAGTTGACGGAATAAAAGACGGCAGTGAAACGTGATTGAACATTGTGATTGAAAGACTTGACAAGCTGACTAGGCTTGGCGCAGAGTTTAAAAAACATCTTCTCAGTGGGATCCATCAGCAATGTTTTATAAATATTCTTGATGTCAATGTAGTGCGTAAAAATATTTTTTTCTGTGCACAAAAAGAAATTACTGACAATCTAAATAGGAAAGTCCTGTACATTGTCATGTTTCGATCCAGCAGTAAATCCTCACTGTATGCCAGAATGAACTTGATAAACACTGATAATTCACATTTAATAGTGTTTGAAAGGATGCTTGTTAGTGTCTGGTTGTGAAGAAGTTCTGGTGTTCCCCTCTTGGGTGCAGCTGATTGGACCCAACCAAAACAGTTTTTAGAACAACTGCGATGGACTGTCACCAGCTCATAGTTCAGCTCATTCTCCCTACATTAAATAAATATTTTAAACATACAGAAATCCCTAAAGCTTGGAAGTTGTTGATGACAACCCAGTCTTTAAAGCTGTGAAATATCTAATTACTGTGAGTTACCAGCTATTAGAAATAGCCAGAAAAACATGGTTGTCAGGTTTTTTGTGGCGCAAGTGAGCTAGCCACTTCTCAAATGCTGAGAAGTGACCAGAACCATGAAATAGAACCAGCTGCAGTATTCAGGCTTTGAACTCTCTAATTTTTCGAAGTAAACGCTTCAACCAAAACAATTTGCTAATTTCTTTTGGTTGAATTTACCCAGAATCAGGAATGGCTGGTATAAGTGGGCTAGTAGGGCTAAGCCAGGGGTGTTAAACTCCAGTCCTCGAGGACTGCAGTTTTTCGATGTGCCACAGGTACAAAACACAGGAATGAAATGGCTTAATTACCTCCTCCTTGTGTAGATAAGTTCTCCAGAGCCTTGCTAATGACCTAATTATTCTATTCAGGTGGTGCAGCAGAGGCACATCTAAAAGTTGCAGGACACCAGCCCCTGAGAACTGGATGTTGACACCCCTGGGCTAAGCCCTCCCTGACATTTACAATGAAGTTGTTAAAATAAACAACTTAAAAATAACTACCTAAAAATAATACATTTTATAAATAATGTATCACATTTTGTTAAATTTTCAGCAAACCTAGTGTCAAATCGCCTGGGGAAAATCCCGGGGTCGTTCCGAAGGGCTGACTTCTGACAGCCCCGTTCAGTGATACTGTCTCTCACGGCTCAGAAAGATTGACAGGGTCTAGCCACACCCCCTCGGTTAGCTCATAAAAGTACAACTATACATTTATGCTCAACCCAGGGCGAGCATAAACGAGGTGGATTATTTAACCTTTTTGCATCCCAGAAAAGTCGTTGGAGTGAGTTTTTCTTTAAAGAAGGCCTCATTTAAAAATATATTGTATCCTGTTTTATTTTACCAGTGTGATTGTGTTCAGTGTTGGGACATTAATGCAGGGGAATTAATTTGGACACCTGCAGAGGCTCTAAGCAATTGGTCTTTGGTATGTTTCCATTGTTTTTTATGGTTGTCTATAGCAGGTTTTCTCCTTATTTTTCAAATTGGATGGGTCTCAAATTGGAATTTGAAAAACTAAAAGAAAAAAAAAAGAATACAAAAATAATATATAAAGTGAATGCCCTTCACTGTAGTCTGCTTCCTGTTTCTGGAGCAGTCTCCGGTGCATTTGGCGTTCACACCACAGAGTTCATTTCAGTCGAACCCAGACCTGGATTTGTAGGCGGACTACAGTTTGGGAGTCCAACTGTACATTTTATTATGAGTTTTCAATAATAATTAGAAGAAAAATTCACAAATATAAATTAATTTAGTTATCTGCATCACACAGCCACATTTCCTTACAGAAGACAGAGTAGATTTTGGATAATGATCTCCCAAGTGGGTACAGAACGTGTATAGTCAATATGAACCCACCTATTTACTATGAGTGTACAAAATGTTCTGTGGAGAATGATTTCTCGTCATACTCCACAAAAGTCAGGTACAAAATTACAAATAGGAAACTTCTGTTCAAAATTCCTGGCCATGTTAATTTCCTACATGTTTCGCAGGTTTTAAAATTTCATCCCGTCTGCCATGGAGATCACTGCTTCGACTGGAACCAATATTCCCTTATTCCCTCTGGAGCTCTTTGCAGTCATTTGTTACGGCTACTTTAAGCATAAGATAGAGGAGACTATTAGACCATACTGTCCCAAAAATGTGTCTAGAAGGTAATTGGTGCCTGTTTTAATGAGGGATGGAAGCCGTCTAACTGGAGAAGCAGGTCTTAAAGGCTCGCCAGTTGTGATTCAGCTGGCAGGGAGTGACAAAAAGGTTTGCAGTATCTGTTATATAGGTGGGCAGCTCAATAATATTGATGCAGAGTCAGTGTCAATATGGGATCGATACTACTGTGGTGAGATCGATATTTTAGTTTCAGATTCTCTTCTTGAAATTGTATTTTATTTTTTGTTGTAGGCTCTCAGCTGCACCTCAGAAAAGATTCTGCTTTTATTCTCATTTGGTGCTTTATTTAGAAAAAAATCACACAAATCATTTTATTAATAAAGTATCTTGTAGATGGCTACAAATTTTGTCCAAATTCCATCTTGTTTGAATAAAATTAATTCTAAGAAAAAAACTAAAAAAAAAATTGTTGGTATGTCAAGTAAGTGTCAATGTTGATATCGATATTTGTATCTGTATCGATATCAATATCAGCGATACATGCCCTGTATTTACTTTGTATGAACCAAAAATGTGCATGTCTCTAGTTTCTGTGGCTGAAAAAAACAAATTCTCAATGGGGTCATCATCAAGAACTTAGGAAGTTCTAAAAAGAATTTTCAGATTTTTCCATGATTGTAAAAGGAGTTGGTCATATATTTGGAGTCATGCAAGTATTGAAATATTTCCTTTTGTCACATGGCTAAGCTGAAATGATCTCTCCAGTACATTTAATGGCCAACCAAGCACATGCCTTTTTTTTATTTGAAAAATAGTCTGATGAATATTTTATGAACATTTCTTTCAGAATCAGCTTGGAAAAACAAATGAGGCGTCATGTTATTTATAGCGTGATTATTCTTTAATCAGTTTTGTTTGTTCCTGTTCTCTTTTCCTGTCTGTTTATCGTTTGCAGATCAGCTACCAGAGCATTGAATCCTCTGACCCGGGCATCAATGTTCCCGGTCCTCGCCGCACAGTCTCCAAGCTGAGGAATGAAACCTACCACATGTTCTCGGGCCTGCACCCCGGAACCACTTACCTGGTCTTTGTCCGCGCTCGCACGGCTAAAGGCTTCGGCCAGACCGCTCTCACAGAGATCACTACCAACATATCTGGTGAGCCTGCAGTGAGGCTGATAGATGTCCTGTGTGTAACCCCAAAAGATGATTCTCATCAATAATGAAACAAGAAGACCTTTTTGAGATTTAATATTCCAGTCTGTAGTAAACAGTATCCAAGAAACCCCCACCCCCTGAAAAAAACCTATTCAACATTTCTCACCAGCAGAAATGACTGAGTGAGAGCTTTTCTTTTTTCTTCTTCAAAAAGAACAAAATTGATTTCCTCATATAGTTTTAAATGATACAAATTGTCCTCATTCATGCACAGACGAAACGGCTTTCAGATGCACACTCGCTTTATTGGACAGAAAACAAATTATAGCTAACTACAAATGTTCAGAATGGGTAGTTTGAGGGAAAAACGGCTTTGTTTTCTGTTCTCCCATTGAAAGGCCCCAAACAACAGAACAGAAATTAGAGGCTAAGACTGCAGATATGGAATGGCTGTGAAAACATTCCACCTCTTAATGTGAGTCGGTGAATTCTGTCCATTAAATGTGTTTAGGCTGAGACATTACTGGGATGTATTTGCATTAAATCATGTGGAGGCTGCAGAGAATTGCTTGTGTTAGTCTGAGCAATGAGAATCCTTCCCACTTTTTTAGAGTCGCTCTGTGGTTTCAGCTCGGCAGTTGTTAATTACCACTTTTTAAAATCACAGCTCTGATGAGACTCACATGGGGTTTTTACCATGAAACATGTTTTTGTCTTACATGTGAACCTCAAGTGCATCTTCCATGTCGTATGTGGTTTTCATATGGGATTTTTCTGTCAGGAAACATATGGAAGAAAACCAAGCAGAGCTGAAGAACAAGAAACGAATGAAAAAACAAACAAACTACGAAACAAGAACAAAATACATGGACTTCATGAAAATGTGTCTGTGTTCGTTAAACACGGACAAAAGAGTTTTTGATATCTGGCTTCGATAGAAAGAAAGAGTTGACAAAAGACTGTTAGAACATTAAGAATTAGTTCAGTAAGAGCTCCAGTTTAAGCTAACCCAGCAGGTCCGTAAAGAACTAAAAGAAACTAAAAGAAACTAAAAGGAAAGTAGATCCGCTCCATTTTGGTAGCAAGGATGAGAAATACATAGCTGGAATATTATACTTATTATAGTGAACAGAATACACATACGCACACACACATGCACACGCACACTGGTCCTGTGGATCTCAACTGTTTATGTGTTTATTGGTGGCAGAATTACAAAAACATTCACCTCTTCCATTTCACCCTGAGCTTGTACGTTGTTCTCATGGCTACGGCTCTTTACTTCACTACACACTTCCAATTAATTTACAATCTGTAATAAAGTGAGGAAAATTCCACCTCAGAGCTCCCAGAGTTTTGCTGAGGTTGTGCAACTTTGACATAAATCCTAATTATGTTTAAAAGCCTCTTGTTTTCTGTGTAGCCGGCTGCTGCTTCCCGTCAGCAGACAATGGCAGCGTGTGGGAGGTCTACTGGTACACAAGGGATCCGTTTGAGTAATGAAAAGAGATCGCGCTCCGGCTTCTTTCATACGCAGCTGGAAAAAAAGAAAAGACTAAAATATCTCGGCAAAAATCTTAAAAACATTAAAATCGACAAGGTTTCGGGGCTTCATGTGGAATGTATTTCTGTAGTGTGCATATCTTTGACGTGTCTTTCTAAAGTGTGTGTGTGTGTGTGTTTTTCTCCAGCCCCTGTGTTCGACTATGAAGACATCCCGTCTCCGCTGAGCGAGTCAGAGAGCACCATCACCGTGCTGCTACGCCCTGCCTTGGGGAGGGGGGCGCCTGTCAGGTACGGCTAATAAATGCTCCTCAGCTACGCCACCGCTCAATCACTGCTGCTCTGCACGGGTATTTATAGCTGCAGTCACAAAGAGCTCTGTGGGGCATCGGGAAATGGTTCGTTAGGCTCTGAATGCAGCAGACGCACTTCAAAAGCAAACGGTGCCATGTTATGCTAACCTTTCTCGTCTAGTAGACCCAGCTTCCATTTCTTTGGTTAAAAGGCTTAAGGAGGACATATATATCTTTTGTACCCCTTTTATAAATATGGATTTAATTAGAACAGTCGTTAAATACAGTTGAACCCAGAACTCTACATACACTCTTCATGAAGTTAAATCATACTAAACTTCTCTTGTTTTTGGACAGTTACAATTATTTCTATTTGCTAAATTCTGCAATAGTAAGAGAAAGAATGCCAGCTTTATTAATTCATGTCTTCTAAATCAGAAGTTTACATGCAGAATGATTGCGGTTTCTTAAACCAGCGAGGGAAAGACCAGATGATGATTAATGGCTGACATGGACGATGAAGAGAGAGACATGGAAGGGACAAAGCGCAGGCAGCCGTGGCAAAGTGGTCAGCGTTTATTTCCAGACAAAATAACAATCTGGTCATGAGCAACTAGCATGAACAGGAACTAACCAAACACAACAAGTAACAAACAAAAACCCTGCAAGGAACAAAAGCCAAACAGGAACTTAAATCGCACAGGAGACAGGTGAGCAGGACAACTAATGAGGGAACACAGGTGGAAAAACATGAGCTGGATTTACAGGAACAAAAAGGCTGAGCTAGCGAGAACTGAAAGACAGACTTAACTATGATTAAAAGTAAATACAAGACAACTAGAATAAAACATGGACTACAGCTAAAAACCGGAAGAAAACTGAAGAGACTAAGAAACCAAAACATGGGTCCATTTCAGCAACGAAGCAGTTGAAAGTGCCTTAGATCATAAAAACACAAAATTCAGTCATAAAACACACCATACAGTCAACAATTGAGAAAACATCAAATATGTTGATCAATGTTTCATCTATTATGTCTTTTTAGTCTTGATTTAAAGGAACTCAGTGTTTCAGCTGTTTAGCAGTTTTCTGGCAGTTTGTTCCAGATCTGTGGTTAAAAGAAGCTGAACGCTTCTTCTCTGTGTCTTAAAGACGCTCTGGTTGTTGTGATGGCTGGAAAGTTCATCTTAAGTGATACTCCTGCTGTGTGTAGGGTGTTGAATGAAACATGTAGGCAACCAGGAAGTGAGGTAACATGAGAGACAAAGTGTTTGGATCCATTCGTTTTACATCTTTTTGGTTATTTTAGTTCACATCTTACTCACATGTTTTTAGAAGGTACATGAAACTCCATAAAGAGCAGACATGGGAACAGAGGGTCTATTTCCTCTCCTTAACTTTGGATCTTGGCAGCTCAGATGATGGGATGTTGTTTTATAAACAAACCCTGTTTGTTCACACAGTAGCTGGAATGACAGGAAACTAGTAACTAAGTAGTTGATTCTTAAAGGAAAATGACTAAAAAGAAAAGAATAATGTATGTATACAGGTGCACATCACATTTTTTAGCATTTTTATTTGTGGTGAAACTTCAAAAAGCAAACTCCCCACAAAATACACAGAAGTTTTTTGACATAAAGTCATACAAATGTGAAAAAGTACTTTTACAACGGGCTGGAAATGGTGTCGGTGAAAAGTAAATGGTTCCAGGGTTTATCATTCCAATACTGAAAAAAGTGAATAAATCTTGTAACTTGGCTCCCTCAGTCACTGCCTCACACTGCTCTGAACTGACAAACTACTAATCATATGCTGACAGCTGCTGGTTGCTGTTTCCCTGTAACTGGCATCCGAATCCAATTTTAGCCTAAATGTCGGCTTTAGACAAATCTGATCCACCGCATCTTAATGAAACAGCATTTCTCCAGGAAATAAGGAAGAATGGGAGCTGATTCAATCTGCAGTGTGCTGAGGTTCTGTCACATAGGACAGCATGGTTCTGTCAGGGTGACCAAGCGTTAAAGCCTCTGCTTACTGGACCAGTTTCATGTAGTGAGTATAAAATAAATCCAGACATTGTGATACAGTAAATAGTAAAGGTATTGTGTTCTGTTTTTGTTGTTCATCTTTCAGCAAAATCAGTAGCTAAAAATATGAAAGATTAAGACAGAGACCCAATTTCAAGGCGCCAAATTGCAACGGCAAATGTGGCTATGATATCATGTTGGAAGCTTGTCAAAGACAGTCTTAAAAATTGAAAAAGGAAATAAAACTTTGGGGCCCTTAGCTCCTGCCCCTGTAAGTCCAGATAGTAACTGTAGAGGTCTGATCTGTCTCTCTCAGTGCCTACCAGGTGGTGGTGGTGGAGGAGGACGGCTCCCGCCGGGTGAGGAGGAGAGAGCTGGGCACAGTCGACTGCTTCCCTACGGCTAACTCCCACAGCGAGGCGCAGGCCAAAGGGGCCCCGCATTACTACACAGCTGAACTGGCCCCCAGCAGTCTGCCCGAGGCCACGCCTTTCACTGTGGGGGACAACCACACCTACAACGGCTACTGGAACAGTCCTTTAGACCCTACCAAGAACTACCTCATCTACTTCCAGGCTACCAGCAACTTCAAAGGGGTAGGAACCATTACCCATAAGCCCTTTGGTCCACTCCAATGGTTTGTCTCAGCAACCTTTACTGCCGGTTCAGGTTAGAGCCTGACTGACTGGAGGTCAATGGGCAGGAAGACACAAAGAGGAAGTAGAATAGCGTGAGATCTGCCATGTTTGAGTTTTGTTCTTAATGATGACTGACTCATCATTTCTGAATGAAACATTATCTGGCCCCTGAAAAAACTTTATTATTAAAGGCTTTAAATATTTAACATTATACATAATCCACACATACATACATATGTGAGGCCAATATGGCCCACACTCCGTTTTTAACACAAGGGGGAGCAAACAACTCAAAGAACCCAAACAACAGAAAATTCAGGTGCAAGGTATTTTAATTAAAAAAAAGTCACAAGTAGCGGCACCATAAAAAACACTTTATAAAATCCAATGTCCAATAAAAGTCACCAGTTGAAGGCCACAGGTTAGGATCCGCTTATTTTCTTGTTCGTGGCGTTGATCTATGTGCAGCGCACACTCTTGTCTGCAGCCGGCCGCACAGCGCTCCAGCACCGCTGCACTCTTTGGCGTGCCACGCCCCCTTCCGTTCCGGTCCAACTAAAAGAAAAGAACAGGAAAGCGCCAGCATCCCCGTACCAGAACTCCGTAGAAAGACGTGCTTCTTGCCAGCACTCTGCAGGATCGGTTCGATCGGGATGGAACTCTACTGACAGGCGCGGGCAGAGGTTACCCTCTGCCCTGATCCTCTGTACTGGGCCGTCTATGTCCAACTCTCAGTCGCTTGCGCTGGATGAGCGGTTTCCATCTGCTCCCCGCAGCGTGTCAGTTCCCGTGGCTGCAAAATCAGTCCTCTTCCCTCTTCCAATAAGCTCCTTTTATTTTGGCTCTAATCAGCCTCTGCTGACACCTGTCCAGGTGGCCAATTAGTGCGCCCCGCCTCCAGAGACAACCACCCTCAGTCCAAGGCGTTTGCATTGTCCAAGGGGAAAAGAAAAAAAAAGAAAACAAACCCAAAACACTCTATACATGCAAAGCAAACAACAAAGCAATAATCAACCATAAAAGAAAAAACAAACATTTTCCCCTGTACAACACATACATGCACGCACACACGCACGCACACGCAGACATACTTCATAATTAGGCACCACTTTGTATTTTCCTCACACACTGTCGGGTCTCATAGTGTCTGATTAAAATCTCTCCACTTTGAATGTGATCATCAATTCTCCCATAGCGAAGCATCATTTGTTTTACCTGCACATATTTCCATCTCCTGTATATCTCCTAAAATATATTTGTGTTTTGGGGGACATTAGATTTTGAGTAAGAGTGTGGAGAGAAAACTAATTATTCTGACAATTATCTTGGCTAAATGAGATGTTTCAGACTTAGCGTGGACGCTGAGCCTCCTCCTGAAAACAGTAATTGCTTCCAGCTAATATTCCGTCAGTGGGGCCTGAAAGACGGGTGATTGGTGAATCAAGTTCTTGTATAAAACACAGAAACTGTAACCTCCCTCTTTGTGTCATTCCTGCTGGAGCATTTCCGATTGATCCAAAATATCCATTACTTCAAGGATAACAGCTGCACCTTAGAAAATAACAAATAATTACATTTGCATGTTTTGGTCTTTGGATGTAACATAAACACTTATGTTTTTTTTTTTATCCTGCTCTAGATTGGCGAATTATCTTTATTTGCTTCTTTACGGGGTCTTCACAAAGCAACAGGAGCTAAAAATGTCTCATCAGCACTTTGATCTTACATGCTTTCAAACATCATTAAAATAGCAGCTTGCTTTAGCTCTGGCTAATTAACCTTTATTTCAGATATAAATACCTTCTCTTTATACCAGAGGTTTTTTTCCAAGCTCCGTCAAACGAAGCCGTACGCCGTTTGGATTTTTCTGTTATTTCCATCCAGCACTGTTTGAGGCCGTGACAGTGAAATAATCTGGACTTCTAAATATTCAATATCAAGCTGTCCAAGCTGATGCCATTTGGATTCTAATGTAAATAAACCTTAAAATAATAAGTTTACTTGTGAGTCTTGTTAAACGGTTAAACACTAAAGCTTTACTCCAACTGGTAGGTCTAAAGCGCTGATCTTACAGCTGGCTGGCAGATTATTTTCTGTAGATTTGGACAAAATCTGATCTCATTCACTAAATGTTATAAAAAAAAAATAAAAAAAATTGTGACCTTTTCTGCCTGTGTAAGATGATGTAATGCCTTTTTCCTTTGTTTTGTTTTCTTCATGGAATTAGCCAGAAATGAACAAACTGACTCTTTTCTTATTTTTCCCAAAAGGAGACCAGGATAAATTGTATTCGAATTGCTCGCAAAGGTAAGTCTCATCTATCAGTTCTGAGGTTTTTCTGTTAACAGCAAAATGTAATTATCACCTGCTTTCATTTCAATGGACATTACAAAGAGGCCTGACTGTATGAAATGAGCTGCTGTAAGGCACATGAAAGAGTAGTGGTCTACTCAGGGTAATAAAGATACTGTGTGTGTTTGCGTGTGTGTGTGTGTATGCGTATACATACTTGCTTGCTCAGCAGCTTATTGAAAATGCTTTTTTGTCATAGTTGTTGGTAACAGCCATTATGAATTCAACTTCCTCAAGGTTAAAGAATACAATTTCTTTTTGGTGGCTGCCATAGGAAAAAAAATGTATCAACTTCAGGCTCAAACATACTCAGGCGTAATATTTTGCGAACCATGCAGACTCTACGCCAGGAGTGCCGAAAGTCGGTCGTGGAGGGCAGGCATCTTGCATGTTTCAGTTCTCTCCCTGGTTTAACGCACCTGGATCAAATGAAAGGTTGTTGGTTCTACCAGGGAGAGAACTAAAACGTGCAGGATGCTGGCCCTCGACGACCCCTGCTCTACGCATTCTGTTGTCGGGCGGTGGTGATTTTGTTGTCAAGCGATTGCCTACATTTCTCGACAGATTCCTTCATTTCCCACAAGCCCCAAATTTTCTCCACCACAGCAGCTATCACACCTGTTAGTGCGGCAGTTTTGCTGCTGCGTGTTCGTGTTCTGTTTGCACTGACTCGCAGCATCATACAGAACAGCTTGATATGAACGAAATTTACTTACAATGTCTTAATTGATTAATTGGTCTGCATTGATTCCACTTCAAGTACGCACGAACCTCAGCTAAGTTAGTATATGGGGGGCCTTTACTGACAAACGCCTTATTTTTAAAGCAGTGACTCCAGGAAGCATAAACTTATTTAACTTCTTGTTAAGGCAAGATGTGCTGCAGTGTGTATAAAACATAGAAAAGAAGGCTTAGAGAAACATATTTCATCTCATAAATCCATCTCATCCATCCAGTCAATCAACAGTTGGTGCCTATTTCCACTGGTCAAGGCCAACTTAGAGAAACCAATTAACATAAAAGTTAAATTTGTGGACTGTGGGAGGAGTCTGTAATACCCAGAGAAAACTCACGGACACACAGAGAAAACATGCAGACTCAAAAGAAGAGATTCAAGTCCTGGACCTTGTAGTTGCAAGGCAACCATACCAACTGTGTCACCTCCTCCACCATGCCTAGAAACAAAAGAGAAAAGGGAACAATCTGAACCAAAGGTCAGGAAACAACACCAGAATGATTAGACCAAGGCACAGAGAGCAGAACAAAGGAAAGAACTCCATAATAACTGCAGGTACTAAACAGCAACAGTTAAAGACCCACCAATCACACCAAACTGTGTCTTAATATCTTCATTATTTATTAATTTACTTTTAATTTATTGTCATATTACACTCAAAGACATCATGGTTCCATGTGATAAGTGGTATAACATTCCATCCACACACCGTGGTCTGAATAAGTTTTGATCTCTTCTGACTTGAGCACCTTCTTCTTCATGGACTGTGTCTCTAACATGACGTGTGACTAACTGCAAATAGAACAACCTGCCTTGCTCCTTTGGGTTGGTCTATCACATCACATTCCTGTTAATCTCTCCTGAAACTACTTCCATCAGGACTGTTTTAGGGGAAACGAGACAGATGTTGGATATCTTTGGACCCTGCAGAGGTCAGAGACATGGAGAGCAGGACTCTGGAAAGCTAACACTGAAGCTCAGGTCTCATTTTTCTTAACTGACGCCCTTGAGGTCTCAGAAGGCCTTGAGATTCACAGAGCCAAGATGTTTCCCTTCTTGTCTGTCCTGAGAGACAGGAAGAACCAGAACTGTTTGCCTGAGAGACGGGGTCCTTTAGGACGGCAGTTCAGATAGAGAGGAGGAGGAAAGACAGCAGAGGGAGTTTTTTCATCTATGATTACAACTGAAAAAGGTTTGAAGAACTCCAGAGAAAGATTTCCAAAAAAAAAACACAATTCCACCTGGAGTTCTGCAGCCGTTTAACCTGCATCTGCATACAGAAGACAGCAGTGGGAGGGAGCAGAGGACACGCTGAAATCACATTTGTCTCAAAGGTGCCTCTGAATCTCATCCCGGCTTTTTCCTCGTTCCCTCGCCGCAGCTCGTCTTTTCTTTGCCTTTTTCTTAATGCAGAATCCAGCCGGCATTTGCTGACAATATGTCTATTAGATATTAAATTTCGCTGAAAGCTTTTCCATCCCCCCCACAAGACAGGCTGTCTATTCATGTCGGCTTAACCACTTAAAAAGCGTCAAAATCACATTCTAGTTCATTCAGAACATTTGATGTTTTTGCTTCAAATCCACTTGACAACTCAATGCAATCGCAGCATAGCATAAATTCTCAAGATGTCTCTATTTATTCATGCTTTCCCATAGATATAATAGGCCATACCTCAACAATAAACAAATGTTAAAGTAGCAGAAGCATGCCATTAGCTAAAGCTGCAGTATGTAGCTTTAATAAACAATTTGTTTTTCTTTTTTACGTTTTTCTTAAAATGATCTTTATATCCTGACAATAGAATTTGAGACAGTTAAATGAATCCATAAGCAATTCAGTTGTTCATTTGCAGAATTTGTCATAATCTCTAGAGAGTCTGTATTGGTTTGTGTTGTTCATTATTGCCAGATTATGCCACCAGGAATAAATGAACTCATTTTGTGTAGAATCTTATTTTTCCATTAAAAACTGAATTCAACCTTCTGCAGCTGCCATTTTAAAGCTAGCTAGATTTGGGTTCATTATTTGTACTTAGCAGCAAATAGTGCAGAAAGACAAGAAGTTGTCCATAACTGAAAAAATTACATATAGCTCAAATGTATGAGGATGACAAACTGACTGCACTGTAAGACAAAATGCATCTGGTACTAAAAAGCCTAAAAATCCCTTTATCTGTATTATGGATGTGAGAATATACAATTTTTCCTAAACAGTGGTATGAGTTCATAAGTGCTACTGTGAAGCATGAAATTAGAAGAGGACTATACATTCAAATATGTAAGATACAGAGTTTAATAGTTTGCATCTTTTATGCAAAAAGAGAAAAAATACTCCTCTTTAAAAACAAAACAAAAAACAGGTGACTTCTCTTAAAATATGATCAAAATGCAAATTGACATCACAGTTCAAAAAAATTGCACAAACACCACCTTTGAAACAAAAAACTTTGTAAAAAGCACATTTTTCATGTTTCATGTTGTGTTTTTTAGCATTAAAACCCAGTGAATCTTCAGCCACAGAGATCTGAATGTGTTGCTGGAGAAACATAATGGCTACAATATTCATTTGACATCAGATACAAATTAAAATGACGCGACAAAAATTTTAACATATAAAAACAAGAAGAGGGAAAATTTCAATATATTACGCAGTGACAACGAATAATTGTCCGTTTTTTGCAGTGAAACAGTGAAAGTTTGTTTTTCCTCATTGACTAAATTATTTAGCTGCAGAAGACAGAAATTTGTTCTTAATGGGAAAATGAAATTGAGGTTGTTTATTTTTATTGACATAATTTGGCAATAATGAGCAACACAAAATGAACTCCAGACTCTGAAATTCCTCATCAGAACGGAATGATAGCCAGGAGGCAAATAAAATAAGAGGAGAAACATGATTTATCTTTAAATGAATCGTGGTTGACACATAAAATAACTTGAGAACATCCAACATGCTGTCATATTCAGGAAATATGAATATATCACTTTTTATGTCTTATTGCCTGACTGATTCACAGCAAAGTTACAGGAAATGATCACATTCAGATCGCTTCTTAGTGGCTGCACATTATTAACACACAGGTGTTTGGACCTTATTGATTCAGTTTTTGTTTTTTGTTTGTTTTGCTGTACAAAGTAGGATTTTAGTCACTTTTAGTGCAGTGGAATTATTTATGTATATCTCAGAGCTAATGACTTGTGTTTGGGTTATGTAGTGAAGCAGCTCTGCAGAGGGACGACGTGACTAATGGAAGACTCTCCTCCACCAGGAGGTTTATTCGCTCCTTTCCCATGCTACCAGAATAATGAAATGTGTCTTTTCTGATCAATTTCAATCCAGTGAGCTGATATTAAACATCACTGTGAAACACGCCACTGTTGTCTGTTTTAGTTCACGTCTATTAAACCCAGTGGACATGCTGAGGATGACCACAGCTGGGTCTTTTTGTTGTTGGAGCTCCAATTAAATTTTCTGCAATAGCCAGTTTCATAATGTGACCCAAAGGCAGAATGACTCACCCTGCAGGATTAGTGGGATTGCTCAAAGACTGCCAGCCCGGATCTTTTGCTCTGAGCTAAAAGTCTCCTCAGCTTCATAAGCCAAATGCAGCATTTTGCTGCTCATAATGCTTATTCAGACATTTTCTGTCACACAGCAACAAACACTGATGTCATTCATGACCTGAAAGGCCAGCACATAGTGTGAAAGGTGGAGGATGGATCTTTTTTCACATTTTTTTTTTTCCCGGTTTAATCCATCATCTGAAAATAAAAAAGCGTGACTGCAAACCTCCCAAAACACAACTGTCCACTCAAAACGGCGGAGCAGGCAAGGAGGGTGTTAATCATCGAAACAGCCAAGAGCTCCACAGCTCATTGGGACAATCGGTCAACATGACAATCCTAATAGAGGAATGGCAGAAAGTGATCTACTGTTGAGGATAAGAATCCCTGCTTGGAAAAAGTCATGTAGGGGTCAGAACAAGCGGGCTATCGCCATAGGAACACATTTGGTGCCTTATAGGCAAACTCCTTCACGTGTTGAAAAGTTCTCACTGTATGTCGACCTGAACGCATCAACCCCATCAATAAATTATTTATTATTTATTATAATAAATAATAATTTATTATTATTACTGCGCTGCAGTGTGAGTGCTGCACTCTTCCTCTGCACATATTAGTCCGCTTTGGAGTTTCAAACTGTTCACACAGGACTCTCATTGCGGTCGTATTTCATAAGTAGTTTGAATTACCACGCAAAAAAAATAAAAAATCCTATTTAAGCTGAAAGTCAGAACTGAGCATTGAGACCTGCAGTGTGAAAGTAACACATTGTCGTCAGAACCAAACAGCTTAGTCTACAATAACTCTATGCTAAAAATGAATTTCAAAACTAACTAAGTGGGCAGATGAGCAATGACAACGCTTTCCTAGCATCTTTTTTTTTGTCTTTTTTAATCTTAATTATTGCCTGTGTGAATGTGTCCCATGTCAACAACTGGATGCAAAATATTGTTTTATCAAACCTAATGATCAACGACGAAAGCCAATTTTTCCAGATTTTTATTTGTGAGGTTTTCTAACGTCAGCCTCGTAAACAACTCTTCAGACTGTAAGGTGACAGACAAGAAGAAAGAACGCAGTCTTTAATAGAACTGGAGCATCGGTTTAATCTGATTCCCGGAGCTTCGTCTCTCCCAAGCCAGAAACGCTTGGCGTGTCTTTCCAGAAGCTGCTGCTGCTGCTGCTGATATCAGAGGTTTTCTGTTGTAGCACAGCCACAAGAGGTTAAGTATAGACAAGAAGCATCATGTGGAGAAGCAACACACACTGCTTTAGGTAAATGATGCTACATCAGTGGCTTTATTTGCATTTAATACCATGGCATATCTAATTTGATCACCAGTAAAGCCAGGCTGCCAAGTGTTTTAGCCATGTTGAAAAAAAACTGCTGATGAGCAATGTGACTGTAAGACTTGGAGTACACAACATAAATACACCACTGCCATCAAATTTTCAGAAATAGGATTTAATTATTCCAGAACTAATTGGATTATAATGTTACTTTATAAACCATGTGTCTGTATCTGTCTGCACTGGTGAATAGTTACTCACCTCAGCATGCTGAATGCTTGGAATGGCCCCAACTAACAGCAGACCGACCTACTTTCTGATATTCTGAGCTCCTATTCGACAACTAATTGACACTGAACATTTATTATCAGATCAGTAAGCATTGAAAAAGGAATAATAAGTGGCAATAATAATGTACTCCATGTTCCTGATGACGTCCTTGCATTAATTTTACACCCTTCATCCCAAAATGCATGTGCTGTACAAACTGCATACTTCAGACGTTTGATCCTCCATAAAATGTTTCATTACTTCACATTTAGACTCAGTTTTTTTGCCACCGTATATATTTATAGAGGGACATCTGAAAACATTGGCAGCAGTAGCTCAGCAGTACTTTCCTGCAGGAAGGTGTCACCTTTAAACAGAACCCCAACCAGATGAAGCTTTTAATAGCAAAAAAAAAAAAAAATAGAGAAAATAGTTAAAAACTGAATTAACAACAACAAAAAATCCCACTTAAGTTGACTAACTTGGTCAAACATGACTTGTTAAAATAAACTGCAACAAATAATAAAGCACAATGTCGCTCAAAGCACAGAATTAGACAGCAAATGATCAGCGATACTTGATCTAATTTATTTTTGTCAACATCGGGACCAACTCATATCGGTGCATCTCTGCTTCTCTAGTTAAGAGTAGAATATGAAGCAGGTCTTTTAAGTCAAGTTAAGCTTGTGAAGCTATTGGTGGATTTCAGTTTGCTGTACTGGTGCAGTTATCAAATAAATTTAGAATTCAGTACATTTATGTCTGCATTTTTAAAAAGAGAAACTTTTTAGGTCAGTTCTGCGCCATTGTTCTGTATCGGATCAGAATCAGACAATACCAGACCTCAGATACTGGTATCGGAATCAAAACTGAAAAAAAGTGAATCGGTGCATCCTTATGTGGAACCAGCAGTACCTGCAGTCTGTTAGGAACATCTGGATTAGTCGGATGATAATTATGGATTTGAGAAGGAGAATTTTAGATCCTCTTCTGAATTTGACAGCTAATTAAATATATTAACAGATATTATGATTGCTCTCAGTGCCGCAAATTATCTAAACATATACTTGTTATTATAACCCTGAGTTTTTTCTTACAACTAATTTGCATTTGTTGATCTCCGTTTTTTCCATTAGCATCTTGGATCTGCTACTGTCACCATCATCTGAGTTATTGAAACGTAGATCAGTTGTGGGCATTAAGGGCAGTAAAACTATTGAAATGGCTCAATCGCTGGTAGCCGGGGAGGAGTCTGACATACATCAGTTCAAATGCTCCTCTTCATCCTTTGCTGTTTTTTTTTCATACAGCATATAATGAGGCTGCGCTGGCATTTGGAATTCCATATACTGTGCTGCTCTAGTGTTTATGAGACCAAACAGAAAATATATTTGCCTCATTCATGCATGATGCACACCCTTCTCATTTTTTGGCTGAAATCTGTCCATAATACCAACAGATCTCCTGCTTGTCTTCATTTCACTGATATGCATTCAGTTATGGTTTTCCTCTGTCACATAAACACTGATGGTCAATAAATTATAACGTGTGCTCAGGTGAGGCTTGTTTCTCTGTATCTTATGAAAATAATGAGTTTGGTTTTTGCGATGGAAGTTATTAAATTCACTCATCATTTTTGGCAAATTTGGGATTTTAACCAGTTACTACAGCTTTTATGCAAATCTGACCAATCAGCTTCATGTTTTCTGTATTTCCTTCTCTTTCTGACCAACCTCTACAACTCGGCTGAATATTGACCAATCTTCTTAGCTCACTCCTAATTTAACTTCTTTCAAAAAACAATACTGTGTGATTTGCTTCTGTGTTGTAAACGGTTCATGTTAACTTGAATGACCAACATGGAATTCCTCTGTTGCACTTTGACCTCTCCTCAGGACGTGATTTGATTTGTATTAAGATGCTATTTCAAAGAGGTGCTTGAAAATATTATTTGAAATTTAAATATTAACTACTAAAATATTTTTGGGAAGGTTATGTGAAGCAATTACATTTTATTTATGAGAAAAACTGCAACTTTGACCCAAACGTTTTGAAAAATGTGCTGCAAAATCTGTAATTTTAGACTGCAACAAACACAACCCCCCCCCCACAAAAAACACTGCATCATCCAGAAGAGACTGTTTAAAAAGCAGCTATTAAACATAGTGTTTTAGTAGGCCCACATTTTTGTGTTTAAAATATATTTCTTATTTGTCTGGAAAGCCAAGAATCTTTACTGGGAGAAATTCTTTCGGAACAGAGGGACGCTGCTTCCACAATTGCATCACTCGGCCTACAAAATAGGAAATTATAAAAATAAATGAATAGTATATTAAAAAAAATATTGTAAAACATTTATCAGTCTTCCCACACGTTCTACTGAGTCACAACCCGTCTGTTCATCAAATCTCAAACATCAATACTGATTTCAATAAAATGAATTCTTCAGGAGATAAAATCCAATTCTCAGAGGCTTCCTATCTTCCAGCTCATCTCACCGCCTTCAATCATTAATAAGGTTGATAAACTGGGGGATGAATGAGTTATATCAGTTGTGTTTGCAAAGTGGAAGCCTGCACCATCTTTCTGATTTCAACATAATATCCAACATCACATTGGGTTTTTGTGCATAAGTATTTGTTCATTTTGAACAAACAATAAAAAAATAAAAACAGGGGGAAAAAAATAAGGCGAGTAATTATGCTGACATGCAATTTTGCACAGTTTGTTCTGAAAGAAGAAGATAAAGATCTTATCGTTTCCTGTCTCATCAACACACAATCATCTTAATCTCCCTTCACCAGATGAACTCATAAAGGATTGATTAATGACACTGAAAACTCAACATTCTCAACATTGAATGTACAATTATTTACACATTATTCTTATCAACAGTAGCATTTATCCTGTACAAGATATTTTACACCACACTCATTTTTTTTGTACAGTGTATGTAAACTGGCTACTTTAATCCAACTAATACTCTATTTTTAGTTGTTTTTTAAAATGTTTTGTGGAGGTTGATGGTTTCTTACTTTGCACATAAACTGCGTAGGTTTTCAATTTTACAGGGTCCCAGAATTGCAGTACATTATAATTCAAAAATACAGGTTTTGTTTGCTCCCAGTATCCTACTTTATGTAGAATTCTGATAGATTATTATTATTATTTTATTTTTTTTGGATTGCATACAGCGGCTGTAAGTTTGATTTGTATGTGTTGCCCCAAATTTCCACCCAATAACTCAAATATAGTATTCTATTATTATAACAACATGTTTTTATTCGCCGCAATAAATAACAGACAAAAAGGCTTGAAAACGTCAGCCTGTGAGAAATGAATTTATACGCTGCAAAAACACAAACTCTCTCAGAGTAGCTTTGGTTTTAGTTTTTAGTGCAAATATCTTAGTTCAGAAAGAAATGACAAAACTAAGTTGACTTTTCAGCAAGAAATAAAAACTTGTTTTAAGTCAATCATTTCTTAATATTGATGAAAAAGTACTTGTTCAGTTGGCAGATTATTTCACATGCAACAAGATATTTTTTCCATGTTTTTAGTGAAATAATCCACCAATATTAAGGAGTTATTTACTTAAAACAAGCTCCTATTTCTTGCTGTGAAGTTGTAAGTTAGTTTTCTGTCACATTAAGTGTAGTAAGATATTTGCAATAGAAACTGGTAAGATTTGTTGTTTTTACAGTGCAGAGCTTGTTTCACTTCCTTCAGTAATGAAACATTTTACTAATATTCTGCTCTGCTCAACCTGCAGCTGCCTGCAAAGACTCCAAGCGAGCTTTGGAGGTATCCCAGCATGCCGAGGACATGGGTCTGATCCTGGGCGCCTGCGCCGGTGGCCTGGCGGTTCTGGTTCTCCTCCTGGGTGCCATCGTCATCATCGTGAAGAAGGGGTGAGTGGCTTTCGGCTGCCAGACCGGGACCGGTTCAGAACCCTGTAGACGGTTCTGCTGCCGGCTCTGTGTCCACCTGTGCAGTAGGTGATCCATCACCGTCCCACTTGGCAGCCAACGAGAGTAAATCCCAGCCAGAGTTGGTGGAGCGCTAACCCTCCTCTGCCTCGCCGGGGGGGTTTGTGTTCATTGCGAAGTCTTCGTGCCGGACCGTCACATTCGCTCTTGCCGGGCGGCGCCGGCTGCGCTCCACTTGCAAATCACCTCTGCAGTCGCTCGCACCTGCACTGTGCTTCTTCCTTCGCTTGCCGGGCGACGGTGGAACGCTCGTCTTGAGTGTGAAAAATTTCATCAAGGGGCATGTTATTCCATTGCCCACTCAATTACATGAGGCGGGCAGCTGTGAGGTGCCAGTGGATGGCCTGGTAATTGGTTAGGAAGGTTGTTTTCTATTTTCCAGGAAGGGGCTGGGAGATTCAGAGCTCTGTCTGTGTTTTTCTGTTTCTCTCTCTCTCTCTCTCTCTCTCTCTCTCTCTCTCTCTCTCTGTCTCTCTCTCTGTCTCTCTCTCTCTCTGTCTCTCTCTGTCTCTCTCTCTGTCTCTGAACGGCGGGGAATGAATAGGGAGTGTTTAGAAGGAGGCAGCGACTGATAAGATTCAGCAGCCATGTTTATATTTAGCCTAAAGATTATGCCTTTCTGCATGTACAGTCACTGCATTTGCTATAATTGAGTGAAAAACCAGAAAAGCCCTTTCCCCTCTCCACCCCCATCACCGCCCAATATACACACATTCACAAACACAGGGGAGCAGAGTTCACGCCAAGCATATTTTTGATACTGATGCATTTATTTAGGGCAATGCAGAGAGTTTAAGGGGCCCTTGACTCTTGTAAAATATTTTAAAGCTTCATTTTATATGCCATAAAATTGGAAACATGAGGCTTGTGAGGCTTCCCTTAAAAGACTGAATAAGTACGACTTTTTTTTATTTATTTCTGTGATCTTTCAGACATATAAAATCAGACGCCAAACATAGCCATATTGCAAAAATATTCAAAAGTCATACAGCAAGTTCTCCATCTTACGATTTAATAAATGACATGAATCAAAACCATATTTGATTAGTTTTTAAAGACTCCCATTATTTTAAAAACTCTCAGGTTTAAAACGACGCTCTCAGGTTTAAACAAAGCCTGTTTCACAGAACACTTTAAGCCACGACTAAAAAACCTTCATGTGTTTTTGAAAAGAATCTGGTCTGACTGGCTGGTTTTAACGTGGTTTACCACCGACTTCCAGTGCTTGTGTCTCAGACTCTGCAGACACTACGCTCCCCGTACCTCTCCCCCACGGCCACTCTTACCTCTTATAGTAGTTTTCGACAGCAACAGTTTGGTATTCTCAAGTCCAAAACTTACAGAGGTTCCAACATACTCCCATGTGCTGTAAGTTGAGGTTTTATTGCTGAGCGAACCGATTGCCTACAGTTCTCACAAATAATCCCCACAATCCGAATGGATGCCAGTTTGTTTGATGAGCTAGTTGGACATGTAGCCCCGTTTTTCTCCATTAAGCCAGTAACCTGTCAGTTTGTCACAAAGCATCAGTCTGGCTGCTGTGAGTCATAGTGACTGATTCTCCACATCTCACTGTTGCATACAAAACAGCGAACACCGTTTCCAGCCGAGTAGTTCGCTGTACCACACCTGAACGCAGTCGTACCTTTTGCATCCTTTTCCACCAAATATGACTGTGTACCTTTGGGGGGCGGTCACAGTTTCTATTTGTGTTTTAAAAAATTGATGATTTTTTGAGTAGCTGATGGTCTGGACTCCTCTGTGGGAGGTTCAGAGCTGCTCCACATATCAGAGGCTTCCCTTTAATACCGAGACTCACTGGGAACACAGCGTTCAGACAAACTCTTCATTTCTTTTGTTGATGCCCATCTGGATGAACCATAATCACCTCTCTTCCTGTTGTTCTCTCCTCACTCTCTGTCTCTCCTTCACGCTAATCAGAAGGGACTTCTATTCTTACCCTTACTACCCGTAAGTTACCCCTCTGTCCCTTTGCTTTCCACCCTCCCCTGTCCCTCGTAGCCCCCGGAGTACTAGAGAGGAAATAAGCATTGCTGCCCCCCCCCCGCCCCCCCCCATTCCCTCCACCTTCGCCCTATGCTATTGTACACACCACCTCTACCTTCGTCCAGACCCTCAGACCATTTCTTGCTATCTGATCTCACCCCTTTCCTCCCCTTTCATGCAATTTCAATCTTTTCTCCCCTTATCCACCCCTCTCACTATAATTTGTCATCTCCCCACCAGCCCACCCCTCCTGTCCTCCCTTATCTCGTTTCCCCTGTCTTACACTCAATCTTCTTTCCCTTCTTTGCTGGCCTCCTTCTGTTACGTCTTTCTGTCCTCCCACCGCTCTGCGTGGGTCTCTGCAGTAGGAAGAAGGTGGCCATAAACAAGGCGGCCATGTCCTACAGGCAGGAGAAGAGCCGGAAGCTGAGCCCGCTGGACTGCAGCCTGACGGAGCAAAGCACCCTCCAGCAGGACGAGAGGATGGCTCACTCCTTCATGGACGCCCACGGCTGCAACGCTCGAAGTAAGGCGTCGGCGAGGAGCATATGGGGCGCTCTCGAGAAAAAAACTGTCTGGAGACAAAGCAGCTCCCTCCTTCCTGACCTTCAGCTTTGTTTACTTCCAAGCATGCATGCAATCTGCTCTGCCAAGACACATGGTGCTCTCAGCAGAGAAGTCTCTTGTCTGTTTGAATATTCCACTCAGCCCTCCTTTCAGAAACGTTGACTTCCCTCTCCCTCTGCTGCCACCTTCGCTTATTTGCATGGATGTAAGTAAAATAAAAGGTTGCATTGCAGTGTGATTCCTGTGTGTTGCCAGATGAGCAGCGTAGCTCGGTCAATGAGTCCAGCAGCTTGCTGGGAGGCTCGCCGCAGCGCCACTGTCGGAGGAAGAGTTCGCCGTACCACACGGGTCAGCTCCACCCAGCGGTGAGGGTCGCCGACCTGCTTCAGCACATCAACCAGATGAAGACGTCCGAGGGATACGGCTTCAAGCAGGAGTACGAGGTGAGGCGGAAGGCAAGGAAAGACAGATGATCTGGAAAAAACAAAACATCAAGCTTCTCTGTTTTCTCCCAGAGCTGTCAGTACTAACTGCAGAAACACACCGCTCAGTCAGAAACAACCAATTAGAGCCAGGAGGAGGGTCTTAGCGCTGACAACCACTCTCGTGTATGCGCGGTTCATCCCACTGGAGAGTGTGATGGATGGACAGATGGACTTTATTTTCATATGTGTCATTCACCCTTTTACAGGTGCCCCATCCATATAGCTCACAAAACAGACATAAATATTCTTTAAACAAAAAGTGTGAAATGAAACACAAAATACTTAAATAACACATTTTGTTTTCATCGGTTAAAATTAAAAGATAACTGGATAAACATCAAGTATTTTAGTAAGTAAATCATTTCTCAACCTCAAGTACAAGAGACAGTAAAACAAAAAGTGAACTTCACTCTCATTTTGCCCCAAATCACACCAAGAACATCTTCTGTCATCCTGGGACTTGGCTGTGCAAAGTAGCTAGTTAGCTTAGCCACTGATGGCAGTGGTTAAACAGTTTTCCTGTAACAATAAGTTGTTTCTCTGACATTAGCACATTGAGCAACAAGTACCTCTTTTCTCTGGTGCATTTCTTCAGACAGTAATAGAAGCTCAGGGTGGAGGTGGGAGGATTTGCTTTATTTTCACAGAGAATCTTTTCGAATTGGGACACCACACAACAATTTAACCAGACGCATGAACTTCTCGCTACATCGCAGATACACACTGTATCTGAGTTGGCCAATCACGTAAATCTCTACCAACTTTCCGTGGCTGTAAGCTCACAAAATGTTGAACATTTTCAAGGGACAGGAATAATTTTCCTGTGGATCGTATCTGCTCTGAACGGCACCTCCAGTCTTGGCTGATTCTCTTCGGTTCTGGACGAGAGAAATGCGCACGGCCTCGAGCGGCACCGCAGTTTGTTTCTTTTGTTTGTGAGCATTTTTTAGACAAACTCCACAAAGCTTGGTCCTTGAACAGCTGAGGTCGCCAGTTTGCTGGCGAAGACCTTGCACTGAGCCCTGCAGGCCGTTGTGTAAGCTCCGATTGCTCAAGAACACTCGGATTTCCATGGCCAAGCAGCTCAATCACACGTGCAGGACGATCCTTCACTGCTCTCCGGCAACTGCAGCGAGAAAAAAACAAGCAGAAACAATCACACAGCGTCTCTTTATTTATTCATGAGCAATCAGGAAAAATGAAGTTTCCCTCATTAGAGTTGGGTTTCCTGCGTGGTGTGACCCTGTGCGGACTAATTGCGCCTTCCAAAGTCACACCTGCTGCTTGTCTCTCTCCCTGCTATTATCTGCAGTCCTCCAGATCAAACAGTTGTGATGAGTCTTTTTCACACCTCCACCTGCCGGAGAGCGAGATGCACTTTTTCGATTCATTAAGTCGTCCCTCGCAGGCCCGGCAAATTTCCCGCTAACAAAATCAATATATGGGTCGCTTTTTCAACTCGGCACTCTAGCTTCCCATCGCCTGGAGAAATAAACAAGATGAAGGAGATCAGCGAGCACTCTGCTGTCAGACTTCATAACCCTTATTCCCCACTGGGCTGGCTGGCTCTGCCATTGACCATTGATCAGCAGACGTCTGGCGAGGGCCCTCAGGGGCCTGTGTGGGGCAGTGGCAGGAGGAGGAGGGGCGGGGGGGGGGTACAGTATTTATAACAAGCCCTGGATTCCTTCTAAACAAGACGTATTTAGATAAAATATGATATCAAGGATGCACCACAACGAAGCCAGAAATTACAATTATTGGTTGGAAGTGGTTAAAGCTGCAATGTGTAACTTTTACAAAAATATCTTTGTAAAAAATATTGTGTGTAGTATAACATGAGATGAAAAGATCCATCTCCTCCTCCCTGAGCTACTATTGCTCAATGTGCTAATAGTGGAGAAACAGCTTAAGGTTACAGTGATAACCTTAAGCCACAAATGCTAAAGCTAGAAGCGTAACCGACAATGAGCATGAGAGTGATGAACCACGGTAAGAACCTCTTCCTGGCTCCGATTGGTTGTTTCTGACTCAGTGCTGTACTTTTGAAGTTAGTACTGGGACAGATTAGCTTGATTTTTCTTTTTACAGATTTTACCGTCACAACAGGATAATTTTAACCAATATGAAAAAAACAAATTTTTTATAAATGTTACGCAATGCATCTTTTAACTGACACTAAAAGTTGTCACCTGTAGAAAACATTAGGTTTTACTTTTCATTGAGCAACACTGAAGACAGTACACACCAATGAGGCATAAGATAATGACCAGTATCATACAGAATTTTTTTTCACGAATGTGCCACTTGGTTGTCCAAGTTCAGAGTAGAATGGCCATCGCCTTCCTACACATTTCCACTTGATTCTCATCTCCCTTCAGTTTTCCGTGGGGCTGGGGGGGGGGATTCCTCCCAGTCACTTGGATTCCTTTGGTAGAGTTTCTCCTGAGTCAATCAGTGAACAGATGAACAAGTTGTGAGTGATGGTCCTGATTTTCTGCTTCGTTGTAGAATTACAGCCTGCCTGTAGAATTTAGCGATGGCAGCAGAGGAAGTGAGCGAAGCCGTTCGGTTTGTGTTGGTCACACTTCTAAATATTGAATTAATGTTAACAGCTGCCTTGTTTGGGTTAGCACTTCTCTCTGTGCAGTTAAGGACTGTTGTTTATGGGACATCACAGGCTGACATTAGTGATTGGCATTAATATAAGTCTTCAGGCCACGCCTCCAGGAAGCAGCTGTTTCTCAACAGTCGAGAGTCCAGACTTTCTGAATGAAGCAACTCAGAACAAGCAGCTGGTTTTTACCAGTGATGCCAGTACTCCCAAGGCCACCATCTTGTTTTACAAGCGAGTTTCACATCTTTTCCATTTATTTGCATTTCCTATTGAATATTTTAGATATTCTCTACAAAAAAAAGTTGCAAATCAGTGAATCTTTGGAGGTGTGACCTGCAACGGTTAGTGGCTGGTGTTCTCACATCAGCTTGCGTTACCCAGCTCTCTCTGATCTCTTGGTCCAGTTTACTGTTATCCATGAAGCAGGGAGATTAAACAACAAGCTTAAATGCAAAAGAAAACGACGCAGGTCTTAAATCACTCTCATCCAGGTGCAAAGCTTTAATATCCGTGGTTTTCATCTTGTGCCGTTCATCCATCGGCGCAGATCCAGCGGCTCATTTTGCGGCGGCAGCAGATTCTGTCAATGAAAGCCGTATACTGTAAACAGCAGCGGTCCTCCAAGGTATTCCAGAACAGCGGCTTGTTTAAGCAGCACGCCTGTCTCTGCATGCAGAATGAGGGCGAGCGCAGCCTCAGCCTCTCTGTGATGTGTTGTGGCAGATGTCTGCTGATGGCTTGGCAAGAGGCTTTAATTCAGGAGCTAATCAGACCTTGGGGTAGTGCTCCAGAATGCATTAGCAAACTCTGTCTAATTGCGACTTTCAAGGTGTTTCAAAGACACATCATGTTGGGTTTGTTGTTGTTACTTTTATCTTTTTTTTTTTTTTTCCTGTAAAACCAAAGTCATTATCAGAAGATATAAGTAGACTGTTTTTTTTTTGTTTGTTTTTTTTGTGAGTAGCGGTTTATCAGCAGTAATACTGTAATCTTAATTGTAATTTCTGACTTTGCAGAGTTTCTTCGACGGCTGGGATGCCACCAAGAAGAAAGACAAGACCAAAGGACGACACGACAGCCTGCTCAGCCGTGAGTGAAGCTCGGCAGGAAGAGGCCTGACCCCGGCAGCTCTGATGTTATTAAGCTTTTAAAGTAGAGCTGCTCTGCCATAATTGACAATGCTTTGTATTGTCAATTTAAAATAAAATTGGCAATTAGTTAATATCAACTCAAGGTGTTGAATCCTATAAAATGGCCGACTGGACTATTCTTAAAACGCTGCATATGTAGCCACTCCTAAGTAGGCGGTAGGGACTTGTTGCTCCTATGCCTGAATGAGACGCTTACGTCTCTTCTGATTGGCTGATAGATAATGAGCGCTTGAACCATGGCTGAATTCTGAATATATCTCCTGTTACTGTTTCCATCCTTTGATTTTTAACCCTTTTTGTCCAAAATTTCAAATCTCCTCCTGAATATTTTTGCTTAGTTTAATTCTACGCAGTTCTTTAAATGTTCTGTGACTAAATCTGTATTGCCCATTTATCCATAACGACTGGAACTTTCAATATCTAGCAAGTTGTTTGTGCAATTCACCATCTACTAAAGCAATGCTGCTTAGATCAGTTTCACTCTCTGCCACTGAGGGGGTGAGATTATCAGAATAACTCAATATTGGCTTGGAAGCACAACGTCTCCCCTTTCAGCAAACGTTGGAATTTTTCAGATAGTGCAAAATGTGGTGGAACTATGGTACTACAGATCTGGCTGCATTCGGTCTGGAAGGGTTAATGACTTATAATGTGAACAAGCCTATTCACATGAGATTTTAATGTCATTTAATGGCTACACCACAAAGGCGAAATTTTTTTTTGTTTTGTTTTTTTTACATTAGCCAGAAAAAACTTACACTAAAATTTGTAACAGAAATGCAGCTAGAGTTAGAGAGAAAAATGAAAAGGTTCCTAAACATTAAATACAAATTACAGAGTAAAGAGAAATTAGAGGAGGTTGAACAAACAGTATTCAAACCCACCAACAGTTGGAGCGCTCACTCAGAGTGCTAAAGGTGTTTCCATATGTTTCATTGTAACTGGATGCTAACAGGAAACCAGAGTGAAAAACAAAATGAGGCATCCATGGAAAAGCAGACAGAAACACAAACTAACCCTCGTTTTCCTCATTCCAGCTGATCGACATCGAGTCAAGCTCCACTCTCTGCTGGCAGACCCCAGCTCAGATTATGTCAATGCCAACTACATAGACGTAAGTTGAATTCCTAATTTCTTCTCTATTTGTGAGAATTGACCCCACTGCTTTACCAGTCACCCCACTCCTCCGCACGCTGCTGGTCTCAGCCTTCTTGTAATGGCTGCACCCACGGCACAACGATGTATTTCTGCTGCAGCGTATGTGGGCTTTATGCTCAGATGTTATCACACAGAGTCCAAACATCCTACGGGAGCCCAAAAGTTCAGAGCAGCGCTGCCTCGTGACTTGCCGCCGAGGCAGCAGTGAAGCAACAGGGGCCAGAGCGAGGCTCTGCTTCCAGACGCTGTGATCTCACCTCCAGGTCGGAGCCGGCCAGTGTCTGACTGTTATTAAAGTTAACTAAAAAAAAACAAAACTGAAATTGAGAAAACATTGTCTTTAAATAAACTAAATAAAAAACAGTAATTCATGGGAGAAAAACTATAAGTACTTGGTTTAAAAAACTAAAACATACTGAAGCTCCTTCATTTTTGTATTTATGAATCTATTAATTAGATTTCAAATTACTGTTCATGTCAGCTGTCGGCTCTCCATTCTGCTGAAAAGGAGAATGGAGAGCCGACCAAAATGGTCCATGAAATGGTGACAGCAAAAGTTAGATGAAAACTCCAGGTTGTTGTTGTTCAACAAGTACATTTTTTAAAAATGGTTCATTATGTTGAGTAATCATTACCCAACTGATGTAGACATAATGCAATACTTTGATCTTTCTGTTCCTGAAAATGAACCAAAGTTCGAAAAACTAAAACTACTGCTATTGTAAAAACTAAACCAAGTTAAAACTAAACAGTATTTAATTCATAATAAATAATAAAAACTTGCAAACTCACTATAACAAATAGGCCCGCAATGGCAAACAACATCCATCCATTTTCCGTCACCCTTCTCCCTAACGGGGTCGGGAGTTGCTGGTGCCTATCTCCAGCTGCGTTCCGGACGAGAGGCGGGGTCACCCTGGACAGGTCGCCAGTCTGTCGCATGGCAAACAACAGTTAGAGCTATTTTTTCCACATAGACTTGAATGTAAACCAGACGTGCCTGATGGGTGAAACAGTATGCGTCGAGTGAAATGTCAAGCATCTGCATTCAAATGCAAACACGTAAAACTTGAAGCGACGGCGGCATCTTTGACGCGCACATTTGGTGTGATCGCACCTTAACTGAATTAGACCAATAAAAAGTCACAACAAAATAAAACTAAGCCATAATGCATAGGTGTCAAACTCTGGCCCGCGGGCCAAATTTGGCCCGCAGTGTAATTATATTTGGCCCGCGAGGCTATACCAAATGACTACGCGAGCTGGCCCACCGGTATGATACAGCGCATTCATTCATCGCTAATACTACAAATCCCATAATGCCTTGCTGTTGTTTTGGCGCGTCAATCAGGACGGGTCCCATAAACGCCCTCTCCTCTGTTACAGCAGTTATAGCGATCTCAAGCTGCAACTGTCACTGTAGAATCGAAAAGAAAGGCAGACAACAGGAGCTTTCTGGACAGGTGGGAGACAGAATATCTGTTTACATATGTAAAAGACAGACCTGTTTGTCTTTTACATATGTAAACAGATATTCTGATATTAAAAGATTCATTTGTTCAATGCTGGCCCGCGACTTTGTTCAAGTTCTACATTTTGGCCCACTGTGTATTTGAGTTTGACACCCCTGCCATAATGAAAAACCCAAAACTATTGTAACCCTTGTTAGAATAGTGATCCAGTCTGAAACCTTTGCGTTACGACAGTCAAAAGTATCAGTTTTACTTCTCCCTCACAACAGGAACCTGAAAACAACTCAGTGTTGTTCTCCGGTTATTGACTGAGGGGGCTGACGTTTTAGCAGCTTCTTGTTATCTTTGAATGCCTTTTCTCTTATTGTCAAACAAAGAAAAAAAAAAAAAAAGGGAAAGTAGGCGGCAGAGCCAAGGGATAGAAAACCGTGTTGAGCGTGGCCTCCTATTCCCCTTGAGTGGTCTGTAAGTGCTCCATTAGAGTGAAGGCTCTAAGGACCTTTGTGTAATTAATTGGCCATCAACATCAACAGTTCTAAATTATGTAGAGAAAACACAGAGGCTGAAATGCGCTGGCCTGCTGCTTTCCCCTCTCGTTCATCAGAAAACGGACATTTTAGTGAGACATTTTTTTGACTGATGAACCACAGCCACTGCCAAGTTTCATCAGTCGCAGACTAGTTGAGACTTAAAAAAACGTCTGCAACAGCCAATCTTTCTGTACTTATTGTATCTACACCAATATGAAGAGAATTCAGTGTAACAGGTTCGGTTGATGCCAGTTTTCCCAAACTACAAACTGTACCATCGACGTGGCGCCCGGTCATCTGCAGCACCACGTTTAAGACACGACAGCCAGCTGAGGCTCCTGTAAATGATAAACACGATTTAAAATTTACTCTAACTGGAATTTATGTACAGTCATGGCCAAATGCTCCAGTGGTGAGAGAAATGTATTTAGCATGAATTTGCATGAATTATAACCTGACTCAAGCTAACGGCACACTGAAACGGGATGTTTGGAGCACATACACTTCCTTTGGCTCTTCAGCTCTGTCAGTTGGAAATCCTTAACATACTCATCTTCAGTGTATTCTCATCTCCCTCGTCTTCCTCAGCAACGTTTTTGAGACTGTTAGTCTTTCCAAAACGATGCCAGCTGTAACTCCCAGCCGAACTCATCTCTAAACAAGCTATGGATAGCAGATATAAAACAGATGCTGCTGCTGAAGTATTTCACAGAACAGTAACATATTGGTGACAGTGTAAGCTAAAACATAGACACATGATTGGCCCTAAACCTAACACCATGTGGATCCAGTTTGGTTGTTGTGACAGGATGGGTTTTTACGTTGCTATGCTTTTTTATTCATTTTTATTGTAAATGTGAAACGACCCAGTGTGGTCTCTTTGGTCACCAGTAGTTTTGGACATGGAACTCTTAATATTGATGGAGATATACTGTTAAATGATGACCTTTGACCAACAGGTGGCAGATGTGAGGCCTACAGTGCTTCTGAATGTTTTGGCCAAGAGAGTGTTTCTGAGAACTTCACCTCCATGTTTTCTTCATTTGGGCCTAAATGCTCTCACTGTTGTTCACTCGAGTCTCAAAGACTTTGAATTAAATACTCAAAGACTTTGAGTATTTAATTTGGAGCCTTTTCCAGACTCATCGATTCCAATGTTTTTGTGTTTTATCTGTTCTCTAAATTCTTTAAATGGACACATAACACCAAACAACCTAAAGCTTCTTAATTAATGGAAACACCACATATTGTGTTTTTCTTTTTGCACTTGTGGAATACAGATAAAGATTTACATTTTTTTTTTCATGGAAACGCAGCTACTGTCTCATTCAGTCACCAGCAATCAAAAGCATGCCGTCATTACAGCTTTGCATCTTCTGTCACCACATAGAATTTTTATTTTGCCTATAAACTCACACCTCAAAGAATAGTTTTCTGGGTAATTCACAGCTTTACATTTACTGACATTTACAGGCAACAGAAAATGATTGATATCCAAAATAGTTCAATAAGCTCCAGGGTCACCCATCCCAGTACAGTCATATGCAGAATCATGATGCTCCTAATACAGAGCCAATTCTACACAAAGTATTGACTGAAACACTGCTGATAAATCTACCTTTTAATTGTTTAAGTACTGTGGAATTTCCTTTGACTAGACTTGCTTGTGTTTCGACAAAGAACCCTTCCGGCTGAATTCTGTTGTGGGATTGTTTCTGGGTGGAGTGGGTTTACTAAAAACACAGTCATGGATAAACAACAATAAAAACATTTATGAAAGACAACTTCTTCCAACAATTTGATTTGTGGATTTTAAAAAATGGCTGGCTTGTGACATGCTAACACAAACGGTGGAACGTTCGATGCTGTAAACGTTGACTCTTCCCATAAAATATTAAACCATCTTCTTCTTTCTGTCTGTTGCTTTTTTAGCAGTAACTCTAAGACATTTTGAGAGAAGGTTTTCTTCAAACACCAGAGTTGAACAACATCCTATTCACAGTTCCTCTGTGGCCGTCTCATCACATGTTTCCTGATCTGTAATCATAATAACTAGCTCTGGTCTTTTCCCTAACTCTCTTCTCTCTCTTTCTGTGTTTCCTGCTCCTCTGACTCTCAATCTTCTTGCCATCTTAGATTCGGATAAACAGGGAAGTAAGTACCTTGCTTCTCTTCTCTTTCCTCATCCCTCCATCCCTCTCCACTGCTTCTTCCTGGCAGCAGCAGATTTTCTTGTCCTTGTTTGGCTTGTGCTCCTAACCTTTTCACCTATGACACTCACTTTTTAGTACGTCTGTGACTGCAGCTGTCTCTGTCTCTATCATCTTCTGCTGATGGAGACGTGCTCACCCAGAGGTCCTTTAAGATTGCAGAAAGTGCGGCAAAAGAGGAGAAAATCTTAGGTCAAGTCAAAGCTCGTGTTCAGACATGCACTGAGTCACAAGGCACCGTAAATATCTTCAGTGATGCTGGATGATGGAAAAACAGAAAATGAAGAATTTAGTCAGGTTTGGGTTTAGAACTGTCAAATGTCATCATGAGAAATAAGAGCTGGAGTTCTGACTACCCATCTGTTATCTGTGTAAATGACAGTGTTGTATAAAGTACTGAAATCTCGGAGTCAAGTAAAAGTATAGGTACCGCTCCAAAATATGACTTTGGTAAAAGTAAAAGTCACTGACTGAAATGTTACTTGAGTTAAAGTATTAAAGTATCTGAAACGTCTTGTACTTAAGTATGGAAAGTACTGTAAAAATGGATGAACTCAAGTAATGTAGTGAAAAGTACAAGTAAAAAGTAAAACAAGGCAAATGCAGTTTGAATGACATTTTTTATATTTTGGTAAACTTGTTAAATACACTTAAAATAATGTACACAACCAAGTGCAGGCAAAATGAAACCTGCTAATAGATAAACCTGCAGGCATCATTTAGTTAAGAAAATTAGGAGCTTTACCTAAACCACTAGGTTAACTTAACCTGCTTTACAACTGAACCAGCTTCTTAGTAAACCCTCCAGGACAGAAAATAAAGTTTTTGTAAGCCTTAAGTTTTCCCTTTCAGTAAGGTCAGTGCTGAAAATGAGAAAAATAAATAGTCAGTACAGAAAATGCGGCCAACATGAAGAAAAAAAGCCGTTACGATTACTCTACTTCACAAACTATAGGTGCACACAACTGGTCATTATGCAAAAGAAAAAAAGAATTGGGAGGGAAATGCAGCTTATTGGCATCTGAACAGGAAGAGCTTTTTTGTTAACTTGGTGTTTAATGGGAGAAGCAAAACAGACCTCTGTGATGCTGACACCCCACCTACTAAAATAATCCAGCAAATAGTCTGATTGGTTAGTGCTCTGTTTGTGCAGCTTTGGTTTCTGAGATATCAAAAATAATACTTTTTAAGATTACAATTACTGAAAATATTGAGTATGAAGTAGTCATGAATTTTGTGTCAGTTGGTCACAAGGCAAGAAATCTATTTCCATTAGTTTCTCAGGAGAGTTTGGATGTAAAATTTGTTGACTCTCCCTGAGTGAAACTCCGACACCTTGAGGAAGGGGAGACCGAGAGAATGGCTGGCCGAGATTAGCGTTCATGAATCGGATCAACCTCGTGTTAGACGCCGCTCACACCGGATATCGGAATAGCCAAAATCCAAATTGAAAACAACTTTGCTGCATTTGTTTTAACGGCACAGACCTGCACAAACGGAGCATTAACGAACCAGCCCACTTTGGTTTGTTTTGGAGCAAAATGCGGGGATGGTAAACTCTGGATGGGCTGAAAAATCATTTTAATATCTCGGAAACCAAAGCTGCACAAACGAACATTTTAACGGCACAAACCTACACATACGGAGCATTAACCAATCAGACTGTTTGCTGGACTTTTTGACGTAGTGGGGAGATGAAACCTGTGCATCCTATTGGTGGTGATGAACAAGCCCAGGCAAGCAGGCTTTGTTGCAGTCAATCAGTAGGTTGAGTCAAAACATTTGTGTTTCTCTCTCGCTTTTTTGTAACGAGTAACTAAACCACACATTGAAAATGTATCGGAGTAAAAGTATGCAATTAAGTTCGGAAATGTAGTGAAGTAAAAGTAAAAGTTTTCAAAAATTTTCTTACTCGAGGAAAGTATGAAGTACTCCAAAATATACTTAAGTAAAGTAGTGAAGTATTTTTACTTCGTTACTATACAACACTGGTTAATGAAGGCCATTTAATAAAAGTCAGTCATTCACAGGATCATCACCACCACCCGTTTAGGTAACCGGTGGTGGTGTTTTATTGACATTTTCAAAATCAGCATCAATGACTCACCAGTCTGAGCATTTTAGATGATAAAAATGTGAAATTATAATATCAGTTAACTGAAAAACAGTTTTCATCAGTTTGCATGCACGTCTCAGACGAACTGCAGCCCTTTTGATCCAAAGAGCCTTCATATTTTAATAACACGATTTGTGAAGACAAATACTTATCTAAGCAGTGTTAATATCTTTCTACATTGGGCTCCTTCTAAACTATAAAGCTGCTGGGATACGAACTCGGCTCATTGGTTCCATCTCATCTATGGTTGGTTTTGATGAGATTTAAAATTAGACGCCACCACTTTATCAGTTTTCATTGATTGAAAAAATGATGATAAATAATTTGTAAAAAGCACATCATCCTAATGACACACAAAATAATCTGTGGGATTATAATCACATTCTTGTTGTGGTTCTTTCTTGAAAGCCGTTTTATTTCCTTTAAACATAAAAACATTGCTCAGACTTTTACAAACTATGCATGCTTTGGGCCAAACATAGTGATTAAAACTATTTCCTCGATATCTGAATGTAGATTTCATGTGACGACAAAGTAGGAACAAAGAATTTGATAGTCAGTCAAAATCTGACCTTCTTATATGTAAGATGGGAATATTCTGAAATCTATACATAGCTTCTAATATCGCTTCTAATATCGCTCTTTTTCAGTTTGATTATGGGGTGCACTAAATGTTCTACATGTAAATGGGGCCTCCAAACTGAGCCCTCTGTTTTTACAGTTTGTCTGAAGGCAAAGTCATGCTTAGTTAGTTTAGCCATATACTGCATGCTTAGTGTGGGTTATTTCAGAAAGTACTCAGAACATCAAATTGATTTTATTACGGGACAAAGTTTTTCTCTGGCTGAGAAAGAGCAGCTTTATGAATCCTGAGCTGGAGGCTCACATAGAACACAGCCAGATCTAACGCTTAACCCTTAGCTGGTTTAACTCTATTCTATTTGAAATGAGATGAAAAGGTTAAGAACATTATTAATTAGCTGGAGTATCAGTGAGTAAATGTGACGTGATTTTTTTATTTTTTATTTTTTCAGATCTTCCTGCTGTTTGTTTTATCATTTCTTGTCATGTATGTCTTGGGTTTGTGCTGTTTGAAATACATTTACGAATACTCACTTCTTTATAAACACTAGCTGTGTTTCCATCAAAAATGTGCACAAATCTTTGTCCAAAGAACAGAATTCAGTTTTGGGCTAACGCTCATCATCTTTCAGCCGATCAGAGGAGACGTTGCCGTTTCATTCAGGCGTTGGAGGAACAAGCTCCGGCTACTTAGGAGCGGCTACGTATGCAGCATTTGGGAAAATTTTCCAGAAGAGTTATGGATTCAATATGTTGGAATGACACAACTTTTTCTGAACTGTGATGCTGTGAGAGCTCTGAAGGAGCCAGCTGTACATTTTCCCAAAAAACCATCTTCGTGTTACTACTTCCCATCGTCTTCTTCATGGTTTCTGTCAGTAGCAACATCCGGCTGTTGATCATGTGACTCGTGCGATGTGAAAAAAGTGCTTTCATTACAGTTTTGCAAAAATACATTATTTCAAGACGGCTGAAAAAAAACAAGCCACCTCACCAAGCACAAAAACCATTTGATTGAAAACTTGAGATTTTTGAATTGGACATGTTTTGGTTAAACAAATTTATTTTCAGAGTTTCAATTTGTACACTTTTATGCTTGATGGAAACACAGCTACTCTCCCTGGTTCTACCTTCTGTTTTTGCCACTGAAGGATTCTAGTAATACCAGTCTGCAATTAAAATTTTTGGCACTCGCTAAATTAGGAAGGCAATGCTACAAAAGCTAGTTGTATCAATAATATGACTAAAACATGATGCGTTTGAGTGCAGAAACATATCACATAAGGACTGTGGAGGTTAGTTTCTGTCTTAATGCCAAGACTGTTTCCACTCTGTGTATTAATGCATACTAAGTTATAGTTGGTGTTTGAACTATTAACATAGACAGTTATTAGAGTTTTTAGAGGGAGTCTGATATGCTGACAGATTCAAGGACCAGGAGTCCACAGTGTATCCAAACCAGGAGTTACATTAACCAAATATTTTCCGTCTTTGATGGGGTTTATAAATGGTGACAGAAAAATTTGACCGCCATCCGTCAGTTTGACAGATTACACACACCTGAAGAATTGGTTCAGACAGTTTCAACTTAACGTACACAGAACGTGGTGGAGGTCACTAAATCAATCAATATGAGAAAAACATCTGTCAGAGTTTCATCTCTGATCTGGACACAGAGCTGATGGTGAGCTCTGGGCAGCTGAACCGCTGCGGCAGAGTTCACACGATCAGGTTACGATCAGAGAGTCTTGCCAACTCTTGCTTGAAATGTTCCCCGATTTCAAAACTTTGTCACTGCAGAGAAAATGTTAAGCATACTGAGCTTGATGATGACATTATCTGTTCAGCTTCTTGATGTTTAAGCAAACAGAATGAAAATGAAATACAATTAAATGTAATTTCAACAACAGATGTGTAAGAATAGATGATAGAATTTTGTTTGACACCTCTAGTCCAAACGATGGACCACATAAAGGTTTAGTGCAATCTCTGCTGCAAACTGTTAAAAGCGAGTTTCACTTGATGAAAGACGTTTCTTGTTACTTGCGCCATAAAATCTCTAAGGAAACGTGAAGTAATGTCATATTCTGTCTTTGTGAACAGATGCTATATGAAACTCAAAGCTGTGTACACATTTAAACTACAACAGATTAATTTTTTTTGGGTGAATTTTCAAACAGAATTTTTGATGAGGTGTAATTCTCTCCATCCATACAAACGTCTCCCCAGGAGGCCCTTTTAGTTTAATACAACAATGAATAACATAGATGTGTTGGAAACTGAAAACAAGTATCAATAAGCTTGGATATAATAGGTGTGTGTATTTTTGGGGAGATTTCCTTGTAGTGTGTCCTTCAGCTCTGGCGGTCTTTCATGTCTGCTGTCGCTGTTCTTGTGGATCTGTTTAAACTCGGAGCGCTGCGTTGGACCCTGCCGGTTTTCTCCCATTTATTTCTGCTCAGAATAAGAGACGTTAGAACTCGGCCTGAAGTCCTCCTGTCCTCACACTGAAAACGACTCAAATTTCTCCAGGTACCCGAGTTGTTCTGTGGTAATGAGAGCCTATCAAGCTGCTGCAGCCATACCACCTGATCAGCAAGCAAAGAAAGATTTTCATTTTTATTTAGTTTCTCTTTCTCTTTTTTTTTTGTTTGCGTCCCATACACCATGCTTTACCTCTTATCCTCATCAATCTATTGTAAATTCTTCATTGTTGCTTCATTAACTTGCATGCTTTTGGAAAATATGGTTGCCACGGTGACAGGCGGGAAACCGATCACCTCTGAGAAACACTGAGGCGAGAGATGCCCTGTGGGAATAGAGATAGCTGCCCTCCTTCACAAAGATGCCGATCAGCTCGCTCTCCGTTCCCCGGCATGGCGCTGATGGAATGTCATTTGTGATGCGGCGTGGTGGAGATGTGCACACGGGTTTCTGCGAGTGCCTTTTAATTATTAATAACGAGGCTGTGCCGCTATCTGGACAGGGGGGATCCAGCTCTGCATTCGCCACACGGACCTTACCTGCTGTTTTTCTTGCATACTGTATCATGATTTCAGTAATGTGAAGTGGAGCAGGGAGGAGACAGCCCAATCAGTCAGTGCCATTCAGGTGGAGCTGGTCCCCAGGCTGAAGATCCCTCACTTGTCAGCGGCGCTCTAATCAGCGGCTCCGGCGAGACTTGGCACACTTTAGAGATGCATCTCGCCCTCTGCATACGTTATGACCCGAGGCGGAGAACGATGCACTGTTTGTTGAAATCTGAAGAGCGGAGATGGAATTACAAGTACTTGCATTTCATGCTGATGGTTTATAACCAGGTTGTGGATTTGATTTTCAAAATGCGCAAAGAAGAAACGGAAGGGAGAGACAAAACAGACACAGCAGTCAAATGATTGAGAGCCGCTTTTAAACCCTGGACTGTCAACAGAAGGTTGGGACAATATCCTTAAAAAGTCTAGACTGGTGAAAACCACTTTATCCTACAGTTCACTTTGTCCAGACGGTCTGGGCCACTGGCTGGGGAGAAACGATTACTTCCTGGAGGCGTGGCCTCTGTGAAAGTTTCGCTAACATTTTGTACACAATGTATGTAATGTGTGAGATCCACACTGTGAAACTTACCAGAAATGGGCTGCACTGTACACGACCACCCTCCTCTGAAGAGAGGAGTCCTGGTCCAAACGACATGACTGTTAATGTTAAGTCAATGTTTGGAACCAACACTGACTGAACGGCTTCATTCACTTCCTCTGCTGCCATTGTTAAAACTGCAGGGAGATATAATTTTAAAACAAACTTCTCCTTCTGTTCACTGATTGGCCTGTTAAAAACTGCCAGAGAAAATCCAGGTAAAGGTCAATATTAGGGTGAGGCTCTAGTGGTCTTTATTGATCAGTGAATAGTCAGGAAATCATCTGTATTCATGAACTCCTGTTGCTCCTGTTTCTTCATTTGGCATTTTTAAGCTCTTCTTATCATCCGGTTTCAAACCACCAGCTTGACATTGAAAATCTTTCTACTTTTTTTTTGTGCCCCAGTCTTGAGATTTTGATCAGGTGTCTACTTGAATTAATGACATTTCTCTGTGCATTACAATTCAAGTGCGATTGCTCATCCAGAGCGGCAGCTTTAAAGGTCGTCCAGAGTAATTCTGGTGGGTCAGACGTCCTGGTGCAGTTGATAGAGTAGATTAGTTCCAACAGACAGCCTGCTGCTGAGAGGCAGAACATGAAATTGAACAGATCAGCAGAATCAAGTTCTGCCATGAGTTCTGCCAATGACCAAAGCCTCATGGTGTACTCTGTCTGTAGTAATTATTACCTTTTTTTTCCCCACACAGGGTTACCAGCGATCCAACCACTTCATAGCCACTCAAGGTGAGTACACGGCTCAAGAGCTGTTGTTTTCTGATTTGAGAAAATGAGTTTGTGGAATAATTAAATCATGAGCGACACACTGACTTTTGTTGCATCACACAAAACATCCGGGTTTCAACTGTAAACAGTCAATTTCCCACGACTACGAGAAGAACTCCCTCAAGAATCTGTCAGAGACTGTACGGGCGTCAGCTGTCGCCGTCTGTGAAGCTCCGCTTTCACCTCTCTCCTCCCTTCCATCTGCATGTGCGGCGCAGAAGACTTTCTGATGTCAGGCTGATACGGCGCACCGGTCCAATTCCCCCAAGCCGCACCGAGACAGGAAAGACAGCAAGACGCGCTCTATATTCTCTGCTAGCTCTGATCGTGTTTACTCGGGGAGCATGGGATTTTTTTTTTTTCCTCCTGCTCTGTAATCTTCCCTCTGATTTCTTCCCGTCTTTCACTTTGGTCTCAGTTCTGTCACTTCCCAAAAGTAACCTCAGCAAAACGACGCGCCTCGTTCCGCATCTTTGCTCTCACGGCGCATTGGAACGAGATGCAGAACCCGTTAGCTTTCTCACAGAGGAAACCAACGCAATTACTAGACAGCAGAAGGATTCTGATGTGGGATAGGACAAGCCCGGTGGAGTGATCAGTGGTGCAATGTCCAACGATCCTTTTAGGGCAATCAGGAAAATGTTTAAAACGCAGCGGAAGCACGTGTCAATCCTACAGACCTCATATCATATCAGCAGCAACACACCTTGCAGTCACACTGAGTAGAAAAAACAGAAGATGTTAGGAATACATATTTGTCGTCATGATAAATTCCAACCATGAAACTTTCCATCTTCATGGTTGTTTACAAAGATGCAGTGTGAAAAAAAAAGACAGGATGCTGATGTAACAAACAGAATCCAGCAGCTCTGAAACTGACCGTCTGAAACCAGGAGGATAATTTTTAAACATTCCTGTCACTAAAATCACCATAGGGATTTCACAATCCTAGAAAACACTTGAACGCTTCATAAAATGGTCGGTATCTTCAAAACCAGATTACAGATTGTGCATCTGCCGTTTTCCTTGGTATGTGCTCAGCTTTTAGTAAATGGTGCTCAGTCATCTGTTTGTGGATTTCACAGTGTCAGAAACGCAGCTTGGTCTCTTAAAAGGCTTTTGATTTATGTAATTTTTAGGCCTTATAAATCTGAGACGTCACATTAAAATGTTGATAACTGACGTTTCTTCTTCTCATGTTTCACTGAGAATATTCTCTGTCTGTGTTCATGAAGATTCTCTGCTTTCATCATGTGTAAAGCTTGAAGCAGCTCCAACCGATGGACTCATGTTCTCAGCAGCACTTATAACATTTATTTGCATAAAGTGTCAAAATTTTGTCTTGATCTCAAATTTCCCTAAAATTTCCATTACAAACACATAAAACTTTGTGGATATTCAGCCAATGTTGAAACAACACAATTTAGCAATAACAGTGTTTCAATTAAGTAAGAGATACAGTTAAAATCACTTTAATAAATTTGTTCATGTGATAAATCATAAATTAAACACCCCATGTTGTCCTCCTCCTGCCACTTCCATTTGTTTTGTCATTTCTGCCAGTAGTAACATCTGGCTGTTGACCATTTGAAAAGTCTTTCCATTGCAGTTTTGTGAAATACGCTAATTTTGATAATAGCTGAAAAACCACCTCCAACTAGCGCAAACATTTTTCTATCAGAAAGTTATAGTGTAGCTGAAATCTTGATAAAAGGGTTGTTCATTTACTTTTATTACGTTTAACAAGAAAAGCTGAAATAGTTTGTGTAAACCAGCCTGACTCCCTCTAAGCTTGGAAGTGTCTCAGGCAAGACCGTTTAAAACACGTCGACCATCGTTTTCACATGATGCAGATGTGCAAGTATTTTTTTAGTGGGTACAGCATTAACCTCTAATGCACTTCTAACCTCTGACCTCTAGCCACTTAAACAACATAGATAAAGAAATACAGACAGACAACAAATTACAGCTCCGGTTTTTTTCTGTCACTGAAAAATCTACTTAAGTGAAATGAAGGGAAGCTGCTGATCCATTTATTGTCCTTTTTGATATATTTACAATTAAAAAATAAAAAACTTAATGCCAATAACTAGAATGGTAAACAGCAAGACCCAAATGAGATAGCAGTCTGTCGATTCTAGATGGATTCTTTTCTCCAAAATGTGGCCAAAAGTTTGATCCTTCACAGCCACCGTTCCCTCTGCAAACTTTGTTTAATGTTGTTCAAATGAGCCGCAGTCCACAATTAGAGGTATATTTAAATATTAACTCAATTTCTAACAGTTTAAACAGAGTCATCCAGAACCCTGATCGTTTTATCCTGAAGGATTTCGGAACGGCGCCAGCATTCTGGTGTCTGACAGGAACTAGCAGTGATCAGATCTGCGTCGTAATGTAACAAGCGTCTCTGAACAAAGCCGAACGTCTTTGGCCTCGGAGCCTCTGGTGTTTGTGTGCCGCTGCAACACGCAGCTAAACACAAGAGTGTTATTAAGGGGGAGCTTAGCCAAGACTTTTCTAATCCTGACAAGTTGTAAAACCAGAACAGAGAAACAGAACTGATTTCTGTCAGAGAAAGGAGATGCGTTCTGCTCAGGGATATTATTAAAAGTGTCTGTCCAGCAGAGATAAGGTTACAGGAGTTTTTTTTTTTTTTCTTTCCCTCCTGCTCTCATTCACACAGGGCATGCATCCCCATGCCTTTCACATGTCTTGATTTTCTGGGAGTTTTTCATCGTTTAATTCAGCCCTGCCTGCACCGCTCTCCCTCTCCATGCAGACATGCCCGCAGGTTTATTGGGCCGGTTGTGAGCAGAGAACTTTAATAATGCCGGGTCCTAAGCTGAGGCCGCGTTGACAGGATTTACCTAAACAAAGCAAGAAAATGGCTGCTGGTGAGCTCATTTGATGTCAGAATGGCTTTGCAACACTTAGCAATATGAGAAAGGTTTCATGCAAAATGCAAAGACGAATCACTGAGAGGCTGGAGGCTCTGCTAAGCATGCAGCTGGTTTCCTCAACATTTATAAGAGGAGTCCTCTAGTACTGCCAGTTAAAAAAGAGATGTGAGGCAGTGTGTGACCCCACTGCAATGTTTGAGATGCTCAAACCAAGTTTACTTCAATACATAGACATCCTGAGTGAATGTACTCTGTAGTTTCCAAGCTTTGATTTTACTTATTAGGGGGGAACTGTCCCCATTTTAAAAATCTGAAAATTGCTTTTGCTAAAAAAAGTGTTTATGACTGACTATCAGTACAATGTTCTTTTTTCTTAAAGCATATTCACCTCAGCCCTGTTTAACCCAACTCTAGTTCGCTTTTCTATGAAGTCTGATTCGTTCTGAGAGGTGTGAATGTGTCGTCAAACTCTGATTTGGATCAAAAGAAACCACAAACCTCGGAGGTTTCTCTGTCATTTGCTTTGGTGGTTCATTGTGCAGCGCCCCCACAGGTGAGGAGGGGAACAGATTGCTAAAAGGTTTCAGTTCACTTGACAGAGAATCGCAGCAGCTGAAAATGGAACAAATGTTGCAACTTTGGTCTCCAGTTGAAAAGAGTCAACTGGAGTACTAGGAGTGAAAACAGCCGTGAATACGCCGCTACTTACACCATGTGCAGCCGCAGCCACACCTTCTGAAAGATTTCACATTTGTCAGAGAATATTTACCAAATGTTCTGTGGACTAATGAGACAAATGTGAATAGGTGAAAAATGCTGAACATTTGATAGTTGCTAAAACCCATAGAACCACATAGAGATGAGTTGAACTGTGCTGAGTAGGCAATAATGAAAAGTTCCATTAGTCAATACACAGGTTCCATATTGATGTCTTGACTAGGAACACATGTACATGTATGTATATGTGTGTGTGTGTGTATCTATAATCTCACTTATAGTATTTCAGTATTTTGTCTGTGAACTCCAGTAGGCCAGCAACAGCACTTCCTTTGTGCAAGAACAATAAAGTCTAAGTTTAGATCATTTATTTTTCCTTCGTAAATAAACTCACAGCTTGTGAATGTTGTTTTTATTTGCCCAGGTTATGTTTCTCACCCGGTTTCATTTTTAGCTCACATCACATAAAAAGTCGAAAACAAGAAATCTGGAAGCACCTTTTCACGCCGCTGTGTTCGCCAAACGTCTTCACACTTTCTTCCCTCTCTTTCTCTCCCAAAACCTGCACGCGTCATAAAGCTGTCGCCAGCCCCACTCTCTCTCTCTCTCTTTTCATCCCCGATATGATTCAGAATTCTTTGCATACGGGTACGGTGAGCTCCAGGTGGTCGGCTTTGGCGGCGGGTTCAGCTTGATTTGTTGCATCATGGATGAGCCCTCGGCCAGCGTTGGGCAGCAGGTGCTCTGGGCTGACCCACTATTATGTCCAGAGATGAGGCAGAGGAGGTGTGAATGAGAGCGGCTCAGTCTCTGAGGGAGGAGAGAAGCCGGCCTGTGCCCTGCATACTGATTCACCCAGCTGCATGCCAGGGTCGCACTTTGCCATCCGTCTTCCAGCTCGCTTCGCCGTCCCTCTGGCAAGTGCATTTGTGCTTTTCTCCCCCTGTTGAAAAATTAACAAACCATACGCTAATACACATGGACTCTGCTGCATTGAGAACGGCGGCTGGAAAAATAGCAGCCAGATCACTGGCCTGTCCCTGGTCGCGTTCAGCCAATGCAGACTGAGCTCTGATTGGTTCATAAAGACAGATTAATGTCCTTTGCTTTGTGAATGTCATTTCACGCCTTGTTGTTGTCCTTGTACAGGGCCATGCAGAACTATTTATGCTCATTAGATCAGAACCAACCCTGGGCATTTTATTGGGATTTTCTGAGTTTGAGCAAAAAAATATATTCCTTTAAATCTGATTAGCAAATCTAACAGTAGTATAAATTCTGATTCAAATTCAGGTATTCTGTTTGTAGGAGAACATCAGCATCGTAAAAAACAAAGAGCACAGCAGGCAGGTTAGGGATAAAGTTTGAAACAGCTGGACCAAATGGGAACATCGGTGTCGTCATGGTTCATTTGAAGTGACATCAGGTTGACAGTTAACCGAAAACTAAAGCAGATTTAGGAAACGTAAGTAGCAATGCCAAAAATATATCCAATACCCGGTTTTAACAGTAGCCAGAGAAGTAATAAAAGTAAAAAAAATTAGACATTAACAGCGTCGTACAACACTGGCTTAGCCACACAAGTAGATCTTTAATTTAAGGTTCAAACTCTGCTCTGTCCAACAATATCAGCTTCTCTGTTCTAAAATTCACTGACCCAGCAGCCGAGGATGAAGCCCATTTCATCAAGCCAAAAACATAAATTCAGTGACACTAATTATGGCCATAAAACATCAGAGAAAATATTTCCACTTGGTTCATTAATCTGTTTTTCTGCGTGTTCTCCGTTGGGTTTGTGATTTCTTTGTAAATCCCACTGATTCTGATGGTTTTGGGAATTTCCCATGTGAAGCAGTTTGCACATCCGCATGAACTAATGATAATACTAAAATGTCTAACAATTTCTTAATTAGTTTTTTTATCATCTGATATGCTGATTAATTGCTTTGATGAGCATACAATAATCATTTTTAAAAATATGATCTATCTCTATTAGCCTGATCTCTCACCGTTTTTACCACCGTTTCATACAACTATTCTGTCATCTGATTAATTCAGATTAGAGGATGTGTACCAATGTGTGGTTTCATTTAATAACTTAAATAATAGCTTAATATGACCAGTTTGGCTAGGCATTGTTGAGGTTTGTATATGCAGTTTGGGAAAGGAGAAGCTTCTTGTTTTCTTTGACTTGGCTAGAAGAAGAAGGCGGTTCTTTCTGACGAGTCTGTTTCATACACAGTGAGGAACTCCGGTGCAGATCTGAAGTTGTCTTATTCTCCAGCCACTGCAGCGTGTCTCACTGCCTACGTCAAGTTTCTGACCAGATACACAATAGTTGTCGATCACAACACCAGAAGAATTTCAGCCTGAACAAAGCGACTCCCACAGCGGGGCTTCCAGAACAGAACGGTGGAGTTTTGTTCTGGTGGTCCTGAGAGAGGACAAGTCTCTGGGAAACACAACCTGTTTGTAGAAATGAATGGATACAGTGTGGGCTATGTGTGTGTGTGTGTGTGTGTGTGTGTGTGTGGGGGTGTGTGTGTGTGTGTGTGTGTGCGTGTGTTATGTTTGGCAGAACAGTCAACATGACGGAGTAGCCTGAGATATTACAGAAGCCGTGGTGTAATGAAATCAATGGAAGTGTGGTCTTCTCTGGGTGGGTGTGATTTGTGGCGAGCGGCCGGCAGCCGGAGATGCCGACACGCGAGGCTGTTTGTACGCCGCCTGTGGATTTGTGGCTGAATTAAAGTGGCATCCCTCCCCACAGCGGAAGACGAGCAGAGAGCCGCCGATAGTTCATGAATGATACATTGTTGCTCCGCTGGCTGGCGTGGATTACACTCTCTGCCTCTGCGCTGATGGTTATTGCTGCTATTTCCTCTGACTTATGTCTCATCTCTCCACCTCCCTCATCCTGCTCCATCACTTCCTCTCTTTGTCGTGTTTTTCTCCCCCCTCCCTCCCTCCCGCTCCGCCTCTGCCACCTGCATTTCCACCTCCCCGCCGCTTCACCTCTGCAGGCCCCAAGCAGGAGATGATCTATGATTTCTGGCGGATGGTTTGGCAGGAGAATTGCTTCAGTATTGTCATGCTCACCAAGCTGGTGGAAGTGGGCCGGGTACGTGTCCTTGACCTCTGACCTTGATCAGGGTGTCTGCACAGCCTTAAAATGTCTTACGTTCATTTATCTAAAATTAGGACCTTAAAACTTCGTAAATTCAGTGAAAGCAGTTAAATTTGGTCTTGGCATTATGGGAGCGCCATATACAGTGTAAAACAGCAGGATCCTCCAAACATTGCCTGCTTTTATTATTATTATTTTTCTGCCAAAGTGACATTCAAAGGATATTAAAAAGTCCTAGTCAAATCTGCATATACTCTGATATTAGATACTGTAACCAGTCTACAAGATTCTACTGTTGTTTCCCAAATGTACTGAAATCATTTTGAACTGTCCAGATGAGGTGTTTTAAGTATTGGCCTGAAGACACTGAGTTGTACGGCGACATTAAAATAACGTTACTGAAGACGGAAACCCTGGCAGAGTACACAGTCCGCACCTTCGCCATGGAGCGGGTGAGTCGTGCTCATTATTCTCAATAGAAACTCTCGTCATGTCTGCTGAGTCCGATCGCCATTCTAATATAATGCTAGACTAACTGGTTTCTATGTGAGAACACCACTAGCGGACATTTCTTTACCTGCTGCGTTGCATGACTGGTTTCCAGAGAGGCTACCCTGCTAAACACGAGGTGTGCCAGTTCCACTTGACCTCCTGGCCTGAGCACGGTGTGCCGTACCACGCCACGGGCCTGCTGGCCTTCCTGCGCCGGGTCAAGGCCTCCACACCCCCCGACGCTGGACCTGTGGTCGTCCACTGCAGGTACATCTACCTTCATGGTTCAGTTTTGGCTCATCGGAAAAACATATAGTCAAAATAACTTCAGTCAATAAACGATGCAGTTTTCACCTGCTGGTGTCATTGATGGGGGTTTCACAGTGGATCCTTGGTAAAAGAAAACACCTTAAAACGAACAGTCGAAACTGATTACGACTTTATTCATTTATTTGTTTTTCTCTGAGGGTACCACTGCGATTTCATTATGTTCTGCGAACATAATGACAAATAAAAATCTTATGTCTCAGAGTGCGGAAGAACAGAGACTGTCTGAGTTTAATGTAGGATGAAGAAAATAATTAACGGTGTGCACGTTTTAAATCATTGTTCTAAACTTTAGATTTTACATCAAATATCAAGTCTTTTCAATTCATCAAGTTTAAGTGCAAGTCAAGTCATAACTGAAGATTTTTTCAAGTCAAGTCCAAACTCATAATTAATAGTAACAGTAATGACACTTACTATTAATGAATAATACTAGTAGTGACTTATAATAGTAATGACTTGTGCACACACCTCTGATTTGAAGCTATTAGCATGTTATACCACTGATGAGTCTGTCATACAGTAACAGTCGTCAGTCAGAGGCCTTTTTAGATTCATTGCGAGACTGACTGCTACTGGAGATCCTTCCTGCCCACAACATCTCCATACATACTGACTGTATGAAGTTGCGTTAAATTTCCCCCTTGGGATAAATAAAATATATTTGAATTGAACTGTGTGGAGCTTAAACACTTCCTGTATTTTTAAATCATTTTTTCCGACTTTCCACTTGTCTTTTATACCTTCTTTTGTCTTAGTCTATCACAGAGATTCCTTAAATAATACACTTAAGCTGCTAGTTGTAACATGATGCCTGCGAATAATAATAAAAAAAAAAAAAAAACAGAGAAAAAGTGAAAGCTAAGCTGCTATAAACTCCCCCTGCCAATTGTGAGTTGTTCAGGGGAGTCATCTCGTAATAAGCCATCTGCATGAGTAATATACTCAACGTTCATGCAAATCATTTTCTCACACAGAAGCCGACAGTTCATTAAGTCTGCAACAACAACAAAAAGAGTAGGACTTAGCGGTTCTGCAGTTGTACTCCTCTGCAGAACAACAGGCCTGTTTTCTCCACCTCTTACACAAACACAGGGCCGTGACCCGCTGTCTGAATTACATCCATGCACCACTAATGATGCAGCATGACAGTCAGACATGACAGTCAGACATGGATCTGACGGTCTGCATAGCAAGCAGAGGGTGTGATGAAGAGTTCAGCATTGGGTGGATGATCTGATGCACGAGAACCTGGAAACGGTCAGAGGCAGCAGCCTCTCATCATCATCATCAGTAAGTGGCTTTAGGTGGAGACGTAATGTTCATCATGTCAGCTGAGAGCTGCTGGAGGCTGGCAGGCTGCTGGGTTCTGTTCCCTTCAGCTGGTCCGGCTCAAAGGAACAGCAGCAGCCTTGTGTTTCCCTTTTGGGTCCAACTGAAACTAAACCGCATTTCTCTGTGTTTATGACCTAAAATCGATCGTCCACCTGCCCATGTCACACATCACCTGGAGTAAAAGGAGAAAAAATTAGCTTGCAGAAAACAATAAATGTGCATTGTACTTATTTCAATTATTAGTGCATTTTTGTCTTGATTTAAAAACACCAACATCAGGATTTTATTTCTTTGATTTTTGATTCATGTATTTATTTGTTGTTTTTGTGAATATTTAAAGATGTCAACAAGAAAACCACAAAGTGCGCTCCCGAAGGAACTAAAGGGTTAAAAATGAAAATATCTGTTGCTGGAACCAGACATTTACATACACTGACTAAAAAGACACACATTTTTTCTCTCTGTAGGAAGTTAAATCTGATAAAACTTCTAATTTTAACTTGGTTGGAATTACCAAAATTGATTTTTATTTGCTAAATGCCAGAAAACTTTGAACATTTTCTTTGCCTTTTTTTTTTTTTTTTTTTGAGATTTTTTTGTAACTTTCCGTGAATTCAAACATTTTCATACTTTCTATATTGATTGGCCTCCTGTTAACTCACGTCTCTGTTAATATGTACAAAGTCTGAGGAAGGAAACACAAAGGCTTTGACACAATCATTCAGTTTAAAAGACAATTATTTGTGGTGCTGACCAAAATGTCTGTAAACTTTTAAACTGGAGGAAAGTGACAAAAAAAAAAAATCTCTAAAAAATATTCACAGCAAGTTTTCTGGCATTTAGTAAAAATAAATTATTTGGTGATTCTAAATAAACTGAGACAAGAACAGTTTGGTCTGATTTACCTTCATACAGTGATTAAAAAATTTTCTTCAGTGCATGTAAATATTTGGTGTCAACTGTATGTAGAATTAAAAAAACTAATTTGAACCATAAAGAAGAAAATATCTCCTATTTTTTGAAAAAAAAAAAAAAAAGGAAAAATCTTTTTTTTATTTCTTTTTTTATTGTGCAACTTATGAAAGTATTAAAAATATAACTTAAGGTTTTATTTCTGTTAAAGTTGATACAAATATTGATGTTTTTTTTTCTATATTTTCATATTTTAAAAAATGTAATAATCTTAGATTATGTCTTAAAATTTTTTTTTATATATATAACTATTTAGTTTTGTAAGATGGATTAAAGATTTTCTCAGTTTGAACAGTGCGCAGCGGCTCATGTCCGTCCTCTCCTCTCATCTGCTCTGTTCTGCCCGGTAACAGCATGGGCGCCGGCCGGACTGGCTGCTACATCGTGCTGGACGTCATGCTGGATATGGCTGAATGCGAAGGAGTGGTGGACATCTACAATTGCGTGAAGACGCTGTGCTCCCGTCGGATCAACATGATCCAGACTGAAGTGAGTGGGACAGCGGGGACGCTTTAGGACGGGCCCCGCTGACAGGTTTGATCCTGAAAATATGAAGCATCTGCAGAAACACGCTGGGGAATTTCTCACGCTTCCACTTCAATGATCTTGATGCTCATGAAAAGCTTTGGAAACAGCGTTCAGCTGTGTATGGAAAGGCTGAAGTTTATCTTTTTAGAAAATGGCCAAAATCTCAATATGTGGCTAATTTTTGTCCATAGAGCCATTTGGTAGGTTGATGTTAAAGCACAATAATAAATATGGGAATAAAAACCATATAAAAACACAATAACAACAACGAGAAAATGGATGAAACAAAGTTAACATCAATACATATTTGCATGTAATCGATGTTGACATGCTTGGCTTTCCCAGAGCCAGTTTCTAAGATATTTCTTTCATGATATGAGAAGTGAAAGGTCCCTCATGTTACTCCAACAATTTATTCCAACTATAGAAAGCAAAACAGGAAGAAGAAGCTTGATAGAAATAGAGCAGAGGCATGAAATATTTTATAAACTGAGTAAAGATTGTAAAGATTTTTTACAATGTTTGCTCAAAGTTAGCCATTTATGTGTTTGGATTATCTGGCAATGACGGTTTGGGTTTGTAATGAAACACATTTAACGCTTGTGGATGAATGAATATGCCTTATTAGTCCCAGAGGAAAACTCATATTTGAAGTTATTTCAACTGGCTTTACAGTCCTTCTGGAAACCGATGACCAATTTGTTATACAATATGTCATATGAGTCATATGAGAGGAAATCGTGTCACCAGAGCATAACTTGCCGCTTTCTACAGTTTAACTCAGAAAGATTCAGAAATCAATATTTGGTGAAATATTGATTAGGCTTTCAATGGGGTTCAGTGCAGTGGGCTCTTCATTTTACACACACACACACACACACACACACACACACACACACACACCCACACACACACACACACACACACACACACACACACACACACACACACACATATATATATAAATTTGAATAAAATTAAATCCAATTATGCAAATTGGATTTAAGTCTCATAAAGTTTCATTTTTTTGTTGTGCTATTACATTTATAGATGGTATTGTGTGTCAGGGCTCTTTGAATCACTGTAATTAATTTCAGAGAGCTGGTTGGTTAGTTTGTCTGGAGGGCTCAATTAATGGAAATCTACTGAAGAAGGATGTTCCACATTATTAAGCAGGCCACAGGTTTCAAGCAATATGGGAAAGAGAAAGGAAAATCATCAGATAATGTAGAGCCGTATGACAAGATATGAAAACGTTAGATATTTAATGAAAACTGAAGCTTTGTCATTGTACTGTGAAGAGATTTGTGGCTGATTCAGAACAAAGATGGTTTGTACAGATAAAGGTATAATGAGGAAGGTTTCTGTTAGACAAATTCATGGGATTAAGAGAGCAGCTGTTAAAATGCCCTTACAAAGCAGCAAACAGTTATTTGAAGCTGCTGGTGCCTCCAGAGGCTTGCGGTGCATGAACCGACTATTGGGCCCCTAACCAGAGCTCACAAACAGCAACGATGGCAGTGAGCCCAGCCGTACATGAAGATTAATTTTTAAACAGACTTGTTCACTGATAACTGCTGCGCAACCCTGAATGGTCCAGATGGACGCAATAGTGGATTGGTGGTGGACGGCCACCATGTCCCAACAATGGTGTGACGTCAGCAAGGAGATGGTGGAGTGATTTTTGGGGCTGAAATCATAAGGAGAGAGAGAGATCTGATCGGCCCCTTCAGAGCCCCGAAGGTGTGAAAATAACCTCATTAAAGTATATGGACTTTCTGACTGATCACTTTATTTCATGGTTCAAAAAGAAGAGCCGTACCTTCCGTAGCAAAATCATCTTCATGCATGATAATGCACCATCTCATGCTGTGAGGAATACCACGGTGTCATTGGCTGCTATGGCCATAAACGGGGAGAAACTCATGGTTTGGTCATCATCCTCCTCTGACTTCAACCCTATTGATTTGAAAAGTATACTGACCATCATTTGCATTGACCATTTAAGAAAATCTGAAAAAAATATCACTTGCATAATAATTTGGAACACAGTGTGTGTATGTATATAGGAAATCTTTTGCCTATGTTTGTTTCTCCACTATTAGCACAACGTTAATTGACAGCACTGAGCTCCTCCTCCTGGCTCTGATTGGTTGTTTTTGGTGCATTTCTTCATAAGGTAATCGATCTTTTTGCAGATTATTTGTCTCATATTATACATGGTGACAGTTTGAACAAATATGTTAAAACATTGTTTATAAAAGTTACACATTGTTGCTTTAACAGGTCTGAAAAACAGCATGATAAAACCCAAAACATTACAGTTATTTTTCTATTAAACATGTATTTCAGCTGCAGCTCCGTCCATGTTTGTGCAGACACAGGAAAGCCGATAAATCCGGTGAACGAGGTCCGGTGCTGTGAATGTTTCCCTGCCTTTGTTTGTCCCAGCCTCCTGGTTAATTGCCCAGCTCTTGATGTTATTGAAACAGCGCCTGTAGGCAGCATGTGGCTTTTCTGATACGAGTCCTGCATATTTTTTGTTTTCTGGAGTTCTTTTATTGACAGTCCTGTGCTTGGAAATAAAGCGTAGGCACGGGGAATGTGAGGAGTTTTCTGACAGTTGACAACTATTCGTCAACATTCGGTGGCGGTAATTAAATTGGCCATTGTTCACGGCGAGTGGGCCTCGCTGCAGCGACCAGGGAGAGGCTGAACTTCTGTCTGTACGTCTGTCTGTCTGTCAGGAGCAGTACGTCTTCATCCACGATGCCATCCTGGAGGCCTGCCTGTGTGGAGAAACCGGCATCCCAGTGTCTGAGTTTGCTCCTGCCTACAAGGAAATGCTGAAAGTGGATTCTCAGAGCAACACCTCGCAGCTCAGAGAGGAGTTTCAGGTGACACAGACATTCCCTGTCTCTGTCGATTTGTTTTCTGTTTTTACTAGATTTCACTTGTTGCAACTCTTATATAATCCTTCATCATGGCAACATTTTCTAAGTGGAAGTAAAATAACATTAAAGGGTCAGTGTTATGTAAAATCAACTTTTTTGAGCTTTACGTCATCTTGCAATATTATTTTCTCATCATAAACAAACCTGGAGGGTCGTTTTGATTCTTTCATGCATGTTTGAGAAATGTTTTAATCTCCATGGCACCCATTCCGCTGTGGGTGAACATAGCTCCGCCTTTGAGACGCAGATCCTCCTCTCACAGAGCAGTTCTCCTCCACTCTGCTCCTTCAGACTAGCCAGCAGCAATCAGCAACACCTGGCAGAACTGTGTGTCTGCAGAGCTCATTACAGGAACTACTGCTCAGTGAAACGCTGGTAAAAAAAAAAAAAAAACCTTATTAAAAGGTTAATAAAAGAGCCATGTCATGATGATTTCCTGAAGGTGGAGTTTTAGGAAGAGCAGGTGTTTTTAAAGAGACACGGGCCCAATTTCAAGGCATTATATTGCAAAGTTAAATCTCTATTAAATCATATTTGTTATATACAGTATTTTTATAACAACAAAAACTAACATAATTGATTGTGTTTTAAAATGGCACCGTGTGCCTGGAAAATACATAATACATAACAAGATTTCCTGATTAAAGTATCACATTTTACACACTGAACATGTGGACATGCTGCTTTTAATGGCATTTAGAAAGCAGGATAATTAAAAATGTTATTCTTGGCAAGAAAAGTCTGTGCTGCAGTGGTGTTTCTGAACCATGGAATTTGCACTTCGTCTCACTGCCAGTTAACACAAAGCCTTTAACTCTCTTCTTCTACTGATTTTAAGGATAAATTTAATCACACTCTCACTTATTACGCATGTGCTTAAAAAACAGCTTATCGATTTCTTTTAATTTTGTATCACAATCTTGAGAAGTCAAAATCTTACGTGAAAAAATAAGTGATTTTTTTCACTTATTTATTTATTAAATTCATTCATTTCAGTTTAAAATGAACAGACGTTGTCACATGTTGACATAAACAAGTTTTGAATGAAAAGAATTTGGTGGAAGAGAAAAAAATCTCATATAGTATATGCATCTTCTTCTCTCTTACAACACCATAAGCAGCTATGCATCAACCATCCGTATTGATGCATCTTTAAAAATAGAACAGCCGATATTTGAATTGAATTAAACTGTGAAAACTTCCAATACGTTTCTGTTTATTTTGGCCTCTGAAAATGAACAGAAAAAGACTGAAGAGTAAATTAAACTACTGACCTGGTGGTGGCTACACACGGCCAAACGTTTGTAGAGCAGACTATGAGTTAAATGATTAAAAAATGACTTTTTTAATAAATGCTGAAAGAAATGCATGCATACATTGTCCATAAAAAACGTTTTTTTAGATGTCTTCATTTATTACCCAAAAATCTCTGTCATAAAACAAATGTATGAAATGACCATAAAACGTCCTAGTGGACTTTTCCATTCACTAACTTTATAAGCTTCATGTTAGTGACCTCTACAGTGACCTCTAATTTTAATATTCTGTTGAAACCCCAAGACCGGTCCAAACATGAAGGCTATCGGTTTAAAGTTGTATTTTTTTAAAGAAAGAAAATGTAAAATATTCAGACCAAACAGAGATTTTCCAGGTTTTTTCTCTTCTTAGTTTCTTCTGTTATTATGCTCTGAAACTGTTTTAGCTAGAACTAACACTTACACCTTGTCCAAATCAGAGGAATGGAAAATAGAAATAATAATTTTCATTATTTATTGTTGTCCAGCACAGTAGTTTTTTATTTTTTTGGAAAAAAGTTCGAGAAAAACACCTATGTTTTAATACAACTAAGCAATTTCCCACTTAAAAAACGGGAAAACTTTCACGTTTTCCAGACAGCAACATGGATGATGCACATTACATTCTACTAATATATTAATATCAATAATATTTATGACATTTATCATGAGTTATTCTTGATCCTATTTCTAACACATTTGCTCTGTTTCTCTGTTGCTCATCAGTGACTACGAATGCTTTTCTGGTTGTGTGATTAAAGTTTGACTCATCTGGTCTTAAAGAGACAGTGCGTCATTCACATTTTTAACCTCAATCTGGAACTTTATCATTTCATACAGTCGTTCACCGAAAACAAACACGGCCTTTTTAACGACCTCTCCTCCTCTTCCTCTTCTGCTTTTTTGTCTCCAGACCCTGAACTCGGTGACTCCTCACCTGGACGTGGAGGAGTGCAGCGTCTCCCTGATGCCCAGGAACCGGGAGAAGAACCGGAGTATGGACGTTCTGCCGCCGGACCGCTCCCTGGCCTTCCTCGTCACCACCGAGGGCGAGAGCAGCAACTACATCAACGCAGCGCTGGCCAACAGCTTCCTCCGACCCGCTGCCTTTGTGGTGACACCGCACCCGCTGCCCAGCACCACCACCGACTTCTGGAGGCTCATATATGACTATAGCTGCACCTCGGTGGTGATGCTGAACCAACTCAACCAGTCCAACTCTGCCTGGGTAAGACCAACCACTGACCTTAACTCAGTGTTTTACCTGCGTGTGTATCTATTTAAAGGAGCGGGTATTTTAGTAATCAAGTAATCCACCGATTATTATGATTACTAGTCGAGTAATCGGATAAAAAAAATGTCCCAGTTCTGCGGTGGCTGCATAAGCTAGTAAAAGAAATAATGAAAGAAAAAAATGCTAGTAAAAAAACAATTCAGTTCCTTTTTTATTTATCGCTGAAACTGCTATTTGATTGAGACATCATGTTTAGTCTCCAGCTTGAAATATGACAAACTTTTCTTAAAGAAGTTTTTTTTTAAAAGTTTGCTTTTAAAAATTCAAAAGCAAATTTAAATTGAGACATTAGTAAAACTTACACAACACTTCAATTTCAATAAAAATTGAAATTAAAATCATGTGAATAAGTTTGTTCATACAATAAGTGACTAAAATCATGTTGCGTCATCATCCTCCAACTACTTCCTGTTGTCTTCTTCATCGTGGTTTTCGCCAGCGGCAACTTCCTGTTGTTGATCATGTGATGCATAAAATGTGTTTTCATTGTCGTTCTGCGAAATAAACCAATTTCTATGTGGCCAAACAAAGCACCTCATGCTAACACCAAAACACTTTATTAAAAAAACAGTTTTTGGAAATGGCGAACTCAAAAATGAAGTAGAACTCAAAAATTTTGATATTTTTGAAATGTCAAATTGTTTAATTATATTTTTCAATGAAAACACAGCTATTGAAGTCACTGATGTTGGATCAATTCTAAAATTTTGTGTGAAATCTGGTTACTTAAAATATATATATAAAAAGAAAAAATGCAGTTTGGGAAACTGAGATGCCTACCCACAAAGTTACTATTCAGTCTATTGACTCATGTTTGTAAATTAGCCAACCCAGGAGCAGCATCTCTTCTTCTTGCCTCCGATAAGGCCAAGAACGTTGATAAGGAAAACTGTAGCTATTAGCTTCTGTGTTCAAACTATGATGATGTCTACAGTACGTGGAAATCACTTACTGTGTGCACTCTAAAACTTTTAGAGTGCTCTTCTCTGGCATTCACAGATTTTAGCTAGTCGTGTGGGTTATTGCCCTTAAACTCCATGAATACAAAGTGAAACCAGCTGTAGCATGTCAGGACGGACATGGAAGGAACAAGGAAACCTTCTCCTGGTTTAGGTTAACCTAAAGAGCTGCCGTCCGACGTGACTCACAGCTCAGTCAAACGCTGCCTTCTCGTTGTTCTCCACTCTGCATTAAGGCCCCCCGTGTTTAATTTGCCTTCACACCATCGACGCGCTCTCATTCCTCCATGTTGGCTCTCGGGAAGGTTTGTTCAGGCGTCTCCCTATCGCCGCCCTGTCAGCGTGTCATGTCTCATCTCTGCTCAACATTTCCACCATGCCTGTCAGCTGCAGCCTGCCCTCCTTCCACTGTCACTCCCTTCTCGTCTCCTTCCCTCTGCCTGCCCATGGATTACCAGTTTGCCCCTCAAATATTCGCTCTCTGGCTCAGTTTGTCCTCTGAGTTGGTGGGAGGCTGGCGGGTGGAGGGAACACGGCTGTCTGTCTCCTGCCTGGATGTATAAATATTTATCTCTCTTTCTGCTCAATGTCACCTGCTAATACCCTTCTGTCACCGCGTCACCGCTATCACTTCCTACTCCAGGGGTCCTGAGCTCATCCCAGAAGTCAATGCAGAACATGACAGTAGTTCGGCGGCGGCGCTGTTGTTGTTGCTCCTTTGTGAGGTGGGAAGTGTTTTTGAAGTAGGGGGGCGTTGGAGGAGTCGCGTTTGGAGTGGATCCAGATTCTGAGCTGGGTCCTCGTTTCTCCTGGGTACAGTCAAGGTCTCCCACTTCATTAATTTATAATGTACTAATGGTAATGATCGGAACTCATAAATAATTCAAACCTGGAGGCTGATGCCGATGTGAAGAATTGTTCCCATCGTGAGTGCTTCTTTTTTTTTTTTTGCTTGTTTAATTTACAGCGTCTGTTTGCAGGTAATCATTGTCATTTAGGCTAATTGTATCTGTTGTCAATACTCAGGTGTCTTGTAAGTGGCTTCCCCATCACTTGATGCTGACATAATGATTTGTTTTGCGGGCTAATGACCTGCCGCCTTCCCTCCCCGCCTCGCCTCCTTTCTCCTGCCAGCCCTGCCTGCAGTACTGGCCGGAGCCTGGGATCCAGCAGTTCGGCCCCATGACCGTGGAGCTCCTGTCCAGGACTGCAGATGATGACGTCATCATTCGACTCTTCCGGATTCAGAATATCACACGGGTAACTTGAAATAGGATTCAGATATTTATTCAATTGAGTTTTCGTTCTTCGACTATTTTTGTCGTGGTTTCCTTCGTTTCTTACTGACTGCTTATACTGACTGTATTTATTGTATTTATTGACAAAATTTGTGCAGTTAAGTCATCTTAACCTTGTTTGTGTAATCTTTCTTTTTAGCTGGAAGAATAACTTATTGTCCTGGGACAACAGATAAAAAACAGCCAATTGGCTAATTCTGGCACATTTGTAAAAATGTTAAATTAATGTGTATTGTCAATTTCATTTAATTTGGGATGTCAGTAAAAGCAAAATGTAGGGCATGTTCGCATGTGCAAAGAGTGTTGGGAAAGGTAGTGTCCTAAAATCAAGCGACACTGCCTGACCAGAAAAACTTTGGAAACTTTGTGAATCCTGAGTGACTGTGATCGGCGAATTGAAGAAAAACAACAGAACAACTCAAGGTTGTAAGGTGAGAGTGTTTCCACATGAACGATATAATGGGAACACAAGGTACTGTAGGACTGAATGGCTTTGCAATAAGAAATCCACTAATTTGAGAGAAAAACTCTTCAATCTGCCAGGGAGCACAAAGACTGGACAGTCTAACCATGAATTTGTTCTTTGCTGATGACATTCTGACATGACGTAGAAAGACTGAGAAAGACTCAGGGTTCAGGGAACATGAGACGTCATTTTCACAATGGATTGAGCCGTTAGGGAGTTCTGTGGCCGGATTCCCCCATCATCAAATGCAACACTGGATGGAAATATTTCCTAATGCTCTCAGTTATCTTTGAGCATACTCAATTACTAATAGAAGAAATGTCAAACAAAACACTAAATGAAAACGGAGACATGTCAGTATTGTTTATTGTGTGTTACGTCAAAAACAGTTCAGCAGTCTTTGCAGTTTCCAGGTATCTCTCATCTAGTCTCTTTTCTCATGCCAACAGTCAGCAGTCCCTTAGAGTGGTGAATCCTGACATAGATATAATTTATTTTTTATTATTTTCATCTCAGAGTGTTTGAGCCACATGGGTATGTTTCTGGAAAACTCCTCAGAACGGCTTTCTGTGGCTTTTCTTCTTTTATTTATTTTTTTTTTTTACATTGGTTAATTATCTTTAACAGAGACCAGTGATTTCCTCTGTGACCTGATATGCTAATAATGCTGATCAGGGAATAAAATGATGGTAGTTTTAAAGTGGGGGGTTAAAGACTGGCCTACTCAGCCTTCTGGTTCTTATGACAAGAAGGGTAATATGACATTTACAGTATTTCTTATATACATAAATGTTGAGATTAAAAAAATATTTTTTTAATGAAAAAAAAAAAACATTTTGCACTACAATTTTTACAACTGAATAATCTAGATGCTGTCAGAAGTGTGAATGCATTGTGAAACTATCAATGTTTTAAATGCAGATGCAATATTGGACTTTGTGGTCTAGTTCCCTGTGACAGACTGGCGACCGACCCCACCTCTCCACCGCAACGGTAGCTGGAGATAGGCACCAGCACCTCCTGACCCCATGAGGGACAAGAGAAGAGTGTTAGAAAATGGATGGATGGATGGATGGATGGATGGATGGATGGATGGATGGATGGATGTGTTCCAGTTAATTTTTTTCAATTTGGAACATGAAATTTCTCTCCAGCGCATAAATGGCACACAGCTTTGACAACAATAAGGACAAGATTGTGTTAGCATCCTTAGGACTGTCTCTGGAGGCATCATCATGGCGAGCTTTCCTTAAAACTAGTTTATCTGAAAACTAGCTTTCCTCACAGCAAGCTGTGAAGTTTCTGACGTCAGGGTAGCTCTTCTGAAATATCTTCATTTTCACTACAGCGCGTTAAGAACTCTGGCTATTTGTGTTGATCTCCCAGTAGATCTTGCTGTTGGCTAGACTACTTCTCCAGTGTCTGGCTTCTGTAGGACCATACCATCATAGCAAAGCTAAGAGGTATCAAAAATCCGTAATGATGTGTGACTTCAGTAAGTTTTATTTCTTTGTAGTCAGGAAGAAATAAATTGCAGATCTGAAGTGAATATGAAAGGCATCTCTTGATATGTCAGCCTGACAATGTCAACAGCTAAAGCTGCTGTTTAAAATCTCATTCTCTGAGTTCAATAATGGTTTCGGTCAAAAGATAATTTCAGGTTTTGCCTTTGGAAATCAACTACTCCAGTTCCTTGCTGCTGTGGGAGGAATTTAATTGGATTTCATTTATTTTCTGAGAGAGCTAATGACGCCTGTTGATGGTGAAATAAACTGCCGTGTGACCCGGGTCCCATCTTGCATTTGTTCTTCTTGGCTGCTGGAATTATTTCCAGCATAATAATCCTACAATTAATTGTGACCCGCTTTTTTTTTAGCATTCACTGGAAATTAATATCATTTTTGGTTTCAAGCTCTTAAAGTTATGACATTTTTACTTAATGGGATATTTAAAACTGGTATTTGTTTGCTTGTATGGCTGATTTTGTCTTAATAACATTAGTTCAAATTCTCACATGCATCGAACCAGTAGTAATCAGGAAGGAGCAGAACAGGCATGCCTGCTTACACAAATAAAAGGTTTATTTCAGTATAGTTCTTTAAAATGTCTGAAGCCAAACTCTGTCTGACTCACCAGGTTCCAACCTACAGGCCTCAAGATTAGAACACATCATACAGAGCATTGTGAATAAACATATCGAAGCTGATTTTGCTGAATTGGAATATTACCCACATGTAAATATTGTTCATGAGCTGGCCACAAATTTCAACTGAATATAATTCAGAAACCTAAAGAAGCCTTGAAATAAGGTTTCTTTATTGCAAGGTTTAAAATTCTGAAGCAGTGTATTGGCTTTGGCTACTATCCACCTCTAGAGGGCGCCATAATGGAGAGATTACCTTGGAAAATAGTTGATCTGGCCAAAGTTGGTAGAGGACACGCAAAAACATGCCTCCTCGACAACAAAACTACTGTTGGTAGGCAGGCCCCATGTCATTGTTGCCATACCAACAGAGATCCCTGTGTTCTGCATGATCCACACTTAAAATAACAGAGCTATGCTTGATAATGGAAATCTCACCAAGACTGCACATGTCTTCCATGTTCTGGTTCTTTTTTGTACTTGCTTAGTGGCTTCTCATGAGGACATTGTAAGAGTCCTGATAATCCTCTTCATTAGTGAATGAAGCTTTTATGATGTGGGGCTTCAAGTAAAGAACTGATTTCTCACTCTTGCCCCCCCCCCTCTTTCCCTGACTTGTGTAGCTTCAGGAGGGCCAGCTGGTGGTGCGCCACTTCCAGTTCCTGCGCTGGTCCCCGTACCGAGACGTTCCCGACTCCAAGAAAGCGTTCCTCAGCCTTCTGGCTCAGGTCCACAACTGGCAGCGGGAATGTGGCGAGGGACGCACCATCGTCCACTGCCTGTGAGTTCTGCCGATTCTCAGAATCGCCTGTTATTTTCTCCCAAGACGTGTTGCTGTCAAAAAGACTGGTCACAACAACACATACTGTGGTCCCTGATCTCTTCAGAAAAACGTAACTCAGAGTACTTTACTCTGCAGGTCATGATGTCACACAGATATTTAAATGAAAGCTTTTCATTCATCTTCAAAGTCTGCCATCTGGCCTATTTTCTGAAAGCATCCATGATCCATGCTCATTATCAAACTATGACACTCCCTTTGGATTTTTAGGACACCTTTTTTTTAGGTCACTCATTGCTCTTTGCTGCTGTGTCTATGTCTGATCGTTTGGGAGCAGGAACGGCGGCGGTCGCAGTGGCACTTTCTGCGCATGCACAATGATTCTGGAGATGATACGACATCACAGCATGGTGGACGTGTTCTTCGCTGCCAAGACGCTGCGCAACTCCAAGCCCAACATGGTGGAGACCATGGTAACCCAGCATGAGTCTTTGTCGTCCATCTCTGTTAGCGGATGTGGCTTGTGCATCAGATATATGGCCATACCAGAAACGCGTAACAAAGGTTCCGGCATGGCACATTTGTATGTAAAAAAAAAAAAAAAGGAATTAATTGTGTTACAATAACTATAACACATTGACATCACTGCAATTAATTCATTAAAATGAATGGGGTATAGTCCCATCACTACCTATACAACTTTTCATACACTTATCTTCATTAATGTAAAAATGATTATGGCTTTAATTTTTCTTCTTAAATATTCCTTTTTATAATGTGTACTGATGAGAAAACTTATTAATTCAACAAACTTTAGAAACAAGAATTGGGCTCACAAGCTTGAATTCATGTTGTGTAAACCAAATGATCTGAAATATGATGCAGCTGAAACCAAAATACCTCTTCAGAAATCATTCTGATGACTGACTGACCTACAACCACAGACGTTTGGTCTGATTTAACTTCAGACCAAGAAGATAAGATGTGAACTTCTGGTTTCAGCTGCACTGTGGCCATTCAGAGAAAAGCCTGACGATTTGTTCTGCTTCCAGGAGCAGTACCGTTTCTGCTACGAGCTGGTCCAGGAATACCTGGACTGTCTGGAGGTCAGATAGCGCCAGCTGCTTCCACCGTGTCCCTTCTCAAGGAAAAGGCCTGGATCTGGGATCCCACTTCCTGGATTATTGCGTCATTAGTCTCTAACATACTGATCTGGTTGGATCCTTCCCCTTGCCTGGATGAAAACATTATCAACCTTACAGACCTTAAGAGAAAACTCACAAGTTGTAACATACCACTCAAGACAACTTTCCCCTTTCCCCCCCGATCCAAGCCGGCCTCTTCCGTGCCATGTAACATCTGCCAAACCAGAGGACTTTAACCAGAGAGCTGACTCCGTCTTCTACTCCTTACAGGATCTAAAGAGCGCCTCTGTATCCTGCCTTACTCTGAAAAACTCTGAAAAAAAGAACAACAGTTGACGCCATTCGCTGGGTGATATTATGTGTTTGTAACACTGTAAATGGTGCAATCTGCTGTTGGTGAACATCCAATGTCGTTCTGTACTGTATTTGAATTTCAATGTGGACGAAGCAGATGACCTGAGATTGACATTCGGAGAAAAGGGAAGCCGACTTTTATCTGATGGACGTTTGTGTTCAGTGGATCAGTCTCTGGCCTAATTTCTCTTTATTTATTTGTGTATATCGATGTTTTATTTTTCTTCCATCGGCTATTTCTAGATGTGTCCAATGTCTTAATCACTGTGCCATTCTCTCTCTCTCTTTCTCTCTCTGTCTGTTACTGGGTTAGGGTTCAGCATTTGCATGCCCGGTCTTAACTGTCTCATTGCAATGTGTGGCCCAAGTCTGCTGTAAGACAAGAATTTGTCGCTTTTTAGGTTTGTATTTATTCAATGTGTTTGATTTTCTAAATAGTGTATATAAAATTAAAAAAAAGCAGGAGAAGAAATAAAATATGCTCCTAATCGCAATGGACCTCAAGAAGTTTCTCCTAATTTAAGAATACACTCTAAAACCTCAGGAAGTTGTGTCTGCAGCCATTGAAACAAATTCACTCATCATTCACAACTATTGCACAGACCTGCGAGTTTCACCAGTTATCGGAAAATTTTTGGTGAATCTGACCAATAACCTTAACACTTTCTATATTTCCTTCTCTCTGACCGATCACTGCAACTTGTCTGAATTTTGACCAATCATCTTAGCCTCTTTCTAATTTCACTTTCGGTTTCATGACGTCTCTTGAAAGTCAAACCCGCACAATAAAAGCATGGAAAAAAAAAATCACGCTAAATAACATTAGCCTCTTTTTACCATTTTCAGATATTCTTATACTCTGAATATTCAATCATATTTCATTTTCATTTGGTTTCATTGATATTCTACAAGCTGAACAGAGAATCCACATCGTGCAGTCTCACATCAAGCCAGATTAATATATGCAGCTTTTTCTCTACAGTGACTGTGGCCTAGAACTATCGATAAACACATATAAACAATTAAAATATCATGATTAGCTATGATCATGGACCTGACTTGTGCATAGTTCAGTGTCTCACGGTTTATATGTTAACCTCAAGCCTCAATCCACTCTGGAGCCAAGCTGGAAACTGGAATTACAAGCAGCACTTAATGCAGTTTTTAAATCGGGGAACATTTCTCAAATTGAGGGGATCAGAAGTCAACAGGACTCGAGTCAGAGACTCTTGCCTAGTTAGACACTAGGGTAGAGATGATAGTCAAATGGGGAATTTTCAAATTCATTTTTCATTGATTGATTGATTGAGCTACCTCTGTGATGTGCTCATAAAGTTGCGAATGTCTGCACCGAATAGTCAAGTGTGTGAATTGTAATCTTTTAACATGACAGATAGCCTTGAGATTGTCCTGTCGCCGTTTTTTTAAAATCCAGCCAAAGACTGAAAATATTCTTTTAACGCGACCCCTCGCTTTTATCGATTTGTATGGAATTTTGCTTCCATCAACATTTTCTAATGTGATACTTCAATCTGCACGTATAAAAAAACTTTGATGGAAATATGGCTAAGTGTTTTGTTGTATTTACTAAAAAATGGCTAATCAAGATTTATCTACTTTTATCTCAAATTTTTGCCAAAGTGGAGAGATTTGATGAGTCAACCAACAGGGAGCAACCTCACCTTTAACAGATAGTGAAGCAGTAAATGGAGCAGAACAGGAAAAACTCAATACGTATCCATGTCTATGCAGCATATATCTGTATGACGACAGCAGCTGGTGTTTAAATATCATCCATACTATGACAAAGGTGGCAGGAGATCAGGAGTGCATCTGATATTAAAGATTGCATAATTGGTATGAAAAACACAACACCATCATGGGTATTACATTCTGCTCCTAAATGAAGTGCTCTCAGGTAAAGCCAGGCAATTTCAGCAGATTATCAGTATTTTTTCTGTTGCACTGAAAAGGAAAAACCTTCACAAAACAAAACACTTCATAACCGAGGACCATCGAAAATTTCAAGTTGATGGATTCATTATCGCTTTTGTCGTGCACCCACTGGAAAGATAAAAGTGGGAAGAAATCAGACGGCTGAAACATATAACGTGTTGATTAGGTTTATTTTATGGAAAGAATCAAACATGGGAAACATTATGACCAAGTTGCTGTTTGCATGTTTGTCCCTGCTTTTGCTGCCAGACAGCTCTGACTCATGAAGGATCAGTAGTGAGGATCCTGTGGTCCCAAGATGTTATCAATCAATCAATCAATCAATCAATCAATCAATCAATCAATCAATCAATCAATCAATCAATGTCTATTTCTATGGCACATTTCAGCAACAAGGCAGTTCAAAGTTCTTTACGTCATAAAAACACAAAAATATAAAATCATAGAACTCAGTCAGCAATTGAAACATTACATCTTGTCATTACACATCAGAATGATGATTAATGTTTCATTTATGATGGCTGGAAATCAACTCTAACCAGCTGAGTTTTCAGTCTGGATTCAAAGGAACTCAGTGTTTCAGCTGCTTTACAGTTTTCTGGAAGTTTGTTCCAGATTTGAGGTGCATAGAAGCTTAATGTTGCTTCTCCTCTTTTGGTTCTGGTTCTGATGCAGAGCAGAACCAGAAGACCTGAGAGGTTTGGAAGGTTGCTATGACAACAGCAGATCTTTAACGTGCTATGGTGCTAAATCAATCAGTGATTTATGAACTAACAGTATTTCAAAGAAAAGCTAACTGTTGTTAGATTATAAATCACAGAGAAGCAGTTTGGTAGGTTTATATATCTATATCACTACTGGATGGCCTTCTTATCTCTTTTGACTTGGGTTTCAATTTTTATGCTTATCATTTAATTACCAATTTAATGAACTCCAGTTTTTTAGTCTTACTGACCCCTCGCCCCTTACACTAGACAGAGGCTCTAGTACTCAGCCGGCCCTTTAATTGGATGGAGTCTTGATGATCCATCGATTGAGTCCGCAGCTCCGTTAATCTGCACATACTGCTTTACAAAGCGTGTCGCATCTTGTTAATGTGTTTTATGAGCTGCTGATGAGCTCTGCTGATTCTCCGCTTGACCCCTTCCAGCTCCCATAGCGCCGGTTCTTATCAGAAAACCTTGCTGTCCTCCCTCTGCTGCCTGAGCTCGATTTGAACCAGGTGGAGAAGGTCGGCCGATGATTCAAGGTTTCTGCTCGATTTGGAGCATATGTCAGGGGTTTAGCAGGTCCGGATTTTCCTTTCATTAATAGTAAACAGGTGTATATGAATCTTTCCTAATCATTCTGATTAGTACGTCACATTAGAGACACATTCATTTAATTGCACAGTCATACACTGATCCATACATCACAAGGTAACTTGGGGTTCAGTGCCTTCTTTTGTTGCTTTGTTGCTTTCTTTCTTATTTTCTCTCTTTTCTTCTTTCTTTCTTTGTTGCTTTCTTTTTTTCCTTCTTTCTTTCCTAAGGTTTCTTATTTAAAGGACACTGAGCACATTATGCCATATTTTCCTTTTTTTGGTATTTATCACTCACCAATACTTTACAAAAGACTCAGAGCAAGATATAAAAAGCTGAGGTCAAAGGTGCTGTTGGGTTGTGTTGTGATGTTTGCGTTGTTATCGCTCATCATTCTGTATGTTACAGAGCTGCTCTTTCTCCTGCTACAACATGATGAAAAGCCTCATAACACCAGCGGATGAAAAGCTAATTTGCTATTGTGCGTTGAGCACAAAAGGATTGTGGGAAGCCGCATTCCTCCCAGCATCTGTTTATGTCAGATTACACAAACCTGGGTCCCCCCCCCTCCTGTTTTTCATGTTACTGGAGAGAAAACGAAAATCTTCGGAGGCTTCTTTGCCACGGCTGAGTTTCCTTCATTTTTTTTTTTTTTTTTGAAGCCGATCCGAACGATTCAGAGAACAACGCAGAGCTCATTGTTCCTACGGTGCTGTCTGTAATTACCCCAAGTCTATTGTTTCCCTCTGAAAGGCTCGTGTTCAAGTGCTGGAACTGAGACTTCAGGGGACGACTGAGCGGAGAGCAAAGGGGGGGAACATGTGACTATCAGAGGCTGCCTGCTTAGGAAACGTTCATGGTGGGACGTTTTCTCTCAGGAAGTCACCAGTACACTAATGATTTTCAGACAATAAATAAAATCTGAAAGATGACTTGATCAGCAGCTGGGTTAGGGTTCAGACCTAAGGCTTGTCGTTTTTGTCACGTTAAAAAAAAAAAAAAAAAAAAAATGTTATGCTTAAGGTGATATACCAACAATATCTGTAAAAGTTGATTTTATGATTTGAAACCCTAAAAAGAATGAACTAAATGGGGCTGAATGCAATCCCATGCCACACTTATCAGTTTTTAATCATTAAAAGAAAATTTCCTTTCCCACAGTGTTTAATTTTCCTTTCATCTTATAATTATGTACTACATTGTTTTGGCCTTTTCCATAAAATAGCAATAAAATGCATTCAAATCAGGTCAGGAAGTGACCATGAACTTCCATTTCACTAGATAACTATGCAAACTGCATGTCCCAGAATTCACAGTGAGACAGATGTTGTTGACCATATAAAAGTTATAGAAGTCTGAACATGGATGTCAAAATCCCCGTGGAAACAGAGCCAACGGGGAACCCGCAGGTCGTTTTCTGACCTGCTGGTCAGGAAACTGAAGTTTTGAAACCTTTGTCCAGTTAAGTGGAGAACTCTGGCAAAAGCTGGAAGTGGTTCTTTTCCGTCTGTATGACAGCCCACTTTTGGGTTTGGAGCCCAACGGGATCTCTGGATTCCCACCTGTGACAGCCCGCCTGCTGGACCAGAACACGGTTTTTGTGTTTTCTTCTTCTTTTTTCATAGTTGGCAGTTTGAATCCAGCGTCTCTCTCTCTCTCTCTGTGGTCTTTTCCATCAGTGGCTACACTGCATGTCGGTAGTTAGAGACAAAGGTTATTACAGGATAATCCAGCTGTAAAGTTGGACTGTTTTGTTAATAAATTCTCAGACTTAATTGGAAATTAGCGTGTCCGTGATTAGCCCTTGTTATGAGAAGCGACTCGTTCTGTCCAGGAGTTCTGCTAGTTTCTTCCTTCACTAGGACCATTAAGACTTGTGATTCCAGACAAACCGTAAACTTTACCAATAATTCTATAAATGATTGTTTTATTAATAGAAAATTATCAATCATAAAATCCGAACGTTGAAGCAAATTTTGATTCTCAACCACACATTGTGGGAAAGGTGAAGGTTTTGTGAATACTTTAAGATGCTGTAAATCCATATTGGTGAGCAGACAGTGTGGACTCTGATGAAGAGCTGCAGTGGACATCAGATCCTCTGGCTCTGAGGTTCTGCTGCTCCTTGAAAGCCTCCAGTCGGCTCAGCAAAAACAGCCTTTCCCTGTTAAGAAAAGTTCCCAGACTTTGTTTTTCCACCTCTGATGAGTTTATTTTCTTTCTTAAGGTTACTAATGAGGGACAGTACCAACGAGCTCATGGAGAAGCAGTGAGTCGAACAGGAAGTCAGTCACATCCCACCCGATGGTCTCACATTTAAGCTCCAGTCCTGCAACATTAAACTGTGAGTTAATTAAAATCTTCTTTATACCGGGACAGAATCAGACGTTGAGTTAAAGATGCCTCACTGCTGATGGATTAATCTTATCTCTGACTCAATTCTACATTAAATGAGATTGCTGTCAGCGGGAATGTGGACAAGAAGCTCCTCTGATCACTTTAGATGGTAATATTTAATCATTTTCAAACAGTCTTCAAACGTATTTCAGGCCAGAGCAGCCGGTTGTATTTTGTAAGAAAATGTCTAATTTGGTATAGGAACCATCAATGATCGTATCAGGATATGATGAAGGAATGACAACAACATGGGGCCAGTGTATTATTTTGGGAAAACTATTGAAAAAGTTCTCCGACCAGCAGAAAAATCTCCACGGCTTTTTTTAAAAAAAATTTTTTTTATTCTTTTTCATTCTCTGCATCATCTTTAATTTTGCTGAAATGAAGTCAGTTTATTTCACCTGCCTGTCCCTCATGAGGCTAGAGTCTGCAGTCTGGGGCTTTGTTTTTGTTTTGTTTTTTTGTTCTTCACACGTTACAGAAGAACAATTTTCCCCACTTAATTAAAATCAGCAGCAAACTAGAAAAAAACAAAACAAAACATTCCCCTCAAAGGATTTCTGTACATTCATATTCATGTTCTCGTTTAAAAAAAGAGAGAGAGAAAAAAAAATAATATTGTAAAAACTAATTAAAATTATTGGACAACTAAAACACGCTTTAATTACTATATTACAACTGGGATTACAGAAAGGAAATTGGAATGAAATTCTTTCACGTTGCCATCGCACTGAGTAAACACCAGCAGAGGACAGTCAGGCCTCCTCACTGTCACAATCCTTATTATATATCTACAACATGAATTATGTTTGTTTAATCAAATTGCAGTAATTCCTTTCCAGTAGTGATTCTTCCTTCCATGCCTGTGGATTCCTCTTGTTTTGTCCAATCAAGACTTCAGTCTCTTTGTGGTGCCAGGTTCAATCTATTTCTTTTAACCAATCAGCTTTCAAATTCGCCACACTGGGTCAGTGACATCAGATATTTTCCATTCTCTGATTGGATAGACAGAACAAGGCTAGCCCTCCCGTATTTTGCTAGCATAATAGCACGTCCTCACTGATCTTTGCACAGAGGCTGACAGGAAAGGAGAAACTCATTTGGTCTCAGGAATGATTAAAAATCAACTTTTAAATTTACCCAAGGCAAAAATGTTTAGCTGCACAGTAGACCTTAAAACACTGCTGGTCGTCATAAAGTTTTCAAACTGATTCTACCTGATATTTGCCTACAGCAGCATGTAAACAGATCTTTAGTTATCGCTGTCAAATGAGACATTCAGACAGGTTGTGGATTTCATCAGTCAGCAGATTGAGGCTGTTATTTCCAAAGTGCTGGGAAATCCACAACTTCCTGTTTACACCAAACCTTCTGGTTTGTTTTTTCCTGTGGCTCAGCTCCTCATTTGACCTTTGTTTATTTTGTCAGCATGGTGTCAAAATCTTATTCACAGGTCAACAGTCCACAAAACATTTAAGAATTTTCATATACTTTAAAATTACACGAAATATCAAAATATACGCAAAGGTATCATTACAGGTAAAACCTTTAATGTGCACCTGGTAATACACTTTTTAGATAAGTGACTGCAATTAATTAAGTTTGTCAAATGCAGCTTTTCTGATTTATCTGTTGAATATATAAATGCGCTACAGAAGTCTTTTTTGCTTAATGTTAGTTAGAGAATAGCAACCCAAATCTGTCCTCCACCAATGTTACAAGAAGTGTAACATTTAGACAGCACGGATATTTCAATTTCATTTAGACATTAAATTATGTTAAATTATCCAGTAAAGTGTGAAAACCCTCCAACCGTTGCAATATGAGTGTTCATCACTGTGAATGCAAATTATGCAGTTACTTCCTTTGAAGTTGCAGGAGACCTTTCTTCACTTATAAGTAATTTTCACAGCAGAATAACAACATGGTTTTGCTGTAATGACAGAAACTAACAAGTCTGTTCAGTTTTTATTTCTCAAACCTTCAAGGCGTGAAGAATTGTCTTCCCAAAGAGACTTTGCATTCCAGTATCAGATAACCAGCTTCCAAAACTTTGGAAATTTTGGAGATTTTGCACGTGACACATGAAGGGCTTCTCTAGAAGTTCTCCTGCTGACACTTTGAAGGTTTTGCCACTCTACCCTCATTTATACATAAAGGAGCAGGGAGAACTCTCAGGGCTGCAGAACAGAGGCACTCAAAGACTGGAGTTACAGACCTCTGCTCTAAATACTAGAGACATTCGAGATTTAAATATGAGGCCATTTGTCAGGACAGGTCTCTGGACAGGACAGGTCTCTGAGCAACACGAGTTCAAGAATAAGAATGTTACAGTGTCCTGGAAGTTTCCTAAATATTTGGCTCATGTAGTAGATCTATAAGATCTATCTGCATGTGAATCCCAACAGACTGATGATGTAACTGAACTAAAAAGCCAGAAACAAATGTTGCAGTGATACCATTCCAAGGTATCACTGCTGAAGGAGGCTCAACAAGTTGTTTGGTTCATCCTCCCATCCGTGGTCTCTCTTCAACTCCAGTCCTGCTGCTTTTAGACGAATCCCCGGTTCAGCTGACCTGACTCAATAAGGAGACCTGTTCTCCAGACCCCCGGTCTAAGCCCCCTAATGGCATCTGAGTCATTAGCTGGTGACCGGGGTCATTCTCAGGCAGCCACAGGGCGAGAGATGTGGTACATGAACAGGCTGCCGGTCCATCAGACGTTGATCCAGAGGTTTGCATTGCCTCTGGCTGTTTGGAGTTTTATGAAAATGTTCTTTTTTTCCCCTCAATGACTGTAAAAAAAAGAAAGAGAAGAAAGAAGGAAATCAGCCAGGAAATGGACAAACTCATTTGTTATGAAAAAGATGTCATTTTCTGATCTCTCAAAGGTTTTTTTTTTTTTTTCTTTTTTAAAACATTTTTCACTAAGAACATCTTGTTTCGCATTGAGAGATAACTCTGGTGTTTATATGATTTGCATGAAATAGTTAAGACTGACATCCTTCGCCTCGAGAGAATCGGCTGTTGTGCAAATAAAGAGCATTAGATAAACAGCAACAGAAGACAGAGGAGGAATCATCGAGCTGCTTTGACTGACAAGCCGAGCGGCGAGGGATAAAAATCCAGACGAAGTGCGGCGCTGCGTCGCCTAACTTTCTGCCCTTTCCCTTTCAGTTAGTTTTTGCTCGGTGGCAGATGAAAGGCCTCCATCACTCGTTTCATTTCTCGCTGCCATTCAAACGGAAACTGAGGACGGCATGCAAATAAGCCGGCCCCGTCTGTTCCATGAATACAAATACCACATTACTATTCATCATACTTTACAGGAACTCCATTGTTACTTTTGGTCATACGTTTGTTGCCAGTGAATGGACTTGGCAGAGGTGGCGGCGCCGCACGTAATTAGAAAATAACGTCACTCTGAGCAACAGGGCGGAGAAACATCCGATGGGTGTCTCGGTTCTAATCGGCTACATGTCACGGCCGTTCGTCAGTTATTGAGCTGGACGCCACGCAGTGAAACGCCGTCACCAGGGAACATGACAGGACAGCCGATGGTCTTCAGGTCAGGACTCCTTCCTGGGTAATGGTGGCAGACATAAAATGGCAACCGGCTCTATTGGGCGAAAACCGCATCCTAATCTCTTGCTCCGATAAGAAATCAATACCCAATAGCCTTGCAGGTTCTCTATTTCCTATTTCCATGAAGAAGAAAAAGAAAAATGTTCTGCAGCTTTAATTTTCTTAAGAAGCCGCTTTTCATATAATTTATATTTCAGAAATTTCTCATTGTTTAGTCATGCACAAATTCTTTTAAATTGTTTTGCCAGTGTGAAGGACCTGAGGCTCAGGCCGTGAATAACACTCTGTTTCTGTGAACACACCGGAGTATGATCAATAGTTCCTTTTGTTTAGTGAGCAGTTTGAAAGGACGGAGCCGCGAGCCCGGCCTTCCGACGGCGCTCAGATGATGGCAGCGATAAAGAAACAAAGCAGTGGCTCTAATTATCATTCTCCAACACGCCGCTCTGTGTATCAAATAGAAATGAGCTGTTCCCACCTTTCATGTTGCATTATTACTTTTCTTTCATTATATTTATCCATCTTTAATTAACCTGGAAAGTTTAGCACAGCTCAATCTGTGCTTGGCCATTTGTGAGACGAACAAAGTTTGTAACCTTCTTAATTGTCACCAACAAAACGCTTCCACTGTGGACAATGGCTCCATGTGGACACAGTGTCCTCATGGCTGCTGAGAGTGTTTCACTCACTGCTGAGTAAACACGCTTCTCAGCTGAGGAAATTTCATTGAATGTGACTAGTTTATGTATTTCTGCTCTTCTTCTGCAGCTTCCTCGTGTCTCTTGCTGCTTCTCTTTCGCCTGTCAGTTCAGGAGGCCGGCATCCTGGCAAGAAACCTGGGAGGAAGGTGCTTTGTTGTGACCTTGTGGGTCATGTTCAGTATCCACTTGACGGCTCGGGGGAGCGCGGATGCGGACCTCTGCGGGTGTGGCCCGCCTGCATTGCATTGAGCCCCATCAACTGCAGTTTAAGAAGAGCTGGCTGCCTGAACAGTCCCCTACTGTGGTCAACTCAAACCCTCTGATGCTCGGCAGGGTCAGCCGTGCCCCCGCTTGGACCGGAAGCTGTTTGTTGTTTTTACCCCAGAGTGGCCAACTCTCTGTTATTTCTATATCCATTTGATACAGCACAGGCTTCCACACTGTGCCTTCTGTCACTTTTTTTCAGCTGTTTAATCCGTTGCTAACACGTCGTGACCTGCTTTTCCGAGCCGCCTTTGAACGCAACATGAGTGCTGAGTTTACACCTGTGCTGCTGCTGTGCAGAGCTCCACAGGTGTGTTTGAATCATGGCAGCAAACCAGCAAAACGCAAAGAACTTTGCAGTTTTGCAGTTTCCTGACAGGTTTTGCTTCTCCTGAAGATTTTTTCCACTTTGTGGTTTTTGTCCCAGGTTCCACTAGAGGAATGCAGTTATTGCATTTTCTACAATGAAAAGTTTGTCTTGTTTTTTTAAGAAAGGGATTATTTATCTGTATTTTTCACTGTATTTCTCACACTGTACATGTAATAAGGCGGACTTTTGTGGTTGGACGTACAATGGAGAACAAGGTTGAGGCAGAGTGAGGTTTACAATTTCCACCTATGCAAATACAACAGCTACATTTCTATTAACTTTTAATGCATATTTTATGTTTTATCCTTACATTATAAGCACCATTGCGAAATGCCACAATTTCGCACAAACAATTCACCCCAAACCCACACTCACTTTTCCATGGAACCTATGAATGGTGACTGGACCCCCGGGGAAATATTTGTCCAAACACCCAGGAGAGGACACAGAAAAGACAGGTGAGTCATGCCACATTAATACCTCCACACACAGATTACACACAAAGCTTTGCTCACATTTTACAAACCAGTGGATCCTTACAATCATCCTCCCTTCACAGGAAACCGGCTCACTTCTCAATGAGGAGCAGCTGTGCAGAACAAAAGGCGACATGCTATTTATTAAAATACTCAGTGAAAGGTTTAAACTTCTTGTGTGCAAATTGGTATTGATGTGCGAATCTATGCTTAGAGTGGACTGCTAATAAAGCGCTTGTTAATAAAGTGCTATTAAAGTGCTATCCGGTGACGTAAGTAAAAATAGTTCCAGTAATGAAGATTTCTTCATTACAGTACGAAAAAGACTTGAGAGAAAAATAATAAGCAGATTAATCGTCAGACTAATAATCAATTACTAAAACGGTAAGCATGTGGTAATTGTTTTATTCACATGAGGACAGGTTGGTTTGAATAATGTTTCTCTCCCCTACCTCCAATCTTCTCCCTCTCTATTGCACTTCCCTTTTTGTCACATTTTAGTGACACAAAGGAAAAAAAAGTAGAAAAGGAGAAAATACTTTTTCACAGCACTGGGAAAGGCAGCTCTCCAGTCTAAAAACATTCCATCCATTTCATCTTCCTCCAGACTGCCATTTACCATAAAATGTGCTGAACTAATATTGAAAACCTCTGTGCTGTGGGAAGGTCATGCATTCCACAGGTTTTTGTTCTCGCTTCACAAGGTAACGCGTGTCTGCTCACTGAGGTCTGTCTGCTCGTTCATTTCCAAACAGTCTCACCGTGTTCATGCAGTCTTAGAAGAAAGTGTTTGTATTTTCAGACAGCCTCAGAAAGCCTCGGATAGATCGATGGAAAGTGCTGCCCAGCTCCGCTTGTTGTACAAAGATTCCATGGCCTCAATAGCTACTGTTAAGGTCAGTTTAATTGTTCTTAGCCTTTTTCTAAAGTCTGATAACATGTTCAGTAGCCAAAATGTCCAATGAGAGATTCTGCAAGCTGACTTGAAGTGCTTTTTTCCAGTCCCGTTAGGTCCGCTTTAATCCAATTCTGGTTCTTTTGCTAAGAAAAGTCCGGTTCGTTTGGAGAGGTGTGAATGCGTAACTGAACTCTGATGTGGATTAAACGAGTGAACTCTGGGTCTGCGTCTGGGTTCTGTTGAAGTGAACCTCTGGTGCAGTTCTAAAAAATAAACGGATTTTCAAAAGCAGGAAGTAGACCACAGCGCAAGGCATTCTGGGTAAATACAAACAAAACAAACGTGAGATTCTACCGCTAGCAAAAGAAATGGCTCATGGTCTTTTAATAAAGACAAAAATGAAATCCTAAAACTGCTAAAATCTGACGCCGCTCCACGTCTATTTCAATCTGATGAAGAAGGAAGTTAGGCTCAGTTTCTTCTTCAGTGGTTTTTGTGTCATTTCCTTTGCCAAGCTCTCTCTTCAGGACATGATTTTTATTTGTATTAAAGATGCTATTTCAAGAAGGTACTTAAACATTTTACTTGCACGTTGAATGTCAACTATGTTACAATCCTGTGTGTTAACCAACTCTGACCTTTGGTTACATGAAGAAATTAAAACATTTTTTATAAAACCATGTCATAGCAGATATAAAGCTTAAAAAAATATTTGTAACTTTAATGAAAACGGTTATTTTTGGCTGCAAAAATGGAACAGGGAGGCATCCACCAGGCCTCCTAAGCAGGGGATTTCTGGAGACGGGATATCTCTGCCTGGTTGCTTCCCAGTTCCGTGGAAGAGTTTCTAGCAGCTTTACTGCTGTGTGACATGATTTCTAGACTGCAATAGTCTAGTGAAATTACACACAGCTCTCTCATAAAATTGGATTAATCAGTTGATTCTTGATTCAGAAAAGTTGAATACTTTTTTTTTTCTTTAACAGGAAGTCAGCTTAGCTTTGCATGGGGCAAATTTGAGTTTGCCCAGTGCAAAATAGATTTTACATTTTAGTATGTAAAATGACTACTGGAGATCACTGATAGCTACATTTATTATTTCACTCAAGCCATCATTATCTGAAATTAAAATTTGTTAGAAAATCTGAAAAAAAAAAAAAAAAAAAAGTATTTCAGTGTGATAATAAAAACGAAAGCAGAAGAAATACCATAAACCATCACCACTCTATAAACTATTGCTGGTCATGTTTTAAAATACAAATTTTCAACCTCCATCATTATTTGAATTGCCTCTCCTGCTGATGCATTGATCTGATTCTTTTTTTTTTTCTTCTATGGTTGTTATCTTTCTGTAGAAGATGTGTCTCCTCCTGTTACCTTAAGACTCATTTTCTTTTGATTTTTTTATTTTAAAAAATGTGTGCATTTGGAAAGCACTTCCTGGCCCTGAAGAGCTGTAATGTTCTAAGACGCTCCTAATCATGAACAGCAGAGGTTCATTAAGAACGCCGAGCACTTTGGACCTGCCTCCAGCCTCTCCAATTAGTCTGTTTGGGCCGGTTACATGAAGAGCCTCAGGCTGTCAACAGACTGCGCTGCTTTGTTCTCTCCACTCTGAGAAAAATGCAAAAAGGATCTGAAAGCTCTGTATAAGAGGAGCTTGTTGATTTTTCTGGATACAGTATTAATTGGTTGAACTTTCATATTCAATGAAAGTAAGTGAATAAATTTCATATGTCGTTATTATTCATTTCGATGAAAGAGGAAATAAAATCTGTGCTCTGTATGCTGGAGATCCGTTTGGATGCTCTAAGCATGTATCCCATAATAATAATAATAATAATAATAATAATAATAATAATAATAATAATGGATTTTATTCATCAGTGTCTTTCAAAACACAGAAGGACACTTTACGACACTAAAAACACAAATTAAACAGTATAAAAACACAGAAATGTGGCTATAAAAACACAAAATAATAAATAGCAAACATTAAAGTGAGAAGGCTGACTAGCCTACATTTTAACTTCCACCTAGCCTCTGAAGCTTGCAGGATCTGAGGGCCCTTTCAAAGACAAGGCTGACTTGAACACAAGAGTTTTGAGTTGTAGCTTTGAAGCCATCCATAACTCCTCCCTTCCTTTCCTTTCTGTTCCTCCTGCTCTCTCCTCCACTTCCTGTTGTGTCTCGTTCGTGAGGTTGCCCTCCACACTATGGAGATCAGGGTGTTTTCTCTCTCTGCTCCACAACTCTGGAGCTCTAAGCCTCCAGTTAGCAGCAGCATCTATCATTACTTTCAAATCAAAATGCATTCTATTCAAGTTGACCTTTTCATTGCAATCTTAATTATTTTCTCCTTCCACATCGCTTTTTATTTTTAGTCTGTTCTTGTTATTTTTTTCCTTCTACAGTGTTCTAGTAGACGGTCAAATAAATGACTGTATAGATGACAGGTGGCTGGATGGCTTATGTTTGCAACCTGAATGTACCTTGTTTTCGACCCACTAATCTAAATTTTCCCTGTACCTGCGCTACGTATTCAACTCACACCGTCACTTTTTCAGTCATTCCTGAGAATGAAGCTCATATGAGACATTATAGGCATCTCCACATGAAAAATAGATTTATGTGATGTAAACTGAAGCCTATAGAAAATGTATCTTGTTAAGAAACCCGGAGGAACACAAAAGCCTTTTCTCCAGGGTGACAAGTGATGGAAGACACTTCTCTAAACACCCTCCACCAGGATTAGCTTTTAGTGCGTTAGGAGGATTTTAAACCACCATTAATGACTGTCAGACAGAGACGGTTTTTATGGCTGCAGGCTTTGGAATTACTCCCACCGCTCCACAACGTCAGAAGCATATTTCAGCCTGCAGCTGTGTCTTTGAAAGGGCCCTCAGATCCTGCAGGCTTCAGAGGCCAGGTGGAAGTTAAAATGTAGGCTAGCCTAAATTGGACTGAGAATTTACATTGTGGCAAATGAACAACGATTTAGCTTCGTATTTCTGGCCGTTTTTAAGAAAGTAGGTATTCATTTCGCAGTAATCTTGGAGGAATGATGTAAAATAAGAGCTGAAGATTCGCTATTTGCTTTGAAATTCATGCCTGGAGGATGTGGGAGCAAAGGCTGCTCTGGGTAGTCTCATCTGAAGGAAGGCCCGCTGATGTTCAGCATGCAGCTGCTGGACAGTTGTTGGACAGCTGCACGCTGAACATCTGGGGAATGTTAAAGACACACAATTACAAATAAATATTTGTATGAAACACAGATGTAACCATGTTACCAAGAGACTATCTTGTGACTAATGTCACATCAGGCTATACTTGCGAACTAATGCTAACTAGCCTTCGCATTCCTGTCAGGCTCTGCTAGCTGGAGTGGGAGGCGGATGACCAAAGGTTGCTTTTTGGATAGAGAGGACAGACCATGAGGAATGCAACAGTAGAATCCAGGGGGGATTGACTGACAATGACGAACTTCAATACTGGATGGAGAACCGGTGGCTGATGGAGTGATGAGCTGCAGCTGAGAGATGAGACTGAGGAGAGAGAGAGAGAGAGAGAGAGAGAGAGAGTGGCACAAGGGGGCAAGGGAGAATGAAACTGAAGCAAATAACTAAACACAGGGTCTAAATGGGACAGCTAAGACTGAACAGAACAAGGCTGAGCAAATTGCAAAAGGAACTGAGTGCAAAGCAAACCCCAAACCTACAAACTAAAGAATAAAGTCGCCCTGGGTGGAGTAGGGCTGGGGGAATTATTGGAAATAAGAACAGCATAAGCTGAAGTCTACAATTGGATGGGATATGACATTTCCATAGTAATTTTGACCCACATAACTGGACTTGTACTACACCATTTCTAGTCAGCTTCAGCTGTCAGTTCATAGGATGATGGTGTGGTTAGGGTGGAGCTGTTGGTGTCACTCAACAAGTCAACTCAACTTAAGGACGCCGCTGTATGCAACAAGCATGGACAGACTAGTGCGTCACATTTGTCAATGCTCTGCTGCGTCGCAGTGGTAGGCGTTTGGGTTTAACACCGTCTGCCCAGTGGGAGTCCAACCAGTGGTGAATATGCTCAACCACCGAATACCAGACCAATCCAACCACTTAGTGGAAGTAAGGCTTTGGATAACCTGGTTGAGATTTTTCTGAAACATTCATGGTTTGCCTCACTGAGGCATGAAATAGTAAACTGTTTGAAAACCGTATCTCACACAGCCAGCGAGACATAAATATGAAGAACAGTGCACATGTTTCTGTTTATATCTGATAATAAGGCAAGAGTGCACAATAAAGATTAGTAGAATGTTTAATATCTCTGAGACTTTCCACCTGTGGCCTGGAGAAATCGGAGGGCGGAGATGTAAACCCAACAAAACTGCTTCATGGTCAACCAGCGCCATAGGTACTGAACTAAGCTTCACTCTCGCCTTTATTATTTATCAGATCGAGGAACTCATATCTGAAGATATCCCTCAGCTCTGAATTGCTTTATCAAAGCAGCAGCTCTCAGTCTGAGCAGCTGGTAGTCATCTGGAAAGAGTTAGACAGAGAGCATGTGAGCTCACCCAAAGGCACGGATTCAGACTTATCTGCTAAGCCGATTCTGCTGGGAGCGCGTCAGGCTACATTCGCAGCCATGGAGGGGCGTCTCCGCGGACGCACTTGGCCGTCACTCGTGGTGCATGTGCAATGAGGAGAAGGCTTGTGATGCTTTTCGCCTTTTTGACTCAGGAATGTGAGGCCGAGGTGTCCTGCGAGCGTGAGGAGTTGCTGTAAAATGGCTCCAGATCATTTGGAATTAGAGACCGGTCAGTGATATATAACCCCGTCTGATGCCCACCCATCTGACTCATCGGTTTATACTTGTGCTTAGCTTTGAAGGTATTTGATGGGCTTCCATTGTTTGAACCTGAAGACTTTCTGCGTTCATTTTTCGGAAACACAAAATGGCACCATCAGAATTCCATTACAGTCAGTTGTATATCAGAAGCAAATGACTTTCATTTTATAAAATATTTGCATGAGACACTGAAAAGAAGAAACCTGCTCCCAACTAAAGTCCTTCAGTCACGTACAAAAAGGTCCTTTAAGAAAATGTTGCCCATGAGTTACGTGAGCATTGACCCAGTTAGAGAGTTGAAGTGAAATTTCCACTTCACAGCACTGCTGAAAAGTTGATCACAATATTCTCTTAGAAATACTAAAAAAAAAAAAAAAAAAAAAAAAAAAAACGGATGAAGGAATCAGCAGCAGGCTGGTTCAGATCATCTTTTCCAGACAGAGTTTGCTTAATGATGGAGCTTTATGTATCACTGCTTGGGGCAGGTGCATTCATTCAGTGGAGTACAAAACGTCTTAGTCAATTCTTCTCAATTCAGTTGGATGCTAATATTAATGTCAAGAACCTTGGCAAAGGCATTTCAGCAAGAAGGCAGTTTACACTATGAAGACATAAAACAGTAAACAGTTATGAAAAAGCAATTAACATTACATTTTGTCAGATGGCATCATCAAAATCAAGCACATCAAATATATTGATTAATTTACCTGTCAATCATGAAGGTACTGTGGTTAGATCACGTGACAAAAAGAACAAAATAAGACACAAGCCTATCGCATAATTGAAACACAAGCCGGCCAGCCATGTAGTCCACACTCCTTGCCAGTAGGTGGCAGTAATGTTTCCTTTAGTTGTTTGCCAAATGCCGTCATAACAAAGGAGAAGGGCCTTGTTCTGGTTACCGTGCATGCGCAAACAGCAGAGCTAAGTGCTGCAAAACTAGCTCTGTTTTTCTTCTAAACTGAGAAAAAGGTGAAAAATGAGTGAAGCATTTGACGCAGCAACTTTGGAAAGACGTTGCAGGTTGCTGGTGTTTCTCACTGCAACTGGACGAATCTACGGATGTGAGCAGGGGCCCCAGTAAACCTGGGCCCCATGACAAAAAATTAAAAATTGACAGCAGTGGCTGTTACAATTTCTTGTATCAAAAGTGTCACAATTTTAAAGGCTTGCAACGGCCTTGCTTTCTTTGGTTCAGTACTGATACTGAAAATATTACAATATTTTCTGATAATAAATTTATCTTTGGCTAAAGACTAAAAAAATAAAAAATAAATAAAAAAAGACAAAAAACGAAAAAACTTTATGGCTCCTCCACACATGATTTGACTAAGCATCTGTTCAGTGAGTACCTGATGAAAGACATCATAATGTAGAGCTATATCATCTGCATAGTCATGGTAGCTAATCTTATTTTGTGTAATAAGCTGAGCGAATGGAAGCAAATAAATACTGAATAAGAGGAGTCCTGGGATTGAACCTTGGGGTTCCCCACATGTGATGCTATGATGAGAAGATACCTAGTGACAGAAAGTAGTCTCTGTTCTCAGGCAAGATTGGAACCAGTGAAGTTCTGTACCACAGAGATGGGTGGATGGTTTCCATGTGACTGATCACAGATCTGCAGTTTTTACGGTTTCTGCCTCTTTTGTTCCGTCTTGTGATCCTGTTCTCTGGTCCTCCCCGTGTCAAATTCTCATTTTCTCCTTCATGGCTCTAACCACTATAATTCCTGCTAATGTTTACATTTTGGTCAATTTCAACCAGAATGTGACAGAAACACCCCAGCATGAATCCAGCAGATTCTCTCATCCTCTGACGCTCCAGCCAGTCCATCTGTAACAACATTTCATCAGTTGGCAGGGGCCCATTTAGGTTTTTTTTTTTTTTTTTTCCTGAACTTTATTTTGTTCTGGGAAGGGTGACTACATCCATTTAGCAGCACTGACCTCATTTAATAGAGGTGCACTGATTTGGAGATGCTGAATACTTCATGACAGCTCTGTGGACAAATGGGACATAAAAGCCATTAGATAACAATCTTGTGAAAACTCCACTTGTGGAAGACAATGGGGACGAGTTCGCATCATGTGACATCTAAATCTAAAAGGAACAGTTTGTCTAATGAAACGTCTCTCCTGAAGGGCAGCGGGTTCATGTTCTGTCATAACAGTCGCCTCCTCCGATTCAGACTGCTGCTCTTCTCCAATCCTCATCCTGAGATAATGTTTCCTCTCTGTTTGCTACGGGTTGATTTAAATAATTTGTCAAGAAATCTCCTTCCCCCCCAACCAACTGACCCTCAGGACTTCACTCTGAAATGCAGCAATCATGTCACTCATCAGAATACTGTCCTGACATCAGAACATGTTGAGCCATAGCAGTCAGAAAAGGAAGCCGTGGGGAAATCATGTCAGGTTCAACTCTCTTATGCAGATTTGTCTGTTCTGAAATCCTCTGGAAATTAAGAAAGAATTTCATGACAGTCAGATTGAGACCGGTTCTAACGGAGCCTGTTTGAAAAAGCACATTTCAGCAACAAGGCAAGTCAAAGCGCTTTACAAAAAGAAAAAAAATAAATAAATACAAAGTCATAAAAAACATCTTACAGACAACAATTGAGAAAACCAGAAAATATTACATTTTAATGAGTGCAATCACAAAAACAGGTCAAATCTGTTGGTCTGTGTTTAATTCATTATGGTTCAAAATCAACTCTAAACAGCTTCAGTCTAGATTTAAAGGAACTCAGTGTTTCAGCTGTTTGGTGGTTTTATAGAAGTTTGTTCCAGATTTGTGCTGGATAGAAGCTGAATGCTGCTTCTCCATTTTTGGAGAAGCATATTTGAGCCAAAAGTTCAGTCTCAGATCCTCATCCTGGCCGCTTCAAACTCGGCTGCGAATCACTCCAGTGAACGCCTTCTCCAAGTCCATAAAGCACATGTGGACCGGTTGGGCGAACTCCCATGCATCTTCCAGGACCCTGCTGAGGGTGTAGAGCTGGTCCACGACCCGGACAAAAACCACACTGCAGTGTGGAAGAGTAGTGTTGTGAATTTGGTAACAAATCGAAAAGAGTCTACTGGACTGTCAGGTGTAAAAAGACCAAAACTCTCAGAAGGTAACATAAAAAAGCTGTCCTTTTTAAACAGGACATGTGCATTCCTCGTCCTGGTTCTTTTCTTTCCCCCTGTAAGATCTTTTTCCTATATGTAGCAACCCAGAAGACTGCCGGCAATTGTTGACTCATTTTCTTGAGCCGGTCAAAATGAATAATCACATCAGTGGGGTGAAAAATCTTGCATGCATGTTACAAAGAAAAAAAAGCCTCAGCAGGTGTGAAACATTCACTGATCCTTCAGGCAGCATGATGAGGAAACGGCGGAAAGCGGGATTAAGCAGGAACTCCAAACGAGGCGCCTTGCTCCTTCCCTTCGAACCGCGCCGGCTGAGGCTGAGAATGGGACATTATGCGGCTTTAAGTGGGATCGATTTGGCATGAAAATTAATAGCACATTGCAGCACTCAAGCGGCAGGTATGTCATTGTCTACCATCAGAGCCTATTCAGAACAGGTGACAGACTATTTCAAGGATAATTACTGAGTCTGCTATGGGCTTTTGTGCTCAGTGGGCAGTCATACAAGTTGATGCCAAGTCAGAGCGACTGCACAGACACAAAGTCCAATCTGGAAGAAAGAAATAGATTAAAAGCCATCAGGCAAAACTTAAATGGTGTAGAATATCACAAAGCGTTCTTTACATGATATGCTGAGAGAGAGAGAGAGAGAGAGAGAGAGAGAGAGCGAGAGAGAGGGCCTCGCTTGGCTGCGATGGCGGCTGTGATGCGGTGCAGCACTATCTCTATTGACAGCGCATTTATCACACTTTGTCTCTGATTGCAGCCATTTGCATGGGCCTGTCTCCAGTACTGTTGCTGGAAGTTGGCATGACTGTGTCCTCGTTTTTGTCCTAAAGCCACACAAACATTTTCTTTTTCCTTTCTAAACAGAAAGGCTGATAAAAAAAATAAATAAATAAAAACAAGCATCCCTCCTTGCTTAATTTTACCCATTTATTTTGGGAAACTGTTTTCCATGCATTGTCACATGGGTTTACATCATGGCCAGCAGCACACATAGGAGCAATGCTGCACTGCTTTGATTACAGACGATGCATGTAAAAAATGTTCTTTCTGTAAAGGAACCGTGCAATTGTTTGAACTGTTTTTTAAACATGGTAAACCATGTTGAACCACATGCGGCCTAATAAAACCTGAGAGGTGGAGTAAACCCTGATCCACCAGATCAAATCATTCTTGCAGTCCAGTATTGATCTATTATGATGTAGCTATACTATTCCAAAACATCATGTGACTATTGGTAACTATGTCGCTTGATCACGTGAGGTGCCATGATGGATGTTTGAAACGAGGAACGGGATGTACAAATTGGAATGACATAACTAAATTTGCTGAATGGAAACACTCGATATTCACTTTTTTTTCGCTAAAATAGTATTGCACTGGGATGAGGTGTTTTTTTAGCTGCCATGTTGGAGTTTGTTTATTTTGCGAAACTGCAATGAAAACACTATTCTTGCATCACAAGTCGCATCATCAACATGTTACCACTGACGGAAAAGACGACAGGAAGTGGTAGCAGGACGATGTTATTTAATGACTTGTAGCATGAACAAACTTATTCATGTGTGTTTACAATTGTGCTTCATATTTTATGGAAGCATGGCAAATGGAAAAATGCTTTTTTTGTTCCATTACCAAATTACTGAAAAAGTTTCATGCACATTCATAATGGAAACAGCTTGTAATAGTTTCTCCAAATTGTTTTGCTAATTAGCCTGTGGAATTAGCACACCTAGGTTTTGCAGCAGTGTTTAAAAAAGTTTGAAATAGCTAGCTTAGAAACCGACCCAAACCTTCTTCCTCCTGAAATGTTTGTTGATTTGCCTGAATTCACGCCACATAATTTATTCCACTATGTCATAAACAGCGTTTCCCCTGACAATAGAGAAGACTTAAATGCGTACGAAAGTCTAGATGCTAACAATTCTTTTTTGTACATGCTGGGCTACATGGTGGATAATTCTCTCTATGCTTACTGATGGTCAGACATGTTCTTTCTCCATAATGCAATATTTGATTGCATCTTACTAACCTTTACTTAAATGACATCAGGCCACTAACTCCATGTTTCGACTAGCATTTGACTAGCATTACAAGAGTTGTGTTTTGGTTGTTTTGACGTCCGTCATGGTGGAGCGGAGCGCTTTCTGAAGAGCGTGACGTGACGTAGAAAGGGTCAATACAGAAACATGAAAATACTGTCACACAAACACGCCCAAGACAGATGGATGGAATTGGAGCAGCATAACTTCCCCTTGAAAAAAAAAAAAAAAAAAAAAATGTAACCTTTCATTTAAATGCATTTGTCCAGTGGAGAAACAAAACCACACTTGACTATTTTTTTCTCAGTGGTATAAGTATTACCTGACACATGGACCCCCTGGCAACTAGGCTGAAAGAGGACTCGTATTTTTCTTCTATCCTTGCAAAGTGGGAAAAGCACAGAGTGGGAAGTGGAAAAAAACAACAAAAAAAGACTTTCACTCCATTGCTGAAAGTCAACTGTAGCAAAGAGCAGTATTTTAGGGTCATCAAGATTGATGTTTTCTGTATCAAACATGAAGCTTTCACTGGGAAATCAAGGGCTATATGAATACGTTGAAAAGTATCGGATGTTGTGTATGTTGGTCCCCCTGCTGGACTGGCCGCCATCGAGAACTACGAAATACGACAACACCTGAAATAAAAACCTGGAGGCCTCCAAAGCTGAAAATTGGTTTTCACCCAAACATAAGACATATACATCCATTACAGAAATGATTCTACAGACTTTAAATCAGCTTCCCTCAATGGGCAGCTCACTTCCCACCTCTAAACCTTTGCGGGAGCAGAATAATGGACCCCGGATTCTGAACAGCCTGGAGCAGATCAGCAGGGGGCCAATTTCAGTTTGAGATTATAATAGCGCACTGAAGGATGAATTTATTAAGGCTTAAGGCTTTTTATACATCTGTAACAGAGTCGTTGATGAATGCGTTCACCTCTGTGCATGCTGTCCAATAAAACTCGGCAAATTCACAACCTTGACAATCCCAAAAACTCATTTGTGTTACATCATGGCCTCTGTCAGGTTTTACTTTGAGGAAACCAAAATCTTCAGCTGTTCTCTTGCTTGGCACTTGAAATGGTCTTAAGCGAAACCCCTTCAGACTTTATAAAGCTCTTTCTGCTACTCAGAAGAAACCTCTGCAGGTTTTGAAAGCTTGTTTCAAATTCAGCTTGTTTTGTTTTCTTTCTTTTTTTATTCTAGTTGGATTTCATCCTATTTTTCAAACTGTGAATGGCAGAAAACAACTTAAATTTGGGGAACAACTATCAGAACAAGCAACTCTATTAAACAGTCAGTAGCAGACCTAATAACTTAAACTATATGCAAACAAGTGTCAAAGTATTCATTATTTCAATAAATGGCAAGAAGTTTTATTTATAAAGGGCCAATTCATAGCAGATGCCATTTCAAGGTAAATTGCAAAAACAATTTCAATTCAAAAACTCATATGAGTTTTTGAATTGGTTATCAAACAAGTCATCGTTAATGACAGCTAGGTAACCCTCTGCGGGAGAAAGGCTTTTGGGTCAAAACAGGTCATGCGATTCATCTGCGTTATGTAATATCAACGCATTAAACAGTTCAGACGAATCACACGTGTTAGCGCATTAAGAGCCCCGGTTTATTTACAATTCATGACCTCCTCTTTATTCTGTTTGCTGAGAAAGACTTTGGTGACGAGAACCAACGGCGTCACAGAGGCACTCACTGCTTTGCTTACGTTCTCCTGAATAGTACTGCGTTCATGTTGCATGTCAGCTTTCTTAAAAAAAAAAACAAACTTGAAAACACAGCAAGGCTTTAAGGTGCGTGTTGCAAACTGTAAATGTCACACCAGAGTGAATAATCACTTTAACTGCTGCGAGGCTCGCAGTCTCGGCACGAAGGCTGTCAGTGTGCAGGGTGTGTGTCTGAACGCACACTTATTTCCAAGTGTGTTTTGTCTGCAACATCCACAGGGAGGCTTTACTCAACTAATCACTTCTCTCCCCTGAGTCAGGCATGCTAATTAGGTCTAAAATATACATCACAGCCTCCAACATCTCTTTAATTAAAAGTTGATGGTCGTTCTTCAGCTATCAAGTGATATGACATATTTTTCATGCTTTGAAAAATGGGAAAAAAAAACAGAAAAAAACCCAACTAAATAATAAATAAATAGAGCAGCTTAAGTGAAGACAAGAGCCTCAGAGTTTGTGGAATGTGCTCCCAAAGTGCAGCATCATTGCCTTTTCAGCCGAGCGTACAACTAGGAAGGAACGGCTACAAAACTGAAAATGAGGAAATCGTTCACAGAAAGGAGATCTTGCGCTGGCGTAATTATCTCAGGCAAGAAGCGGAGTTGTTTGGCTTTGCATTTAAATCAGCGAGTGCGTGCTGGCGGGGCTGTTCGCCGCGCCACTCTCACTCTAAAAGCCCGCTAATGAAAGGGATGAGGAGGTGAGCTTCCCAGGCCTGGAACCAGACACGATGTTATAGATGGGAAGTTGGATTTGCATTCATCTTCCCACTGTTGGGTTGAAAGAGATTTTTTATCTCACCGTGAATGAGTATTGAAGTAGAACTCGCTGTGATTATGTATTAATATTCAGATTAATCATTCAGATGTAAACATGCAGAAATAAGACGATGCATAACTGCTGCATTTTCTTCAATAACCCTCTAATGGATTTGCTTTTTTTGCTTTTCAACATTTCGAACGGTCGCCACGTGAGAAGCTTGTGGGATAAAACGCCTCAATGGGGAACCGTAGGAATCAGAAGGCTGTTACTGTCTTGTCCTCTTTCATCAAAGCAATTACCCCATTATGGCTGCATAAGGAGCTTTTCACACACGCGGACTTAAACGCTGTTGGACCGTTGTGTACATCGATGGGCTTTTTTCCTTTGTAGATAGATGTGAAAAGGTGCCGAGACAAACTACCAACCAGAGTTGCAAAAACTATAACTGCAACTTGTGCTCTCTACCTTACCTGACATGAAGAGAGCAAATTAATGTGTTTTGAACTTTCTGTTGGAGTGGTCCTCTCTGTTGCCACTCCAACAAAAAGGGCAAGTAAATTTCTCGGCACCACGAAGCCCAAAGAGTAATGTATGACTCATAGGTCAGCAAATGAGGTTTGCTTTATATACTTTTATGATTTGTTTCTATCAGCTCTAGTACTGGGTTCTGAGGGATCCATTGCCAGCGATGTCATGAATGAGTTACTTAGTAACTCGCCTCTCTGAGTAACGAATAATCTGACGCACTATCGTTTCCAATCCAGCAACCAGATTAAGGCTGTTTTCACACCTGATGTTCAGTTGGATTGGAGACCACAGGTGCAACATTTGTTCCATCTCCAGCTGCTGCTGTTTGGTTTCACACTGCACCATGTCAAACGATCCAAACTAATTGAAAAACCTCTTTGGCAAAGCTGGTAAAGACAAACCCTAAAGACTAGCAGCTGTAACGACAAAGTACTGACTCGAGGAGGCAGAGTACTTTTGCACCCCACACTCTTCAGCTTTTTCTTTGTAAAATACTTTTGCACCACATTAATTTCCAATGAAATGTATTTATGTTTGTGGTTATAATGTGACAAAATAAGAAAAATTTTAATCTTTAAGTCAATCTCTCTGCTCGATTCCATCTGATTAAGGTTTATTTTTCTGAAGAAGGTGAAAATGAAAGACCAAACCTGGCTGTTAGTTCAGAGTGTGACCTCCACTGAATGTAGCTTGGGGCTCTGCAGAAGGCTCTGTATGTTTTATGCTCCCAGATCCCATCAAAGCTCTTGCCATCTCATGTTAGCCTGACCGGAGACTCACTCAGGTTCAAACTCTGCAGCCAGACATAATGGATGAGCCAATTGTGCAGCAAGCAACCAATGGCGTTACGCCTCATCAGACAGATTCAGGGTCAATGTGGCGCTGCTTTAGGGCTGAGGACTGCAGATGTCTGATCAGTGGTTCAAGTGGAAAAACCTTTAAAAATCAAAGCATGCAGTTCCCATTGTTGGGTAGATTTCTCCATCTTTCTTAGATCAGCTCATATAAGGATCCACATTAATCTGGAATTACAATAAGATTACAAAGCAAGATCTCATTTAATAACTCAGAATAACGTGAGTGATGTTGCCCCCCACCCGCGTTCTTCAAATTAGACTAAATTGGTGTCAAATGTTCATGTTTCATTTGTGCAGCAAAAATTTTGATTTCATTTTAAAAACATAAAAAAATGTTTTGAGAGGTCAGGAAAGGTCAACCAGCAGCTTCCCTTGTACAAATCAGACAAAATTGGTGTCAGTCAATTCGACCACGTTTGTGCTGGTTTGTGCAGAAAAAGAAATATTGTTTGTGATGCTTTGGCTTTGAAGATGTTAATGGAAGTTTAAAAGTCAACCAGCCCCCGGACTTTCACTACATCAAAATTGTTTGCAGCACAAACAAAAATTCTTGCTGCATTAACACAGATGAGTTGATTGACACCAATTTTGTCTGATTTGTCTGAAGGTGGGGGGACCAACTTCACTCAATGACACAAACAAAATCAAGACAAAAAAAATACATATCAACCACCTCAACATGGCGTCAGTGGGAAAACACTCTGAAGGATATGAAAAGTCCCACCCAGTCACTGACTGGAAGCAGAATCTGGACCTGGTGTGTGACGGATGAACCATTTTGGCTCACTGATCCAAAGTAAAAAAGTAGTTGAAAGCAAACTAGAGGGCTTATCTTGCATCATGTGACACAAACTGCCTGTGACCAGGGCTCACCGGGTTCACAGGTCAACAGCATTAGGCGGGTCCGCTTCTGGACCTGTTAGGTGTGTTCTGGTGATTTTAGCTACACTTGTGTTCTCCAGTAGTTTGTTTCACCATGTCGGTTAGAACGAATGGCAGACAGAAGTCACAACATTTCAGCGTTAAGTACTGTGCCTAACTGCTGCTTGGACACTTAGAGCAGCATGGAGCAGTAAGTGTAATTTAAAACCATATTCGTTCAGCAGTGTTTGTAGATTCTCCTGTTCACACTGCGAGCTCAGCCACCTATGTGTTATTACCACGGCAACCTCCATCTGAGAGGACACATTAAGTTCTAGTTCCTCAGTCTTACTGGCGAGTGATGTGTATGAACACTTTAAAGTTCGGTCAAAGAGAAACTCTTGTTTGTGACAGGCTTAAAGAAGAACCTTCAACTGATGGAGGGACACTTTCTATCTTTCTCCAGAGGCATAGAAAGACGTAATGCTCCTCATCATCTCACCGCATAGTTTAAGATGATGTATTTTAAAGTTAAACTCACGTAATTTAACCAAGCTGTCCATTGTTTCTTTTTTTTCATTCATACAGACACGTTGCATGTTGTTTTTGCACATGCGCAGAACATTGGAGGGCCAAAAGGACGATTGTCTTACATGCCATCCGTAGCTGCGCCACTGCAGTAGAGCAATTCTGTTAAAAAATGCAACCAAAAAAAAACCTGTTAAAGAATAACTCAGTCACTCACATTCTTCTTTTTTCTTGCTCTGTCGGCTGTGCTACACGCAGAGCCATTGTCACAGTAACCGACTAACCACCAGTGTATCAGGAATCAACACTGAAAAACACGCAAACATTTCCAATATAACACACAGAAGATTCATTCTGCTACAGTATCATGTTTTTAGGCTTTATGTTTATCAAAAAGTGATTGTTGAACATCAGCGATGTTAGATTAGCTCTTTTAAACAGCTGCTCTATTGATGATCTGTCAGGCGTGAGGGTCGCCTTTTTCTTTTAACTGAACAGAAAAAGACAGAATTCCACAGCACATCTACATGTTATGGTTGTCAAAGTCAAACTAGCATGACTGAGCTACTTTGATTTTTTATTTATTTATTTATTTATTTATTTATTTTTAAACTTTTCACTGACCTGTTGATATGACCCTTGGACCTTGTTATCTTGTTGCCATAGTGTTGACAATTAATAGCAAACCCCCCCTCCTTTTAAAGACGGGGGCGGGGTCTTCTGACATCACCCTCCAATGTCTTTATACTCATTATGAATCTATATCTGCACAAACACTCGACCTTTACTTTTTTTGTGATTGAGTTTTTTTTTGTTTTTTTTGTATGTTCATTTGCTCTAATAAGGCTTTTACTTATATTGAAAAAAAACTGCAGATTTGTCTTTGCTTTTATTTTTTTTCCAAATTGATCAAAACTATTTTATACTCATAAATGTTCTGCAAAGCTATGATTATAAATCCCTGCACACATCCTGCCTGGGTGATCCTTCAGGACAGTTTTAGTCCAGATGACACACTGATTGCTTGGGAAAGCAGTATTGATATAACCCCCCTCCACTCCCAGCCCTTCCCCAGGCATTCAGTAGATCATCAATAACATTGATTCAGGATTCGTATAGAGAGAAGCGTTCTGGTCAGCAGATCCAAGGGGAGAACGCTGAACTTTTTAACTTTCTCGTGACAACTTTTGATTGTCCATATAAATATTCAAGAAATTAGAATGTTGTTGAAAAATTAATTTATTTCAGCAATAAATCCACTAAGTGAAACACATTATGCAGTAATTCCACTCAGACTGATGTTTTCAAGTCTTTACTTCTGTTATTTATGAGGATTTTCCACTTGCAGCCAATACAGAACAACATTAAAAACTTGAATATTACACCAGTCAATGTGTAACACATTTTGAATATATTGGTTTGTTTGACACAGTTTAATGTGAAAGAGAACCACAGCAGCTGGAGATGAAGAAAATGTTGCCACTTTAGTCCCCAATCGAACCGAGTCTACCAGACTCTCAGGTCCGACCTGAAACGCCTACAGCGCCGCTACGTAGAACGGGCATCAGCCAATGAAACGCGGCCCCGGAGGTAAGGTTCATTGCTGAAGAAACTTTCAAATTCACTCGTAGATAGAACTGTCCAAAACTGCTTCCATGAAACGTTTGTCACTGTGATGCCAACACTTCATACACACAAGTCTGATTGCAGCTGCATTTAGTAATATGAATGAGCATGCAGAAAAAAATCAAATCAAATGTCAGCAAAAACTCAAAATTGAGTATCAAGGCCTGCTGTGTGATTGTAGTCTTTGTCACACTGACACGTGACATAAACTGGGAAAATAACTACCAGTAAAGAGATATTTTTTTCACACTCGCCAAAAATCATAAAAAGTTGTCCTCTCCTGGTAACATCTTTAAAACTCGAGATCACAATATTTACAGTACATACCTTGATTACATAAGTCTGCAAAAATCAGTGAGCAATAATAATATTGTTAAATGTTCTTTAACATTTTGCTTCCAGCTACTGAACCACCTGAATGCCAAATAAGCAGACTTCCTGTTCAGTGTCTCGAACTTCTTTCTCTCTTTGCTTTAAAAAGCCACATCTCTATCATAAAGAGAGTCGGCCAAAGGTTCACCTCAGTTCTTCGTCCATTTTTCACAGCTCTGCTCAGTGTGGCTCATGTCCAGCTTCACCCAGGTGTTCAGATGCAGCCCATTGTTCACATGTTTAAAAATAGCTGCTGCTGAACGATGCATTTAATCCCCCAAAAGGCAAAAAGGCAGGCGATCCAATCAGAAATGGCTTATTTTAATACACCAAAGTTTTGCCACTTGATTGTGTTTTATTGTTCCTTCAAGTGATCCGTCTGTGTTGGGGTTGCTGATCTCCAGCCCACTTGGTTTACGGGGCTTCGAGCCATACTTCCAGCATTTATCCGTAAGCCAGTAACAAACAGCCGGGGTGTGTGTATGTGTGTGTGTGTGTGTGTGTGTGGGAGGGGGGGGGCAGCAGTCACTGGCCCGAGGGCGCAGTCCATCCTGGACCAGATAAAAAAAGTCCTGTCAATGAACCGTGGTGGACTTTACATTTGATCAGAGTCCCCCATTTCATAGCATTACAAATCATTTTGTGTTAGTCAAGTAATTGCTGAACCAGTGAAAATATCTTCACTGCAATATTCTCTAATATCATGCAGCCCTATACAGAACACGCAGTAATGTGTGCACACACTCTTACCTGACACAACCGTTCTGCAAAACACCACACTGTTCAATCTACAATTAAGATCTAATAAAAAAAGTTACTCGACATTTTTCTGAAGTCCATTACAGCAAAAATATTAAAACAATACTCAACTACATGTCCATGAAGATTCCCCTCTGTATTAAGAAGACAAATTAAAATTTCCTTGTACCAGATGAGCTGGGGCGCAGGGGGAATTTTTCCTTATTTTTCTGTTATGCCAAACGGTTGAAGTACCTTAAATACTCACAACACAAATAAACCGACAGCAGAGAGGAGCTTTTTTGAGTGCTTGTTGTGGCTCCGGCTTCTCTGTGGACGGTCCAGCAGCAGCTGAGTCTCCCTGATAAGCTCCCAGCCAGAGAGAGGACGTGGGAGCAAAAAGACGACTGAAATCAAAAATAAAGAGCACCGTGTGACCGAGAGAGGCTCCATTTCACAGTAAGAGCAGGTGGAAGAGGGAGGAGGTCGGATTCAACAGACCCCAAATGGAAGAGTATTAGTGTGTGTGTGTGTGTGTGTGTGTGTGTGTGTGTGTGTGTGTGTGTGTGTGTGTGTGGTGTTGTTGGAGGCGTGTTTGCGTGCTAGCATTAGGACACCGCCTGTGGGAGCTTTTGGGGGTGGAAGAAAGTTGTGAGAGCATGTCGGTCACTGCAACCTTCATTGCTGCACTGCAGGGAAAGTGAATTTGGTCGATCTACCTCTAATGGAATTGACAGCGAGCGCTGAATGCTGAGCTGCTGAGCTGCTCTCTCCGTCTGTTTGCTTTTCAGTCCTATGCGTCGACCCCCCCGTGAACGTTTCTCTAGTTTTCTGCATGTCACAAAAACAATGAATAAAAAAATATCCGCCTGGAACCTGCAACATATGGTGCATTTTGAAATGAGAATTTCATTTGAAGAAAATCGTTAAGTGTAACAGCGAGTACATCTACCGGCATGATGGACATTTTCCTTTAAGCTCGACATGTGATCAGATTGTCCAGGTTGATCACACTCCTCCAGGGTCTGGTTGAAGGTTCAGCATGTTTTCTCTGGTTCATTTCTTATTTAGCTGGTAGTTTCTCCCCTGGATTGTTTCATTTTGTTTCTCCGCTGCCTGTGAGTTATGGAGTTCCACAGGGATTAATTGTGGGGCCTGAATGTTTCCTTTGGAAAAATGTCTTGCACAAATACGACAAATGCTATTTTTCAGGAGCTTTTTCTGGGTCGTCTTCTGTGTCTTGCACAAATACAGTCCACTGTCATGTAGAAAACAGACAGAGTCACATGCTTATGAGAGTCAATGTGTTCTACCTGGCATCAGTTGTATTAAGTAGGTAATAAACTACTGTTGGATGGCAAGAAACTGTCTTCAAATGCAGACCGGGATTCATTTTTTTCGGTTCTTCAAATAAATCAGCAACACTTGCACACTATTTGGTCATTGTCATTTGATTTTAAGGTCAAAGCACGTAGCTTAACTGAAATCTTTGATAGGTCTACAAAAATCTGATAACCATTGATGAGCTTACGGGGTGAAGAGCCGTTAGCTGCTGCTGAGAAATATTTCTCAGCTCAGATCAATCTTATCTATTGACAACCTGAAGAAAGTTGTCACCAGATTAATCACTTCCAGACTGGAATGTCGTAACTCTTTCTTTATCTTGATGTCGATGAACCACTGGCTGCCTGCGATGTAAAGAGTAAAATGTTTCACTTTCTTGTTTCTGTGTGTCACGGTGCTGTCAGAAGTCCTCTGTGTCTATTTTAATTCTAAATCGCTTCGATGGTCTGAACTGCTCCTCGTGGATCTTCAGCATCCTGGATAGGTCAGTAAAGGAAAATTGTGTCTTTGCTGAAATATTCTGGAATCACCTGTCAAATTGTTCCGTATATTGCCTTATCTGGAAACACTTTATTTTGAGGGGTGTGCAAAAGACGGACATTACGCTGACATAAAGATGACACAACAGTCATGAACATAAAGCAATCTTCATAAATGTTTGTGTTTCGGTAAATAATTACACGTTTAATGCAAATCTTCATTAAAAGTGCATTAAAAGTGTTAACTTGTCATTATTTGGTAAATAATTACATTACAGTGCATTCAGGTTACAGTTAAACCTACATTAAGTCCATTGAAATTGCCAACTTGTATGTATTCTATATTTCATATAAGCAAAAACTTAATAAACATATTGTTTTAAAAAACAGTAGGCACAGCACTGGCATGTGCAGGGCTAGGTGTCTAACTAGCTGATCTAATTAGTTAGTAACCATTTAAATTGTGGGAAAAAAAGGATATTTTTACAAGAAATGTAGGCAATTGCTACGCTCAATTGGCCAGTGATGAAAAATGAATCAAATGAGTCTAATTGATAGATAATGGAGAAGAATCACGGAGAAATAGATTAAAGTTTCAGATTATGCCTCCCTGAAAGTTTCAGGAAGGCGTAATCCATGGAATAATCTGAGTAGGAAGAGAACAGCTGTGATCCCAAGGACTCTGGAGCTGATGAGAAAAATTCACAGGGTGGATGAGCAGCAGTATGGAGGTCGAGAAAGGTCCAAATCAGCTGGGAAGAGAGGAAAACACAAAGACACCACAGAGCATTCCTCAAAACCAGCCTTCCCTTTGTTGGGACTACATGACGTGCTTTAACTATCCCCTGCCCTTAAAGGGGGCAGAAAATATGATATATTTTTCAGGCACAGAAAAATATGATTGCATTTTATAATGCAATCAAGTAACTGTGTTACCTTCAGTTAATATAATAATACTGTGTTCATATATGTTCAATATAACTTAAAAAATGTAACTTGATTTAACATCTTGAAATTGGGCCTCTGTCTCTTTAAGAAGCAAATTTTCTTTTGGAAACTGCCTTCAGAAAGTTGTCACAACATGGCTCCTCTGTTAATCCCTGAATAACATTTTACCAGCGTTGCAGTGAGAAGTAGCTCACTAACAAGTAGTAGTTACTATTTGCTGCTGACTAGTCAGAAGGAGTTGAGTGGGGTGAAGATGTGATGATCTGTGAGGCGGAAGTTTGAGAACTGTGCCTCAAAGGCGGGGCAAGGTTCACTCAGGCATCATCTGAATGGTTGCCATGGAGATTAAAGGATTCCTCACGCATGCATAAAAAAGTCAAGGCAAAACTCCAGGATTGTTTTTGATGTGTTAATAACATTATAAATTTTTATAAAAATGTCAACAATTGTGAAAAAATGTCTTAAAATGTTGCTGAGTTTGCATTAACGTTTCTAAGAAGTGCATCAGTGGATCTGATCAAGGTTGCATTTGTTCCCACGATACTCCAGCTCTCGTTTCACAGCCGAATGAGGAATAATCCGCCTGCAGGTTTGCGGGATGAGTCACAAAGCAAACCTTCGCTACTTCAATATACTTTATTAGAAAACCAAATAAAGCTCCGGTATGTGGGCGTTTTCTCCTGGAGAAGACAGCATGGCGTTTTGTTTGAGATGAACAGATGGAACATGAGGCGAAGTCAAACGTGTGCTTCGTGAAGACAGATGAGAGATGCAGACGTGGGTAATTCTGCATTTAGGAGAGTAAAAAATGCTCGTCCATTTTGACTAATTCTCTCCCGACTTTGATGGCAGGACTGTTGTCAGGTAGACGGGTTGGGAAGTTGCCGCGAGCGCATGTCTCCTGAGCTTTCTGAGCCGTTGATTGGAATCTGAATGTGGAGTTTTGAGAGCTGTGTGGATCTGAAATCAAAAATAATCCTTACACTGCACATCATGTCACCTCTACAGCGTCGGTTCATCTGACCTACAGCACACTGTCCTCAATAAACATCTGGCACAAACAGAGATGAAAACACATACATCACTTTGGGCCTACAGATGCAATTATTACAAATATGAAAGCTTTGATAGGCTTTTAATAAGCTGATCCTGCCGACAAACAAACAAACAATAACACTAACCGATTCTGGCAGCGACATTAACCCTCTTTATCTTCCAACATGAAGTCTGTTATCTCTTTGGCTCTTTCTCAAACCAGATGCAACTCGCTGTCTTTGCTGATCTGTAAACAAGCGGCTACAATAAGGTGAGCAGCGGCAAACAAGAGGACTTTCCAGCGATACGAGGTGTTGAGATTTTCCTCCCAAGTATTAATAATTTGTCTGCAGGAGATAAATTTAGGCCATTTTCTTTACAGCGCAGGTAAACTGGCAGGCATGTTTCACAGGAACAACGAAAACTTTATCTGTTATCGGCCGCTAATTGCAAGGAGAAGTTGTGCCGGAGCCACTTTGTACAAACGTCAGACACACATCCAGAGAGGGAAACAAGGCGAGCCAGGAGCGCTGCGGCTCGTAGCAACAAAGAACTGCTACAATCTGATTCCTTATCAGGGGATGAGAAAACTCAAACTAAAGGCTGTTTTTGTTTCTTTGTTTATTTGAAAGATTAATGGAAAAGTAATAGTGACATGAATATCACCTTGCTGAAAATGTCTGATGGGGTCGGAAGGTTTCTGAGCTCACACAAACATTTAAAGGGCTTCAAATTATGTTATAATGTCATTCTCTCACCAAAAACAAACCTGCTTCTTTCAGGCATGTTTGAGGAATCCTTTACTCTCCATGGCAACCATTCAGATGAGGAAAACACTTGGGTGGACCTAGCCCCGCCTTCAGGGACGAAGCCCCTCCTCTGAGCTGCAGTTTCCAAGCTTCCACCTCACAGAGCAGCACTGCACCTCGACTCCTCCTCTCAGCTCCTTCAGACTAGCCAGCAGAAGTGGGCTAGTATGGTCCTCGAAATAAACGACTGAGTGGAGTTGGCTAATTTTTTAATCGGGTTTGGACATCAGGAACAAAATAAGCTCAAGATCATTTTTATGTTTTTCTTTTTCTCCTGAAATCAAACAAAGCTGCAAGAAAATAAAAGAAAACTCATCTTGAAATGAAAGTAGCTGTCTTTTTGTCTGCTTACTGATTTGTCTGCATGGTACCATTATTTTACTTATTGTTTTGTCAGTGAGTAGAAAAACTCAAGTAAACATTGGTGATGTATTTCATAAGCCCCTCTCCTTTTGTTCTTTGTACAGTATAGTGGTGAATATTTATGAAGGTCACAAATCTGAGCTGTGGCCACAGAGCGTGTAAGCATGAAATGCAGATATGCCAACTATAGAGACAGCACAGCAGTAAGGTCTGAATATTCAGAGAGCATCTGGAAGTGAGGTCACTGTACCGGCGGAGTGACAAGCAAATTACAGCGCAGGAAGTTGGTCTTCATTCACGTCGGCACTATCCTTCATAAAGCTTCTGTTCCGCTACTTAGGTGGGCATGTTTCACAGAGGTGGCAGCCGTCAGCTTAACTGATTTATGCAAATAATAAAGGGCGAGTTCAGGGTCAGTGGAGAATGTCAGATTAAAGAGAGGACACTACAATCACTGAGCTCACACTGGACAGATCTTTTAAACTATGCACGTCGGTTAAACAATCCCAAATTTGGTCCTGTCGTAACTGAAACCCTAGCGTTTGCTTTTTATGGGAACTGGAAGGTCACATTAAAATATGGAAGGTGTGGCCTGAATTCTGAAACTCTGAAACAAAATCCAGGGGAATAAATTTCTTTTAATAGTGATCTAATTAATAAGCAGTTCATCCATCTGTCATAGAATCGCAGTAAAGTTTAAGCTGAAAATTAGCAGTAAGGATTCTGGGGGGGGAACAAAATGAGCGAACAGCTGACTGAATAGGAGAGTTATAGGAGAGTTAACATATTAATTATTGTTATGACTTCCTGAAGGCAGAGTTTCAGAAAGAACAACATTTTTTAAAGAGACAGAGGCCCAATTTGAAGGTGTTGAATTAGTAAGTAAAATTTATTTTAAGCCATATTTGATGTTTGTAGCAATATTAGACTGAAGGAGAAGAGTCCATTAGAATGGCCTAGTTAAAGACCAAGTCTAAATTTCATAATGACTGAAACTCTTGTTCACATGTTCTCTCCATAAAATCTGACTTGGCTTGACCTGCTACAGTCAGACAAGACGTTAAGCTGCAGTGAAAAATGCTTCTATAAAATCTGGACATGTTGGGGGACGGAACATTAAACTTTCTCCGCTGTTCAGATTTCAATTTATAAAACAAAATAATACTCTGGATTTTTCTTTCTACTTTTTGCTGATGTGTCGCATGAAATCCCAATAAAACACTTCCAGTCTGTGTGTTTGCAATGTGACAAAGTGCAGCAATTCAAAGTTATAAATATTTTTCGATGGCTCCTGTACATTGAAGCATGAAAGCACAAACAAAAAAACAAAAACTCGGATTTCTCCCTCTTTTGCTTAATCTGACATCTCATGTACCAACGTCACAAATCGCCGCTGAACAGTGAGCCGAGACAATTCTGCTCCAAAATGACAGTAAGTGGTTTTGGTATTTATAGCAAATGTCAGCGTAATGACTATTTTCTGACATTTTGAGAGCTCCACGTTTCTATAACTCACTGCTTTGTTGTGCTAATACACTTTTCCAACAATATGCTATGTTTTCTTCCACTTCTTTTTATCTCTAAGAGAAAACGGTGGGCCCATTTTAAAGACGAGCGTCCATTGTACTGTGCTCAGTCTTACCAAAACATTTAAGACAAAAGAAGAAAAGTCTGGCGCGTCAGAAAGCAGAATGGCCTGCGCCAGCTGTCAACTTTCTTCAAAAAAACAAGCAAGAAAGAAAAAAAAAAAAAAGCCAGCCTGGAAACAATTGGTCATTTCATCCAGGTTGTCAACCAGAATGTATTCAACAGAGTTCATGAACAGTAATTGGTTTTTATCTCTGTTTACCCGGCAATCTCATCACAATAGCTGGAGAAGTTGCCGTGAATTTTAATATGCCGCTGATGAGCTTCAGCAGACAGACGCCTGTGGACGTTCTGATCTGTCTCAGGTCTTATTTACAGCCTGGAAATGGCTCACATCAATAGTGTCTTATTAAACAGTCAGATAAATAATGCTGAGTGAAGTCAATCGTTGATTGTTCGAGCGGAGGTAAACAGGGTTTACCTCATCCACTCATTTATGAGTGGATGCTTTTCATATAGAAGTCTGGTGAAACAAGAAGGAATAGAAACGTGGCGAAAGAAGATGGGTGGATGACCTTTTCTCTACCTTTTCATCAGCAGTGCATCAACAGTACGGACACGTGCCAGTAATCTACTGAGTCCTGAATGGGACATGGAGAACAAAAGAAAAAGAATCCCGTCCTGCGAAATGCTTATAAAAGTCCACAGATGTCTTGCGTTGGAAGGATTGTGTTTGTGGAGTTTCTGCAACTCGCCGCGCTGGTGATTCATCAATTTGCGTTTCTCTGTCGATGCGATACAAATATATCTGTCCAAAAGACCTCACCTGACTGGAGAAGCAACAAAAACAAAGTGCTTCTCAAAGATCACACCTGATTGGACAAAATTAACCTCTGTTATTTGACCTTTTCTTATTCTAAAATGCCTCCAGCTTATTTTTTTCCCATCTGACTTTCATTCAGTTTCATTTAGCTAGCTGGTGTCACACAGGGCATCACAGGCTTAGTAAGAACCTACATATAATAACGGTGGGCAGATTGTGTTAGCCAGTCCAACATTAGCAATATCAACATAACTTCATTCTTTAACACGGAGCTTCTGCTTACATACCAAAATAAGATCACAAACATAAATCACTGTTGTAACAACTAACTAACTGTAGAAATTTATTTTCAGAGATGTGTGTAAGCAGGGAGGCCTGAATGTTGAAAAGCTGTCATTGCAATAAAGAGCAAAATCAGTGAAATAAAAACTGACATAAGTTCTTAAAGACAAATCAGAAATTATGATTCAAACAATAATATGACTTAAACTGATCCAGAGGTATACAGTCAGTTATTATGCATTTAACCTGAAACTTCCCAACTAGAGTTTGTGTTGAGTGTGTCCCAAGGTATGAGGCTCCATTAGTGCTAAAAAATATGTCCATGTGTGTATGTAAGGTGTGTATGGAGCACATGTGCCCGCTATATATGCAGCTCACATCTGCACATCGATATGTCACATTACAGAACCATGCTTTATACATACCTTACATTGACACATGGTCATATTTTTGTCACTAATGGAACCTGTACCCATGTGATCTGATCGTTTTTCAGCTGTTTCATGACAGTGATGATGAATCCTAAGAGAACTACAGTTTTAGGAGACAAAATGGTTCTGCTAAAATCCTTATCACGTTTCCACGTCAGGCCATTCCTTCCAGCCTTTCGTTGTGAACATTAGCAGATGCAGCATAAATATTTGAGCCTTGTGCTGGCGTTAATGTTTTACACCATCATGCAGCTAATTAAGTTTGATCTATGCAGCCTGTGTCAGATTTCCAACAAGCATTAAAATGGCTAATCATGATCACAGGCTATTAGTATTTCCATTTAGGCTAATATGACTCATCTTGTTGTCCAATTTATGTTAATGCACCAGGGATTCGATCATTATATTTCTGGGATGTCTGCTTATGTGTTCCAAAAGAATTATTGCTATTATTATAATTATTATTATTATTTTTTTTTTTTTTTTGCTTTTACAAAGCTACATAGTGTTTTAAGAGGCCAGCATGAGATTTTTGTTTTTCTTTCTTTATATTCTGAAGAAGTCCCAGTTTTTCACTGTCTAAGAAAGACAAACATGTCGTCTTGTGTTTGTGGTCAGTTCCAGACTTTAAAAAAAAATTTAAAACAGCAGGAATAAGTTTGATTCAGAGGGAAATTAGCTTAAGCAAATGTCCATTTTAGTTAAAGGATTGACCGTCTGTTTGCGTATCATGATTGATTTTCCAAAGTTATGAAGAAGAATGATCAGCCCTGTGAATATGTGCCCTTGAAAGGAAGTTGGTGTAGTCACCATACACATCATTTCAGTCCCTGTTTAAAATGTTGGCCTGTCATCATATAAACTCAAACAGAAAACTGTCTCCGTTTAGGGAACTCTTCCTAAAGTGGGCCTGTCACAGCAGCAGCTGGTCCTTCTTCTACCTTTGTTCCTCTGAGAGCGTTCTCACTCACTGGATCCCACCGAGGAATGAGCAACAGCTCCATTTTCAGTTTCCACTGCCTTCGTCTGCCTATAGCATTCTTCCAGATTATTGGTCCTGCACTGCAGACAGTCACTGCGGTGAAGTCATGCACAAAAAAGTGGATTCATTTATGTTTACGAGAAACAAAGAAATGGAGCCAAAGACGACGCTCACTAGAAAACCACACCAAATGTGACGGTTTCTCCAACCCCTCCTCTCCAAGATGACAAAGGTGCTTTTGGAGAGGAGCCAAAAATGTTTGATTTGGTTGAAGAAAATATCCCAGAAGACAAAATAAGTGAGCATTTTGAAACTGGAGAAGTTCAAGTGAGTGGGACAGAAAACGTTATGTGTCCTGAAGTGTTCAGCTACTTAAACATTCTCAACCAGAGAGACAAAAATTTATGGGATAAAAAGGGCAAAAAGATTTTTGCAGGTTTCTCTCCGGGCGCTCCGGCATCCTGCCAGTCTGAAATCAGGACTGTTAGGTTAATTGGTTTCTAAAATCTCCTCCGGTGTGAATAAAAAATACATTTCAGAACTAGTGGAGTGTTTAACTTTTATAAAGAATATGATTTTTTTTTTTACATATTTGTTAAACGGTAACCATGTCCTGACAGCAGATAATTTGTGAAAGCAAATCGAGCTCCTCCGCCTCCTGCCTGTGGAGGCCGTCTGCAGAGACACAAGGCCCGGTCAGAAACGACCAACAGAGGCCAGGAGGAGGGTGTTAGTGCTGTCAATCAAGCTTGTCTATGCGCAAGACAAGGACAAGCATTTGCAACAACATTTTGAAGGGCAAGAGGAAGATCTACAGATGAGCCAACAAATGAATCAACATATGGTTGCCATGGTTATAAATGCAGGTTTTTGTGCTGCAGTTCGGTTTTGTTCAGGTAGAAATGGAAAGCCGCTGTTCAGATCCCAGGTAAAAACATCTGAGCTTCGGCCACTTCACTAAATACAGTACTGAGAGAAATGACTGAGTGAAATCTACAGTTTCTTTTTAAATTTCACACATTCAGGAACAAGAGTTACTGACAAAACGTTGAGCTTTAAAACCATTATAAGTTAAATAGGTGTAGGACTTATAAGATTTCCTTTTGCTATTTTAATGTTCAGCATAACCCAGTAGGGGTGGGAGAGAGCTTCACGTACAGTTACCTTAAACCATCCACTTTGGGTCTGCATGATACTTTCCATGAAGGGGGTCAGCAATCTCGAGAACACCGATTTTCACAGAGCAAACTGTACTGAAACATCAAAAGCCCAAATATGCCTTGAAACTGGTCATTTTTGTTAACTAAACCAAACCACAGCATGTGCACCAATTAAATCCACACAGTATTATGTATTGGAAAAGTACAACATCCAGGAACTGGACGTACAAATCTGGGGTTTCTGAACAATAACCATTAGTCAGTGGTTAGTGATGAAGTCGCTCTATTTATGCAGCACTCTTAGCATTTGATTAAATGTAATTAACCTCCAATGCTTCCCAGCTGATTTGCCACTCCAGAATCAGAACCTTTATTTAATCCTTCACACAACAAACACCAACTCTCATTATGCTCACCTGAACACATTATTCTATAATGAGCCAAAGGCAACAGGAAAAGAGAAAGTGGAGTAGAGTGAGAAGTGCAGCTTGAGTCTCATAAAAAGCAGCAGAAATGGAAATGTCTGAAGCTGTAAGGATCATAAACTGCTTAAATGAAGCAGTTCATTATGGACTTTTCCATTATGTATGTAAGGGCATGCGTAATAGTGAGGTTCAATCAAAGGAGGTTTTTCTCTTTAATGAACAGGGGAGACCGAACAGCGGAAAACTATTGGATTTTTCATGCAGTCATGATAACTCCTTTACTGGAGATAGAAATCTCCTCCATCTCAAAGACGAGCTCTCATTTTCCATCAAAAATCCTCTTTTAGCTTCTTGGGAGGTCGTCTTATCTGGGCGGGGAAAGATTGGTCGAAATCAAACTTTTCAGAGGTTTCCCAATCTAATTAGCAGTGGTGTTTGGTTTTCCAATTAAAAACAGCAAGGAGGAGAATAAACCACCTTAAATAAACTTAAAGTCCTACAGAACATCGCTTTGGGTTGTTACCCTACGTTCACACAGAACTGGTTATCAATTCAATATATATATTAAATTTTTTATTTTTTTTCCCACGGAATCCAAATGTTTCTGCTTTCCTGTTCGTACCACCGATTAAACCCGACCCGCTGTCACACGTCTGTGTGAACGGTTTATGTTCCGATGTTTTACAGAATAGCTGCAATTCATTTCAGGCTTATGTATTTAAAACAAACCTCATCATTGCTCAGTGTGCCATTCATCAGAAACGGCCCGTGTTTATCCTCAGGATGCTGAAGAAAAGAAAAAAAAAAGAAAAGACAGAAATGGCTGACAAGCCAGCAATGCATATTTCTGTTTACTTCATAACAGAGTTTTGTGGCGTTCTGCCAGATGAGTCCAGCAGTACTTTGCATGAAGAAATCCATCAACTGAACAATTCCCTCAGAGAAAGCGCTTTCTGACAATAGGAGTGGTGAAAGAAAGAGTTGACAGAAGCAGATGGTTGTGAGGGATAAATATCTGCTGTTATTAGCAAATTTACACAGAGCAACACAGTTTCAAACACAATCATTCCTCGCAGGCCGTTAGTTGAAGGCAGAATGGAACTCATCAAATTAATCGAGGACTTGTTTCGAAGCATCAATTTCACTGTTTACTTTATCAACATAGTTAAAATCTAAAAGCAGGGTTGAATTTCCAAAAGCTTTTTCTTTATCCTAAACACATTTCCCATCACCTGTGCTAATGTGGCTGATTTATTCATGACAACTCTCAATGAATGAAGATCTGGATTATAATCTGGTTTAAGATCTTGCTGCATTTAGTTCACTGCCTTGGGATGAAATCTTTTCCTTTTTCTTTCTGCATTTCCGTTGCTCTTGTCAGATCTTTCCCTTTGTGTTGAGCTCTGCTCTCTCTGTGTTGTCCTCCTTCTCACCACTGATTCCCTCTGCAGCCCTCAGATTAGACTCACCAGGTTTCAATGTCATCCTCAGTATTTAAGCTGCTTGGTTTTTATTGTTCTCCCCTGGCGTCGACTTTCGTCAAGTTCCTTCTCCACATCTGGGTCCGGATGAAACCGTTAAACGGGACAGATGAAACCCACCATCAGGACCCAGAAGACCCTTTCGCTAAAGGAGCTTTTAAAAAGCCGAACTGGTCTGTTCCGGTGTGTTCTGACACCGTGGCTAAGCCCTGCTCACCCTGGAGCCATTCGTGTGTGTCTGCCGACTGAAATGTCTGAGGTGACATTGCTTTCCCATGCTTCTTTATCTGGGCTTTGTGGGGTTGCTAAAGAACTCCAGCTGAAAGTTTTTATAACATAACTCACCTGCCGCTTAAACCCGATCCTGTCCTACTGCACCTGTCGCAGCAGCTCCTGCTATGCATTCCTGTCATCTTAACGGTGACTTGGAATTACTTATCAGTTGCACTTTGGGAATGCAAGACAGAGGTTGTGGAAAAAATTGTGTTGAAATTTATGAAACATCTCCAGGACAACCCAGAGAAACCATGTCGCTTCCCGATGCTGTGTCCGACGCCGAGTCCGTCACTGTATTGGTTGGTCTTTCACTTGAATTGACAGGAATTTTAGGCGTATTTACACATTTCCATTGGCATTCAGGCCGAACTCATCCACATAGAAACTACAGGATAAAGATGGGTTTTCATTCTGTACGTGCCACTTAAGCTTATGGTATATGGGCCCATTTTTACTGGTTTTAACCAGTTCATTGTCAGTGTTGTATGTTATCAGTATTCTGTTTGAACGCTGATGTGCAGAATGAGAAAGGTACACGCAGCTGCTATGAAATCTGTGTGTGAGAAAAAGCAATCAGGTTCTTTTTCAAATGCAAATTCTTCTCCCCGCTTCTGGCGCGCAGTCAGTGAGATGAAGATCTCCCAGATGCCGCTAAAACACCTGAGATCAGTCAGGATTGAGCATAGCTCTCAGCTAAATTCATCCAATCTGTTTTGAGCTGTCAGATGGAATTGACAGCTTGAATTGGTGTTTAGTATTCCACAGTTTTCCACCTGCCGGTTTGGGCATCACTCAGTGGCTGCTTTTTGGCTCCGTGGTTCCCAAACGTGGCGAGTTATTGGATAGTTTTTCACTTCTCTGCATCTCACAACAGGCAGTTTTGATCCTGTTGCTCTTCTCACAGAGAGGTTTTTGTTATGTGGGTGTGGCTGTTGATGTGCGGAAGGGCTTCGACAGCCATAAAGGAAATAAACTCTGACAGACCAAAGATGCTGAATGCAACCTCACTGTTCAATTCATCAGTATACAGTCGACCCTCGTTGGTTCGCAGAGTTTTGTATTTGTAGATTTATTTTGCAGAGCGTTTCTAAAATATTCTAAAGAACATGCAGTTTGGGAAGCTGACTAAATGCTGAGCTACTGGACATGCTGTTTGTGAAGCAGTAATCCAGGAGGTCCATTCATTTTCCTTGGCGTTTGTTTGACTTTATCCCAGAGTTAAACAAATGCAGACTTTAGCTTCTGAGCAGTGTTTCCACTTTGTGTATTAATGTACATGACTGCATATTTGGTGTTTGAACCTTAGTTTTTGTGCTGCCCTCAGAGTAACAGTTTGAGTTCTAGTTTGTCCTTCAAGGCTTCTGTAGATTAGGCTGTTTCTGCAGTCAGAAACTTGATCTTTTGTGTCTTCTGGACTGGCTGCAAAAATGTGACTGAGTGTTAAATTGTTATAGTGTCTTGTTGTTGCTCTGGCCGCATTTTAGTTTAAGTTGATCATATGCATATTTTTTAAATGCATCAATGCTGATGTAGCTTTGTTGTAGCTTGAATGTGATGCTTCTTTGTAACTATAAACTAAGAGTAAAATTAAATGTCATTAAGCTCGACATCAGCGTGTCATTCAGACTGCGGAGCAACAAGTTACTGGTTTTAACTCAGACCTTCTGCTAGTTGAAGCTCAAACATAGTTCCCCCTTTAGAATCAGTGAAGTTACCAAGTTGGAAGCAGAAAACAAGATAGTGTCTAAATTTATTCATTGAAAATGAAAAGAAAAATAAATGCTACTGCCACATATCCAAACTATGAATTCCAAGGCGAATTCTTAGTTTGAAAACTCTTTTTTTCTATTTAACTTTTACCTTTTTAGTACCGTTTTATGCAAAACACCTTGGTACAGCTCTCCTTGCTATCGCCTTTGGTCTGAAGCTGCTTCCGGTGAATAGTGCAGGCTGAGAGATTCTTTATGCACAGAGTGCTCAGATTCCCTTCAGATGAAAGCTTTTCAGACGTTGGCGTCTATATGTTAATAAAGTGAACCTGAATGAATTTGGGGTTCTGTCATGAAGCCATTAAGCTGGCAAACACCTCCCTGTTTGATATTCCACGCAGACCCCTCCCCAGCCCACTTGGCTTATCGCCCCGGCTTCGGATCAGCCCCTCAGGGACAGGCAGGACTTTGCTTTTCAAGTCTGCTTTGCTTTGTCACAGTCAGTCAAAGTGCGTTTTATTCAAGCTGCTCTTATCAGCGCTCACAATTTAAACACTTTCACTCTTTTAGGAGGAGACGTTCTGCAGCTCTGAGCTCAAATGAAACGCTGATGATTGTTTCTTTAACCTGTGAAATGTATTGGAGCACAAATAATTACTTCTGATTAGTCCTCACACCTTAACAAATTTAAACTGATCATCAGTGAAAAAGCACATGCAGCAATAAAATCGGCCTGTGTATCTCTGCTTTAGGTTGTAAAGTTAGCATACGCTCGTTTTTTTTTAGGTACCTTTTAAAGGAGGGAAACGCCAAGGGCTTTATTAGAAGGTACAACTCCATTCAGACACCAGCCAGCAAAACAATGTAGAAAGCCAAAATTCAAAAATGCTTTATTAATCCCAAAAGCGAATTAAATGTTGTTGTAACTCATTCATTTCTATTCTTCAAAGAGTTATTGAAGATGGTGATGGCTGTTGGCAGGAAAGATTTTCTGCAGTCAGTCATGGCCCTGATGTTGTCTCCATGTGGCTGGCAGAGAGTCGTCCAGCCAGTTTCTTCAAAACAAGCCTGGAGGGCCTCGTCTGCTTTCTGTGACCATTTCCAATCAGTGGCAAAAAAAAAGAGGAAACATACACAAAAAAGAAAAATTCTAAAACCAGCCGACTCACACACTGCCTCATGTTCTGTATAAAAGCTAATTGGAATTATTTTTGTAATTCCAATTAGCGCCAATTATATGTTCAATGAAAACACAGGCAGAGATGACATGTTGAAAAGCCATCAGTTTGGACTGAACCAGCTCTCTGATCCCTGCAGATTTCAGCTGGTGTCTTGGTTTCTTATCCCTCTCTGCATGTTTTCAATACTTTCTGCGTCATCCCACATAACTTCATCTCTGAAGTCATTTGTTTTGGCTACTGTCTATGTGGATCACTTGGGTTATTTTATGTTAGTATGTTTACTATGAAAAATGGTTCCATACCTATTTTACCTGCTGTCTAGTCTTGTTTCCTCTCAGATCTGTTGTAATCAACAAAAAGATGTTGTCTATAGAATCTCAATTGATAGACTTTAATGCGTTAAAACTTTTAATGACATTTTTCTTTACATTGAAAAGTCGAGGGACAGACCCTACCAGATTGTTCCAGATGTAATTTTAAATCATTTGACTATTTCTGGGTTTGCTTTCAACGCATCCTGAAAATTAGCAAGCAAACTACAGTTCCCGGCCTGCAGCTTTTCTATTTCCCTAAGAAGCAGAGAATTGGAGGAAAGTGATGGTATTGACTGCTGTGCCTGAAGCCGGACACAAAGGGCTTTTTAAAAGCTCACTGATTGCATTCACAGAAGCCTTAAATGCAAACGCGTTCTTGCTGCTTCTCAGTTTTCCAGACGAATACAAAACAAATGCCGTCCTTCCAGCTTCCAATCGTTTAATCCAAAGGATCAGCAGATGAGGTTGCTGGCAAATGAGACTAATTCCAAAAAGCTAGGAGAGAGCGGAGGGAAGCGGCACGGGCATTTAAAGTGAAGGCCGTGAGCTGATGTCGTTTGCTTTTATGTCCGACTTTGTGGAAACAGCAACAAACTGGTAATAGACAAAAGCAGAGCAAAACTATTAGACATAAAGACTTAGTGCAGTCATGAGAATCATTCTGTTCTGATATTTACTTTTCTGCCTCTTCTAAACTCTGCTGGCATCTGACTTTAATTAGTTTGTTGGAAATGGGCTTCTTACTACAGTCTCAGTATTTTTATGTTTTTTTTTTTTTTTTTTGTCTTAGAAAAAATATTTTGAACAATTTAGTTTATCATATATTAACAGACTCCATCCCACCCCTTCACGTGATTTGCCATCCAAGACGTGGTATGTGTAATGACTCTTCTGTTTCAGTGAGGTACATCTGTTTGTCTTGGAACCGACTGTTTTTACAAATCTGCATATTCCTTTGCACTTCTGAGTGAACCTTTGAACAACGTAAACTTGTTGTCTAACCAGGAGTTAGGGGTCATTTGTGTTCTGGGGACATTTTTGAAAACATAACTGTAATATTGCACGCCGATGGGTGTCTTGGCTTGATGTCCTATGAGAAGGAGACTTTATCTCAAGACTGTCCACTCTGTCCATGGAATACCAATTGTCTACAGCAGTGGTCCCCAACCTTTTTATCACCGCGGATCGGTCAAGACTTGGCAATTTTACTGCGGCCCTCGGGGGGCTATGGGGGAGTGTCACTCCACACAATTTTTTGCCCCGATTTTTTCCTTCTGAAATTCATAGAACGTTCTGACCTGCTGAGTGGTGTGTTACGTAGAATGCTCCAATCTAAAATCAGGCATATTCAACATGTTGGATTGTTTTGGCCCTTGTATCTTCAGGAATCAGGATGTTTGCAAGTGAAATCGGTTCACGTGTCTGGACACACAAACCGATTGAACCTCTTGTACTTTTATCAGCTCATGTGGTCACAGGGGTTTGGAAAATCATCCAACAATTCTTAAATTGTGTTGTGTGAACCAGACCTAAAACTCACAAGCTGTACTCCTTTCGTCTCGACCACTGCCCTAATGCTTTCTGATTCTGGTCACTATGGTAATGTTTACATATCCCTTCAAAATAAGATACAGATGCACCACAAAATGAACATTTTACTTTCATAAAAATTTTATGTCACAATAACGACTAATGGGAGCCCTGAGGTAGTTTCTCCCATTTGGGAGTGATGAGAGACAATGACACCTGAAGCTTCAAATTGCTTCAAATTGCTTTGCTACACAGAGACCAAGTAGAAGTGTTGCTACTTGGTCTCTATGTGGCGAAGCAGTTTGAAGCTTCGGTGCCTCATTAACAACCTGTCAACGTATCATGCAGAGCAGCTTAGAATGTGGGAATCATCTACCGGGATAAATCCATTCTCCTGTCACTTCTCTGGGCCTTTTCCCTTCGCTTAGAAACTTTCCAAAGAATCTGATCTGTTTCTCACTCATTTTGCTGCTTGTGGCTCAATGTTGGTGCGCAAGACGTAACCGAGAGAATCCGGTTAAAGGATTTTCAAAATAAAAGATCCTCCAGACTCAAATAATACATAAAACAGAAATATTTAATTAGTTCTTGTGCGGCCCGGTACAGGACCGCGGCCTGGGGGTTGGGGACCACTGGCTACAGAACTCAGAATAAATTCCTTAATTTCCCACAATCTGAATGGACACTAGAAGATTTGATGAACTTTATCTGAAAATGTACTCATTGATCCCTAAATGTTTAAGTTTGAAAAAAAAAACAAAATAAATAACTTAAATCTTTACATTATCATATATTTTTCTTGGTTTGTTACAACAAGGAGAATTACAACAAAATAGCTTGTCTTTTATTTCTATGCTGCTTGTTATAATCTACATGAAGTTCAACTCTTTTATTTTTTCTTGTAGCTTTTTTTTTTTCCTCGAGAGGCACGAACGATTCCTCTGAGCCGACCCAATATGAGGCAGGTTAAGAGGATAAATGGACAGATGATTCATAGGTCAGTTTTAAGTGCCTTAATAAATAACAAATCTCCTAAAACAGGACAGCACAAGGACTGAGTGAGACAAAATCCTGTGAACAGCGTTCCTTATCCTATTCATCATGGGAAGGTGAAGGCCAGGCGCTTTTTTCTGTTTGGGAGATTTGTTGCGCATTTTGTTTCAGATTTCCAGAATGTAATGCTGAAGTGCCTCAAAAACCCTCAGCTGTTATACCGTCCCCAACACAGTGGTCCACGGACATCTAACCGCTGACTATCAAATGCCCGTAAAAAAGAGAAACTGAACCTACCTTCATAAGTAATGTTTCAATAAATTTCTGGAGTATGTATATTTTTTCATTCAGATGTAGTTAAGTTAAAACTAAAAAGAAAACATAAATCAAGTGCAGGTGTGATCAGCAGTCGTGTCAGAGAATTAAAAACAGAGAGCGGTTTCCAAAGCCTGCCATCTGTGACCACAAAGCTCACTTTCCATTCTGAACATATGAATTTAGTCCCTTTTTCCCTTTTTTTTCCAAGCAGACCACACAATACGTGTGATGAGCAGATATTGCTGGGGCTCTCCAGATTTCACATCCATTCATTCGTTCTGCCAGAATGTAGATTGCAGCTTGGCCACCTCCTGCCTAAATCATATCCACTGTCATTTGGGGACCTTCAATCAGTGAGGGCAGACTGGTATGTCCACGAGAGGAAACTTCAACGGCCTGTTGTATGCTAATTACAAGCCTTTGTTCTGTCTGGCGAGGTATGCTCTTCCATTTAGCATTTGAACATTTTATTTAAAAAAAAAAAAAATCATTTGTTTTAAGTTGATGAGGTTTTATCCAGATGGTTTAAAAGTGAGAATTAGCCTTTTAGAATCCAGCCTGGTGTTCTATGCTTTCCTTTGTTCAGAAGGTCTGGGCCCTCCAGGATTGGGTGTGGCCTCTGTTGAGGTTTTAATTTCCACCCAACGAATGTAAAGCTCCAGTTCTACGCTATTACTGGAAACTGCTTGTGCAGTTTCCAGCAACTATCCTCCACTGCAAATAGTTTGCAACCAATCTGAACGTTAATTTAATATTTGGAAGCGTGACCGACACGGACTGAACAGCTTGGATCACTTCGTCCGCTGGCATTGCTGAAACTACATCAAATCTTTAGAAGCTTTTAATCGCTTGGCCTAAAATAAACCATCAGAGAACAGAGAACTGCTGCCATGTTGCAGGTTTTGGTGCGGATCACCATATTCCACATCTGCACTGATTTGACATAAATAAGATCTTGTATGTTATTGGTTACATATGCAGACACGGCTTTTGCAAAAATTAAGAATTCACTAATACTAAAAATATTTGCCTTGACTATCTAAGTCTATCTTCTGCCTGAGTTGAATTTTGTCCCTTAACTAGGGTATAACAGTGACTCTCGGTCTGTTCTAAAGAGAAAGCAGAGAATCCAGCTCCTCTAAAGCTGTGACAGCCCCTTCTGTGCTGCTTTGTTATGTGCACCATTATAATATTGGCAAGACAAGAAGTCTAAAGACATTCTTTGAAGAAAGCAACGCAGGGACCACAGGTGTCTGACAGGCAGCTAAATGCATCGCCAGGTTCAGCTTACAGCTGCAGGAGAAAGGCGGGTGGTGCGGCCTTGATAGTTTGATACACAGAAATGGTGACAACCTTTTTTCTTATTTTGGAAAAATAAAAACCTGACAAATACAGCTTTGGGTATTTTTCAACATTATCTGTTTAGTAGATTAAGTCCACATATATGACAAATGTACCGTATTTAAATATATTATTTTGAAGAATAATTTGCTCCACTCTTAACTCTTGCAGCTAATTCAAATTTCAACTACAAATCAGTCAGGCTTCAGTGCCTGACTGACTTCAGTGCCTCATTATTGGCTTTTGCCTTTCGAAATCAGTTACTGTGTGTCAGGTGGTACTCTGAGAAACTGAACGTTCGCTGAGGTGTGTTTTAGCACACAGTTAAAAAACAAAACAGAAATCGGAGTGTGTCATGCATGATAATAAAAATAGTGTTTGTTATAAAACAGTAAATCCATCCATCCATCCTACGGGGTTGAGGAAGATGGTGATAGTTACCTCACCCTGGATGGATTGAGAGTCATCACAGATGCACAACATTCACACACACAAACATACATGCACACACACGCACCACACCCACGCACACACACACACACTTATGACTATGCTGTCAAGGGCTATTTATAGAGAACACACATCCACAGGTAGAACATCCAGAGCTTCCTTTGACAAGGCAACACACCTATCAACCATGACGCCATGCTCTGTGAAAGATCTTCAATTGAACTATGAGCGTCTATAAACTTTTATGAGCTTCAGGCAGTGTCATACGATAGTCATACAACTATGTGCTCTTTTTTGAGAAGATTAAAAATAAGAGAAGTTGAAAAAGTGAAAACTAGATCAGTCGTGCGTTTGAACATTCTTGTAAGGAGATTTTTGGTTTCTTTTTATGTCTGACTTATTTGCCTACCATCTGTCTGGCTATTGAGCTGCAGCGTGTTCCTCTGAAGACTCTTTTATTTTTTGAGGTTATGAATCTGAAATCTAATTTGATGGTTTAAAAATGCAGCAATTCTCCTTTGACTTTGTCCTATTTTTACCTGTGAACATTTCTCATTTTACCACCTGCAGTGCATTTATTACTTTTTTAAAGGTCGTAGAGGCAAAATTTATTATTTTTTTTATTTCATGCCTTTCTTTTTGTACAAAGTAGAAGATTTTTCGGAAGCCGACAGATGATATATATTTACTGCAAACTATTGTGATATAACAGCACGGTTTTACTGTTATTGCAACAGCTAAAAAAATCGCCAGGTTTTCAACTAGACAGATTTTTTAAAAGTATTTTTGCATTCATATTTGTGTCTGTACTGCCCTCAAGGATTTACGCATAATATAGATTCATAAAACAGGGTTTAATTCTGGTGCTGACAACCCGTGAGAACTGCTCACGTTTTCTTAAATCTGCTTAGTGCCGTGAAAGAAAGTCAGTAGATGCAGATAATGTTGTCACAACGCAAGAATAGCCTGTTAGAATGAAATAGAGCACAAGTGGACAATAATAGATATTCATTGTAGTGACACACTTCAAATACTGAAATCTTAATAAGATTAAACATCCTCAATTAAGTTGATATTTTATTCTCTTTTTTTTAACATATATTTTCTCATCGTAAGTTGTTTCAGTTAGAAATTTTTTCTTACTTTATTTTTTTCACTTCAATATCTCAATATTTTAAAGCTTGATGTTGACAAATTTTTACTTATTACAAATAAATGCACGTTTGAAACTGGAATATCAGGACTTTTCGTAACACGTTTATAAAAGTAAAAATGTCTTACTTCAAGAAAAAAAAAACTCGACTTCATGACGGACATTGAATCTGTAATGAAAACGACTACCAGATGAATTCCATTGTTTTATTGTTGAAGAAACAAGAACTTGTATAGTTTTATAGTTGGTGGAGCAGTGAGAATTGACATTCGATAATCATAGAAATTGTTCATCATTTTAGATTCATAAAATGCGATTGCCTGCTTCCACATTCGGCCAAATGAGTGATCAGAACATGTTTTGGTAACACTCACTGGGTTGTTTTTTACTGTTGTACAATTCAATTATATCCCCCAGATAGTATTTTACCAGTACAAAGGTGTTGGTCTTGCTGCTAACCAGTGCTGTATAGTAACGAAGTAGAAATACTTCACTACTTTACTTAAGTATATTTTGGAGTACTTCATACTTTCCTTGAGTAAGAAAATTTTTGATAACTTTCACTTTTACTTCACTATTTTTACATCTTTTCAATGTGTGGTTTAGTTACTCGTTACAAAAAAGCGAGAGAGAAACGCAAATGTTTCGATCCACCTACTGATTGACTGCAACAAAGTCGGTAGCCGACTTGCCTGGGCTTGTTCATCACCACCAATAGGATGCACAGGTTTCACACCTCCGCACTACGTCAAAAAGTCCAGCAAACAGTCTGATTGGTTAGAGCTCCGTTTGTGTAGGTTTGTGCAGCTTTGGTTTCCGAGATATTAAAATGATTTTTTAGCCCATCCAGAGTTCACCATCCCCGCATTTTGCTCCAAAACAAACCAAAGTGGGCTGGTTCGTTAATGCTCCGTTTGTGCAGGTTGTTGCCGTTAAAACAAACGCAGCAAAGTTGTTTTCAATTTGGATTTTGGCTATTCCGATATCCGGTGTGAGCGGCGCCTAACTCGAGGTTGATCCGATTCATGAACGTTAATTTCGGCCAGCCGTTCTCTCGGTCTCCCCTTCCTCAAGGTGTCGGAGGTTCACTCAGGGAGAGTCAACAAATTTTACATCCAAACTCTCCTGAGAAACTAATGGAAATAGATTTCTTGCCTTGTGACCAACTGACACAAAATTCATGACTACTTCATACTCAATATTTTCAGTAATTGTAATCTTAAAAAGTATTATTTTTGATATCTCAGAAACCAAAGCTGCACAAACAGAGCACTAACCAATTAGACTATTTGCTGGATTATTTGAGTAGGTGGGGTGTCAGCATCATGGAGGTCTGTTTTGCTTCTCCCATTAAACACCAAGTTAACAAAAAGCTCTCCCTGTTCAGATGCCAAATAAGCTGCATTTCCCTCCCAATTCTTTTTTTCTTTTGCATAATGAACAGTTGTGTGCACCTATAGTTTGTGAAGTAGAGTAATCGTAACGGCTTTCTTTCTTCATGTTGGCCGCATTTTCTGTACTGACTATTTATTTTTCCTCATTTTCAGCACTGACCTTACTGAAAGGGAAAACTTAAGGCTTACAAAAACTTTGTATTTTCTGTCCTGGAGGGTTTACTAAGAAGCTGGTTCAGTTGTAAAGCAGGTTGTGGTTTCGGTAAAGCACCTAATTTTCTTAACTAAATGATGCCTGCAGGTATATATATTAGCAGGTTTCATTTTGCCAGCACTTGGTTGTGTACATTATTTTAAGTGTATTTAACAAGTTTACCAAAATATAAAAAATGTCATTCAAACTGCATTTGCCTTGTTTTACATTTTACTTGTACTTTTCATTACATTTCTTGAGTACATCAATTTTTACAGTACTTTCCATACTTAAGTACAAGACATTTCAGATACTTTAATACTTTAACTCAAGTAACATTTCAATCAGTGACTTTTACTTTTACCAAAGTCATATTTTGGAGCGGTACCATACTTTTACTTGACTCCGAGATTTCAGTACTTTATACAACACTGCTGCTAACTGAGTAATAAGAGGTCAAATCTACCAGCTTTTCTGCATCAGCTGCCTGTGCGAGACGTGGAACCTCAACCTGATATGCTGTGACATTTCCGTCAAAGTATACAGTTTGAAAAGGTTGGTATTCCAAGCACTAGAATGTAGAAAAAAAACAAATACATGTTTTTGATCAGTCCAAATTCTGGCAAATTACCATTCACTACTTTTGCAACGATCAGAGACTTCTCTGTGATCTATCTATTGCCATTTATCACAAACCATCATAATTATTAACGGCCACTGGATGTCAAACAAAAAAAAAAAGACTTTAGTTGGCTCCTGTGTGCTGCCAGGTGAGTCTTAAACATTTAATTTCCTTTTTACATTAAAACTGGGAAATGTTATTCAGTTCGATGACTTCTTTTTAATTCTCCTGAAGTTATAAAAGATTCCTCAGGAGACGGGAGCAGGTCACTGTGCGCTACAATCGACCTCCATGTGAAACGCAGAGCGGAACAGAAAGTGTAGGGAGGATTTGTCCAGCTAATTGTGTGATAGGCGGAGAGATAAAAAGTATTCGTGCAGTGACATTACTATGGTGCCTGAATCTTCCCTGCAGATATTGTGGGTGGATATACCCTCCTCAAAGAGAATAACTGAACTCTGTTGCAACGCAAAGGGGATTTAAACCACACGCTTTTATATAAATATGTGTTTAATACAATGTGACAATGATGTACAGGTTCATAAAATGATGTTTGCATAAACCTTTGAGACATTTTACAAATATAGCATTTCCATGCCTTGTCATATATGGCGGCTCAACTAAAAATATGTTTTATGGGTCTAAACATGAAGGAAAAATATAAAATAACACAAAATGAAAGTTTAATATCAGATTTCATCAAAACATTTCTTTAATAATTATTTTAAGGTAAAAATTTCCCACAGTAAATCCAGGGTTGTGGCAGTTCATCCTTAACAAGAACTTGTTTAAAATTCTGTCTATATAAGGTTCAACAGTTGTCTTTGCTCATATAAATTATTTTATTATATCACAATTTACAATATAGCAGCTGTCAATTAATACGCATTAAATTGCCTTTATCCAAGATTTCACTGTAAAGAAGTTTGTTTAGATTGCATTTACAATAGTGATCTGTCTAAAGTCATAGGTCAAACACCAAGCATCAAACCAAAGAAATTGTGTGTAGAACCTCAAGGCACGATTGTTTTGTAGCACAAATCTGGGGGAGGGATCCTGGAAAATTTCTGCTGCTTTGAAATTCTCAAAAAGCTCATCGCTGGTCGAGGTGGAACTAGTAGCATCATGACCTCAGGTTGATTTCAGCAGGACAGCGACCCAAATCACATGATCCGCATCTGAAAGGCTTCAGAACCAATCTGTGACGGTCTTGAAGTGGCCAAACCAGAGTCCAGACATGAATCTGATTGGACATCTCTGGAGAGAAGTGAACATGGCTGACAGACGTCTCCATCCATCCTGATGGAGAAGAATAGAGCAAACTGCCTGAAGAGAGGAGGGCTGAGCTGGAGGCTGCAGGTTCAGACTGGAGGCTGTTAAAGCTGCCAGAGGAGATCAACAAAGCATTAAACATGATTTGCAAATAAGGTTTCCACATTGTCTTAATGAGGTATTTGTGTGTTGAATTTTAAGGAAAGAAATTAATTTAACATAATTTGGTATCCCTAAATCCTCCTTAGGCATGGGTGTGTGTGTGTGTTTGTGTGTTTACATGGTTGTTTGTCCAGTCTGTCTCTGTGTTGCCTTGGGATGGACTGGCGACCTGTCCAGGCCCCGCCTCTCACCCAATGACCTCTGGAGATAGGCACTCGCGATTGGATGGATGATATTTGGTTTCTATATATGACATACGAGCCTCCATATGGTTAATGTTCTGCCGTCTGTTCATTTTCTATTTCAATAAAGATTTCTGGTTGCCTTCTGAAATCTTTAGAGGCAACAAGAATGAATCTATCTGCCTTCATTCATTGGTCAGTTTTCTTATTAGTCCCATTGAAATCCAGTCTGTAGATTACAGACTTCAAAGTGAAAATGATATGAACTCAGCCTGCCTCAAAGCTGTCATCAAATATTAATATGCTACTGACACTTAGTTATGGTTTAGCAATGAAAAGGAAGTGGCGCTGTGGAAAACACATGATGCCAGATCACAAGATCTTTCGCTCATCAGAGTCCAGAGAAGGTGTGTTGATAAAAACAGCAGGGTGATGGTCATACAAACTGAAGTTTTCATGTAAATCTGTAAGAACTAACATGACGGTTTCCTAGCCCTGACAATGGATGCCACTGGTTCCTGCACTAGATGACTTTTGTGGCGCGTTGATCTTGAGACATGTGGAAATGAAATGAGAGATGGATTAACAATTATTGGGTTAACGGCTCAGTCACACATTCAATTATTTCCAGAAGAAAGCAGAATTTTAGAAACTTCAGGGAGGTTTCACATGCTGTTCATAATGACATTGCTCAGCCAGCTAACTCTGGTGCTTCTTGACCTTTCAGTGACCTTTAACACAGTGGGCCACTGTCCTTTAGTTTTACCTTCATGTTTTTGTCAGTAGCTGTTGCACTGTGTTGAAGTGGGTGATGATGTGTTTCATGTCTGACAGAACCTGTTCTGTCCCACTCAATGCCTCCTCTTCCTGCACTGCAGCTTCTTCTATGTGGGGTTCCCCAGGGCTCCATACTAGGCTCTCTGCTTTCCTCCTTCTACATGCTGCCATTGGTATATATTAAAAACCAACACAATGTTAACTTACAAATGTACTTATCAACATGGTAAGTAGCTGTGCTAAGATACAGTAACACACTGCTTTCTCACCTTGACAGAATCTCAGTTAAACACTTAGTTAACAGAACTTCCATTCTGAACAAAAAACAGAATGGACCTTATTTGGGGAAAGCTGCTGCTGCTCTTGGAAATGTGACCATAGTGTCAAAAGCTCTTTACGGTTGACAAGGCTCTGCAATTTGACAAACAAATCTCTTTTATTTTTCTGTCCAGATCTTATTCTGGTGCATATCTTATTCCAAATCGCCGCATATGTAGTCGCTCCAAAGTAGGCGGGGCTTGTTGCTCCAGTGCCTGAATAAAACTCAGACGTCTCTTCTGATTGGCTGACAGATGATGAGAGCTAGCACCATGATGAATTATGAATATATCTGATGTAACTATTTACATATGTCGCCGCCATGACTTTTAATGACTTAATGTGCGAACTTGTGATTTTTTTTTTTTATACAATCTTTTGTTTCTTCAACAATAGCAGGACATGGACAAAGACTTGTGCACATTTGTAATGGAAACGCAGCAAGTGAAGACGTCGAATGACAACCCATACAGAAAAACCTTCTGGCATGTAAAAACAGGCCCATTATAAAAAACTATTTTAAATCCTGATATGTGTCTAAAATATATATATATCAGCATAAGAATCCAAGAGGATCAGAGAAGAAAGGAATCACTTGTTGGTCTATGTTAAGTATTTGAGATTTAAGGAAAGGATTTATCATAAATGTTTAAAAAGGCCATTTTTAAAACATATCATAATGGGTTTCTAGGCATAGTGAGAGAGGTGGTCAAATTTCTGATATGACTCCGCAGGGAATTTTCACCCAGACTGAGCATCTTTCTAACCTTGTCTGACTGTGGCTTTTAATGAATAGAGTTTCACTGCAGAGTCCCAAAGACCTTAGCCACGGCACACAGAAAACTCAAGAGATGTAACGTTATTATCCGGGGTGACTGGCAGTTCCCTTGGAGTGGCACAAAATGATTCTGTGTTTCTTGTAAAATTAAATAATTGCCTCAAAAAGTTTTACGCTCAGCTGAGGCACAACGGAAGAAAAGATTTGTTCTTCAACGTCTTCAAGACTTTTTATCATCACCAATACAAAACGCTCATGACTATAAAATCTTTATTAATGATTTTAACATTCAGGCAAATTGTTGTTGTTCAGTCAATTTCTCTCAGCCTGTCGTAACTCTGTTCCATCCACAGTTCAAGCTCTCATTAAAGCACTTCATGCACTCATGTCCCACACAGATGTGAGCTTTTATAAATTCGGCTTCATGGAGCCTCGCATGGGCTGAAGTGGAAATCAGTGACGTTTGGTATCCGTCAAAAACTCCCACCTCTATTCCGACTTCAACTCCAGAGTGTGTCAATGGCTGGAATTACGCTTACTGTATGTTTCGCTCACTGTTTTTGACTTTGCATTTTATATAGGGCTCCAACTAATGCAACTCTTTGAGGAAATCGACATCCGGTCAGTTTTTCTGAGGATTAATCGAATTCGAAAAAAATTGGCAGCTTCTGCAGACTGTTATTTTAACCACTTACGCTTATTTCATACAATATTATATATAAAAAGACTTATTTATAAACCGTACTGATTAATAAAGTAAAAAAGTATAATTTGGTTTATCTGTCAGCACCTTTTTAAAATGAAAAAAAAAAAATAGATTTGTGTTTTCACAAGCAGAGAAAATAGAAAAGTGTAGACTGTGCTGCCTATCACCTTAGATAAGTATGTGATAAGGAAGAGAAACAAAAAAACTAAAGGAAGCCACCGTACAATGTCACATTCACGTTAGTTCATGTCTTCAATGGTCGCCAAACATTTACAGACATATTTAAAGCCTGACATCAACACCATCACACCTAGCTGGATGATCAAAGAAAGAAAAGGAAAGATGCATAGCATACAAAAGGAGGATGTTCTTTAGTTACATTTCAGTCTTGTTTAAATGAAAAGATATTTTGGTTTTGACAAGACACAACATTCTTTTCTGGTCCTGGCAGCTAAAGGTTTCCATAGAAACCACTGAAGAGTTGTCTATTTACTTAGATTGAAGTGTGAACACAGATGGATTCTGTTGACTATTGAGGCAACTCCTGGTACCAGTGAGATCTATTAAGGGGGCAAAATACAGGGGCATAAAACAGCTTTTCAGTGAGAAAAATAAAAAAAAAATCTTCACAACACATTTTTGATCTCACAAAAAAAACAATAAAGACATTGAGATCTGTAGCCTCAAGATGAAAAATTCAAACACAATATGAGAGGTTGAATAATCTTGCAAGACACCATATTCATTGGATATTTAGAAGTTTGAAGGAGGTTGGATTTTCTGTGCCTGAAGTAATGAATTTTCCTCACACACGTTTTGCTGGCTTCATATTTTAAAAAGCTGGTGGAGAACAAAGTCCAGTGACTGCACTGCTGATATATTTGAATGTGAAAGCTCTTTGTATTCTTGCAATCCAGAAAAACTTTGGAGATTAAATTGTTGTTTAAATGTAAAAAAATAACCAAAAAAAAAAAAAGCAAACCGTGGATGATGTTTCAAAGGGCTACAGGTAGAAAAGCCTGTTTCTGATACATGAGAAGAAAAGTAACCTCAAATAGTTTGGAGTAAAAGAGAAAACAAAAAAGAGATGAAAACTTATTGAACAAGATGATCCAAACCTGTTTCACCTTCTGCATGGCTTTCTACATACTTTCTGTATTGAACAGCAAATTTGTCTTTACTTTTTAATTTCTAATTTAGCTCTTTCATGGAAACACTGTCTTTTGTATTTCAAAAGAGACAAACAGACTCTTTTGAAAGTCGTACCATTTCCAGGTGATTGAAATTGTACAACTTCTTTTTTTTTTGTAACACTAAGTTCGCCTTCAGCACAAAGGAAAGCAATTTGAAGTATTTTGTTTGTCCTAGAAAGACATAAAAAACGGATCCCTCCTGATGTAAGATTTTAATTGCTTTACTTCTCCTCTACAGGCAAAATAATGGAAATATGTTAAAGTTCTACACAACAAAGGAAAGCGTTTAACTCCGATGCCGAGACTCGTCTTTCAGTTGTGAATCTCAGCAGTCAAGGATCTTCTAATTTCCTAGCATTTTGTGGAACTGCTCTTAAAGAGGCATTTTTGAGTTTTAATTGGAGAGAAATGTTACAAACAGATGAAGACTCGACTGTCAACAAAGTTCAAATTCAACCTCGAAGCGAGGCCGTGTCAGAATTCTTATGAAAGGCAATCAAGTGCTTTACAGAAAAAAAAAAGAAGCGTGTTATAAAAAGAAAAGAAGACTTTGAAAACAATTAAACATTTACATCAGCTGACACAAAGTTTTCATATTTTGTGCTACAGGTTTCAGGCGTGTCCCTGGTCCAACACGTCTTAATGAAATGGCTGAATTACCCGTTCAGTATGCGGTCAAGTTCTTTAGAGTTCTGCTAATGACCTGATTAGCCGTTGAAGCAGAGATGAGTCTAAAAGCTGCAGGACACACCGATCCTGCAGGCCTGGACGGATCTAACACCATTTACGTTACAGTGTACAACTCATTAGTGCAAACGACTTTATGGTTCAGCGCCGCGCTTCATACGAAACAACAAGTCAGCTTGTTTGCTACAGAGACGAGGAGTGCATTTCTGTTTTCGTTGCACCTTGTGCAGGTTTGAAGAAGGACTACAAACACTTGGCGTTTTGGATGCTGTTAAGTCAAACAGTTTTTGGTCTTTGCTCAGCCACGAACCCCAGAGATTAACTGCCGCCATGATGGATAACCTTTTCAACCCTCTGCTTGCTCCCAGAGGAAGTAACAGGAGACGGGTTGAAGAGGCTGCCATTCTTTTGTGGAGAGATTATCTGCAGGGCGCAGAAGCTATTTAGCAAAAATTCTCAGCTTTATCTATTATAGGCAACTGATAAAGTGCGACAGGATCTCTAAATAACCATAATTCAGCCAAATATAAACCTTGTAGCTCTAAGTAGGTGAAGAGGTATTGCAATTGAAAGATTTTGGGATTGAGAGACAGAGAAAAAATATTTCCAAGCAAAATATTTCTTAATGACTAAAAGTACTTTTACTCATACAATGGATGCCCATCTTTCCCAGGGTATGCTGATAAATGCAAAGTTACACAATTATAAAGAAATAAATCAAATTAGTTGTAAATGAGGTCAGATAGTCTACTGCCTCACTGCACTGTTAGAAATAGTACGCTGATTTCCATGTGGGTGGTTTAACTGAAAAGTGTGTATTTTCATATGTCTGTCTGAAACAACCAATTGACATGTCGTCCTGGAGCAAATACAACCTGCAGGTAATGATTTCCTACATTTCTTTTCCCTTTCTTCCCTCTTTCAGGCAAAAACTTCAATCCTCATCTATAAAAATTGATTCCTGTCACATGGAAAGAAACATCTGCTGGTGAGCTGAAGGTCACAAATTCCAGACAGATTCTTGCATGTCTCTCTTTCTCTCTTTTTTCCCCCCTCTCTCCTCTGCAGGCAGTATTGATTTGTTCCAGGCCTATTAATCCTGACAAGATTGTTGCGTACTGAAAATGCATCTCGAAATGCGACCTCGCTGAAGGAAGAGAAACGGCTGAGCTGCACAAAACACCTCGCAGTAAACTTACAGAGGTGGGCTGTTATGGTTGGATAAGCTTCAGGTTTGTGAATGCTAAGCCTATTTCTTTACACAAAATTTTATTCAAAAGTAAGTTAAATGAAATATGTTCTCTTTTCAGAAGTAAATAACATTTTAAAGGCTATAACTTGCATGTTAACTTATCGATGATGATGAAATTTAGTTCTTTCTAAGACAGCTGGATGACAAGGTCCAACTGGATCACATTTAACAAGTCTGTAAAAAGATTTCATCTTAAAAGAATAACAATGTGGTGGGAAGGAGGTAAGCTATGCTAACTTGACTTTGACAACCTTAACGAGCGGTCGATTCAGTTAGACTGATCAGTAAGATCATCAACAGAGCAGGTGTTTAAACTCGCTAATCAACACCGGTAGTGTTCGTCTGACCACTTATCAATAAACTCAAAATGAACAGTAAGCTGGGATAGTAAGATAGGACAAATGTTCCATAAAGTATACAACAATGCAAAATTAAATTGTCCAGCAGAAGCAAAATTGTGTAAAGTTCTCTGTTGCATCTCTACAGAGTTGACAAATCAAACTGTTTATAGATTCATATCTTGGGAAAATATATAGTGTACATATCAAAACATAGGCAGTTTTCTCATTCTTAAATTATGCCAGATTTTGTAGAAATCGGTTAAGAATTAAAGGGCTCCTGCTCATCCCACATCACAACAATAAGGTTTGGCTCACGTCACTAGCAGTGGTGGCTAACGGACGCTATCCAATCCAGCAGAATCCATCTGAATCGTGCGACACCATCAGCCTGTTAATAACAGGGAACCTTCTAAAACATGGCAGTGGTGCCTGAGGATCAGGACTGAGAAACTTTCTTGTGTCGCGTCGCCAGCGAGCATCTATGTATGTGAGCTTGAAATGTTCAAAACCATGAATTTCGCTGGTCGCTTTGCTGGGAGAGGAAGTTATAGAGGAAGTTATAGAGGATAACGTCGACACAGAAAGTCAGGATGGAAGATGGTGGTGGAGGAAATGAAGAAAACTTCAATGGAGAAGGAGTAAAAAACTCAAAGTGGGAACAAACATAGATCAGCGGGAGATAACAAATAGCAAATTGAAAATTCACCCTGGAAACAAAATGAAAAATCTAAACCTAAGTCAAACAATAAACAAATTGAAGATTTGCTTGGTGCAGCAGTGCCAGGGCTGAATCAGACCAGAACTGACAACAAGGGAGATTCCTCTAAAGACTCCGCCCTGTAATCACCTCTCTTCATTTCCCAGCATTAGAAAAAAAATCGAGCCAGCCAACAAATAATGAGCAGCTGAGCGATTATCTTCAAGTTAAACAGATGGGATGTTCTGAAAGGCTTTACAATTTGGAAATTCTAAAAAGGTAACAAGCCATTTCCTCCACTCCACCTGCGCTGCGAGGAGGACTGATTGGTTTACAGTCTCTAAATTTCTCAGAGGTGAAAAAAAACTAAATGAAGGAAAAGCACAGAACATCTGTTGCAGCTGATCTACGTACATGACCTTCTCCTGTGCCACATCACATTTTTGGATTAATATCACCTGGGACTGTGTGACTCACAAACAAAATTTCCTAAATAAATGATCAGTTAAAGAGTCTCGGAGATGGAAGCGATGAAGAGATATTCAGACTTTTTCTTCTCTAACTCCAGTTTCACTTTGAGAGACTTTCGCCTGATTCCCCCGTTACTGTCGGTGTTAACGTGTCAAAAAGCCGCCTGTTCAGAGCTGCTTCTGAACCATAATAAATGAAACATTGACCAACATTTTGATGTGTGCACATTTTGATGAGTCAAAATCAATGTTTGCTCCACTGTTGACTGCATGCTGTAATTTTGTGTTTTTATTTTGTAAAGCACCTCGAACAGCCTGGCTGTTGAAATGAGGTGTACAAATAAACTGATTGATTGATTGATTGATTGATTGATTGATTGATTGATTGATTGATTGATTGATTGATTGATTGATTGATTGATTGATTGATTGATTAATATGCAATATTTGCAGAACATTAAAAAAAAATCAATAAATTACAAAGTGCCCATTACAATCCATGCTGAAGATTTTAATATGTTACATTGGGTGTACTGAAATACGTAACATAAGGTGGATTAATTTCAGCTTCTTTAGCAAACAGTTTATTATTAGCCTTAGCATTAGGCAGTTATTTACTTTTTATACTTTTCAAGACTTCTGTCAAACTGAACCAAACGTGCACTTAACGCTTTAGCTTCCTTCAGTTACTTTTAAAAAATGTTTACATTTAAAGCTAAAAACTGAGCTCCTCAGTAATATGGGCCGCATGTCTTAATATATTATCTCCATGTAGTTCTTCTTGAATTCGGCCTAATTTTCTGACAGCGATCATTTAAGTTTCACATTATTCTTCATCTGCCTCTTATCTTAATAGGTCTTGGCTTTTCCTGATTGCAGTACCCAGAAGTCTGTTCCGTCTAATGTAAGTTCCCCTGAGCTTGGTGTGTGGGAGAGTATTTTAGGCACTCGCCGACAAGCAAATCGCACTTGAGCTGACAAAGAGATTTTTACACCTGATGATGATGAAAGCAGGCAAATTATAAAGGATTTATTGACGTAAATGTAGAACGACAAGGCAGCAGTGGGGAGGATAAAACTCTTAGTCCCTTTGTCTACCCATCCCCTACATAAAATCTGTATTATGGGATCTTTTTCTTAAATGACGAAGTCTCAGGAAAGGTTTCACCGCTATAGATCACATGACGAAATAAAGACGGGAGTTAAAATCCAAACGTTCATCTGAGGGATTTTTAGGATATTCTCCTCTTCTGTGACATTGCTGTAAATACACCATAATAGACTTTTGGAGTCAGATTCCCCCAGTGATCTGAAAGGATTAAGCTGGTATGTAAAAACGGAAGGAAGGAAGGAAGGAAGGAAGGAAGGAAGGAAGAAAGTAAAGCTCCAACACCAAAACAACATCGCTTCCCAGCATGGCAGCTTACAACTACAAAAAGCACCAATCTTGCTAATTGTATCTTTTAATCCGATCAGAAAAAGGACCAGAACTCCATACCTTGCTCGTCTTATTTCCGATATTCTTTTAAAACGGTGCATGAAACTTAAGGTTTTAGTGTTATTTGCTTATTTTGCGAGCAGAACTAATGTGTAGCCTTCCAGGGTTGCAGCCCCCCTGCTGTTAGGCTCTAGCAGAAACTTGCAGAGTGGAAGGAGTTTGTTTCTTTGAAAGTTTTGTAATGAAAAGGGTTTTCTGGAGTGAAAAGCGTGCTGACTCACTTCTTTTTTCCTCCAACATATATTTATTCATTTTTGCTTTTAACAACAAAACAAAAACTCAGCATCAAGGTCTAAAGGAGAAGCCAAATAAAGTTAAGGTTAACATGTTAACCTCATGTTAACATGCTAATGTTGGAAAATTTTGCATATGAGCTCAAGGCTGGAGGGTCAATAAAATAAAACCCACAGGTTTAGGTTTTATTAATTTGATGCAGCGTGCCATATCCTTCTTTTTTATCTATCTCTGTTCTACGCTATACACAGACCCATTGCCATGGGAACTGAGAACAACATTACTTATGGGTCAGGATTCAACACAAAAGAACATGCAAACATTCCCCACACAAAGAACAGAAGATTCAGTCTATCACAGTTTTATGTTTTCAGACTTGATGTTTATTTTGCGATTATTAATGCCGTTATTAACAAGTGATCGTTGTACTTTAGCTACCACTGTGGTGACCAGCCTAACACAGCGGTGGCTGGTTGTCTAACTGCTCTACTGATGATCTGTCAGACATCGGGTGTGTGAGTCGCCTGTATTTTTGTTTTTAACTGAACCGAAACTTCCACAGCACAGCTATGTTAAGGCTGTCAAAGTCAAGCTAGCATAGCTGAACTACTTCCTTCTTGCTATTTTTTTCTTAACTAAAACATTTGCCTGATCTTATACTATTGTTCTACTGTTGACAATTACTGGCAAAGCACTGCGTCCTTTTTTCTTTTCTATATCACATTTAAGATTTAGCATTTTGACAACATCTAAACTCATCGCAGGTTTCGCCCTCCAGCAGGGAGGTGGTGATCAGATCCTACACGTTTATAGTTCAAGTCTAAGAGTAAATAAATGGTTGAGACACGATGATGGACACGTGTCCTTCAGTATAGTCTCGGAAAGGTCTCCAAATGCATCTAAAGATACAGTCTTAGAGTGAACTGGGCATGATCAGAAGTCAAGTGGAATATATTCTAAAATGGATTTCCTCCACCCAAAGACACAAGGCGACTTATTGGAAATCCATTACAGTAAAATTATCTTTCGAGTACAAAAGGTTAGAATATAATACAACTTAGCGATATCACACATTCCAGCTTATTGAGTAATGATGATGGCGTGTTTGACCCGGTATGTCACACACAGACATACTGAAAAGACAAAACGAACCTTTCCATGCGGTCATAAGTAGATATCGCCGTATCGCTGAAAAGATGATGAAAACAAGTGAGACATTTCCAACTGTCTCTGGCAATGTGCTTCACCGACTGATTTCTGAATTTACAAAATGTTCCTATCAAAGTGGAATAAGGTGCCTGAATTAGACATCCTTGCTGAAAGCAAACAAAAGAAGCTTTTATATTCACTCTCCCAAAGAGGCAGAAAGTTAATCTCTTTACAAAATGTTGGTGAGAGTTGCTATTCAGCTGACCAAATGAACAACCTGTGTATCAGTCGTACAATGACTCAAATAAAAGATTTGGAGGTGTTTTTGAAAAAGGTTGCATAAATATGAAAAACTAAAGAGCCATGGCTTTGCTGTTTTTTTGTTTTTTTGTTTTTTTGTTTTTTTGCTTTACAGCCCCAGAGTCACACTGTCATAAAATAAGGGCCAATTCATGGGGTAACACATACTGAGAGGTTTTGGAAATACTGGAAATGTGTGTTTGAAATGTCTCTTTTTCTTTACAAGGTAATTACTCTCACCCTGAGAGGAGTGTAATTATATAGGTGGACTGACATTATTCAAATGAAACACAGTTTGGCAAAATAGTTCTGTTTATGTGTTTTTGTGACTGTGATTTATTTCTGGCAAAGCAGTAAAATGGAAAAAACATCCATTCCAGTGGAAATGAAATTTTTATTGGTTGTTAGGGGAGAACATGTTTTCCAAGAACCTTTTTAGTGTAATTGAATATTCACAAAAAGTGTGAAATCTATAATAATTATACAAAAGCCATGGTCCCATGATATATAGCTCATAACAGGAGTCCTTCCATCCAGTTTCTGTGAAGTACAAAGAAACATATTTTAGTGAATTGCATGTGCCAATAATCTGGAGAGCAAGAAACTCTGGTATTAGACACAAAGACACACAGCAGGCATGTGGACGAAGGTCCAATGTCATTTTTTGTAACAAAAACTAGAAGTATAAAATGATTTTAATGAAGTGAGATAAAAACATAAACCAGACTTTGCAACCCTGAGCATATGCACTGCCTGGCCAAAATAAAAGTCGCCTCCTGGATTTAACTAAGCAAATAGGTACCAGCCTCCTTTGGATAATTATTGCATAGGCGATTATCTTTCAACTGGCTACAAGTTATTTAACCCCAGCTGATGCAATGAGTAACTCCTCATTTCTTAACGTGGAAAAGACGTTAGTCTGTTCAAGAAGGGTCAAATCATTGCCATGTTCAATTTGCTAGGGAGCATTAAGATTGGACTCTGGAGGAATGGAAGAGAGTCATGTGGTCTGATGAGTCCAGATTTTCCAGAGTGATGGGCGCATCAGGGTAAGAAGAGAGGCAGGTGAAGTGATGCATCCATCATGCCTAGTGCCTACTGTACAAGCCTGTGGGGGCAGTATTATGATCTGGGGTTGCTGCAGTTGGTCAGGTCTCGGTTCAGCAACATTCAGTGCCCAAAGAATGAGGTCAGCTGACTACCTGAATATACTGAATGACCAAGTTATTCCATCAATGGATTTTTTCTTCCCAAATGGATCGGGCATATTCCAAGATGGCAATGCCAGGATTCATCAGGCTCAAATTGTGAAAGAGTGGTTCAGGGAGCATGAGACATCTTTTTCACACATGGATTGGCCACCACAGAGTCCAGACCTTAACCCCATTGAGAATCTTTGGGATGTGCTGGAGAAGGTTTTGCGCAGTGGTCAGACTCTCCCATCATCAATACAAGATCTTGGTGAAAAATGAATGAAACACTGGATGGAAATAAATCTTGTGACACTTCAGAAGCTTATTGAAACAATGCCACAGCGAATGCAGGCTGTAATCAAAGCTAAAGGCGGTCCAACAAAATACTAGAGAGTGTGACCATTTTTTAGTGGCGACTTTTATTTTGGCCAGGCAGTGTACATATATATACATATATATGTATATATATGTTTATTAGTCATGCATTAGTATGACAAAGAAGTCTGTAGGTATTTGATGTATGAAGTGAAGTCTGTCTGTATTTTCTTCTGTTTTCAGTAGTTAAAACTCACATTTCAGCTTTAGAAATGACATCAGTGTTTTGTTTTTGTTCTATCGACCAGAAAATGAATTCTGAAAATAATGCATAATTAGTAAGACTATTAGTAGCAGCCCAAATTACTCATTAAAAATCTAATGCTTATTGTAAAATCACTCCGTTTTTGTAAACATAAATTTGTAGAAGAATTACATCTTGTTCCGTAAGAACGCGGACGACCATTTCAAGGTCTCTGACTGACAGAAAAACACACACACACACACACGCACACAGATTGAAGAGAAACTAATTACTCTCGCCAAAGAAGACGCGGCTCTTCTGCTTCTCAACACAAAGGTGAAGTTGTCAGGAAGAACGCGGTAACGTCTGCGCCAGGATTAGGTAAAATAGTAAGTGGCAGGCTGAGACAACTTAAAAGCAGCACATATAGTCGGCATCTTATGGATTTGTTAAGTACAGGTGGCAGGGCGAGAAGTGTTTCCATCCCATCTACTACCTCCACACAGAAGAGAGAGGCTGAGCACGGTGAGCACATAAATATTAATTTAATCAGGAGACACGTAAAGTCTCACGCGAATTTAAAGTCCATCATCAGACACGTGTAAGGTGCCTCCTGTCCTTAGTGTTACTACGGCTGGAAGAGAAGCTTGTATTGCCAGCAGTTATCCTGTTCGACAAAATATTTAATAATAGTTTTGGTTCATCTTTTTATATTTTCAGTAGAATAGTAGATAGGAAGGGGGGAAAAAGCTCATTGCAGCCACAAAAGAAAGCAAAGGATTTTGATAGTAAGCACTTGAAGAAATACTTCTAACTCTGCAACATTCACCAACATTACTTTGTTGGTGAATGTAGAGACAGCAAGCTACTGTTAGCTTCCTGTTTCTGTGAATTCCTTCCTCAGAAGAGATCCTGGAGGTTTGGTGTCAAAGTTGCAAATTTTTTTAAGCCTTATTTTTGCCACAGCAACGTCTTACAAAGTTTAAGTTGCTGTACATGAATTACCAAAAAGACAAGAGTTTAACATAGTTAATATTTATAGTCCAAACAACACTTCTACTCTTTCAAAAGTAGCACCTTAATGCAAATCAATTCATGTCCTGAGGAAAGGTCAAAGTGCAAAAGCAGATTGCCATATTGGTCATTCAAGTTAATATGAACTGTTTATACAGGACAAGCAAATCACACAGAACATCTCAAAATAGTTTTTACAAAAAAATCAAAAAAATCAAAAAAATCTTTTCAGTCATATGATTTCATCTTGTGGTTTGGTTTTCGAGAGACTTTGTGAAACAGGAAGTCAAATTCGGAGGAGGCTGAGGGGAAAGGTCAAATTTGAGCTGAGTTCAATGATTGGTCAACTGTCTGTGCAAAATTTGCAAATGATGAGTGAATTTACATTAATAGTTACAGTCACAACTTCCTGTTGGGACTGACAGCAGACCATGTTAAAGCAAAGGTAACCTGGCTTTATGTGTAACTCAACTGGACCCTAAAAAACATCAAGAAGGATGTCAGATAGTCATGAATTAGTGTTTAAGTGCAAACATGAGTGAAACAACGATGAGTGAAGAAAACCAAAAGTTAAACAAGTTGTGTAGCGGGATGAGAGATTGAGACGCTGCTGCACGGACAGCAGCGTCTCAATGCCCTGATAACCATGGTGACCATGGTGACCCAGACATGCCACTGCAATAGAGAACACCAGCAAAAAAAACTCAAAAGCAGCACTCAAGAGAAGTGGATTCATCACAACACAACCCTGTTATTTCTAGAAGAAAAAAAGAAAACTATCGACGGTCAGTTTGTTTTTTCTTCGTCAACATATAGAAACAAGAGTTGAAACTGCACTAAGTGCAAAATTAAGCTGTTCCATCAGCTTTTACCAACTGAAAAACAGAAACAAGGCAGTTCAAAGTGCTTTACATCATAAGAACGCAAAAATACAAAGTCATTGAACATCGTCAGTTATTGAAGCATCACATTTTGTCCAGTAAAATCTTAACAGCTCAGCCAGTCGTACTAAACTTGTACTAAGTCTTGAATTATTATTATAACTTATTATTAATTACTATAATTAATAATAATTACCATTATTAATTATAACTTTACAGCAATAATATTGGTATTTTCTTTTACTTCAGTCACCAAATAATGTTGCTGTTGTTCAAAGCAAACATGTCTGAAAAGAAAAACCCTGTGTATCAATTAACCCTAACCCAAAAAGGTTTGAAAAGTTTTGAAACAATAAAGTTGATTCCTAGAAAAACTAAAGTAACCTGTTGAGATGATGGCGACAACGCTGACAAAAATAAAGAAAAATCGAAATACATGCAGCATTTTTTTGGAATCTGCTCCAGCAGCCTTCACTTACTCCAAAAAATAGAATAATTGATGTTTGAAAAAGCCTAAACTAATGTGTGCCCATAAACTCAACAAATGGATAAAACGTCAACGTTGAACAGGTGATATTGACGTCACAGAAACAGATGTGAGTGTATAAGTTGATAAAACCCTCCACACTTCACTTGCAATCCTTTGGCTAAAATAGCAGCGACCGACACCACCAAGTGCTCGTAGCTCTTTTCACCAATCACCATGGAAACCCTGATGTGATGCCAAAACAAGTCACAGCACTGAAAAACTACATATTAGCGCCACTTCAAAATATTAAAGAATAACTAGGAAGGTTGAAGTGGATAAAGTTTATAATTGAGGGTGGCTATAGGAGCCGAGTTCCTCACTCCGCCTCCTTCACTTCACTTTTGCATGATTTGCCGTTTCAGTTTTTAACTTGACGTTCTCTCCGGTTTTCAGTCTTTGTGGAAGCTTCGTCCGGCCTGCTGCTGTGTTTAGTGGTGGCACTTCTGGAGGAGCCGTTAGCTGATATAATGCTCTATAAAAACTCTCCTTTTATAGATGATACAGCTGCTCCTCTCTTCTGGATAGAGCTGCTGATTGAGCTTCTTCTGGAATTGACTTTTATCCTGTGTAGACTTTAAAACTGGCTCAATGACTCCATGTGATCTACTGGGTTTCCTTAGATTGAAAACTTTCATTTGAATGTCAAACTGAACTTGACCCATTGTTTAAAAAGGATCAATTGGAATGTGTGCATGATTTGTTTTTTTTTGTTTTTTTTGTAATGTGCTGAAGGCACACCGATGTAACCACCATTTACTAAAAAGAATAATGGTGTCATAACATCACACTCCACACTTTTAGAATCACCAGACTCATTTTTGTACTTCTTACTTCATAATAACATTTTAAACTCAAGTAAACTTTGTTGCTTAGCATCCTACAATAGTAGAAGCTTACTTGTATGGTTACAATCTGTGTATTTATGATAAAAAAAAACAAAAACTACAGTGAGCTGCTTGTGAAGAAATAATGATCATGGTTTAAGTCTTTCAGGCCTAATTAGCTCTACAACAATTAAGATTAGCTCAGACTAATTAACAAAATGCGGTGTGTGTCCAAACGACCAGTTTACGATGCAAGGCAGCTCAGCAAACACAAAGCATTATTTTGAGAAATGTTTCTTCAATTTGCTTAACAATCAATAACCCGTTTGAACATCTGATTCTTGGTTTATAGATCAGCAGTGATAAAAAATAATTCAATGTTTTTAAAAACCAACATGGCGGCTTAAGCAGACAAAGAACAGGAGATAGCTATGATTAGCACTGAGCTTCCTTTCGCCCCAGCAGCCAGCTTAGCTTAGCTGGAAAAAGACATTTGTTATAAAGTTTGAATCGTTTGAATTACTGCTGGCTTTAGCTGTGGCTTGCTATTAGATATTCTCTGTTTGGAACAGTTTCAAGCATCAATATAGCAAAGCACACTTATTTTTTCATGCCTCTTGGTTGTTTGGTGAGAATAGGACACGCTGTAGTAGTGAGAGATGATGGTTTTAATGACTATAACATATTTATCTTTACCCAGACAATCTCTGCCTCGAGTCATCTACCAGAAACCTGAAAAACAAGGAAAGCTTAGCCGACTGGTCAGCAGGGGTTTCTAGGTAACAGTTAGTCACTCGGCTAGTAGCTTTCAGCGTGTGAACCCAGCTAGTACATGTCAGCATGGAGAGTCCACTTAGATTCGGACTGAGAAAGAGATCTGCAATACAACAATCACCTTGGAAACTCACTCTTTATTTAATCACATGCAGTGAAACTCCTCTCCTTTCTGCTGAACCTGAAAGTATCTTGATGCCGTGCATTGTGGGATTTATAGTTCTATTACTGACCTTCTGTAGTTCAAGCCTTCATGGCTGGACAACCAACACTTTATTCATTTTACCATACATTTTATCTTGTGAAGCCCTTCAGTCAACTTAGATGTTTTTATTTGTGCTGCCTATGTAAAAAAAATAAATTGACCCTGACATGGGAACAAGGTGAAACAAATGAATAAAATGGTTGTTTTGGAGGAAAATGTTGTAAAGAAACTTTGATTCTATTAAAATGCAGAATAATAAAAGTACTAATCTATGGCATTTTAAAGATGTTGTAGAATTGAAGTAGCAAATACAGTCAAAAGTAACACAACAGCCTCCAGTGTCCTGCAGTGTTTATTATCCTGTAAACACCAAGATGATAGAAACTGTGGATGCTTTTTCCAGGTGTGTGCTAAAAGCCAAATACCCTGCAGTTCCAAACTAATCCAGGGCCTTGTACAAATAATTAGGAATTTGTACTTAAGTCCAGCTGAGTACTGCTGTGCACCAGAAAAACAACAACATCAGCAGATAACCTTTAGCAGCATCCACCTACCGTCACTGAAGCATGGGCCCATGTATCCTTCTAATTGGTGTTTGTTCCATTATTGCCTCTTAGCACTTTGGGAAACGGGGATGCACAAAATTAATTACCTTTGCTTTGCTTTGCTCTGACCAACAGACCAGTTTCACATTTAATTCTTCCTTTGAACAAACCAATATGTAGGACTGGACCTTGCAAACCGCTGATAAACCTTCACCGCTTTGCGATGACGAGGCGTCCATCTTTCAGTCGTTAGTATTTCGTGTTGAACTCAGAGCGGTGGTGTAACCCCTCCGAAATATTCTCTGCTCAAACTTCCCAGGGTGGATTCAGTTAGTACAAAGCCTGCTAGTGTCTGCTTTAACATGGTGTAATAAGCAGCCTATTGCAAATCCAACACACCTGCCTTATGAGGGAATATTCGAAGTTCCCTGTGAAGTTACAGGCTTTAATGTGGCGGGTGAATTATGACACGTAAAGAAAGAGATAAAAAATCGGCAGATGGATTTTAAAGCTGTGTGAGAGACATCACTCCTGTGCAGAATCGCTGCGGTACCGTCGGACTATATCAGCCTGCAACAATTTAAGGGGTGATTAAAGCTAACTACCACCACTCAGTCGGAGTCCATTAGATGCTCCAGGAACTTATAGCATTTATCTACAATTCTCCAAACATTTTATTTTCAAAATTAGAATCTTTATGCAACGTTTTGTCTGCAAGTGGTGGCTGGAATGAGTTAAAAATATAGGAAAACTGAAAAAAATGATCTTTTCCCAGGTTCATTGCTTGTTGATAGCATATTAAAACCTGAAGCTCATCTTTAAAAACTTGATATTTAGTGTTAGATGTTACATAACCTTGAGTTTTCACTGTGCCCTGCACACATTCAAGACCCTTGTTATTGCTTTATTCTGATAAATGTGATTATTATACTTGTCAGTTTCAATAATCATAAAGGTACCAACATTTTTGTCAATATCTATTTTTTCCCGGTGTTCTGATCTGGTCTATTCAAGTTCTGAGTCTTTGATCATTTTTCTGTTATTTTCCAGTGATGTCAGTCCCTCTACCTTTTATAAAACAAGTTGTAGAAGGAGCCTTTCAGAGCCTCCTCTCTGTGTAACTGGAGACAGACGAGGGATCTGCCCCGAACATGAAAGGTAAGATGATCTAATTCACTTCCTTTTTCCTCGGTGCCATTGAGTGCTGGCGCTGACATTTGCCGGGTCGTGTTCTGCAAATGCTGGAAAGGTTATCTCATTTTCAGCAAAACGTCTCGGGTTCAAAAATTATTATATAGATTATATTTAGAAATGATTCCGTTTCCATTGACGCCGAAATTAGCATATCCAAAAGTCAGGAGGAGGAAGGAGGGAGTCGGTGATGTTTTACTTCCTTTGCAGGTCGGGGAAAAACATTTTTCAGTCCTCGACAGAAACCTGCGTTTCGTTTGCGGTGGAGACATCACCGTGTTGTAAATCTAACAGGATGCCAAAGATAATGCCGCGTTGTTATGTGATTAACTGGAATTACTGTCTGAAAGTGCAGCAGCAAGGTGACACCAGAAAGCCGATGCTGGGCAGACGTGCTTATGTACAGAATCCTAACATGGACAGAAATACCAGAATGATCTCGATCTCCTCCTTCTGCTGGCTGCTGGAAACTGAACCAACACAGAAATCTGCCCGTCTTCTTATCTTGCTTTCCGTGGGAGTTGTCAATTATTGAGCACGCCAAAGCATATTTACAGTTCACTGGAGTTGTAGTGTGTAACTTTTAAAATCAATATTCTTTATGTATATTTGTTAAAACTGTCACTGTGTCGTGACAGTAGAACATGAGACATATAATCTGAAAAAAAAATAAAAAATCGAGCTCCTCCCTGCACCGCTTACAGACGAAAACAACTTTGCGCTGTCAATCACTCTCCTGTACTCGCTGCTCTATGTGTTAATGGTGAGGAGACAAGTTGCGTTGCAGGAAACCCATTTGTCAGCTGTCAGCGGTGGCCGTATTAACTAGCCTGAGCATTCATGGCAGGCTAGCATGTGTGTTGGACTAGCACACCAGAGAGCAAAGGGGAGGGTGTGAGAAGCCGTGCATAAGAGTGATTAACAGTGCTCAGACGTCTCCCTTCTGCCACATTTTTAAATTAAAAAATGCCGTATTGGAAAAGAGATCGATCTAAAAGATGTAGGATAGTGGTTCTTGAGCTAAGCTTTGAGCGGTTAGTGTGACTAGAAAAGTTCCAGATCATTTCAAGACTTCAACAAATAAAGATGTACATGTATTGGTACATCCGTTTCCATTGACGGAATGGACTTCACATTCCTTCACAGTCTTCATGTAGGATAACATTAAGTGAAATTGCTTCCCACAAGGAAACATTTGGCATTGGAATATTTACCTGTGATATTAACAACTTATCTAAATAAAGTGGAAAGAGATTCAACAAAAAGCCTTTTCAATTGCTGTTTCCACTGAGCAAATAATTTTTCAGTTTGACATTTCAAAAATACATTCATTTAATGGGAATGCTTTTCAGTCAATTTCGGGGGAACAAAAAGGAAAAACACAAGCTTTCGTTAAGTCTTTAAATTAGGACGATAAGTTTATTTCACAAACTGAATCACGAGTCATATGATCAACAACCAGATGTTTCTACTGGCAGAAACGAAGAAGAAGACGACAGGATGTGGAGGACCATGGACTCGTGGATGTTTTTCAATGTCTTCATCACGTGAACAAACTTTTTCATGTATGATATGAATTGTATGTCTTATTTAATGGAAACATCCCAAATGTGAAGTTGTATACTGAAATATTGTATACAGAATATGTATGTTTTGCATACATTTGTAGTGGAAATGCTGCTGGTGTGACTCATGACTTGCAGGCTCCATAAGGAGTTCATATTTGCTTCAATCTAACAAAAGTCAGTGCTGTCAGGCTTAATTGATTTAAAAATCCAACCTTTTTTCAAATATGAACTAACCGCAGATGGGATTAGGGACGTGTCACTATCGGAGTACAGCATCTGCAGACATAATCATTTATTCAAAAGCAAAATTGATTTGGTTACACACTGCTTTGAGTCTGGGGGTGAGCAGCGGTTGAGGGTGAAGGAGTGAGGGGCCATAAGGGATTAAAAACAGTCATTTACAGTCAGCCAGGTTATTGGAGTGCAGGATGGATGTCATTTATCAATGGAATGATTAAGCCGCCTCTTCTGACTGGAACCAGCCGAGCTGAGGCGCAGCGGGTTGCACACAGTGGATGTCCTGGGTATGAGGTCGTCCATCAGCTGCAAAGGACAGCCTGCTAGCGTCTCAGTGCTAGATAGTACATGACATCGCTCTGGAACCCAGACGGAGCAGCATTTAGTTTTCATGATCACAGTTTGCTACGTTTTCTATAGAGAGCCAGGCGATTTATTCTCTACATTTGTTTGCTTTTGGTTTGCTGTTCAAATGAGTGCTTATGGGGAAAATATGAGATTTTCTATACTAAATAAATGCATCATGGCGAGCTGCCCCAACCCCCAACCACACGCTGAAACAGTCACTGTTTATTAATGGTGCTACATGATTAAACAGCCTGTCCTGTCCAGCAAACTGAAATGGTGTTTATAAATATTACAGCACTAATATTTCAAAGCTGCAGCCAAAAAAAAAAAAAAAAGAAAAAAAGCTCTAATCTAATTGCTGTAATTGAAGCTATTCTTCAACTTCCTGTCTAAACCTCATGGCAGAAAATACTCTGCATTATTTTTTATTTTTTTTATCTTTAGGTTTATTTCATAGAGACAGACACAAATTAAAACAGACAAACTGAATAAAACAGCAGTCCCATGCTATGATGCTAATAGCATGCTAATAGCATGAGCTAATTTGTTCCTGGATGAGCTTTTCTTTTCCAAACAATGTTTAAAAATTATTAGCAAGTGAAATAGCAATAACAATTTGAAGAAAAATACATAATATTGACAACATATGCAAATTATAAGTATAAAACAAAGAAATTGTAAACATGTCGGTAAAAATGAATATTAGGTATGAATATTGTTTGTTTTTGAACATATTCAATCTGGCAATAGACTTGAAATCATATTTATGTTCTATTTTATGTTCTTTCAACATAGCATTTGTTCTCTTCTAAAGCTGTAACCATAACAGCAGCAGCTGTCATTTCTTGCACGAATAAAGTTTTTATCTACTTTGTTGATTTTACATTGTGAAATAGGCACATGTTAGAGATCACTACAATGCCCTCGATTAAACACATAGAAACGTGAGGCATGCAGCTAAGTTGTCATCCGTGTTTCTAAAATGTTCTGCGCCTGGCCCTCCACGTCCGCCAAGATGAGGCTCAAGAGTTTTCATGAACTGATCGTTGTCATTTTCGCAGCCCTGTGTCTCTGCTCCTCTCTTACATTCTGTCCCCAGATCCCAGCGGGTTTGCAGCGTTCATGCAACACAGTTACTTCTCCTGCCGTTCCTGAACCTTATTTTTATGTCAGGAAACACTTTTCATTCTAAAAACGGTGAAGTTTTGTGATATGAATGAAAAAACCCCGAAGAGGATTTTAAATCCTTACATTATATATTATGTGTTTTCCAGGCACACAGTGTCATTTCATAGAACAATCAACCAAAGGTTACCTTCAGTGTTAAAGAAAAGCTAGATATTTCAAATTTGACTTTGTGATTTATTATCTTTAATTTGGGCCTCTGTTTTGTTGGTTTTTTAACTCCTTGTTCCTTCTGAAACTCCGCCTTCAGGAAGTCACCACAACATGGCTCCTCTATTAACCCTTTAACAACATTTTCACCAAGCGTGTTTACCAAGAAGTAGCTCCTATGATGAGCTCAGCAAATGTGCAGTTCCAGCAGATGTTTGCTAATTGCAGCTGGCTAGTCTGAAGGAGCAGAGTGGATGAGTTGATGGGGAGGGCTGCTCTGTCAGGAGGAAGCTCAGAAGCTGCGAAATTGCAGGTCTTAGGAGGATCTGCACCTTGGAGGCAGGGTTACGTCCACCCAGCCGTTTTGGACAGCTGAATAGTTGCCATGGAAATTCAATTTCTCAAATAACATCATAACATGATGTAAAGCTAAAAAATATATATTTTACAAAATACTCCCCTTTTAAGACCCTCCTCCTGGCTCTGATTGTCACATTATGCTGTCATAAAATCGTGCCAGTTTTAACAATGTAAAGAAACAAATTGTTATAAAAGTCACACACTGCAGCTCTACAGGGAGCAAACAACCTAAAGCTAAACCAAGACATCCGTAAGGATTGCAGATCCCCTTTTGAAGATCTATAATCCTAAAGAATCGTTATACTGGTACAAGTAATCATGGCCTCACAAGTCCAAATCTAACTGATGTTGACCTGATGCCTCACAAAGTTCTGTTTTTGATAGAAAGACTGATTGACCTCGGATCAGAGCTGCTTCCTCTGCACTGGAGAGGAGATAATGGGACAACCTGACATGAATGCTAATGAGCTTTCGGGTGCCAGCTGTAATGTTCAAACTGTGAGTTGATCAATGTTCGTTTTGGTACGCCTGATTATCTACCCTGAAAGACTCAAGTTCGCGCTGACTGTAATATAAAGCAGCATGTATTCAATATCTCACAATACACTCGTGTTCATCTAATTTCAGTTCATTCGCACAGAGCTGGATCAGTTCAAGTCGTCCCACTTGACTTCACCAAACAATGTGCGGGTGTTAATTAAACCAAATTAAACTCATTCAATTAATTTCTGTCATACGGGTCCTACTCTCACAGTCCGACAACAAAGAGCTCAGTTTGACCCAAACACTGAGCTTTGGGACAGTCGATAAGGAAATATCAGATTGAGGGAAATCTTTTTCTTCTATTTATTTGAACTCCACAGCAAGTAGAAGGTGAGAATAAAAAAAATGATTTCCCTTGAACACGATGGAGCTTGAAGTGGGTCCAGGACTGGGGTACACTGCCAAGAGAAAGAACAAAGGCAAAGTTAGTGATTACTTTGCCATTAATGAAGGAATCCTGCAGTTGAACTTACTACCTTCTGTTGCTTATTTTATTACCTCTACAATATGTTTCCCACAGAAAATGGAGCCGCAGGCTTTTTGGGGGGGGGGCAGCGGTGGACTCAGCACTGAGCCAGGTACCATGATGGACCAGGTGGGACAAAACTTTATCCCAACTTACTTGAAGGTATATTTGTGAATTTGTGTTGACTAAGACCTCACACAAACACATATTTCCAAAAGGGGGAATAAAACAATATAGTTGTAACAGTGTAAACACATTGCAAAATACATGAAAGCAAAAAAAAAAAACTATTGGTTTTACAGAAGAGTTATGGATTCAACATGTTGGAATGACACACAGCTTTTTATGAACTGTGATGCTGTGACGGCTCGGTTTTCACCACTGAGAAAGTTTTAACCAATAAGAACAAAACAAGGTTTGTCCAAAAAGGTGTTGCTTCTGAAAGGGTCCCTCCCAATTTGACCAGTTAGGACAAAGCAAAGTTCAATTGATTTGTGATGATGCAAACTGGGCAACACTGGTACAAAGGAATCATGAAAAAAATGTCTTCACAGTAAATAAAACAAAGTCATAAAAACTGGATGTGCTGGCCTGTGCAGCGGTCTGAGGTCGGATGAAGAGCGCTGGAAGCGACAGCACACATAATACGACTATGAGCTGGTATTGATTGTTTTGCCTGTTGACCAGATTAAATCCAGGAGTTGCGCTTTGAAATTATTAAAAGACTTGGTACTTATTTCACATGAGCAAAAAAAATCAATAACTGGTTTGGGCAAACAATGTTAACATATCCTTTTTGAAATATAGCAGCTTGCTTGGAGATATTCTTTAACTTCTTGCAAATTAATTTTTTTTTTTTTTTCTTTTAGGGATTCTGTGGGCCTCCATGCATCAGAACATAAATCTGTTGCAGTTATCACAAATCCGATTCAGACTGGCATGAAAAGCTATTTGTCCTCTTACACATTTCTTCTGTTTATGATTTATTGGTCCATCCATCATTGATACACACTTATTATTGTAGAGGCTTCTCCAAAACGACGGGGGGAGGAGAGCCAGTCTGGACGGGTCGCCAGTCAACACAGGTAATTCTCATACTTAAATGTTTCATATTATAAAAACGTTCATATCAGGCAAAAGTAGTAAAAGTTGATTTAAAAATGCAGTGAGCAAATGATTATTTCATTTAGTAAAGTAAGAAAGCTATCCAAAGCAAACTGGTTCTTCCCTCCCTCAAACCTTATAACAAGCTTAGCCAAACTTGATGGCAACAACGACTATCAAGCAAATCTAACTGTGTTTTTCACATTGCTGTGTTGGCTTTATTGCCTCCATTTTGCAATAATGTTGGTAATTTACTCAATTGTTGACTGTATGGTGTTTTTATGACTTTGTGTTTTATGAAGTAAAGCACGCTGAACTGCCTTGTTGCTGGAATGTGCTATAAAAATAAGCTTAATCAAACTTGATTGATTGATTACTGCCCAGAACCATCCAGCTCAAGTGCTCCTGTTTTCCTGCCTGACAGAACAAGTTTCCCCCGCCCAGCGTTTTGCCAGACCCCTGGACGTCACTTTGACCTGAACGACCACCATCAACGCAAAGCGAGACATTTATCAGGCCTGGTAGTTAATGCTTTATGAGCCAGGAAGTTATCGTCACACATTTTAACAAGTGTTGTCAGAAAATATCAGTCATAGAATGATTTGCCAAGGGGGACAATTATAATCTTACCTAGGGGTCAGGTTGGCTTGGGTGGAAATTTTTTCTCATTAATAAATAAAATCATCCTATGAGGACCACATTTTGAATTTTTTAGGTTATCTTTGACATCAAAATGTGTCTGGTAAAACATTTAAGTGCATCAAAAAAGAAGTAATCTGCAAGGGACCGAATAGCTTTTCGCAGGACTCTTATTTCCAATTTAATTGAATTAATCTGGAGGATTGACAGCGTTGAGATTTTAGTAAGACTAAAAATTCAACAGCAAAGTTTAAATGAAATGAAACATTCATGATTGGTGGTGCACTTGGAGTGGTTCATTGACACTGAACGCAGACATTAGGCAAACAACAAAGAGAATATATAGCAGGACTTGGTTTCTCATGAATGGAAAATGACAGGCTTGGATAGTCGTTTGAAGTTGCGGCATGACTGAATTCCTTTCCACAGGACGATGAACTCAAACACACCGTTAAAGTTTACAGAAAGTTTACAGCACGTGGCCGGCATTGTTACAGCACATCTAACAATGATTCCACACGACCCATCATCCCGTACGCCTGCAGAGCCTCCTCACATCGGCAAAAATACCAAATGTTCTTTCCGTTCACTCAGTCGTAATGATGTCCGAGTTTCCTGTAACGCATTCAGACTCCACGAATTCTGTCAGCAAAAAACCCCCTGTAATTTTAAAGCCATTGTCCCGTGTCAGGAATCATTCTGATATGGAAGACCTTCAACCAACTGGAGAGTTTTTTACTAAGGCAATGGAGGCAATCTTCCAGTCCAGCCACTGTGTTAAGAACTGCTGTGTTATACACACAGACACACACACGCATGCACACGCACACACACACACACGCACGCACACATGCACGCCCACAGGCCTGGAGGGAGGAAGAGGATGGATTCAGAGCGCAATGACCACCATTCTTCTTAGTGTCAAGCAAAGGAAACAAAGAAAGAAAAGAGAAAGAGATGAAACGCGCTGGTGTGCTTGGATACGTTTTTCTAATTTTTTGTAAAACTCTGCCGATCAGGCTGGACCAAAACATAGATTCACACTTGAAATGAACAGACACGACACATGAATAAAGAATCACAATTAACTAAGAGAAACTCGACAATTATGATCTAGAAGAAGATAAATGTCGAGAACCAAAAGCAACAAAAACTGGGCAGGTGGAGGCAATAAGAAAACAAAAACAGCCAGAATTCAGATGCCATCCCTGAATGGTGCAAAGTTCCAGTGGAAGATCAGGAGTTTTTCTTGAAATGACACTCAGAGAGGTCAGCTGTGAGGCCGGTGGAGCCTGGGATGATCCTCTGAAGGTTGGCCGCGCTTCAAGTGGAACCCGTGAAGAAAACAGGGAGACTGTGGCAGTGAAGACCTGGAAGGCTTGGGGTTCCAGAAACCTTAGGTCTGACCGTCAGCTTTCACTTTGAGAAGAGTTCGCAGTGAAGTCTTTTTCTGCCAAGCCATGGAAGGACATTGCTATGGCAGGAATGTTTATGAAAGGTAAGACTTCATGAAAATATTAGAGAAACAATCTTTTAAGAATTATGTATTTCTCCCACTGTGGAATTTCATTCCAGAATTGGTGCTGAAATCTAGTCCCTGAACCGCCACCAACTAACACCAACATGGTGAAATATGGTGGATTCCCATTATCCTGTGGGATCACTGTTTTCTTCAGTATTACCAATATGAATCTGATATGCAGGATATGAAACAGCTTGTATGTGTGAAACCTTTAGACGGAACATTTTTATAGCGTATTTGAGATTAATCTCTTCAGGGGTTCGGATAAACAAGATATAAGACAATTATGACAAATGAGTTCAGGATTGCTGCCAAGTATTTATTTTTGCTTAAAGTGCTGAAAAGCTCCTGAGTTTATATCATTTCAAGTTTGCTCTGTCATTTCATTTTCGAGAGACTTTCTTGCTTTGCAGAGAGACGAGACGGAAAATACAAGTTGCTACCTGATTCCTTGGAGAGACCGATATTCAGCAAACACAGCTATGAAACACACTAGACAGGAAAGCTTGGCTCAGCCTAAGCTGAACTGCACTGTGTAAACATCTGCTGTCACTTGTGTCTGCAGGCTATGTCCCAACTTCGAGAGCTTCTCAATATGAGTTTCTGAAAGAAATCCTCCCAAGCTTAAATAAGTCTTTAGGTTTTAGGTTTGTGCCAGCTGTTTAGATATCTGTTTGATCCCGGGGTCTCATACGCGTACACGTTTAATGCAGTCGGTTAAGTCTGAAGCAGTAGATCTACCTGCTAAAACAGGAAGCATACCCTGGCATGAAATTAGGCAGACATGGTTTGACTGAAATCTCATTTACAACAGACTGAGTAAAACAAAATCGCAAAGCACAATAAACAGCTGTTGTCCCCTCACAGCCTTTCTACTTACAAAACCAAGCCTTTGCTTTATCACTTAAATGAGCCACTTTCAAGTGAATTTCTCCTTCCAATAAATAGAGATTTATTGGCTGCATGCGGTTCAATGAACATTTCCTCACTTCTTCCAATATTTGCAAAAAAATGTAAACATTTGAACTGTAAAAAATTTGTACATGTCTCACCATTGATGTGTGTCTTCAATCAAATCTACATGAAGAAATCTATGTTTCTCTTAAGTAACATAACAAAAGTAACATTTTGTTAAGAAAATGGTTGATTGATGACTCTAGTGACATTTTCAAACACCCTTGTCCATAGTGAAGTTAGGAAGCGTGCTGCTGCCCATCTCCAGCTAACGTTCCGGGTGAGAGGCCCAGGCCCAGACCCAGGCCCAGGCCCAGGCCCAGACCCAGACCCAGGCCCAGACCCAGACCCAGGCCCAGACCCAGGCCCAGACCCAGACCCAGGCCCAGGCCCAGACCCAGGCCCAGACCCAGACCCAGGCCCAGACCCAGACCCAGACCCAGGCCCAGGCCCTCTAAACAAAGCAAAGTGTAGAACAAGGAGGTGGATTTTTACCAGGCTCGTCCCCAACAGAACTCATAAAAAAAGTTGAAATAATATTATAATGCATATATCTAAAAACACTAAGGATCATTATGTGCTCTTATACACATTCATTTGTAGAAAAATGCACTTTCTTTCATTGTGTGCTCTCCGGCCTGAATAGAGGAAAGTTAGCATGATATGACACACTGCATGTAACCAACATGGGAATCAGGGCTGACTACCAGGACCAGAGTCATCCCAGAGTAATCGTATTCACAAATTCTAAGTTTAGCAACACCAGATTCCGGCAGCACACGGATCGATTGAAAGCGTGATGGATATGTTCAGATTAATTTTTGGCTGAGCGTGGGAGGAGTTAATGCCGCCTTGGTTTCAAATGGTTCCTCGCTGAGCCGCCGTCGAATATTTTCTCTTTTATTGCTGTTTGTTGTTTTCCTGTCAGTCTGTGTCTTCCTGACTACTAACTTTAGATTCTTCCTGTGCGTGTCCCTTGGTGCTGTCACGTTCCTCGCATAAATCAAATGGATTCGGCAACCAAAGCTTATTCGTCTTATGTTTTCCAATCCCCGAGCACTTGGGAATGAACCTAATGTCCCAGCCAGCCAGTGTCGGGTATTATTTATACACAAGGTGTGTTCATTTCCCTGGGGTTCTGCACGCGGGGCGGGCTCAACTACTGATCCACAACAAAGACGAGGTGCTTTCATAACAAGGCGGCGAACACACTGCTTTACTTGCAGAGTGTTCTTCACACATTAGGAGACCCACGTTTAGCTTGGAGGGGGCTCGCTTCTGCACAGTCAGTCCCCCAGGAGCCTGCAGTCGACGCTCGCTGCCTCCTCAGCATGTGCTGTTGTCGTTGGCTCATCACTTCCCATCACAGCCCATTTGCCTCTCCGTTAATCCAGTCCTACAAACCCCTTAAAGTCTTTACACTCTCAGTACGCGGAAATAGACGCGCCGACTGCACATGTCAGCACAGACTGCCGGAAAGGAGGCAATCATCCAGAACATTAGGCAGTGCTGCTGAGAAAGAAATTAGTATTTATTGTCTTGTACCTCGGATGAAATCTGTGACTGCTCATAATAAATGTCATCTTGTCAACTCGGAGAAATGACTGGAAATGGAACTCGACCCCGAGGGAGGAGAAGACACACATTGGGAGCGCGAATGTATTACTGCTCTTACATTTTTACACCCTTTCCGGATCACTCCTCTGGGAAACTTGAGAGAAATCCTGTTTGGATTTATTGCCTCAGCGAGTCACGTTTTAATCACAGCCCCATCAATTCACTTTTCCTTGGGTTTCGTCCTGTAGAGAGGAGCTGGAGCTGCATGCAGTCGTCATTCATCTATAGGGCCTTGGAAAAAATATTCACAGCTCTTGGAGTTTTCCAACTTTTGTCACGGCACAAAAAAACCCCAAAAACACTTCATTGTATTTTGGGTTTTTATTTGTATGGGATGAACAAAGACTTATGGGGTCGACACTGAGGGAGTTATGATTCCTGCAGAACCTGAGGCAACGATCGTTTGCCCTCCTCCAGCCGAGCGTGCAATGAAATGCGTACGTGTGAAATTCAAAGCTCCTCCATGTTGCCATGCATACGCAGGCGAGCAATGCAACGCCACAAAATTGAAAAATGTTCAGCTTTTGTTGCTCTCGCATAGCACTAAAACCAATCAGAGAGGGTTTCATTGACTGACTAATGAGCGGAGAGTATGCTACACGCTACGGGCTGTAAACACTTTCAGTATGGAGGAAGGTGTTCTTCTTGTTATGTTTGACCTCCCTGTACTGTATATGACACTTTCACCCAGCAAGGTACAAACGGAGTTTAACTTGTTGGCACCAGGGTGAAGTTGTCCGCTAAGTTTTCTCCTCTTTAAGTTTAGTGAAATCCTATCTTTTCTAACCAAGTGTTTTATACATAACTTGTCGTCTATAACTAGCAATATTTACCATCACTACTAGAGGAGGCTGAACATCAAGATTTCTGTCAGTTCTAGTAAAAACAGTCTTCACGTTTTGAGTAAAAATTTTAATTTCTCCAACTGTGTACGCATGCTTGGTGTCAACTGCTTCGCAGGAAACGATATTCATACTGAACTGTTTTGAACAAGCTGATGATGAGAGTCAGCACAAGGACACACAGCTGCCAGGCTGTCGGTTTGTGCAACCAAACACCTGTGTAGTGACTTCCTAGGTGGAGAATAAACTGGACTGGAGGCCCAACAAGTCAAGGTTTTCTCTGGTCTTACTAGAGCAGAGGACCTTCTGCCACCATTTGTTGCCTGCATGGTGTTAAGGAGTAAAGATTTGTTGAACCAAGGCGGCTCAGCAAGAAAACATGTTTCATACAGCAGTTCGCCATCTTCTCAGTGCTTTTTTCAACAATAACTTCCTAATTCTCACTCATCCGGGATTAAATGTACAGAGTGGACTCTGTCTATAGAGTCTCTCTTAAGACTCAGTGGACAGTGGCAGCTCCTCCAGATTCTCAGAATAATACCTTCCTTGGTTAACCTGTGAGATCAGGGAAGCTTGCAGCTGCAGCAGACTCATTCCATTATCAGGCTGTGGACTGAACAACGTTCTGGAAGACTTCATCCCTGACCTACCTGAAGTGCTCATTGGCTATTCATTCACTCATGTTTCCTCACAAAGCTCTCAGGTTTTCATAGAGCTGCTGCATTTATATACAGTTACACATATTTGAGGTTAATTCATGGAACAGGTGATTTCTGAGGGCAGTTGGCTGTTTGGGACTTTCAGATAAACACATGCCACAATTTTCAAAATTGTAGCTGTGACAAAAATGTTGAAAACAGTGAATAGTTCTATGGGTGTGAATACTTCACCAAGGCAATGTGTTTTAGTCAATTTATAGCTCCAAATAGTACAAAAAAGCAAACACCAGCCTTTGTAAAGCTGTTTGTCCTTTCACCCAAGCAGTGTAAATTGTTTGTGCATTATAAAAAATGAGCCCTTCAGCTACTGCTGCAATATGCGTAAGCACTCTAATTGCCAAAGCCAATACCTCTGTTCTTCTTCAATAGCCTTGATGTTGAGGAAAATAGATGGAAAGGTCAACGTTCTTCGACGCACCGTGTTGTACAGAGCTGGATCATCTGACTCTCTGTAGTCGGCATCAGCGGTTCACTGTACATCTTTCTCCCCTTCGTATCCATTCTGAGTCAAGTGCTTTTGTCTCAGCCCATTAGCTGGCGTACTTCACATATAATGCACTTTTATTGGAACTCATATCTCTTTGTTATGTGCGTGCTTTAACGCAGTCCTCAGTCGGAATGCCCCAGCCACTGCTGTTTCGGCTGATCAACCGCAAGTCATGGCTCCTATTAAACATAACTGCGGAATATGAGCCGCGAGGAAAACAATGGGATGAAAGGAAATTGGAAACGCTGAAGTGATGCTGTGCCCGGAACCTTTTTGAAACAAAAAGCACATACTGTTATGTTGTAATGTCGCTCGCATTGAAATTTCCAAAGGAGCTACTTAGTGAGCGCGCAATTACTTCTAATAAACTATAATTCACTCCTGCTGGCCTCATTAGCCTTTGTTTCTGTTAGCATAAATGAAAGAAGTTGTTCCTGCTAGCTGGATTTCCTTCGTTAGCTCTGCTTTCACATCATACTCAAAGTATATTTTTCCTCAACCTGTAATTTCTTCTGTTAATTGAAGAAGAAATTGCTGAAACTGTTGGCTACTTTTGCATTCACTTTTGCTTTGGATTCCTGTGGAAAGACAACAGTCAAAGTTTGATGCTGTTGTGAATGAAATAGTTTTGTTTCCTTTTCATTCCACTTTTCTTTCAGTTGACACGACGCTGGCTCCGCCCCCCATGCGGAAGTAGAGCTGTCCTCCGACAACCGAACTGTTATGAAGTCAGACTAACAGACCTCAATGTGTTACCCTGGACGTACTGGATGTGACTTTGAAGGACCTCCTGGCATCTTCAACTGCACAGCAAGAAGCAAACTGCAATGTGTCCTGAAATGTGTTTCAGGACACATTTCCTGAAATGTGTCTAATCTGTTGGCTGTAAACAACCAACAGATTAGCGCCAATCCGAACAAAGTGACTGATGATGTTAACTGAATATTTGGAGGCATGGCCAATGGCTTTGTTCACGTCCACTGCTGCAGTTGCTAAAACTACAGGCATAACTTATAACATCTTCTGTTCTCTGATTGGCTCAGTTGAAATTATACTGGAGGAATCCAACTCAATGAGAGAAGGCCCAGTCTGAGCATGAAGGGAGATTAGAATCAAGTGGAAGGCAATGACCAGACTGTACCTGACATAAAACAGGTATAGTTTTACCTGTTAGGTTAAAACTGGGAGGTAAAACTACTGTCAGTAGACATAGCAACTATTACTATAATAATATTTGGGAATAATGGGATGTTATTCTACCAACTATTACCATTGTCATAGTGATACTTGATATCACTATGATATTAGTAATGACTACTATCATAGTTGATATTACTTCAACTATGAGGGGGGAAAAAAGGTGCAAGCTTCTGGTTTCCACTGTATATGTATTAAGCTGGGACTCTTTACCTTTTTATGCAAAAGAACCCTCGAGTGTAAAACCCCTGAAGAGTTACTACTTCACGCAGTATACAGATAGTGAGAATGAAAACTCACTAGAGGTCACCCATTTCAGGTTCCCTCTGCGATCTGCGTTTTCTCGTTCAAAGATGGAACTTCTCAGCTGAGCATGTGAAGAATCCCTGTGGCAAAGACTAAATGATCGAATAACCTTCCTGCTGATCACAAAAACAAAAACATAAGGTGAACAAGGTAGAAATGTTCACATGGAGACATCCCCAGCCAATTCCCTCAATGAAAGTGTTTCATTTAAAGCAACACAATGAGCATTAGTCTACATTCTCTGGGAGCTGTGTGGGCGTGGGTGTGTGTGTGTGTGTGTGTGTGCGTGTGCGTGTGTGCGTGTGCGTGTGTGTGCGTGCGTGCGTGTGTGTTTGTGAACATGTGCTTCCATCCCTCTGCTGTTATCTGTTCTAAGGTGTGGAAATTCACAGAGGAATGGGATGTTATTCTGTCGAGTTAGAAATGGAGAGCACATCCACGACTGTGTGCCCTCATGTGGAGAAAAGTGATTAACCACTGACTTTGTTTAAATATAATCCTGTCAATCACAGCATGCTTTGTCTGTGCTGTTAATAAGTATTTCATTGTTCAGCAAACACGACTTCCCTCAAAATAAAAATTTTTTTTAAAAAAAGGCTATAAAATAATGAATTTTCAAGATTCAAGAGTGGTTTTGAGGAACAGATTGTTCTGTGGGTTTTCTATGGAAAATGTCTAAAGGATAATAGAGATGCATAAAGGAGAGAATTGAATGAAAGTCTCAAGTGAGAAATCAGCCCAGCAGGGAAAATACATCTGTCTGTTCACTCATTGAGCTCATTCATTTTTAACAGTGTGGTTCAGTATTTAAAGCTCTATACCCCACACATGCATATATAGAAAAGTACATTTAGCATACGCCAGAAAAAAAGTGGGATTTCCGACAGCTATTGATACCTTACACTGCCGTGTTAGACTGTGGGCTATCGGCCAGAGTTTTTTTGTCAGAATGGGAAACTGTAGGAAATTGCGAAGAATTGTCAAAAACTGTGTGTGTCCATGTTGGCCTATCATCCCCTCCCATTTGTTCTGGGAGAGGATTTCATATTTAAAATAAGCTGCTGGGAGCCATGCAAATGCAAATCAACTGTTGAGCAAGGGCCTTTCTGACTGTCGTTCCTGCTGTAGTTCACCCGTTTTCCCTTCTGTCATACATGGAAACAAATCTGCCAGTCTGTTGTGAACAGAATGGTAGTAAATTTATTTTCCAGTTTGTCCATAAAGCTACCTTTTCACTGTGTCCGCTGTGCTCTGTCTTCATGAGTGCAGATGGTGCCATTCACTTCGCCGCTATTTTCTCTGACTGACCTCTAGGCAGCAGCTCAGGGAGGAAAAAGGTTGTTGTACTCTTTGCATCGCACATTTTTTAATCATTCATTTTAAAAATGCCTATTGGTCCCAGTTGAAACAATGAAAACTTGGACATCAATCAATGATATGGCATGTTATCTGTCATTTCATACCTGCTTTGGCACAAACTACACATATTGCTACATTCTGTGTACATATTTTTCTTTTGAGGATTTTTTACAATACCAAGTGCTTTTAATTATTTTTCTTCCAATTTTTCTGAGTGTTTTCTATGTTTTTCTTTAAAGTTGTTTTATTTTCTGCAAGAATGTATTAATGGGATGGGGTTTTTTTAGAGTTGGTCCCACTGACAACTCGGAGTTGCCACAAAATTTCACTGTAGATCCATAATGACAACAAAGATGTCTGCAGCTCATAATGATTGTCTGTTCTGTGTTCACAGCTGATGGAGGAAGGCAGAGCGTACTAGCAGCAGAGGAGGTGGCACATATGAGGTGGTGTCAGGATGGACAGTGGTGAGGTGGAGACCCCAAGTTCCCCCAGCTCAGTGACCTCAGAAGAAGTACAACCCAGCAGAGGAGCTGCTGATCATCTTCTACATGGCCATGTCTCAATCTGTCCTCTGTTTCTCCATCATCGTGTGGTTTTGTTCAATTTTGCAACAGACAGTCAGCTCAATTGAGAGGGTAATGAGCGCTGACCTTCAGTACGGCTAGGACTTGTTCAGGTCTTGGGTCAATACAAGGAAAGCTGACATCTCTGCAGGCCCTACACATCCTGGACACAAAGTGTCTAGACTCTGATTCTTGCTTCGAGCCCTGGCATTAATATCTAGATTGTGTTTTGCTATCCATTGACTGGATGTTCTCACCTTTTTACATTCCATTTTGATGCATTGTGAACTCGCATGCTGTTTGGCAGCCGTCATATGTTTGTCTTTGTGGTTCTGACAGTCACACAGGTTCTCAATGCTCCTTCTGTACTACCTTTGGGATTATCTGGGTGTTTCTGCACAAGCATTGCTCAGGTCCATACTGTGCATGTGATGACAATTATGTCTAAGGGTCTTGTATTGTGTGATGAAAAAGGTGATTTGGCATCTTTTAACCGATGTGTTGGCTTCAAGACCTTTCAGATGGCTAAGTCAGGAATTATATTATCTTGAATGCACATTTGGTATTTGGCTGACAAGCCCAGTAAGGTAGCTGGTACCACTGTTATATCACAGAGAAGTTATCCCAGTTCAAACACCTTAGCTAATGACAGCCAGTTATGCTGAAGACTCAATACAAGCTGCTGCAGCGCCAGATAGCAATTTTTCCTCCTCTTTGCAATCCAAATACCCATGCTAATGAAAAATGCTCATAGCAAACAGTCGTGATCTGAGGATACACACACATGAACTTTTCCCGTCGAGCCTTCATCTTGATGCCGGGGCGGAATCATCGGGTTTGACACTCAGTTTCAAAGCTGGCTTTTCAAAGCCTGCCAGTATCGCCACAAAATCCTGGAAACGCTGCAACTGAAGAACTGATGCCTTTGTAGGTGGAATTCATTTGTGGTAATAGTCTGAGTGAAATGGCAGCAAACCTCCCCAGACCACTGTCAGAGAGATGACATGTTTTGAACAATATTTCATCCCTCATTATCTTCTTATGTTCAATCAGACATGTCTTTCTTTCCTGTCAGTGGTGAAGCCCTTTGCACTTCTCTCTGCTGTCGGTTCCAAATATCTTCTTCCTACCCTTTGCCCTTTTTTTCATTCTGTCCCACAAGTAATCACTTTCGTTGTCAGTCTCTGAGCTTCTGCCTCTGCAAAACATGGAAAGAGGGGCAGAAATGTGGAAAAAAAGAAACAACTGTGTGTCCTCCATGATGTCAGTGGAACTGTGTGGAAATGCAACAATATTTCGTAAAGCGTCACCACAGACGGCAGCGATCCTTTGTCGCAGGACGCCTATGCTTAAGCAGGTGATGTTGAAAAAGTGATTCCTCAGTGATTGTTTTCACATTTCCATCTCACCCTGTTTTGTGTGTTTCTCTCCTCCTCCTTTTCAGTCACATCAAAAGCAGACTTTTCCACTTAATGGGCCATTAGCTCTGCTCTGGGTCTCTGTCACAAAAACCTCTCATCTTGGCATTTTCCCAGTGTTTTAAGGGCAACAAAACAGAAAATAAAGAGTTGTGCACCTTTTTTGTTGGGTAATGAGATTTAAGACCCCCGATTGCCACAGCAGAACGGATGAAAACAGAACTTGGCTTTATTGCCAGGTTACCTGCCAAAACACGGCCTTCAGACCGTTGCCAAACATTTCAGCGGAGACCTTCTGTAAAGCACAAGTTTGCATCAAGGGGGAGTTAAGTGGCGATCTTATTCATTTTTGGCTATTAACAGCTGCTGCTTTGGTATTCATGCTGCCTGTAAGTTGTGGAATTTTAGCATTTTGCCACTGAAAATTCAAATGTAGTCACTTTCACACTTATCTGCTTTCACGAAACGAAAACTCAATGTTGTGTGTTAATAAGCATTTTTTCTTAATGAACCTAAGTTCGTGGGCAGAAAAATGATGACAGTACGCAAGTTCTAAAACTGCATTTTCACCTCTTTCAGGATTACCATTTTTATTTGCAAAATGATAGAGATTTCTTTGCCCCAAAACGCTGTTTCTACAAACCGCAGACAGGTGAGCAGGCAGTCGGCGATATGGACTTGAAGTTTTATCACAATATTTTCAGGTACTATTGTGATAACAACAAATGTGGCCATAAAAACGATTTATTACTACTTATTTTGTAATTATACGGCTATGTCTGATTTTCCTCTGCCATTTTTTCACTCACATTTGTGGCTCTGTATGTTTGACTGCAGTACAAGACCGTGGAATGCAGCGCTGTGAACTATGTAACCCTGAGCAGAAGAGAGAGGCTTTAAAGGCAAAATAGGTAATGCGATTAATCTTCATCATCTAATATTAATCCATTAAACTTTTTAAATTCATCACATTTATTAACGCTGAGAACATATCATTAAAATCAATGATATGTAGAAGCTGTAACTCTGAACAAATTAATGGGTGTTGGAAAGGAAAGCTTAAAATTATACTTGTAAGCAGTACCAAGCAGTCTAATGTTGAAATTCCCACTTGACACCAAGTCATGCCAGGAAACTATCAACAGGATCTTGTGAAAGGAAAACAGAAATGTGTTACCCATGTCACAGTGTTTAAAAGCTAATTCTAGGAAAACACTAAGGAAAGTTTTTGAAGATAGTAACAATCACTAAATATGATCTCGCTTTGAAATCTGGATTTTAGCATGTAAAACCAGTTTAAGGTAAAATGTCCAGCGCAGGCTTGTGCAGAAGACAGAGGCCAAAATGATGACATACATTCAGACAGTAAATCTAAGAACCTTTTTCGCATCAGTTCATATAATATAATCCAAACATTCCCCATCTCTTAAAAATGTTCAGGTTAAAACACCTGATCGTGCTTGGAATAGGCCATGCATGAGAGTCCACAGCCCCAGACTGTAAATCTCCAAAATGTTCAGCTATTAATAACATTTTCTGCTTGCCGGTAGCAAAATTTGAATGGAAGCTAATATATTTTGACTTTATTAATCTCCATTAATTGTCGTGTTGCGTCTGTGTCGTAAGGAATGTTAGGAATGTTCATATATAGTTACTTCCACACATCAGCAACTAGTTTTCATTCTGCTGCCTATTTTAAAAGTAAAAAATAGTTGAGTTTAATTCAATGACTTTATCAAATCATAAATGATTTCGTTATGTGTTTCGGATCAAAACATAATAAAAATCTTAGCGATATAGAAGCTGACAGAAAACCATAAGATGTAAACATGAAGACATTGTAGCCCAGTCTCTTGTTGGTGTCAGGTGGCATACTAGAGCTCATCTGTTGAAGATTTCTTGATCTAATTTTACGTTTTTTTTATGAGTTTTTGCTTTCAGGGCTGTGTGTTCTTTTTGAGACTTACATCAACCTGAGCTTTCCACACATTTAATTGCTTGTAATGGTTTCACCAAGATGAGAATTTACATCCTTGTAATCCTTCACTTTATTCTTGTAAAATGACTGTTTCTGTGCTTCGGGTCTGACGCGTCGGCAGAGATGACCCAGGCAAAGCGTTTTGTAATCGAGTTTGAAGTTGAATGTGCTTGTTGAGGCAGAGACCTCGCAGTGGCCTTGTGCGCTCGCCGCGTGTTTAGAACTGAACTGTAAATTAAGAGGACAAATTTTTGCGAAATGATATTTTCCCACAGAGACTGAAAAGCAGAAAAAAAACATTAAAGCAAACAGTCTGTATCATTCGTCCTTCAGTAATGTTTGTTGAATTAAATCTAATTAATAAAGCTTTTAATCAGTGAAAAGGTGTTTAGTTTAGACAACACCTTTTTACTAAAAGAGATATACACCCACAAACATACATATGTTAGTAATTTTTAAGCATCAATCAATTGATAGTAAAGTGGAGAAATAAAAAAGAAAATATATTCTACCTGATGAAGACATTAATGTCCCCTGGTATTTGCTGGGGACACAGCAGCTGGTAATTGGCTGCAATCTGCACATACCTGAGACCCTATTTTAATACTTCAAACACCAAATATGTTTTAATATAAACTAATGCACACAGAGCAATCAGTCTAAGCACTGCAGCACAAGCTGGCATCTAAAGTCTTCCACATTTTTTTTTGCCCTTCAGCAGAAAAATCTGCAAACACTGAAACGTGAGGCTGTGAGCTGATGGAAATGAAATGGGTGAAATCGCACAGATATGAATGAGAAAACAGGCTTAAAAACAGGCCTGGGAAAGTGTCTTCACCAGCATTTCTATTTGTACATATCATATACAGAAAATTTAAAGTCAAAATTAAATAAATAAGTAAGCATATGATTAATTGGGTTCCTTCGGACTAGACACGCACCTGAATGAAGCCTTGGGCAGGGAATCCATGCAATTCTTTTATCAAAGGAAACACTGCTCTGTTCATAGCCGTGCTGTTTGTGGAGTAGCAGTCGATTAAATATTGCACATTTTGAAAAACATAAAACAAACAAACAAAAAAATTTTTTTAACAAGTAATCAAGCTTCTCACCATTAAAGTAGGACATACAATCACTTGTGAAAGCCACACCTGCCTGACTAGACCAACGTTAATAGCTGTTTAGCAAACAAAACTGTTTTGCTGATATAGAAACATTCGCTCCACGAATGGAAATTTCTCCTTGACAATCTACTCTAATTTACTTTCAGACAGCTAAATATATTTTATTTTGTTCTTAGGATGTAAATCTGAATTTGTTGGGTCATTAAACTCTTGAGCATGATGTAGGTATGCAGGAAATATCGGCACTAACATCGGTATCAGCCAATAATAGTGATTTATCAATCCAATAAGTAAAACCGGGCCAATATTAAAAACCGATAATAGCCATCTTGTCTTTTGTTTCTGGATGGGCAGGAGAGGAGATTGATCATGTGATGTTTGTTTGGTCATGTGACAGTGATCATGATGCAGCAAAGGATTGTGGGAAATTTAACTGAAGCAGAGAAACAGCGGGGAAGTCATCTTAGTGGTGGCTCATCTCAGGGTGTCAAAAGTTATCAAAATATATATATAAGATCTGTACATATCGGTAACTGGCCAGCAATTTCATGTCAAAATCAGCCCAATTTTTCATATCACCACATCCCTACTCTGAGTTTATTTGTTTTAATCTGATGATGCAAAAAGTGAATAAATTAGTAGAAACAATTCTGACAGTGATAAATCTAAATAGTGTTGCTTCTAATCATGTCCAATTAATATAAGCAGTCAAAACACTTCTTGGAGTCTTATTACAAAATCTTAATGTATTCATTTGTTTATATGAGACTGAAAAAACAGCATATAAACATACTGTCCATTGATGGGTTAAATGCTAATTCACTTGTCATGGCCGTCCCTGGGGTTTTGTCTTTAGCACCTGGATGTGTGTGAAAAATCCTTTGATCCTTATCAGAAAGAACATTTGTTTCCAGCAGTTATTGCTTCCAAGGAGTCTCAGTGCATGTCAGGAGCCGGGTGGGGTGTATGCGTGTGTGTGTGTGTGTGATATGGCAGCTTTCCAGAGGATGAATGAAGAAAGCCCTCATCCTGAAATGAAATTCATTCAGCTCTCCTGCAGGGTGCTCCACTTCAATTGCAAATTAATGTATAAAAAATGTAGAAAGCGATTTTTTTTTTTTTTTTTTCCTCCCACAGGGGGAGAGCTCAGGCGCTGTGCATGCTGGCTGATGGGCGACAAAATGGAAACAGGACGAAATTTTCACGTGACTTTTTGGTTTCCTGGAAGCATTTTTCACAAGCATAAGGCTTCTCCGAGCCGTCGTGTATCGTGGAGTTTGTTTCATCTGTACGGCGCAATGCAAAGCCTCTCGAGGAAAACATAAAACCTGTTTGCATTTCTGCTCACTGGGTGAGGTCTTCCTCAGAGTCTGCTTCACCTGTACATCTGTGGGAATGTGGCAAATCGTTCAAATAAAAATGGTCTGCTGCAGTGGCCATTAACTACCAACTCAGAAAGCCCAGAGATTATAAATGGTAATACGATAAGACTTTGCATTTCAGTTTCTTGTGTTTGTAATAACAGTCAAAATCTGGGGAGAGGGCAGAAACAACAAGATGCTCTCTGTTGTTTCTGGGTGTTTCCTTTTAGGCTACGGGATTCAGTTTTCACTTTGAATTTATTTCAAAGTCCTTCGTGAGATCCTTACGATCAATACTTTCAGACTCACTTTTGAAATTTTATTTTATTATTGTGTTGTAGTTTCTCAACTCTACCTTAAAAAGATGTGCGCCACACATTACAGCACTCGCCAAAGCTTACCATTTGAATAATAAACCAGCTCTGCACTGAGAAGTAGCTGTCATAATAAGCTCCCGAGATGCTCAATTCTTGCAGGCGTTTGCTACTTGCTGCTGGCTAGTCTGAGGGAGCAGAGTGCGGGAATCGGCATCGATATCTGATCGTATCGGTATCAGGATCAGTAATAGTGGCCCCGGATCAAATCCACAGTAGGCCGTATGGCTCACCTCCAGCGCTGTAGCAGAGTGTAGCTCTGCTTCTGGCATTCTCTGCATTTATTGATGTGGAAGATTTTTCTGCCATCTTTTTTCATGGAGCTGCTGCAACATGACAGCGCATTAGAAGGGTAGATAAGGGTAAGTCATACTTTTCTAAGATTGCAGCAGAAAGCAGAGACAAATACCTGTTGTTTTAAAGGCACTCCAGACCCAAAGAAGAGAGGCATTTTTATGAAAAACATATTTCACATTTGCAGAGGATTTTATTTTACCATTTCCTCACACCTGCTAGATGAACCCATTGGATATTGCATTGAAAAAAAAGTAACTTATAACATGCCTGAGGACTTTCTGTGCAGAGGTGACACTTGTGGATGGATGACGTGACCTGTTATTCAGCATCTTCAAAAATAAATGTCAGGGAGGAAAGAGTTGGATATTTGTTTCAGACAGGGAAGGTAAAGGCGAAAACCTTATTATTCTGAAATAAAAGCTGCAGAGCAAATGGAAAGGAAACCTTTGTCCTCTGAGTGTGACGTAACGAAGAACTGGTCGCTTAAAGCTTCATTCATGACGATTTGTATTCTAAGTAAACATTGAACTTTTATTAGAAATGTCAGCAACTGTGTGAGTACTCAGTCCAAATGAAACATTTTCAGAAGTCACCTAAATAGTTATCAAAATAGAAGGTGTTTTTTGTGCCCCACAATGGAGGGAAATTCTGGTTCAACTGCAGCAAATTGACTGATAACACTAAGACTTTCTCTGACACTGTAAAATGTGAAATTTGTAAGAAAATATCATCAGGAAAGAAAAGACTCAGAAGTGTTCGAAGATTACAAAGTTGGGAATTTTTGACAAGAAATGATAAATTTACAAGATGCACATCTGAGTATAAATTCCTACCAGAAAAAACAAGACAATTTCTGAGCTCCAAAGGCCTAAAAAAAAAACCCCAGAGAAAAGTTCGCATCAAATTCAAGTTTTTTAATTTAGTTTTTATGGGTTTCAAAAGTTGAAAATTTGTGACTTTTGAAACTCAGTTTTTTCTCAAAATTAATCGAAATATTTCTGAGTTTTCCTGCAGAAATTTTCTCCTGCCCTTATTTTCTTTTCTGTCTACAACGGTCCTGACTCACCGTCGTATTTTCCAAAGTGTGAGCCGTAGATCTGGACCTGATCTCCAGGCTGCAGCTCCTCCTTCTCTGTCTATGAATGTGGAAACCATTCCAGGCGTTTACGGCACGTCCTCACCGCGAGAAATTGAACATTTCCGACCCTTTAGTAAATATGTGAAATTAATCTGTACATCTAGACTTCTGCCTGGCCTGGACAATAGAAATTGTTTTCTATTGTCTGCACTGGCCTTATTGCTCTGCTAATCCAATGATATTTATTTTCCCTCTCGATTATAGATTAATGTCCATAAAAGAAGAATAAACTTTTTGTATAATTAATCAAGGAGTTTGCACCGTCACCCTGCATTTAGCTCAGTATCTATAGAAGTGTCTGTTGGTGCACTATATTAGATCTTCACCCCTGCAGTGAGCAGATTATGTGAATGTAAAGCGTTATTTGGCTCAGATCATTACTGTGCACGGCGGGGGCTGGAGGCAATATCAGGGTGATAATTCCAGGCTTAAAAATGATCAACACTGATTTCCATTAGAAAACCTCCACCATGAAAGTCAGAGGAGGAAACCAGAGAGAAACTGTGACAGGGATCAGCGGCCATGAAGGAGTGTTGGAGATCAGGCTGCTTGTTTCCGAGCGTCAGGAGAATAACACCAAACGTCTGCCGTTTGTTTCTGATCAGCTTCAGCTTCAAGGCTGAGATAGACAAGTTAGTGCCGCCATGGCAACCATTTTCGCCTGTCGTGTTTCCAACCAGGCTGCTGTCACTGCTTTTGCCACTAAACACTTTGAATTGAGCGTTGTCCCTCAAATGTCTGACTGACAGGGACGTTTCTGATGGTCCGCACCTATGTGGACGGTTGTGGTACCGGCCCGCAGAGCATGCAGCTCCTGCTGGTCAGGGAAGGGACAGAATTAGTCTGCTATACTTCAAAAATGCTAATAACACAAGAACAACATTAAACAGTCGCATGTATGAGCAAAACCCAACAGATGAAACATTTAACTTCAGTTAACTGATAAAAAACAAGACAGATGAGCTAAGAAACATCATTAGTCAAGGAGAAAAGACTTAACGATCTGTCCAGCCATGGAGAGGAGCAGAATCAATCAATCAATCAATCAATCAATCAATCAATCAATCAATCAATCAATCAATCAATCAAGTTTATTTGTTTCACAACAAGGAAGTTCAAATTGTTTTACATCATAAAAACACAAAGTCAAAGTAACAAACAAAAGGAATCTGAATCCCTTTCAGGTTTAAAGAGTTACAGTCGTCCTGCAGGTGGCGCTGACATCCAGGTCTTATGGAGTTTGTGGTTGTTGAAATAAAGCTGCCCACCATTGGTAAGAAAAACGCATCTCCAGGACTGTTTTGAAATCTTATCATGTCAAGGTAAGCAGCCGTTGGGTTGGAAAAGCTACAATGGGAGGAATCAGCTTCCTCAGAAATTGTGATGTTAGGGGGAGAAAGAAAAAAAAACCCCTCTGGCCTATTGTCCAGACCTGAACTCAAGCAGAGCTCACAAAATGAGCAGTTGTTGGGAGAAACAGTGGGATTGATGGGATCATGATGGGATCATGATGGGATCGTGATGGGATCGTGATGGGATCGTGATGGGATCGTGATGGCTCCTCCGGGAGAGGCTGACGGGGGCAGATGGACCGGAGCAGGAAACTGGGTCCAATCAGCAGTGATGATGGATTCAGTCACAGAGATGAATCAGATTCATCCACAGAGCTTCATAATTCTTATTAGGGACTCCAATCCAAATGAACAAGTAAACATGACGAGAAGCACGCATGGAAACATGTTAAAGAGCCAGCAGAGAGGAAATAAAACAACATTTCTGAATTATTCCAATATTTGAAATGGAATATTGGATTTTCTGCTTCATTACCTTTGTCTTATAATCCATCACTCTTGTGCAGCTGAGTGATGGATTCTACTGAAATCCACCCCCGTCTCTAGCATTTTTGAAAGCAAAGGTCTAAAGGCAGTTTTTAATCAGTCTCTGAAATTCTCTGCTACAATAAGAACAATTGAGCCGTTGTATATCTGAGCAAAAAAGTCTATTTAAACAATATGAAAACCTGTGTAAATAGCAGGACTCTGAACAAGTTACCGGGTTGGTCGGGAACAGGGATGGTTCTGCAGTTCAACAGCTGCTGGAAGGAACAAACTGCATTTCTTTAGCCGCCTGTCGCTGACGGAGCTCTCCTTTGCTTGAACCTCCTTTCTGAAATACCCCCCAGTTCAAACCGCACTGCGTTCATGCATGTTTCATAAATCCTTTCATTAGGAGACTCAGCTATGAAAAGTGCACAAAGTTTAAGACCAACAGTTTCGACTTAAAGTAACAGTATTTACAGTGTAGTCAAGTCTAAATTACCTCAGCTTTTTACAAGAGCTCTTCTCAAATTAACGGTTGATAGTGTTTGAACTCTTTTTTATTATTATTATTTAAAAGAAGCGAGCGATTACCAACTCTTGCTCCTGAAGAACCATGGGATGCAGGTGCTTCAGGTCATAGCTCACAGAGGTCACAGGGAGGTCAAACTGGGGGAAGGGCCACAGACTTGTGTTGTGAACGGAGGAGTTTCCCTCAACAAGTACACAAGGAAATGGGTGGAAGCAGGATAAATCTCACCCTGCTCTGAGGCGTTACCCTGATTTTCTAATATTTCTCTGCACTCATGAATATTTACTCAGATAAAAACTCAGGGTTTCTCACTGTCTCTATGAAAAAGTAAACGTCTCATGCATAACTTGATTTCTAAGTACTTGACTTAACTTTTGAGAAAGTTTGGAAAAACAATATGAATAATGAACCAGAGGTTGCGAAGCCCACAAACAGCCTGAAACATCTTCCTCTTAGCTTTGGGTGTTTTTGGTGCCACTTCTCTGCACTGGACTGACTTCCATGACTTCTGGTTCAAACCTTCCAACTAACCATTTCAGTGTAGTATGTCTACACAACATTTGTTCAACCTGGCCTCAAGGTCCTCTCTTTAGGGAGGCACTGTCTGTTTTCGTTCTGGCACAGGTGTTGGAGGTTAGGCAGCTCGTCACTCTGGAATTCAGAGCTGTCCAAAAACACAAAAAACATGACATAAAATGAAATAAATAAGGTCGACAAACTCAGCACAGATCCCCACCGTTATTGTGAGAGTGTACCTCTGCCACAATTTTTCAGTTCCTTTCACTTTATTCATGCAGCGCCAATTCACAACGCATTTTATCCTCAAAGCTCTCTGCTGGGAAAAAAAAAAAAGTCAATAGTCCAATCATACAGATAGATTCAGAGTCTATTACATCCATTCCAGATTGATCCCGGTTATCAAACAATGCAGTCAGGTTCAGTTTATTATTCAAATTGGTAAAATGGTAAGCTCTGGTGAGTGCTGCAGTGTGTGATGCAGTATGAATGAGTGAGATGCAGTTAAACTGGGGCTCGCTGCCCCACTGCTGCACAGTGAGGGGCCCATCCAACCCTGGTCTGTAATGTCAGCTTGGCTGAGTGATCAGTTGTTGTTCCAGAAGGTTAATGGAGGAGAGTTTTTAAAGACACAGATGTCCAATTTCAAGACGTTGAATTACAACATCAAATTTCAGTAATATTTTATGGATATATTAAGGGTGCATCAACTGCAATTTTCTGGCCGATCGCCGATTACCGATCTTCTTGATTCCAATTTTGGCTGATACCATTTTTTTTTTATCTGAAATGTTGCTCAATATATTAAGAAAGTCGCTGAATTGGCAACACTGGGGTGACAAACTGTGCAGACACGATCTGGCCTGACAGTGTGTCAGTCAAACCTCTCACAGGAGAAAAGAGAAGCACATTGGTTGATTTTTATACCTTTGCCGAGGTTGATAGCATCAGTGGATAAAATCGGCGTCACATGTAAAAATCACCAATCTTCCAAAATTAAGAAAATCGGTTCCGATATATATATATATATATATATATATATATATATATATATATATATATATATATGTTCCATATTATATATATATATATATATATATATATATATATATATATATATTCCATATTATATATATATATATATATATATATATATATATATATATATATATATATATATAATATGTTTGTGCTATGACATAATGGTGCCCCTTTAATGAACCAAAGGATCTTTTGTATCCATCTTGGAGCCAAACGCCACATCACACCTTCAAGGTTCTAGTGCAGTCCATGAGAAAGGTGTCATAATGTTATGTCTGAAGGGTGAATGTTTCATATTTAACATTATGTACATTTGCAGCTGAGGCTTTTGCAGCAAAGCAGCCAGAATCCCTCCAGTCTCCTGCGTCTGTCAGTTCCACGCTGGGAGAAACCGCCTCGACAAAAAAGAAAAAAAAGAAAAAAAATACAACTCTGCTTTATTGCCTTTCCAACATCGATTTATTTTTTCACAAAAAAACAAATATAGTGAGCTGAAAAATCACCTCAATGGGAAGTGCAACATTACATTCATGTATAATCCGTTGGATTCCTCTGGAGTGTTCCAGCACATTCAGCTGATCTCGGAGAGGTGCCGCGCAAATCCCATGCAAAGCCAACAACAACGGGGAAAATGTTAGAGACGAGGTAGAGTGATTGTCTGTATATAGGATAATGTATTGTTAGGTAAACAACCGCTTTCCTTAATGCTGTGCCAGAACTGCAGTTTAATCACACAGTGAGTAAATATATGAATTTGAGCTCCTGAACGCTCATTAAGGATGCTCACCATACGGCTCCTTCCCAGAATGAGGAATTTGCAGCTTCGGCACTGAGAGCAATGACCATCATTCATACTGCCAGCTCCCATTGCCTGTTGGCTTGTTTAGCTTGCATGTATACTTTGGGTTTGGAGGAAAGCAAAGCAGTTGTATTTAATCATCCCCCGGGACAGATTTGCATTGAAACTCATGCACGAATGATCAATGGCTTCTGTAGAAAAGCGCATCGCTTCGCGCAAGCATTACTCACCTTACATCTCTTTCCAGTGTTTACTGATACCTGCTTTCATCTGCACCATATTGCAGGCCAGAGATAACGGCGCGGTGTAACATCGCTCAAAACAATCTGAAAAAAGCTCTTTTGAGCAAATTACCGCTTGGAGCGGGGGAAAACAAGGTACGAAATATGAAAACAAAGAGTAAAAGAAAAGACTTATGATAGCTCATAATATTAGCATATTATCCTCGTCACAGCAATTAATGGCAATAATTACAAATTTACTCTCCAGTCCCCTGGTTTAGAAATGTGCTTAAAGACTGTGCTGCAGCTGCCTTCAAGTGTACAATAACGAGAAGTCAGTGCTTGTACGTTTAGTCCACTCCTCGATGCAGAGTTCTTTTATTCAGACTTATTGGAGGGTTTCCAACGTGTCTGTCTGTCCTGCTCAAGGTCAGGCCACAGCGTCTGAGCTGGGATGAAGGTCGAACTGTCTCTCTTGTCCTCAGTCATCAGTGGACTTGCTGATGCACTTTGGATTGGACGGTCTGCAGAGACGTTGCTTCCCTTCTGGCGACCTTGATATGTGAGGACACAGGAACTCCTACAGGCTGGCCTGCCATACGGGAGTCCAGCATGAATCTGTGCCGGCACCATTCACTTTGACCATCTTACGGCCCGCGGGCCACATCCGGCCCTTTGTGCGTCCCTGTCCGGCCCGCATGAGGCCAATAATAAATTACAAAATACATTTTAAAAAGTATCTATGTCTATTGTGCAATACAACGGTGCCGCTTTTGTTTTGAAAAGTGTTATTTAGGGACGTATCTCTGTGCGTAACTTGTGAGTGACAAGTGATGCTCGGTTAGCCCCAAGATGTCCGCTCACGCTAAAAAAAGAAAAGTTGATGAGGAAGCCGTGTGCTTAATTTGTGGTACACAGATTGCTGTGTTTAAAGATTATAATTTGAATCGGCACTACACGACGAAGCACGAGCCTACACACCGGAATCTGTCTGATGAAGAGCGCGCGAGGAAGGCTGATGCGTTGATGGTAAAACTGCAAACCCAACAAGGACTTTTTACCAAACTCCACTCCTCCAGAGATGCAGCCGTCAGGACAAGTTTTGTAATTTCTCACAAAATAGCCAGAAAAAGTAAGGCGTTTTCTGACGGAGAGTTTATTAAAGAGTGCTTATTGGACTCTGTTGGGCTGATATGCCCGGAGAAGAAGGGCGCATTTGAGAACGTGTCGCTCTCCTGACGCTCTGTAACGAGGCGGGTTGAGGCCATCGCTGGAAACCTGGAGCTTCAGCTGAAGAACAGAGCGGCCGACTTTGACTGTTTTTCTCTGGCTTTGGATGAGAGCAGCGATGTACGTGACACCGCCCAGCTGCTCATCTTCTTACGTGGGATAACTGCAGACTTTCAAATCACGGAGGAGCTGGCAGCCATGCAGTCAATTAAAGGGACAACCACAGGTAGTGACTTGTTCACAGAGAAAGTTTGGACATGTTAGGACTGAAATGGGACAAACTGGCAGGTGTGACAACAGATGGTTGTCCAAATCTGACAGGGAAAAATGTTGGACTTTTAAAGAAGATGCAGGATAAAGTGACAGAAATTAACCCAGTGCAGAAATTGACATTTTTGCATTGTATTATACATCAGGAAGTGTTGTGTAAGACACTGTTAAAAATTAACCATGTTGTTGATGCTGTAACTAAAACAGTTAACTTCATCAGAGCGAGAGCATTAAATCATGGACAATTTGTTGCACTTTTGGAGGAAAATGATAGTGAACATGGTGACATAAGCTACCACAGCAATGTCAGGTGGCTCAGCCTGGGCAAAGTACTGAAAAGTGTCTGGGACCTGAGAGACCAGATTCAGGATTTCTGTGGGAAGAAAGGACACGCCATCCCAGAACTTTCAGATGAAGACTGGGTGGCAGACCTCGGATTCGCTGTGGATGTGACTGCACTCATGAACCAACTGAATGTCAAATTGCAGTGCAAGGGCCTTTTTGTGCATGAGATGTACAGTGCAGTGACGGCTTTCTTGAGAAAGTTGCAGCTTCTTTCAAGCCAAGTGAAGGACAACATTCTGACCCACTTGCCAACACTAAAGGAAGCCACAAGATCAGCCGATCACCTCCACAAGTACTTAAGCAAGTTAGAGGCACTGCATGGAGAGTTTTCGAGACGATTTCAAGATTTCAAAACTATTGAGAGTGAAATGCACATGGTTTCTTCTCCCTTCAACTGCAGTGTGGATAATGCACCAAGCGATGTTCAGATGGAGCTCATTGACCTGCAGTCTGACCTACTTCTGGCAGAGCACTTCAGATCAGTCTCACTGCTGGACTTTTACTCCTCCCTCAAAGAGGAGAACTTTCCACACCTAAGGAGGCATGCTCAGAGGATTCTGGTCCTCTTTGGATCCACCTATGTATGTGAACAGACATTTTCAGTGATGAAGTTCAATAAATCCAAACACAGATCCTCACTTGAGCACCTCTCAGTGTCCTTCGCTGCCACCTCAGACATTCAACCAGATTTCAATGCTCTTGTTCAGGCCCAGAACAGACTGGATTACTCTCACTGAAGAGGTAAAATGAGGTGGAAAACATAAGTTACTGTTTGTTGTATTGCAGTATTTCTATTAACTTGTTAAGTTGTTTTGTTGTTTTTTCTTGTTAGTGGAACAAAGTTAAAGTGTGAAATATTTTTCAATGTGGCCCTCAAGCAGTGCTCGGTTTGCTCATTCGGCCCCCGGTAAATATTAATTGCCCACCCCTGCTCTACACCCCAGACGTCTCCATTAACTTCCCCTGGTCTTAATGGAGACGTCTGAGGCTCATGGTGCTGTGATGAAGCCGAGTCACGTCTGAGGAGTGTTCTTAATAAAACCAACACATCCAATGAAGAAGAAAGTGAATTAGAATGCACAATAGAAAGTTCTGTTAATCTACTTATTATTATCTAAATAGTTCACCCAGTTGAAGAAAGAAGAAAAGTTAATAGGACCGTAACAAGCGCGGCGCGATCACACTTACCGGAAAATTTGCATGTGACTCATTGTGTTTACAGCAGGCTGCAAAATGGAGCTGGAAGATGTTAACGTTGTTCTAAATTTATTTTTGTTTATTTGGATAACAACCTTGTCTTTAGAGTTGGTTAAATAACCAGTTTGTTTTGTATCTTAATCCGTGAATGCCACTGCAGAATCAGAGAAGGAGAAATGGGAGAACCTTCTCAAAACATCAACATAGTTATATCTAATTTATTTACTTGTTTATTCTTTGTTCCGCCTTGTTTTTCTCTCTTTCCCACTTCTACCCGAAGAATCTGTGCAAACCTACATTAATTAAACAAGGCATATTAGGGAAAAATGAATAATATAAAAAAAAAAAATCAGAAAATAACCACAAAGAAGAAAGGAAAAATATCTTAACCTACATTTCTTGAGCAACTCTATTTTCTGTGACACCTGTGACAACAATTTTTTGTTGTTTGGTCTCTTTGCTTATCTAATTATAATCGATATCAGTGTAATGTCTGGTTTGTTTTCACTGATTCATGAAAATCACTAAATCTAATATCTTCCTTATGTCAAACTTATTTTCTTAAAACTTTGAATGATGGTCCAAAAATGACCAATTGTGTCAAAAAAAATGATTGCAGACAATAATATGTGGGGCCTCTAATTATAGTTAGTTAGTCATGTTAGCCCAGGCTCAGACACACTGTCTGTGGACTCGGGCTGGACTGTTTAGACCCGATCTAAACTCTAGTTGAAATCCAAATGAATGACGTCAAGGGATTCTGATTTTTCTTTTTATTCCTGTGTATCTTGTTGTTTGGTAACTGAGCTGCTTTTTGAGCCTCTGACATGCAGGCTTGTGATGGGATGTAAACACCTGTCAGAGAGAACCAGGAGAACCCGCCCCGGTGAATAGAAAGGCTTACCATCGAGAACAGAAGCCCAGCTGATGGCTACATGAGTTCTGTGACATCAATCGGTTTCATATAAAAACAGATTCCACAGAGCATATGTGCTCTGGATAACCTGAGCCACTCGAAAGATAAGCTTTATCAAAATGGAAAGTTTTGACTTAGTCTTAAAAGTGCGCAGGGTGTTTTCCTCGGGGGAAATTACCAGCAGCTGATTTCATAGGATGGAAACCTGATAACTGTAAGCTCTGCTTCCTGTTATACTGTTAGAATCTCTAACAACAGCAGTAAACCAGAACTCAGAGAGCTCGGTCCTCTGAGAGAAAAATGTGGAAAGATCTGATGGTGGACTTTAGAGTTTAGAGGAAAGAACCTTGAACAGTCTATCCTTGTTGCACCAAATGTTTGTTTTTATTTTCTGTGCCAATGCTAGCCTTCTTCTGTCAGTGATGAGGGTGAAGCAAGATCTGGTCGTACCATATAGAAACATCGTAATATTTCTCATTCAGGTGATTATCTCACAAGCAGTGGCCAGTTGTGGTTGTAAGCTTGATGGTTAGAAAGTCCTGAAACTCGAGCTGTACCTCAGTCCTCGACAGGATATGAAAATAAACATGCAAGATGGTAACAAGCCAAATATTTCAATCTCTATATACAGAATATGAGCAAGATAGTAGTAACGTAGGTCACCAGACATAGAAACCTAAAGAGCAACATTTACTTATCTACTTACCAACTCCTAGTACATTTTCTTGTTTTATAAAACTAGGTTATCAAATCAGCTCCACCAATGAGTTGGAGGTTCCAGCAGTATCTTCACACGCTTCATGCCCCCGCAGTGCTGTTTCTGTGGGATGTGCATCAAAGTGTGCAGGCTGACAGACCTTGCTACCGGTGAGGCCCTGGGACTGCTGGCTTCTAATCCCCCTCAGATCATCTGGTTTATCAAAGTTCCACTTCTTCTTTTTGCTGAACTGAAAGGGTTTTATATGGTACTGAGGTCTTAGTTTACTGAAACATAGAACAGTACATCCATCAGCCTATGAATCTTCCATTTTCATGTTGTAGCCAAGCAACAGGGCGTAACTCCAGGCTGCCTGATGAGCTGGGGATAGAGTAGCTGACATAAAGGACCGAAGTTCAGGTTGTAAACTTTCTACATGAACAAATGCTTTGAAAAGAGCAATAAAAAGTTCTAAAAACTAAAAAAAAAAAAAAAAAAACCATTGTTAATTATGTAATTTCTCTGTAAGTATTGTGAGCTGATTCATGTGACCATGATCAGGGAATGGAGGATATTCTGTCTGCTAGCTTGCCATGAAAAGTTTGTTCTTCATTTTTTTTCGACTTGGTAAAACAGAGACACCAGTCTGATATGAAAAAAAAAAAGATTTTAGCTCCAAAATGATTCATAGAGTTGATAGTCTAACGTTTGGCATTTCGGTGATCACTTGAAGGATGAGTTGAGTCTCTGGAAGTTAAAGTTCACAACTTTACCTTTGACATTTTCCATGAGTCTACCCCCTTTCTCAGCCATTCACTTCAAGTTATGCAAGTTTAGATTTTTAATTCTTTCTTGTCAACTTCTAACATTGAGAAATGCATTTCGCAGGACCTTTGACCTTTCTTAATGTGCAGATACAGTAGACATAAAAGGAATGCATGTCTCCACATAGAGGAAGAAGTCTTCAAGGGATGCAGCTCTCCCCATTTATTTTTTATTTCCAGGTAGAAGAAAAACAGCAATCTTATTGGATGGTGGACAGGCGGGTATGTGAAACGATGGATGAGGTAAGAAGTCCCAGATGAGGAGCAGCATACAGAGTCCACAGCTCTGACATCAACATGGTAATCCTTTCTGATGAAGACAAGGCAGGTTTATATCAGTACTGTAAAGAATAAGGAGAGTTCAGGCCCTGACTGGCTCTCGTCAGCTGTACAGTCTGGAAAACTCTGTCAGGGAGCCAACTCCTCTTTAGGCTGCATCCACACCAGCCCTATTTAGTCCGCTTTAATCCAACAATAGTCTGTTTGTGAATGTGTAATCGAATGCTGGTCTGTCTAACCTGTCTGGGTTAGGTGAAGTTAGCTCTGGTGCCGTTTGAAAATACAACCGAAACAGACAATCTGGTCTAGTCTAGCCCTAGCAGGAGAAATTGCTCACCGTCTCTCACCAAACACTAAACCTCTAAAATCTGACACCACTCCATTTTTGCTTACTTTCAGGTTTATCAATAATCAAAGAGATGTATTATGCCTCAACAGTGTTTAAGGGTCGGATTTGTGTCCCATTTAAGGACTGCCCTCCATGCATTATTTTTCACACCATCTGTTATCATTGGAGGAAACAGAGCAGCCCTTTCCACCAAATGTCAACAACAACAAAAAAAAAAGACTTATTTTATACTGTGCAACAATGAAAATGCTTCTATTTACTGTTAAAATATAAATACATGTGCTATCAGTTTAGAACTCTATCTAATACAGCTATGTAATACCAGCTCAGGCCGTGACATCACTGGTGCCGTGGTTGTTAAACAGCATTGCCAACAAATGGGGAAGTTTCTGCAGGAAATCGTGTTGTTATTTGGGTGGTGCATTGCGGCACAATCCGAATAAGCAAGTGTGCAGCCACAGGCAGATGGTGTGGGACTTCTAATTAGTGCAGTGATGATAGAAATAAATAATCAAAAACATTTGCTTGATGAATCAGCCTAGGTTTTGCAAGTGCATCAGTCTGAGACGGTGCAATTCGGAGTTCCACCGTTTTTCACGTTACAAAAAGTAAATAAATAAATTTTAAAAATTGAGTCAGCTTACCTAAACGGAAATACAGTCCCATTATCTTCTTTGCACGTTTCAGGAATTAAATATAAAATGCAGATTTGTTTTTTTTAATCACCAAGGAGGCTGCAATGCACAGGAATAATGAGCTCAGACAGTCGTGCAGCTCCCTCACAGGCCCTCATTAACCGCCCGGTCGGATGTGTGCAGAGGTGTGTGTGGGTCTGTTTTCGCATCCTCTTATCTACAGAAATAAAACTGTAGACATAAAACATAATGGATAGTCACAGAATCTTAACCTAGGTGCAAGAAATTATTTTTAACGCCTGTCCCCCTGTTCTCAGGTGAATCAGCTGTCAGATAAAGACCAGTGATTAATGATTATTGTAAAAAAAAACAAACAAACAAATAAACCACTACAATACAAGATCTTTTTCATATCAAGGATGAAATTCACTGCTTTACTGCAGGATAATTGACATGCATTTATTGAGCAGATGATAAACACGTTGGATCTTTATCAAGAAATACAGATTTTTAATTTCTATTTGAAAACACAGAGGAGACCTCTGGCTCCGTTTAAGGCAGTATGGTGTAAACATGCTGTCTTAAACATCAATAATTGAAAAAGTTTCCTTTAAAGAAGAAAGCATGAGTCACAGGTGACCAGCCCAGATGTGCTAACCAGCAAATCCAATGCTATTGCTAGCCTATCTGTGCTAATGCCCAGCAGAGGAAGAAGGAATTCCAGTTGGTGACCAGCATACATATGCTAGTCAGTAGCCTAGCAAAGCTAACGTAATGTACCGTTTTCCTTCTAGTTCACCAATGCCAGCCGCTCAGTTACTGGTGCCGCTCTGTCATTAATCAGACCAGTATCTAGCTTCGAAATGGATATAGCCTCATGTGGCAAGGAAGCAGCTGCAGCTGGATTCACAATAATTTTAAGTTTAATAAACCACCCTGTTGTCACATCTCGTGGAGCTAAGGTTATATTATTTCAGTCATGTAAGCCTCAGTGAAAACTGAGGGTTTAGTTGATAATTAGAGAGATATGGTAACTAATGAGATGAATTGTCTTCATTGCTGATGATGCTATTAAGCTAACTACTGTTAGCTTCTCTCCCCCATTTTTAACATTGCAGCAAAACGATGCTAAATCCCTAAATAAGTCATGGTCAGATACTCCAAAATTGTGCTTGTGACACAAATTTAGTCATTTAAGGACAAATAAATCACCCAGAAAAATATATGGACATTATGTAAATGATCTTCAACTGAATGTTTAATTGGTTCTCGTATTTCTATTTTTTTTTTTTCATATGACAGAACAGCATTCAAAATAACGTTTTATTTTCTGCCATGGCCAGTCAGGAATTATAATGGGAGTGGAGATGCTGTGATGATGTTTTTGAGAGACAGCCATCACTGAAAAAAAGTTGTTGCTTATATTTTCAAGAAAAGACAAAAACTGAGATCTCATTTCAAACTGTAGCATCTTTATTAGCAATCACTTTGTTAACAGTAATAATTCTGCAGTCTGGCTGCACAGAGGTGCAGCTGATAGCACTGTTGCCTAGCAGGAAGTATTGCATTAAATATACATATTTTACCTTTATTGTTCCTAACAGCTTACCAATATAGCCACTTAGCCTTCTTTTTGCTGAAAATGTTTTATGAATATAGCACATTTTTACATACAGGAGGTAACAAAGGCCTTCACAATAATATAACATACAATACCAAATGTATCAAATAGCAATCATAGCTCAAGTCTAAATAAAAGCTTCCTGAAATAAAAATGTGTCATCCACAGAGTCCAGGTTTGGTAGGAAAGAGGCCAAAGCGTTCAGCATTCTGGGTGCAACAGCTTGGAAAGATCGATCTGGAGATCTGAAGCGGGAGACCACTAAAAGGTTTTGATTTGACGACCTCAAACTGCGGGGGGAGTTCTAACTAAATCAGAGATATAAGAAGGAGCCTGACAACGTAAAGCTCCAAAGCTCAGGGCCAAAGTTTTAAAATAAAGTGTCTGACTGAGTGGCCACTGCAGCATCTTTAACAGAGGTTGTATGAGTTCTTCTGTTTGAAGAACTCTGTAATCGCACAGCTGAATTTTGGACTGCCTGAAGACGAGGAAGACACAGTTAGTCCATTACAGTACAACAGTCATGTTGAGACAAAAGCACAAATTTTCATCTTAAGTTCCAAGCCATTGATCTAAGTTTGGAGCTGTTCCTCAAATGAAAGAAAGTACACGATACTTCCACAGACCCACAGCTACAGTTTAGGTAGAAGTGGGAGCTCTTGTATGTACACTAGCTTTACTCTAATGTTATTTTCTATCCACAGAGCCATTTAAAGGTCCAGTGAACACACCATGAACACCATACATTGTCACTGGAAGTACTTTCTGTACCAGTTCTGACATACATGTGAGGACCTGCTGTTCAGGCCGAATGTGATTTGGGCATCAGGGGCGTCTGGCTTACATGCACAGTCTACATCACAGTCCTGGAGGGCCTCTGCCCTGCAACCTTTAGATGTGCCTCTGCTGCACCGCACCTGAACAGAATAATTAGGTCATTAGCAAGGCTCTGGAGAACTTGTCTATACAGAAGGAAGTAATTAAGCCATTTGAATCCAGTGTTTTGTACCTGAAGCACGTTTAAAAACTGCAGGACAGCGGCCCTTGAGGACTGGAGTTTGACACCCCTGGTCTACATGAACACGTGTCGAGGGTGGGTCAAAAAGTCTCGCAACACATTTCAAGTGTTTGGAGTATCAGAAAATCTGAACTTTTGCAGCTGGACATGGAGTCTCAACCAGTCAGAGAGACTCTGCTGTGTGACGCAGCAACATGCAACTGGAGCATGAGTTCAAACCTTTGACAAGACGAGTGGCTAAATCAAAAGGACTTGACTTGATTTGCCAAAAATGAAGTAATATGAAACACCTTGCCTGAGGGAGATGCATGAAGGGTCACTTTCTTTTATTTTCATTATTTCATTGGGTTGTTTTAAATCTGTTTGCTGCGGTTATGAGTTTGCCATCGTTGAGTCCTTTTTATAAATGTGTCCTATCGGTGTAGGGACCAGCGCCGGTCAGCAGGCCGTCAAACTGAGCTCAGGTGAGACAACGTTAGCTGAAAGTGACCCTCATCTGCGTCCTGCTGGGTTGTGAAACTCACCAAACTCACAACACCTCTGAATTATCTGAATTATCATTCAGACAGGGGCAGAGGTGCCCGACGTTGACATGGGAGGCGTTCTTGCAGAGCAGGTCTGTCTGCACTGGCAGATATACCATTCCTCTAATACAGCTCATTTTGGGAAAATAAAAGTTGAGGTGTGTTTAACTGGTTCTGGCAGTTTGCTATGTATGAAGAGACCCACAGGTGTTTTCCATTACATAGAAGAGATGAGTGAGTATGGTGCATGACACAGCTCCAAATCTTATTAATTTACTGCACTGAACCTGATGTTAAACGTTAAATCTGTGGAAGCTGTTTCTTCCTCTGCAGAAAGACCAAATTTTAACACGACCAGCCAAGATGGGGTAATAAAAGAAACAGATACTGTTAAAATCTCATTATTGTAGCCAGATTAATTGGAATAAGTTTAAAATGATGCTACCCCCAAGATGAATTATCCATAGCAGGTGATCCTTCAAGCCTTTATCCAGATGGTGAGGCAGTTAATTTCCTCTCTGTGATTGTGAATGACTTGTTGTAGTTTGAAAAAGATCTAAAAGCTCTTTTTTCCCTCTCCCCCTAAATCTCCGAGGTGCTATAAGCAATAAGAAATTGAATATTTATTGAGACATTTTGTTTTCTGTTTCTCGTCAGATTGACTTCAAATTCAGTTTTGCTGAAAATAGTACACGGCTTTAGCAGAACTTTGTTAGAAACGTACGCTATGCCAAGCCTCCCCAGGCTCCTCAGAAACAGCCACGGTTTTGGGTCGATTTCACTAGATTTTGGAAACGTTTCTTTGGGCTGTGTTCAGATTAACATTAATTGGTATCATGGGAGCAGTGTGCCAAAGTAAAAAAAAAAAAAACACCAACAGTAACTTGGAAAGTTAAAAGACTACAGATTGCCTCCACATAGTCGAGCGTCGTCAGAATCTAAACGTAGCGTTAGAAGCCTTGGGAGAATTTGCATAGCTGAGATCAGGCTTTGTTTTTCTGGGTCACACGTGCAATTTTTCTCTCCTTTTTTAGGAGTGGGAAGTTTTTTGGTTTGATAATCCATAAATACAGTAACAAATTACCTGACGTTATCAGAGGGCGCAATTTACTTATGTGTTACAATATTATTAAAAGGAATAACAGTATTATTATTATTATTATTATTATTATTATTATTATTATTATTATTATATTTGATTGACTCTAATAAAAGTATTTTGAGAAAAAAAAAAACAATGGTAAATATTCATATTGTGAATAAGGCATCATTTCTGAGGGTAACGTGACAAAGTGTTCAGCATGAGACAGAATTATTATTAATGTTTCAAGACACAACTTGCACCAGTAATGTCTTTTTGTTTTGTTTTTTTGTTTTTTTACCTTTAAGGCCAAAAAAATCTAATTTAAACATAAGACGTTTTGAATTTTTCTGTTCAAATTTTTATGGTTCTTAAATTAGGGATGGAAGCTGACAGGCGACACTTCATGTCAAATCGACTGTTTGAGCTTCACATCACAATTTTGTTGATCCCTTGTCAAAAACATGCTGCTTTAATTTACTCATGCATGTATTTTTGAGATAGTCTTCAATCTCCCATGGCAACCATCTTGTGGTGCCTAAGCACTTGTGCTCACAAAGCACTGCCTATTTCCACAAAGCCACGCCTTCCCCACTCATTTCCTCCAGCGGCAGCAGCAACTGACAAACTGTCGGTGGAGCTGCGCTTCTCCTGACGTCTCCTAATCACACCACCACTCCTAAGAACGGTTGTAAATGCTGAGATTCCTGTGATGACGTACTGAAGGCGGAGAGTTGGAAAGAGTAGAAGCTTCTTAAAGAGACAGAGGCTAATTTCAAGGCATCACACAGCGAAGTGTACAAGTGTAGCTGAAGTGATGTCAGAGTAGATGTTTTGGTAAGTGGACTGAGAGGACACATGGTAGAGCTCAGATGTTGTGTGTGAGAAGTAAATCAATTTGCCAAGTTAGAAATCTGTAGGACATTGACCACAGATCAATTACTTGAACCAAAAACTGGCCTGTTAAGTTTAGGGTGCACGCCCAACAGATTATGTGCCTCTGTTTCTGTGCCTGGAAGAAGCCTTGGATGCATTTAGTGGTGTAGAAAATGTACCTACTCCTTCCCTCCTACTGGGATCTGAAATAGGCTTCAGCCACCTACAGAGCCTAAGAAGGAAAAAGTCAGTATTAGAAGTGATCTAACTCCTCTATTGTTTTATTTTTTTTTTACATTTGCTATTTTGGATTGAAAGTATTCTGTTTGGCTGCTCATATGTCCGGCATGCATGGGCATATTCCCACTAAAGGACCCAGAGGAACAGATCGGTGGTAGCGTGTTGCTGTCAGAGAGTGTGTGGGAGCCATTAATGTGTTTAACGGAGCTACCACAGAGCACAACCCTGCCTCTTTAAAGTCCTCTGGGCAGCTTCTTGAAACTTCACTTTGTGCAGAGGACAGCGTCAGGCCACCCACGCATCACAGCGTAGCGTCTATCCTCGTAATGTCAGCGGGGTTAACATCACCAATCAGACCAGTGATTGAACACCTGGAGTGAAAAACACTGAGAGTCCCAGAAGATCCAATCAAGAGTTCAAAGCGTGCATTGTAGATAACTTGAACACAATGGGATTCAGTCATGTGCTTTCAGCTGAGATTGCAAGTGCTGTCTTGATAAAGTTTGAGAAAATGAAGCCAAAATGTGAGATCCAATGGGGGCGGGCGTTAAGAGCGTTAAGTGGTGCAGAGGATTCGTCCTCCTCAGTGACTCAACAGCTCAGGAGCAAAACTGATGCAGCGTTTGTCCTCTGCATGCCTGACCAGGGTGGCGGTAGGGGGCGCTATAGTTCCGCCCGCACTTTAAAATGCAAGAGTGGAATTAAAAGATTTATGTAGGCTCGTTTCCACAAAAGAATCAAGTTTTCAGAATAAAAATGTACGCTCTTAAGTTTACACAGCTCGACTGACTTGTAATGACATAATGGTTCACAGAACTTATCTCCACTGTGAGACCTAATTAGTTCTCCTTACTTAAAAAATACATGCAAACTCGTTACCTCCAAACGTTTTAGTTTTCAATAAATTAACTGATTTAGCAACATTAATTTTAGTGATCATATTTAAAGTTAAATTAGTATGTTGTAAACATTTAAACAACACTCAAAGATTAATTGTTTCTCTAAAGCTTTCTGAAGGCTTTTTCTTCACTTGACACTACTTACATAACAAGAAAGTGACTTGGATGAAACCATCCATCCATCCATCCATCTTCTGCCGCTTATCTGGGGTCGGGTCGCGGGGGCAGCAGCTTAAGATGAGACTTGGATGAAACAGTTCCTTTTATTTAACAGAATATTTTGTTTCACAGCGTGGAGAAAGCATAACACTCCCAAGAAATCAAATTATTTATTTATTTTATCTATGTTAATATTCTTTAATATGTGGTTTCTATGAAACTTTTCTCACTAAACACAAATAAATTTAAAAAAGCAATCAATAATCATATATTGAGAAAAAAAAATCCCATCTGGTTTCAGGAAATGAACTTTTCCAGAAACAATTGAAAAGAGCGAGTTATGCAAATAAAAGTTTGTTCTTTACAATCCAAATGGAATGAACAGCTCAGGAGGAAACTGTGGATAAAATCAGAAAGATCACATCACCAGTTTGGGATCCCGATGTTTCAAACAGTATATCTGGATAAATGTTTAATATATTTTTTCCAGATGTTTCAAACCAAAAAGCTCATCAATAATTATCGATATTGACTGATATGAAATGCTTATATCGTCCAGGCATACGCTGACTCTCGGTGTCTTGGTTCAGATCTGTTTGTGCTTCTGTGTGTGTTGAAAACTGGAAGAAATGATCCTTCATAACACCTTCAGTTAAACCAACCCCGCCTCAGCATCCGCAGAAAGCAACCACTGCCTCACACTGCTCTCTTTTTGCTCCCCATTTTCTTCCACGTCGGTCTGATCGACGCGTCCTTCATTCCGTTCTTTGTTTTTCCTTAAAACAGCAGTAATGAATCTGCTGGTGATTTGCAACCATTGCAACAGGCAGCCTGGAGCAGTGCAACTGTGGCTGCTGCTGCTATTGATTTCAAACTTCTTTTGAGTTTGCTTTGTTGTGGACTGAGGCAAGGAGCAACAAGGGCAAAGAAAACATGTTAAGAGTTTCCATGACAACTTCTGCAAAACCAATAATTCCTTGCAATCGATGTGCTGGAAAGGACACTGTGATATGTGTAAGCAAATCTGAGTCTAGGATTAGACCTGTGGAAATGGAAAAAGAATGACTCTTGCAAATATAATCTCATAAGAAAAACAATATGGTGTAATTGCATATCATTTCCTTTGCAAAACCACACTGCACAACAATTTCAGGTCTCTAGTTTAAGAATTAGACTGTAAGGAGCATGGAGGAGTGAAAGCTTGTAAGAATGTGACGGTACTCTGCTGAGACTAATTTGGGACGGATTGTAATTAAAGGCGTGAGAGAAAGAGACTGATGGCAGTGAATGTGTCTCTGGGGACAGTTAACCTGACATGACCGTGGACCCTCTTCACTTTCCCCACCCCCACGGATGATGTCTGAGCAAAATTAGAGAAGCAGACAGAGAGATTAGTGGATGAGCTCCAAGGTAGCAAAGGGGTAAGGTTAGTAAAGGTGGATAGGAAAGTTAATTGAGTGTTTGTCAGGAAAAGGTGGGACAGACAGACGCTAAATGCATGGATACTGGATGGAAGGACAGGCAGACATCAGTGCATCCCAACATTATCTGTACTTCTGGCAAATTTAACTTTCTACTTATTTATATTCAGCTAAGAAATGGGTTTCTGCAGAGCCCAGTAGGGGACATTGTTTATTTTGTGTTACCTTGAAAGAATAGAATTATAAACTATCAAATCCTTTGGCCAGGTTGATAAACACAGATTGTGACCTTCATCTTCTTTGCCTGCTCCATGTTAACACTGTGAGAAACTCTAATTTTGGTTTCACATCACTTCATGTACCTGGAAACTGATTATTGTCTCGTAAAAGTATTGCATTCCCCGGACTGTTTGATGTGGCGACGACGTGCTTATGAATGAACATTTTAGAGCAGAAACTGGGAGAAAAATCAATCCATTAATATTGTGTTTATGTTTGTTCATGTAATGGATTAAGAAAATCAAATGTTATATTAAACCTGACCCTTACAGGCAAACAAACTGGAGTTGGATGAAACCGGACCAAACATGTGAATTCATCTGGAAGACGAGTCGACTGAGAGAGACGCCAGATCGCATAGCTCTCTGTGTAGTGAAAATAGCTAACTTAGAGTAAGTGGATCATGGGTTAGCTCAACACGGCGAGGAGGTAGGAGGCTACAATGTAGCCATATGAATGGGTGAACACTTGAATGTATGAATGAAGCATGAATTGCTTTAAAGTCCTCTGGACTTGATAAACTGTCTGTACTTGTCAAGGTTTTTGTGCTATTGCATTTTCCTTTTTTTTTTTTTTTTTTTTTTTATAAAACGTAAAATGTCCACATAAATATAAAATGTTGCTTATTGGACAAGACAAAGTGAAGAGAAATGTGAAAGAAGATGGAAAGGGCATTCTTACCTGCAGGTAACAATTATTCAGCCTGATGAGGTTACTGACAGAGTAGAGGACACCGACAAAGCAAGCCTTCAGCGTTTCAGAAGTACAGAGAGTCTGTCTATACTGTGCAGCCTCAGTCAGCTCTTGCTTCAGTGCTTTTAGGGTTTTTTTCTTTCTTTTTGTGCCAGTGAATCCCTACAAGGAACACATCCATATTATTTGCCAGTATTGATCGAGTTTTGAGGTGACTAGCATTGCAAGTCCAGTCCTTTATAATAACCTATGGGTAAAATGATCAGATGAATAACCTTTAAAACAGAACAGTGAGCAAATGACAGCAAACCCAGCAAGTGAAACAGGTACAAACACATGGGGGATCTAAAGTTATCAATATTCTGTCATTCTGTGATTTAGGGGCGGGGCCACACCTCAGATTTTGACGACACACTACAGTGACGTGTGTGAAAAGAGGCATTAATTTAGGACTTTGGTTCAAATCAGACATGGTCATCATCAACATGACCGTGTTTGGTGATGGTGATCTTAGTTTCGGCTTCATTTTTGCTTTTTTCATATATTAATGTGAGAGAGAGACATCTGCCCTGCCAGATACCCAGATATTTGGATTCAGAAACTTGTTCAGTAATTGTACCATATTAGGGGGTAATGTTTTGATTATTAGTGATCTGTTGTTCTGGGTGCTAATCCTTTGGTTTTGTTGGTGTTCAGTACAAATGTCAAGAAGACAAAGACTGCAGGAGTATACTGAAACTCTCTTGAAGTGATGCTGCTGCTGCCTCTGGGGATGGGTCAATGCGTAAAAGATTGTGTTGTCTGCATAAAGGTGAATTGATGAGCCCAAGGCTGATATTGATAACTGATTTATATAAACAGACAATAGAGCGGGTCCTTGACTGAATCCCCGAGGCACACCATGGTGACAAGGAAAGGTTGGGAAACAACAAAGTCTGATTTTAGGTATTGTGTTCTTTCTGAAAGAGGTATTATGTGTAAAAATTTCAGCTTGTTTGTTTGAAAGAATAGAATTATTAACTGTATCAAATCCTTTGGCCAGGTTGATCAACACAGATTGTGACCTTCATCTTCTTCGCCTGCTCCATGCTAACACTGTGAGAAACTCTAATTTTGGTTTCACATCACTTCATGTACCTGGACCCTGATTATTGGCTCACAGTACGAACAGGATCAGTTCGTCTCCCGGAGTTTCCTCACTCTGTGATTCTCATCGTTTCCAGAGTCACCCTCTCATAGTCCTGTGGGTGAACCAGTTAATGGACAGTCTGTTTCCTCCAAAGTTGCACATCCTGGGCTACAGAGTTTGTTGTAAAGCTGTTCCTAGGAAACCACCATTCCTATTCCTAGTTTGCTTACTTTGCTACTCTCCTTCCTGTGTGTTGTGCAGAGCCTGACTAGAAAACAAACCCTAAGCAGAAGCTCCTGATCACCGTGTGCATTCTCTTTTTTGTTAATTTTCTTTTACATGTTTCTGGGTGTTAGTCTAATAGTCAGAGTTGATTAAAAACACTCAAACATCGAGGCAACAGTTCTCAAGTAGTGAATGTGAGTCAGCAAACAAAGCACTAGCAGTCAAGGCTAACGTTAAGTGAGTTGGCATTGGCTTGTTCTCGAACCGCACCGGAGTTCAACTCAACTCGTCTGAGTCCTACTTTTTAGGAAAACCAGAGTTCACTTTTTGGTCCACATCAGTTGTTTTCACACCTCTTCAACTGAACCGGACTTTCTAGGGAAACGAACTGGAGTTGGATTAAAGCAGATTTAAAAACAGGGCTGGTGTGAATGCACCCTACTTTAACCTTATGTGACACTTAATTAGATTGATGAAAATAATTTATGACTATGCATCCACTTCCTCAACAGCAAAATATATAGGATCCAGAAGTTTTGCTTGAACCTTTTTTCAGGGGGGTTTGTGCTACATTCCCCCTCTCAGATGACCTGTTTTATGTTGTCCTTCTATACTGGCCGCTTTAAATCGTAGAATCGGAGCCAGTTTTCTTTGCACAGTCCTGGGATAGACCGAGGACTCGCTGGAGGAACTGTATATAACATTTTGTCTTGGAAAGCTTCAGTCTCTCCTGGGAAACGTCTCTTCAGACAGACTGGCTCAGGGAGAGGAACAGAAGTGAGTGAACTTTAACCGAGCTTTTGTAAAGCAAACATCAGGAAATGTAGAACATCTCTAGATTCTTGTTTCAAAGTGCTGCTCAAAAGAAACTACGGTTTTTCCCCTGGGACCTGTTCCATCTGAGACATGTCAAATAAAATGAAAGTGGTGTTGTTGTTTTTAAAAAAAAAAAAAAAGCGATATTGGATGTTAATAAGTTATAGTTTGTGTTCTTCAAAGTGAACCATTGAAGTAGTTGTTACAGAATCCTTTTTTAAGTTATTTGCCTTTGACTTCTTTAGCGCAACTTTAAACCTGCAATCTGTCAAACAGACTGGCAAGAAAAAAAAACATTAAATACTTTGAGGATGATTTACAGTTGAAACCAGAAGTTTACAGACATCAAAAAGAAAGAAACATGTAGCGTTTTCCTCGGCGTCTGAAGTTAATTCAGACTAAACTTCTCTTGCTTTAGGTCAAATGAAATTATCTTAAATACTTCAATATGCTAAATGCCACAATCATGAGGGAAAGTATTAAAAAAAGACTGACAGTGTGGTTTTTATCAAATAGAAATAATTTTGTTAAGTTTTACTGACCAAGAACTGGAGACGTTTGGTCAGATTTAACTCCAGACAGTGAAAAAAAAGATAGATGTTTTTGTTTTTTTTTGTTTTTGTTTTTTTTTTTATTCACGTTATGTAAACTTCTAATTTCATCTGTAACCGATTTCTGAAAGATGACATCGATCTCTGGTGAGAATTAGGAGTTCCTAAAGATCATCAAGAGTTATTTGCTAGGCACAAAGAAAATGTCAGAGGTTCAACTTCCATCTTCCCACCTGCTTTAATAAGAGAAGGATCAAATCCATTCCTGCGCTCTCCATCATTGCAAGAATGCCGTGTTTTTGTTTTTGTGGGGGGGTTTTTCACTTGGTCATAAATTGTCTAAATGTCATCTGAAATGGTTTTCAGGACCACGTGGCACAAGAGAACACTATGCAGCAGCAGAGGCCACATGTGATCATTTTGTCCATGTTGGAGCGGTGCAGGAACTCGTTTGTCTTCTGGCCGAGAGCCATCATCCCCCCAGAAACGAGTCGTGTAAAGATGATCCTATCTCAGGCGATATTCTTCCCACAAGCTCTGACAAGTTCATTTGGGTTAAATTAGTGTCCCAGCTCAGGTGTTCTGCCGCCATTTGTCAAGCAAGACACTCGCATTACCCAAGAAGATTAATCTGTCATGTTACTTGTGAATATTTTCCCTTCCTATAGCTTATCTAATTTGTGTACCACAGCACGGTAGAGGGCGAGGGACTTTCTCTTTTTTTTCCGCTATAAAACACCTCCGGGGTTATTTATGTGAGTGTTCTCTCCACCTATAGATAACGTCACTTTGCAGGAGTGGCAAAAATGGCTCCTTTGCTCCTGGTCAAACCTGACACCCAGTGGATAGATTAGGGCCATCTCGTCCTAACTCTACAGCACTTAAACCGCGGCCCATTCCAGGCTCCATTAACAGAATCTCTTCCTAATGAACCCTTGCTCAGGAGGAGGTGATTAATAGGGGCGGTGATCCAGGATTGCATTTGCCAGCAGCGTCCCGAACTGCGCCACAGGGTAGCGCACAGGAATACAAAAAGAACCGTGCTTTCTGACGAGTCACTCCGGTTTGACCTGGGTTGCAGTTTCAGCTCAGACAACAGTCTGCTTCTTGTATTCTTTTGTACATTACTTTTGTGAAATGAGGCTCAGTGAGTGTCATAACACAACGCCGTGGGAGGCATTAGTTTGTGAAATCAGGATAGCATCTTTACTGCCTCTCCTTCCCCGAGGTTCAAATTATACCAAACCCAGCGGTGCGCCGCCTCAGTTTTCCTTTAACATATGTTGAAGCGATGAACGGCAGAGATCAGATGTCGCACAGGGGAAGACTTTGACAGTGGCGTGGGCGCATTGGCTTGGGAGGTGCGGTTTTTCATTTGCTGGAAAGGATAAAGCAAAGTCTCCCCGGGGGACGAGTTCGCGCTGCGGACCAGAGCTGTTTTCTGTAACACCAATCTACTGATCTATGACTTCAAAACAAGTTCCATAAACCTTCAGAGGCCAACGGGCTTCAGGAAAACACAGTTTATTTAGAGGAGCAGGGCTGAAAATCTCTTGATCCTTGGTGTGAAGGCTTCTGAAAGCCATGCAGGAAATTAAAAAACCTTTGTCAAAACCCCTAGAGGCTGAGGGCACTGTATGGGGATGGTTTTATAAAAGAGAAAAAAAAAAAAAAGCACTAAGATGATATAAAGAGTCTGGACCTTTGGGACCATTGGTGAGTCTGAAAAAAGAAAAAATGTAGAGTGCTTAGAATGTACAGCGGAGCAAGAGGACGGCTCAGAGTGACTGCAGCCCCTGCCAAACTTTTTTAGCCTCAGCTGAGCTTGTTGGCAGACATCATGTATACTCAGTGACCCGGCTCCTGCCACCAAAGAGCTGCTGCCGCCGCCGCCGCCACACTCTGCTTCATCTACAACCTTTAGCCTCCAGATTGATGCGGCGCACCAACCTGTTGGAGGCCGGCGAGCGCGACCTGTGAAGGTCAGTCCGGCCGCGGCCGAGAGAGAGGGGCTAACGGTGGTCCTCATTTCCCGTTCTCCCATCAGCTCGTTATGGTATTCAATGAGCCGCCGACCCCCAAACTAGCTATAGCGAATGCGTGACAGCAATTCAGATGCATTAGCACTTAGGTAAATGAACTGCGGGTGACGCTGATGACGGTAATTAGATCCATTACATGCACGCATTCTTTCCAGCTGGGAGGAAATGGCAAATGATGTGTTGAGCCTTAGAGTAAATTGTTTTCTGACAAGCACAGAGGCTTTATTCATGATTGTCCGTCTATTGTACGCGTTTGCATTTGCTCTCTTTGCAAGCCGTATACGTTAAGAAACACAGACAGACAGAGCAAGCTGGAAAGTATTCACAGCGCTTCGCTTTTCCACTTTTTATTGTGTTCCAGAAACAAACAAACAAAAAAAACAACAGCTTTTTCAAAACCTCAAACCTTTAGAGGTTTGAGAATTGATTCAAGTATTATAGCATTTTGTCTCTCATGTAATCACTAGTGAAAGGAAGTTGAGCACTCAAAAAAAGTTTGATGAAGCATTTTGTTGGTCCTGTTCATGACAACAGCAAGTGTCTTCAGTCAGAGGTTTGGTCTGAGTTGCTGTAACACAGGAAGCAACATTTCATTTCCCTCTGGGACTTGAATTAAATTTGAATGAAGGTTCTACGGTTCATAACGGCTATATTTTTTTTTTTTTATCTGTTTCTCCTTTTTAGCGTCTTACACACACACACATGCGCGCACAGAGTCCTTAACACAGTGTGTGTAAGACTGTCGGTCTCGGAATGAAAATGTCAATTAATTAAGGGTGTCAATCAAACCCCATCAATCTATAGGACATAATCAGCCTCGTCCTTGGACGCCGTGTGAGCAGAATGGTTTATGCCGGTTTGACCTCCGAGCTGGCCGTGTGACAAGGCATGGCACCAGAAATACCGGAGTTATTCAGGAAGGTGTAATGTTTTCCAATTCAACATTTTGCTGAGAGCTTAGCAGAGCAAATAGAGATATCTCTGTGCCATCCCGAAATGACAAGTACTTCTCCTCTCCACCGTTAAGTTAATCCGCTTCTCTCGGCCTACTGGCTCCTGTGCGCCTCACAACAACACAACGTCCTGATCACCAACGCAGGTTCTGGCTGCTGCCACTTTCAAATGTGGGAGAAAATCCGCTTTAATTCATCAAGTGGATTATGTAAGCTGAATAGAAAGCTCATCAGAGACAGTGTTTGTTAGGGAATATTTCCAGAAGTCCTGGGCTGATAACATGAAAAAGAAAACTTGAAGAACGTGAGCAGATTTCTGTGTTCATCACAGAGCCGAACGAACCATTACGACATTTAGTTTGCTTTACTTAGGGAGGTGTGAATGTGTTAAGTTGCATCTTCCACATGTCACTTCACCAACAGCCCAGGTGCTGGAAACAGTCTATAGTGGTTCCTGAGGCTAAGATGAGCCACCCAAAAGTTCTTAATGATTTTAGACCTACTGCACTGATTTCCCTTGACATGAAATCTCTGGAAAAAGTGATGAAGAGATATCTTCTTACCAAGATTGAACATTTATCGGATCCTTTACAGTTTGCCCACAGAGCCGGTCGGGGAGTTGAGGATGCCACTGCCACTTTACTAAACTGCGTTTTTAAACATCTTGTAGGTAACAAATAAAAAATCATGCTGTGTTGTTATTTGTCGACTTCTCATCGGCTTTTAACACAATGCGGCCGCGTATTTTGATTGATAAACTTCTCAATAATGTTCATCATGTATTTTAATGTGGTGGATTCTTGATTTTTTTAATATCCAGAACACAGAAAGTCATGGTGAATGGATGCATGTCTAGAGAGACGTCCCTGTCTACCGGGTCCCTCAAGGCTGCGTCCTTTCCCCTCTTCTTTACATTTTGCACACGGACGACTGATGCAGCTGGCATGAGAACAGGTTAATATTCAAACTTGCAGATGGCTCAGTGATAGTGTCAATCAGAGATGGGGAGGTTGCATGGAAAAATAAGGTCCTGTACTATTGATTCAACGCTGGCTTTACGTCGGGCTGTAAACTTGCAATTCTTCTGTGTGAGACTCGACTCAGAACAGACTCGATGCTCTGTCTGCCACTTTGCTTTGCTTTGCCTAATTCAGAAAACCCGTCGATGAACATTGACATTTATATGGCATATTACTTAGGTTTCTCAATTATAGCATATAGTTTTTAATATGTACCAAAATGGGCCTGGACCAATAAGTTAGTAAAACATGAATATTAATAACTTTTGTCTGAATGTAGAGAACAATCAAAATGTCACATTTCATTCCTCATTTAAAGCCCTTCAGTCAACAAGAAGCTAACTCACTTCATATCTGGTTGATGCAGTAATACACTAACATCTACAGCTGGTTGTAGCATCGATGCAAACATCAACCGTTGATATTAGCCGACAACATTTCTGGAGGAGTTTTCAGGTGGCAGATGAAATTGTAGATGAGCTTTATGCCAGATCGGCTGCAGTTTGATTTTCTCCTTGACTTCAGGGTTTGTGCCCAGAAGTCGCTACAGCCGATGTGACAGAAACACGCGTGCTCTACCGGCGCCGCGGGCGACAGTACCGGAGTCCCCATCTCGGCTCTTTGATTCACGGTATTTTAATTTCAGCTGTTACCTTTTGAAATATATTAAAACAGCCTGGAGGGATATTTATTTGCATAAAGACTCATAAATAAACATTAACATTTGAGCATACCCGAATACCTGAAGTGGTGGCAGCAGTAACTATGTATGGTCAAATGATATCAAGTATCTATTTATGTATTTTTGTTGTTTTTCTTCAGCTCATTTTTTTCCCCCTTTTTCTTCGCCACATGCTGTGACCTCAGAAGAAACATGTAAGCTGTCTGTATGTGTCTTCCTCCTTGTTCTCTAAAGACTACCGCTCTCCAGAACATTTCTATGGGTTTCTTTAGTGATTAAATTGGTGATGTAAAGTCTCTGCCAGTGAACTGTTGGCTCTCTGTGACTTCTGTACCGTCTGATTCTCTCTTTTTTGGAGCTTAAGTGCTCAGTCGCCTAAAGTCCACAACATGCCCCTGGACATCGTCCCTCCCCTTCACTCAGAGCCACAGCAGACCGTCGGGCCCAGAGTCCTGCTTACTTGCCAATGTTCTCTGGCTTCTCAACACACAGTTTCAACCTGTGATGAAAACCCAAATTAAAAATCTAAATGGAAGGTAAATGTAGGCAAATTTCTAAACTAAACATTCATTTTAGCCTTAATGAGATACGAACGTGGAATATTTGGACTCAACTGGCCGTAAAATAGATGTGACAAGCTTGACAAGCGCATTGCCGTGTGATGAGTTCTCTCCCCAGAACCTCTCCGGGCCTTTTAAATATTCACAAGTGCTTTAGTGAAGAGAGAAATCCATGTGAAAACCATAGCAAAGCTGCTAATTGACTTTAGATCCTCACTGTTTCCATGGCGGCAGGATGTAATGTGAATCGGTCGCTGCCATAAGAGGCAGTGCTCTGTTTCAGCAATCATATATATTATGTCCATGAAACAACACTTGGTAAACTTCTGACTCGGATTATATATTCTTTTAGAATGTATATTAGAACTTATGTTGATATTTTTCAAGCCTTAAACTTTGTCATATAACAAATCTCAATGTATTTCATTGGCATTTTATGTGATAAACCGACAGAGTGGGGAATCATTGTACATGTTGTTTTTAGGACAATTTATTGCTTACAGATGACATCTGAAAGTACAGATAAAATTTGTTGCATTAAATGTATTTTTATTTCCATAAAATTAGAAATAAAGTTGGTTGAACTAAAAAAAAAAAATCAACTCGAGTAAGAAATGTACTAATTTGGGTTTGATATCACTAAAAACTAGATGCTTGTTTTTAGTGCTGTTTTATTTTTGCGGTGTGGTTTTGAAGTGGCCCAGTTAAAGTCTACATTTCAACCTGATAGGTATACTGGTACTGACCCCAGTATACTGACGTTTGCTAAACTAAAACTTGCGGCGCACAAAAAAACCGTAGTGTTGAACACTTCTTTTCACGGCACTATATGAATATTATGTCAGTCTGTAGTTTTGACCCTGCAGTGGAGAAAATCCACAACAAATTCAATCTACAAACGATCTGATCCTGAGGACGTGATGAGTCAGGAGAATACAAAAACAGATCCTGTTGGGTGGGGGTGAGGGGAACCGGCAGCCTGTGCTCCTGCTGAGCTCATATTGCTTATACACAACAGGGTAATAAATCAGAAATCAGAAGTCGCGCAGCAAGTCCCCTCCATCAGTAGACGTTTCTACATGGTCAACTTTATATTGCTGGGGGAACCAAGCATGGAGCAGAGCTGGGAGTCTCATGATGGGATGGCAGCGCTGCGGTTACGAGATGACTGATAGGATGAGTTCCCCCGAGTTCTCGAGGTTCCAGCTCAGTGGGCGGGGCGGGGCGGGGCCGGCGTAGGCTGGCAGTGGCAGCGGCGTCCTTCACCCCAGAGGTAAGACACATCTCAAAACACAGACCGAGCTTCCTCCCAAATAAATCCATAGCCCCCTCCACTCCCACCAAAACAACAAATGAATAACTGGAAGGGAAACGTGGGAGGCGAAACATCCAGCAAAAAACACATCAGAGCGAGCCGGAGGATCAAACCAGGGCCGTTTGATCGGTCATTTCTGACAAAGTTGCAGAAAATCCTCTAATAAGCTTAGCGAGCTAACCCAGCGGAGGTTTGGTGTTGAATGAGCTCATCAGGGGACAAAGGCCACTGGACTGTAAAACACCAGCAGAGCAATTTGGGTGATTATTTCCACCGGTTGCCACCAGTGGATACTGGTGTGTGTGTGTGAGGAGTGAGATTATTTCAGCTAGTGACAACTCGTGCCTTCATCCCAAAATGCATAACCCCAACCGCTTCGTCCAACACACTCTCCTTCCACTCACTGGAAGCCCACTGAAGCTGTTTGTGGCTAATTTACTTAGTAGGAAATCACCCTTCAAAAGCCTCCCTGTTATCCTCCTCTTGGTCTTCAGGACCGCAAAGAGCTGTTTGAATGAACCAAACATACAAATCATCTTATTTGGGGGATGCGTGAACAAAACCTCTGTGGGCATCTTGACGTGGAAACGAGCAGCAGCAGCTCACATGTGAAGGATGATGAGATGTGGTGACTGATCAGATGACTGAGTGAGTGCGGGACTCAATTTGTTCATGCCCACCTACTGCCCCCTACAGCATCTATATGGAATTTTTTGCACTGACATGACTTTAGAGAAATTTGTTTTTCTTTTTTGCAAAATTTTGGAGTTTTGCGAATGTAGTCTTGCAATAAAATACAGATGTTTGAAATACCCTTAAATGTTTTCACATAACTACAACTCTATGCATTTTTATGGAGTGCTATGTGGCAGATTGGTGGGGAATAATGAGGATAGGTAAGGTCATTTTATTTATATAGCACGTTTTTGGTGATGCAGTTCAATCGGTTATCAAGCAGTGCAGTGAAGCCCAATTCATTCATTGAATCAGAGTGCATTTACACCAGCCCTGTTCAGTCCACTTTAATCCAACCCCAGTTTGTCTTCCTGTAAAGTCCGGTTCAGTTTGAGAATGTGTGAAGGTGGAATAGAGCCAAAAAAAAATCAAACCCTGGTTTCAGTTCTGATGAATATGTAAACGCCAAGCAGACCGAGACCACTCCAGAAACAGGAAGTGGTCTCCAGCACACGCCGTTCAGCCATACATCCATACATCCATTATCTGAACATGCTTGTCGCCTAGTAACACAGAGACAGACGAGACAAATAACCATGTATACACACATACACACGCACACCTAGGAACAATTAAAGGAGGTTAATTAACCTTGTAGTCAGGTTTTTGGACTGCCGGAGGAAACTGGAGTATCCAGACCAGAACAGGAGGAACCTTCTTCCTGCAGGGTAACAGTGCCACCAGCTATCACCCTTGCACAGGGCATTCTGGGTAAATACCTCCAAAACAAATGTGCTAGCAGGAGAAATGACTTGTGGTCTTTAGCCAAAGACAAAAGAGAAATTCTACTACCACTGGAATCCAACACCACTCCATCTTTGTGAGGAAGGAAGTTGCTGTCAAAGTCTTCTTCAGAGGATTTTGTGTGGTTTCTTTCAGTGGTTCTTGGTGCAGCGCCACCACAGGTGAGAAGGGGAACAGGTTGCTCAAAGGGTTTGGTTTGTTTGACACAGTGCAGTTTGAAAGAGAACCACAGCAGCTGAAGATGGAACAAATGTTGTCACTTTGGTCCCAAATCGAACCGAGTCTACTGGACTATCAGGCGTGAAAACAGTCTTATTTGACAAACGACCTTCATCAAAACGCATACTCTGTTTCATCGAACCTGTCTGTAAATCCCAGCCTGGAGGCAGGTTGCTTCAGTCCATTTAACTGACCATGCGTCTTCGCTTTATAGAACTCTGCAGCTCGTCAGACGTATCTAAATAGATGGCCCCATGCTTGAAATTGAATCCTTTCCCCTGCTGCAAATCTTTAGGTTATAACCGCAGTTGATACATTTCACCATAAAGCAGCAGAACATCCCTGCAGAGAACACCTCTGATTTTAATCGCGCAGCATTGCTTTATGAGGAATGTTTATCTAAGTGCAATACACCAGCACTTACGCGATAAGCCACTCCTTGCCTCGGAGAGGCAGAGGATCACCCCAGGCGTTCCCAGATAGTCAGGCTGTGAAATAAATGACCTAGGCGTTTCCTCAATCTCAATCTGATCAAGATGGCTCCCATTCCCACAAGAAGCTCGGCTGGCACAGGGAGAATAAAAATCACAATAAAAAATGGAGTGTGGGCGTTTCAGGCGGAATGGGGATTTTTGTCTTGATTTGCTTTGGGCCACCTGAGTCAGCGTTTGTCACAGCACATTTAGTCACGGAGTCCCTTGAATTTATCTGGCCCAGTAATCTAATTTAAATGCAACGGGAGGAGAACGAGGGCCCTGCGGTGCGCATACCATCGTGGCCCCGGTTCCGAAAAAAAATGAAATAAAGTAAAAAAATAAAAAAACAAAAAAAAACAAAAAGTTGATATTCAGACCCAGCAGAAAGGGGACACAGAGGACATGGGTATTAATATTTCATGAGGTCAGGCAGTTTTCTTTGTGTAATCAAAGGCGCTCTTCATTTGATGCAGCCTCGTGGAAAAACTCCGGCGACTTTGCATCTTAATTAGTGTGTGAGTCTAACATGCTGCTGCTACTCTGGGAGCCGATGGTGATCCGCCGCACAAAGAGAGACGCCCTTGGACAGCCACGGGGCTTCAGAGGCCCTCAGAGGTAGAAACGTAACGAGCGGGATGGATTATTCATTCACATAATTAATTTATCTATTGATCAAACAATAAAAGACGAGGATTCGTGGAGTTTAGACCTGAAAGTGAGGCGGGCGAAGGTTTGCAACACTCCAGTTGTTCCAGCAGCGATTCATCCTGAGCAGCTGATTGAAACATTCTGAATGTCAAATGGAGTTACTTATATGGGAAACTTTCTCCCAGCAGGTTGATGGATGGCATTTCTGCTCTCTGGGAGCATAACTGCCATGCATATTAGTCCCATGTCCCGAGGAAAAGGAGGGGAAAGGAGGTCAGGTAGTTTATTTAGCCCATCGCCGGTAATGCAACAGTATTACATTCCATTTGCATTCCAATTTATGTACAAATCCACTGCCTGTTCAATGGGCCTTAGTGAGATAGATGCACAGGTTTATAGTAAACAGGGGACATCATTATGCAAATGAAGGGAATATTACTCGGAGGAGTCATAAAAACATCTGCGATGTGTGCGGTGGGTGGTGGAGTCTTGAGAAAGCAAGGTACCAAACTGTTCATTGCCTTCCATAAATGTCATTATAGGCAGATTAGACGGAGCAGCGCAGCGGGGTTAGCGGAGCGGCGCCTGGCAGACCCCGGCGCTGGAGTCCACTGCATGCGCTGAAGGTGTACACGGCTTTTAATAACCAGATTTACTAAGCACAAAGTGTCTATAATTGGTTTTAAATGTGCGTTAATTGGCATTTGAAGAGATGGGAAATTGAGTGATGTGTAGAAAAGTGAGGTTGGTAAACGAGAGGAGACCTCAACTCCGTGACTAAAAATAGGAAGAATAGCTAACAATTCACAATTAGGGGTGAACCGATATATCGGTGCCAAGTTCCTTCATTTTGGGAGATCACTAACATGTGTGAAGTCGATCTTATCCACTGATTTTATCTAACTCAGCAAAGGTCTAAAAATTAGCCACTGTCCTGTTCTGCTCTCCCTCTAGAGGTCTGACTGAGACAGGCCACCAGGACATGTCTGCATGTTCACAGTTAATAATAGTCACTCCACCTTTGACAACTCAGTGAGTTTCTTACTACATTGGGAACCATTTCAGACAAGAGAACATCAGAAATCGCATTTTAGCCAAAATCGGAATCAGCAGCTCAGGCTTTTTAATGATCGGTAATCAGCCAGAAAACTGCAGTCGGTGGACCCCTGGTCACAATGTGTACATCACTGTGGACAGAAAGTTGTAGATAGAAAGAAAGGGAGCAGTATATTTCTGTCAAAAAAAAAAGTCAGACATTTTGAGATGAATCTCAGAAAATTTCTACTAAAAAAGACTGGAAATGTTCTGAGATTATTTTATTTTGGGGGGAAATGTTGATTGCATTTTTCTACCAGTATGCCGTTGTAGAATGTGAGCGGTGCCGCAGCGCTCTGGTTTGTTATTTGGAGAGGAACAAGTCCATAAAGGTTCACAGTTAAATCCCACAGCTGGAGTTAACGATGGGAGCTCAGGCAGCTGTCGACTCAAAGTTCGAGCCCCGGCAGAGCTCCAACACACACACACGCACACACGCATACATGCACTCACACACATCTCTGACAGGAAGTCAATCTGCACCAAAGAGCATGCAATAATTCAACCTGAATGAGAACACTATACGTATAACCTTCTTAAGCATTTTAGCGTCCTTCAGCACCACAGTTCATGAAATTATTTCCAATTACTGCTGCTGTTCTCTGTGTCTCTCAGGCTCAGTGGTTCCATTTTACCTAAACCTTTCTGTTTGTTTCTGTTTCCTGTCCTCTCATCACTCCACCAGTCAAATGGCAGCAGTTGTAGGAGATTTTCTGCCAAGGTAACTCAGACATGTGAGTTGACTGGATTCACTGGGTGTAGCTGAAGGTCTCGCCTGGAACTCATTTCTGTAATATGGTGGGAAAGTCAGCAGAAATCAAACCAGATACCAGGAAGAGAAGTGGGAGCTGATTCTTCCTTTTGGACGTATCTTCATCCATGTTCAACTGTTCAAACGATTATGCCGAGTATCGACGTGATGGTAATGTCCTACCATCATGGCGCTCAGGAAGAAGACGGGTTCTGGTCCAAAATCTGTAAAACAAACCCAGAACAAAAAACAAAAGACCTCAGGAAGACGCTGCTGAAGCTGGTAAGACAGATTCACCATCCACAGCGATCCTGTATCGACATGGACTGAACGGTCAGTCAGTGAGGACGAAGCCATGACTTCAAAACAAACAAAACAGCCTGATTGCATTTTTCTGATACACACAGGGACAAAGATCTTCATTTCAGGAAACATGTCCTGTCTTCTGATGAAACATAAAAAATTCCAATAAAACTCTTCTCAGTGTGTTGCTGCAACATGACAAAAATGTGAACAACTTCAAAGGATTGAACACTTTTAATAACAGTTTTTTAAATTATTTTATTTTATTTTATTTTTCATGCTACCATGTCGCTGTTTCTCCAGGGGTTCATCTTTCTGGTCACAGTCAAACTGCTTTCTATTAGTTACTCTATTAGCTCACCGTGTCGGTGTTGTCTCCAGAGGGGCCCTGAGGCCCTGCCGGCTACAGGAGTGATGGATGGCTCCCAGGGGCCCCTTCTGTCTGGTGATGGATGGACTGGCGTATGCTAATGGCCTATTGTTTTTAAGGCTTTCGCCTGTAGTAACTTATAGCGCCGTAAAAGCCTTTCTCTTTTCTTTTTTTTTTTTTTCTGCAGCAGCCCTATCAATATTTCACAACCCCAAAAAGTTTATGGTGAGAATATAAAAAGGCGAACAGGGAGACAGCCAGCCTGGTGATTTAAAGTTAAACGTGTGGCTAGAGAGCCAGCAGAGTGAAGTAGGAAGCACTGCAGAGCCGCCTGCGCCATATGCTGCATGTCATGTATTAGCATAACGTACAGCTTGCTGCTGGGGAACGGACATTCTGTTTATCATGAGCCAAGAGCCTCGCTGATAAAACATCTGCGCCGATGGCGGCCCGCGATAACTCAGCTGAGTTTACATTCAGGGAACGCAGCGCGAGCTTCCCGCTCTCCCAGGAGCTCCACCTGTGCGGAGTGTCACGAGCGTTAAACCACAGCTTGTTCATTAACCTCCCAGACGGGAGGCGGAGCTGGCGACCTAGTCCGACCTCTCCGGATGACTCGGCTGCTTTCCCCACGCAGGGGAAACACGGAAAGTCCCCAGGAGACCGGACCGTTCTTCACCGGAAGGCTGCGCGTTCATTATTACACGCAGCTTCACACAGACTGAAAACTGCCAATATTTCAGCATAGAAGAAGCATCTGATTGTCGAAGTTAAGTATAACACTTATAACCAGGCACGTGGCTGCACTGTGGCACAGTTGGCAGCAAGAAGGTCCAGGGTTCGAGTCCCGGCCCCGGGTCTTTCTGCACAGAGTTTGCATGTTCTCCCTGTGCATGCGTGGGTTCTCTCCGGGTACTCCAGCTTCCTCCCACAGTCCAAGAACATGACTGTCAGGTTAATTGGTCTCTCTAAATTCTCCCTAGGTGTGTCATGGTTGTCTGTCATGGTTGTCTGTCCTGTCTGTCTCGGCGTTGCCCTGCAACAGACTGGCAAATAGTTATATGGCGAATCTTCAACTTTCGAAACTCAGAAAATTTATAAAATTTGAAAATGTTCTTCTAGAATATTTTGTGAGATTTATCTCACCATTTTAGAGTTACTTTTAGCATTTTTTTTTTTTTTGATAGCTAATGGCAAGTCACCAAATTATCTTTAGAAGGAATCACAGATAAAAACAATCAGGAGAACCGTAATTCCTCACACACACTACATCTTTATTTCTCCTGTAAATGACCAGACCTGAGAAGATAAATATCCATAGTATGTTCCAAAGACGGATTCATTTGCCTTTCACTGACACATGCTGAGTGGTGAAACAGCATCCTGCCTTCTCATGTATAGGTGACTAGATTACACAACACATGAAAAATTAATTTGCTGCATTGAGTTTTGAGTGAGTTGAGTCTTGTAGCGATTTCTTAGAGGACAGAAGTGACAAAATATGACACATAAATCCTCTCAGGGAAAAAAACGCTGGTGATAGTAGTTGGTAAGTCTTTGCCTGGTTCTGAACCAGTACTGGAGGCAAACATCCCATAGCTAACCCAACACAGCCTTGAGTATAAATGATCTGTTAGCACTGAAGACAAAGTCCCATTAAAATGTCAGCGATTAGAAAGTAGCTTAAACCAAGAGCCAACAGCCCTCTGGGAATTAGTACATACCAGCAGTCCCCTGAGGTCATGTGACTAAAATCTGCTGGTTTTGAAAACTAAAGATGGCAGCAGCTTCTCAGTAGCAGCAGCATGAACAGCTCGGCCATAAAACGGTTCAGTTTCACGGCTCGATGACGAGTTCTATGTCCAAAGGAATTACACATTTTTGGAGAGGAAAGTGTTCATCAAACAGAGAATAATAGGAAGTACAGATTGATGGAAGGGTAATAAAAATATTGCTACTTTTTTTTTTTATCTAAAATTCTGACAAATAATATCAAATCAATTTTACTTCTTTCCAGCAAAGATGCTTTAGACCCATCTGCAGTTCCAAAGTCAAATTTCTCTTAAGTCTTATTTGACATATAGAAATTTTTTAACAACTGAAAATAACTTATGTATTTATTATGCTATAAAATAGCACCACATGCCCAGAAAGCGCATAATCCGCCTTTAAAATGATCTTGTGGCCTTTTTAACAAATACAAAGATTTTTGGTGATTCTATTATGTATTTCATGGTTCACAGGTAGACTAAAAACTTTGTTTTGTTTTTTTTACACAAGATATGGTTTTATATGGTTTCTTCTTTATATAGAAACAGTGAGCTCTTGGTGCAAAGCCACTTTTCCAGCCTGAAAGTGACAGTTTGTCACCCACCATGTCAGCTTGATGTGTCAATTTTTATTCTGGGCTTTCGACCGTGGAAGATGCAACTGCAGCCGTACAGATTAACTCTTAGCATAACGTCACATCACACACAGAGCAAGTTCACACTGCATTGACAATTGACAGCATTTACTTTCCATGTTTTGTTTCACCACAAACGAAGAAAAGGATCTATGAGGTAAAAAGCCAAAAAACTGAGATACCAAACATCAGCTATCACCAGAAACAAACAGTGCAGGAGGAATTCACAAGCCAGTGCAACTTCCAACAGCTTTTAGCAACAGTTTTGGATCAACTAGTTTTACTCTTTCTGCTCTGCATTCACAAGCTGGATGTACCAGAACAGGTGTGGATGCAAACAGCTAATTATACCTGCAAGGGTTCACTTTGAAGGGGCATACCCCTTAAAGGTCGGTTTTAAACCGCCTTAGAACCGACTTTTAAATATGCCGAACTGACACCAAAAAAGAGCAGACATGAAGTGAAAAATTCATATTTCTGACAGAAATGCAAATCGAAACAGGAAGTATTTAGCTACGCATCTAAAGCACGACGTACTGCTACTGTTTCATGTTTGGATGGGGCGGTAGTTTACACAGAAGCCAGTGATTCTTCACATTAAATAACCAAGGAGGCCAGTTTGAGCTGAAGCCAGGGTTGGCTGAATAACTGGCTTCTGAACCGTTGCCCATTTTTCACATTCACAATTAAAACCTTCAAACCGGGGAAGAAATGACATAAATTTGCTCTTCATGAAAATGGATCCCAACCAGGCTGTGAGTGGAAGAACCAGGAACAAGAAATTACAGAGAACTACGTCTGAATTCAAACATCCTGCTTAGAATCTGATCGAAGGCCTTAGACATTCCAAAACTGGGCATAAATTTATGGCGGACCCTCATGAAGAGCATTATTTGCAACAACAGAGTCAGAAGCTTCTTTAGGGTCTCTGTAATGCAGACTGCTACAGGAGCTCTGTCCCACCTACAGCCGTCAGCCGAAACAATAAATGTTGGAAGAAAATTACAATGAGTTAGTGCAATGTTTCATTTCTACTGCGTTAGGGCCACGCTAAGAAAAGAGAAATTATAAGAATAAAGTTTAAAAAATATATGAGAATAAAGTCATAATATTATAATGGGTAAGTACGCTTTCAGGAGGCCTGCAGGATTCTTGCACACAGACATGGAAGGTTCTGCAAATGTTTTAGTTTGTGGTCAGGAGGATGAAACGAAAAGGTTTGTAACTGTGTGCACAGTGTTACTTTTGTTTGCTTCTGCTGCAAAGCTGGAGACGTGGTGAAGAATAATAAGCATAACTGTACAGAGTGAGAGCTGAAGTATCTGGACACGTTAGCACAAACTTACTGTGTGTGTTTGCTGCTATAACGACACACGCAGACTGTCTGGAAGTGGCAAACTACAGTTAATGCGAAAATAAAAACGCACACTTCCTCGTGATAATTGGACTCACAGTTACCTTTCATATTCCTTCAGATAAATCTTTATCTAAAGCTCACAGATGTAGCCCCAGTGTATTTGCATATGCAAACATTCACCCAAGCAAATCATGTTTGATGTAATTAGGCATTCTTCCAGTTTGATCAGGTTACCCGAGCAACTGCACAACACGCATACTCTCTCTTCTTTACTGTTTCAAAGAAACTTCACTTTTAGGCAAAAAAATAAATAAATCATCATGCAGTGTTTCTGCCTTCCTTTTGTTTTGTGTGTTTATCTGCGTCTCTTCTCAGACCGGCGACGCCGCAACGCCGCGTCCCCTCTTCCTCCTCCACCCCACAAGTCACCAGGCAGGATTTACTTGACTTATCCATGGAGGATTTGCATAAATCAGAGCTGGAAACGGATCCCTAAAGAGGGAGGATGGCAGGCATCATGGACTCTAAACCAACAGAAAATCCAACAATCAGTTATTGTGCTTTACAATAGCGGAGAACAAGGGCAGCGCTGTGGAGAGATGGCGTCTGCGTGGCGTCTGCGTGGCGGGGATCATCTCCTGTGACCACAGGGGCAGCTGGATTAGCTGTTGCTGTGTTTTCAGACTGAAATATGGATGCATGTGAATGACGCTCATCTCTTTAGGACTGTGGAAGTACCCACAGTGCCGGCCTCTCACTATCCACTCCTGATCAATATGAGCTCTGCAGGCTTAAGTGAGCAGCTAGGCTAGCTGACACCTACGCACCAAGAAGATATTAAGAGTTCTGTGTCTGCCTCTGCTTCACTCTGCTCGTTTAACATTCATTAAAACATTTTTATTGTGTAGCGGATGAGAACAAAATGGTTTTTGAGAGCCAACGTGTCAGTTTGGAGTCGATATGAAACGGGTGGACTTTTTCACTTTGGACATCCTGAACTCGACCCGACCCGTCAGCACCATCACCGGCTGCGTTCACACTGACAGAAACTTTGCTCAAGTTGGAATTATGAACATAAATTTGCTTAATGGAAACAAGGGAAATTTGAAAAAAATAAAATAAAACTTTATTGTTTTTCAGTAAAAAGGTTTGGACTGTAGGATGAGGTGGTTTTTCAGCCTTATTAAAATAGATGCATTTCACAAAACTGCAATGGAGACACTTTTTTTTCGCATCACGGGAGTCACATGATCAACAGCTAGACGTTGCTACTGACAGAAAAGGCAAAGAAAACAGGAAGTGGTAGGATGATGGCTCGGTGTGTTTTTAGAGCGTTGTCACAGTTACACGTGCCGTGCAGCGTCTTGGAGAAATTCTGGTCCTGGATTTTAGAGAAGAGGTCAGGATTCAAAATGCTGGAATGACACAACTTTTTATGAACTGGATGCTGAGAGCTCTGCTGGAGCCTTCTGTACACTGCCCCAAAAAAACAAGAAATTGTTCCTCTACTACGTCCTGTTGACTTTTTTGTTGTTTCCGTCAGTAGTTACATTTGACTGTTGATCATGCAACTTCTGTGTTTTGTAGAAATACACCTGCTTCAATACAACTGAAAACCCACCTCATCCAGGCACAAAAACATTTTTGTTTTGTTGTTTTTTCAAAATCGTTTCCATTATGCAAATTTATTTTCAGAATGTTAGTTTGTGCAATTCTATGACGGAATGAAGCGCAGCCAGAGACAGGACTGGTTTTGAGGCTCCAGTCTGGGGAAGGGTCCAGAACCATTTCTGACACTTGTTTTCCACATAGCTGCAGTATTTTTGGAGTATCTATGGCTACAATTTTTAAACATGGATTTTATACCATTTGGAATCAGGCTGAAACATGGCAAAATGTGAAAAAAGTGATGCAGTCTGAGAGCAAAACTGCTAGCTCCGCTAGGAACACATGGACCAATCGGATCGCTGATGGATGATGGAGTTTTGCTGCGGCGTTTTGCATCAGCTGTAGGCTTTTAACTCCATTTTCTGATCATCCTGATAGTTAAGTGTCACAGTAGTCCAGCCTTAAAATAACAAACACATGGACTAGTTTCAGTCCTACTCAAAATCTTTCCTCAATACTACATGTTAAACATATCTCCCTTCTATAAAAGTGGCACTTGACACCAACACTGGCAACCTCAGAACAAAGAAACATCAGGGAACCATGACGATAAAACAGACACAGCTCTTCTCTAGTGTTTCTCTAGAGTGACAGTGTCTGCCTTTACAAAGCTGACTCATGTCAAACACTGACATATCTCATAGGAGTCTTACATGCTCCGATTTTTGTTTTGTTTTTTTGTTTTTTTCTGTACTTTGAATGCTCAGCCACCTGCTGCTTTTAGTATTACAGTATCACTTTGCTCCATTAAAGGTTCGGTAAGCTGTGTAATAGCATTTTCACATCTGAGAGGATCATCATTATCATTCACTGCATCCTGGCCTCCTCTCAGTCATGGTCTGTGCTTCTGCTGGTCCACGTTTAATAGCCTTAATGGTCGTCTCCTGAATCTCTGCTGCAAACCTGCGTCTGTTCTTCTTCAATAGAAATATTTAGTATATTTATTGGTAGAAATACACCTGCTTCAATACATTAAGGTGGTTTGGGTGACTTCAGTGTGGCTTTCTTTCTTAAGGGGATAAAAAAGCATCAAAGCCAATCTGGGTTTAACAGAAACCGTATCTGCCTCCTAAATCCCCTGTCGCCAAGGGTTGCACAGCAGCAGCGCTGAAGCGTTTTCATGCGTAGTGTCGGGCTCCATCAGCTTAGGCTGCTTTCACATTAAATAGTCCGGCAGACTCGGGTCGATTCGGGAACAAAGTTGCAACATTTGTTCCTTTTTCAGCTGGTTCTCTGCACTGTGTCAAACAAACCAAACACTTTGAAAAACCTGTTCCCCTTCTCACCTGTGGAGGCGCTGCACCAAGGACCACTGAAGGAAACGACAAGAAAACCTCTGAAGAAGAAACAGCGCAACTCTCTTATTCACAAAAATTAAAATAACTGTCAAAGATTGTTGCAGTGAATGTACCTACTGAGGCTAACGTTAGTGTTTTAGGTTTTTCTCCACAGAGCTGTGTGTTTAGCTCCAGACAATTCAAACTGATTGCCTTTGGATTCCTGCAGGCCAGGAGATGAATATCTACACTGGAAAAAAATGGACATACCTCCAAACCACATGTGGGTGAAGGAGATGACATCATGTTTGGCTCTCACTTATATTGTCAGAGGAAAGGGAGGGAATTTTGAGCAAACATGGTTAGCACTGACCGACGTTCTGAAAGGAAATTAAGAGAACAGTGCAGATTGCTGAGTCTTTTTGTGTTTTTTTAAAAAAAATTATTTCTCTGTTTTTGTTTTCTGATATTCGTACTGTTGAGTTGCTTTTTTTTCTGCTGTTTTTCTTTATTATTTATATTTGTTTAGGTTGGGGACTAAGCTGTATAATGTAATTCAAATGTATCACTTTCACATGTTTTATCTTAGAAAATTCAATAAATATAATGTTAAAAAATTGTAAATAAAAATAGAGTGGTGTCAGATGTTAGTAGCTGTAGGATTTGTCTCATCGCTGGTAAAATACTACGAGCTGCTTCTCCTGCTCGTAGTATGCAATTTGGCCATTGTGGTGTTTCTGTTAACAGATTTTCTCAACATCAGCAGAATATGGACAAAAATTTCCATGCAGTTTTAATGGAAACACAACTTATTATTGAGAAAATGATGACTTAAAATAATCTCTTTAAAAAAAAACTACTTGTGAAGTTAATTTTGTCTCATTTCAAGTGAACTAAGATATTTTCACGAGAAACTTGATAAAAACACTCTGTAAAATTTTGTGTGTTTTATCAGTCAAAATTCAAAATTAAACTAAAATTTTCCAAACTTATGGTGAATTACAGATATGTTGTGATATAAGTAAGAATGCAATTATATTTTTTCATAAAAGAGTAATGTAAAAGCTGCACTTTGTATTTACTTGCTGCGACAGACTGGCGACCTGTCCAGGGTGAACCCCGCCTCTCGCCCGGAACGCAGCTGCAGATAGGCACCAGCAACTCCCGACCCCGTTAGGGAGAAGGGTGACGGAAAATGGATGGATGGATTGATGTATTTACTTGAACAATCCGAGTCTATCAGTTTGTTGAATGTCTTTCTGCCACTAAACACAAGTGAACATTAGGAGTTCAGAAAGTGTTTTAACCTCAGTAGGAATGCATGGAGCAAACAGAGGGGCATTTATTGTCTGCCTGGAGACGTTTCAATTAAGATGATGTCAGGATAGACATAACTCGTTCTGAAAGGGTTTAGTGAGGCGATTCACACCAGAAATCTTCTTTTTCAATGTGGATCCCTTTGATAGAATTTCTATAGGTGGAAAAACAAACCAAATGCAGGGATATAAGACATGAACATACTGTATCTGATCACTTAAGAGGGTTTGGATCTTCGGCTTAATGCAACTGAACAATGAACTAAAACTTCTGTTCTGACTTTTGAGCTAAGAAAAAATGTTAATCACTCAGCAGAGTAAAAATCTGGGTTCAGGTCAGAGTCTGATGCAAAGCAGACAGTTCGTTTAAAAAGTCACATTTCAGTGACTTCATGACATTTAGCAGGAGATCTCGGAGTATTAAACCACCAGAGTTTCTAATCTAAGTGAACTTTGTTTTTGAATTAATGTGAGGACTTTAAGTTTTGGGGCTCAGACTCTTATTTTGAATCAAGAAAGGAAGGAGTTCTTTAATTGTCCTTTTGTATTTATGGAATAAAAGCTGTTAATGTTTAGTGCAACACAACTGTATATGTGCTCAGTCGTTGGTCACCACTGCAGTTCCCCTCCAGAACAGTTGGGGGCAGCAGTTAAATGTTTGAACACCAAAGTGGCTCTGGCGCCGATTAGTTGCTGGTCTATGAAAACTTTCTTTATTGTTTGTATTGTCTTATGGATTCTGAAACATTCTGCTCTCTGCCATGAGAGCAGAATGAACAGCGGACGTTTTAATCCCTAATTTTTCCAACAATCTTATCATTGAACGCCATATTTTTTTGTTCTATAAATGTACTTTACTTCAAACAAATAACATTACGTAAATAAATTGAAAGCTCTTCAACACAACAAGTAATAGATTGCATTGAAATGAAAATAAACGGAATAATAATGTTATTTAAATAATATAAAATAACCACAAACATGGCAGTATTGGAGTTAAGGTCTCCCAATCTAAAACATAAATCTTTAAATTAAGTAAACAAAGTGAAATAAATTGATATATTAATAAGACAATATGTACACTTTATTCTAAACTTCCACATACTGTACTATTCTTGCAAATAGATGTAATAAAGGGTCTGTAACAGCAAAAAGGAAACCAAAAGTTAAAATAAATATATAACAAAGGGATCTGTTTATGAGAGAAAGTTGGATTTCTTAAGAGTTATAGTTTTTACAAGTTTATTATTATTTAAACTAAGTTTTCCAACAGTCAACATAAGTTTTTAACTCAGTTTCTTTAAAATTATTCAATGTGGGGATTTTTTTTTTCACTCCATTTCATCTTAATCTTAAACATTCTATTTTGCAGGGATTAAAATTAGATTTACTTTACAGATTTCATCTAAACAAAAGGCTGAATTGTTCAAGATGAGAAATATCTGCAATTTTGATTAAACAATTTCCTGTAAGGAGCATTTTGCGAATCCGACTAAAATATTACAGCAAGAGAAAACTCCACAAATAAATGTTCAGTACTTTTGCCCTTATAATGACAAAATCAGCAGTTGTTGCTGACATTTACAGAGGACTAAGAAATCTTTAACTGGATCATTTCTAGATGAAATCTCAAATAAAATGATTTGATCCTATCAATAAGCATATATTCATAAGGCAATCAAAATAGGTTTTTTTTGTTAAGCTTTCTCCATCTTTCTTTTTCTTTGGGAGTAGGTAAAGTTTCTAAATGATCTCTGATCAACTTGTTTCTGACTGGTAACTTCCTGGTTCACTGAAACCTTCCTCCTGCTCATCCCTGGTCCTGTGGGTGACACTGTCCACAGCTAACGGCGACCTCTGACCTGAGAGGCTGTTAGAATAAGTAAAATGTTCTTACAAATTCAGTGTCAAATTTTAAAACCTTTCCTTTGATGGTTGGTTGCGTTTTGGGTTCAGATTACACAGAAACCTTATGAGTTATTACATTTCTTGCACCAAAAAAGTTAACATCAAAGTTAACCCACAGGTAAAATGACATCAGATGTCTGCAGTAGTTCACTTTAGTTAGAACACGGCTGGAAAAACATCACCTGCTATGAGAAAAGTAAAATATCAAATTGCACCAGTGGAATTTCATATTTTGTTCTCTCCAAAACAAAAATCATTACAAACTGAAGTTTATCAGAGCATTGTGTTTTTTCAGTTCTACTTCTGGATTTGGCCTGTTTCCTCAAGTTGCTGATAGTTCAAATAATTCAGGCATCACAGTGAAAACTGAAAACTCGTAGAAAGTAGCCCAGGTTGCAAAAGGCCTTGTAGTTTTATAAAAAGGCTTTATACGCACTTCCTGTAGTCTCGTATATGCTATCATCATATACTATCATTTATATATTTCATCTGTTTTCCCACATAAAACCGGGAATGCCCCAGAAAGCTTTTTTTTTTTTTTTTACTCCTCCAGACCTTTAAGTGGCGCTAGTTCTCTCTTGTCGCACCAAAACATCTCACCTGTTTTTGGTCTCGCTCTCTTTCTTCATTGTTTTTCATCAGCCTTTTATTTTCATTCAAGTATTTTAGTGTAAGGAGGGTTCCTTAAAGTTGATTAATCAACTTCAGGACAACCTTTGATCCACCATCACTGCTGATTTTGTTATCTATGATGCCTTTATGCCCTTTGTGCCTTACAGGGAGCATTCAGTCCCCACAATGTAGTATTTGTCAGGAAAAAAGTCCTTATACTCTATTAAACAATTTTATGCATTTTCCAGGCATGTGGTGCCATTTCATAGCACAATCAATTCATTATATTACCTTCCGTTGTTATAAAAATGCTGTATATGTAAAATACATAGTTTGACTTCCTAATTTCACGCTTGAAATAATCAAATCAATACTCCATGTATCTTTTAGATGAAAGACTAACGTTACAGGATGATGTGAAGCTCTTGAGCGCATGGTCACACAATACAGAGATCACTTAACCTGTCATGTTTTTGGACTGTGGGAGAAAGCCGGAGTCCCCAGAGAGAACCCGGACATGAACAGGGAGAACCTCCAAACATGCAGAGACCACAGGCTGAGACTCAAACCATGACTGAAGACTGAAAATATGCAATAAATACTTGACGAAAGTAGCAGACGTTCTTCAGTGAACGTGTCTATTAAAAACCATTATAATTTTTAGAATCTCTTGCTCTTTAGAGAGCAGGGCTGACAGCTTAACAAGCTGATTTTAATTAGTTAATTAGCTTGTCAGCAAGCTGCTCTGCAGACATGGTGCTCTGACATTTCACCATACTTTAGGTTTGTCTGTAATAACTTTTCATACAGTTCAGCAGTCTTTGTCGTAAAGAACAGAAATCTGTAGGAGAGACCAAGAGGACGGCCCAGTAGCCGAGGGAGGAGAGCTGCGTTTGTGTAGTGCTGACTCTGGAGCTAAATCTTTAGCATCTCATTAAAGGCTGTTAACCTGAACCAGCAGCATGACAAAACACTGGAGCTGTTACCGTCTGGCTCTCTGCAACAATGATCAATACCCACAGCAGAGGGAAATAGTAAACATGTAACCATGTAGACAGAAATGAGTGAATAAAATATATAACATAAATCTGTTTGGTTTGTTTAAATAAAGAACAGTTCACTTTATGAAGCGTTATACAAAAATATATAATCAAACTTTCAGAAAAGGGCAAAGTCTGGTGTGTTTGGGGAGGTGTGAATGCATCATCAAACTCTGATGCAGACCAAAAAGTAAGCCCAGGTCCATTTCTGTTCCATGACTGAACTCTGGTCCCGTTCGAATGCATATGTAACACTAAGTGGACTGGAGACCGCTCTAAAAGCAGGAATTGGACTGCAGCGCAAGGCATTCTGGGTGGTTACAACCAAAACAAACACACCAGACTAGCATTAGCGGGAGAAATGGCTCAGTTATTTTTGCCAAAGTCTAAAGAGAAATCCTCCAACTGCTAAAATCTGACAATACTCCACTTCTATTTCCATTTCATAAAGAAGGAAGTTGCACTTCAGAGATTTTTTGTGTTGTTTCCTTCAGTGCTTCTTGGTGCTGCGCCCCCGCAGGCGAGGAGGGGAACAGGTGTGCTTCAGAGAGAAAGAGAACCATGGCAGCTGAAGATGGAACAAAGGTTTTAACTTTTTAACTTTCCCCAATAGACCTGAGTTTACAGGGTAAAAATCCTTAGAGTCACTAAACATCCATGCACAGGGACAACTGTTCTAGCCATAACTTGTAAACATTTTATGACACTTACATTATGAAACTAAATCATAATCAGTTTATGACATTTAAAGATATTTAACTATTAATACCTGAGGGACACGAGGCAAAGCAACATAAACTTCCTTAAAGTAGCTTTGAGGTTTCTCTGTAATTTTGCTTGAAAATATTGATAATTGCTTTTTGGAGGCCTTTTTTTTTTTTTTAGCTTGTTTAGAAAGAGTTGTTTGCTTAGGCCTATTTAAGTTTTCATGTCCTATAGGAATATGCCAAATATTTTAAATTGCAGCATCCATCAGGAGAGCATCCGTGTATGAGCTGCAGCTTTGGCCTCTCCCCCTGCTCTCTACAACACCGGCAGTTACTAAATTGATTTTCAGCACAAACACTGACTGACAAAACTGGATGCTCGCCATGCCAGGAATGAAAACAATAAGTGTTTTAATCACATTGTTCCTTTAGTTTAGAGCAACAGACAATATGGTCTTAATTTGAATCTGACACTAATGCAAAGTGCAATGCTACATTATAAAAACATCATGTCAAGCAAGGCTATTAGTAGAAAAGATACTGGGTGACGAGCTGAGGTGTGTAGGTCACACAGCAGCTGATGTACCAAGGCTAGAATAAACTTATATATTGTATATATACATATACTTCCTAATTTTGAGAAATTATTATTATTAATTCAATTATTTTTTTAATTAAAAATAAAATTAAGTGTCATAACTCACGTCATCCAAGTATCTTCAAAGAGTCATTGTGGATGGTGATGTTGTTGGCAGGAAGGCTCTCCACTAGCAGTCAGTGTTGCAATGAATCCGAAGAGGCCTCTGACTGAAGACTGTTGCTATATGACGGTCTCATGACTGATTTGGGACTGAAAAGCTAACAGCTCAATGTCCTGGCAGCAAAGATGATATTCCACAGAAACATCTGGCACACACATGGCACTGTCAGTTGTTAGCAGCTCTGCTGATCCACCTCATTTGCTTTTGCTGCTTCGTGTTTAGTTCTGGGGCTGGGAATGCAGAGCAGAAACAGACCCAGAAAACCTGAGAGGTCTGGAAGGTTGATACGATACATAGGTGTGCTTGACTATAAAATATCAACTGTCTGCAGAAAGTGCGCGGCCCACTGAATCCACGCAGTACACCTGAGTATAGGAGCAGGGTCGTGTTTGGGTCGTGTTTGGCCTGAATGGCCTCGTACATTGAGCCGATCGTGGTGAAGGGAAAGGAGGAAATGACTAGAGAAGCTCAAGAAGAAATTGCAGATTCTAGAGGAATGGTCCCGTCACAGTTCAGCAGTACTTTGGATACTTAAAACAGATGAAAACTAATCAATAACCATCGGCTGATATAAAAAGCTTACATCGTGATATGTTTTTTTCAGCCGTATTGCTGGACCCTTGGATGAATAGAACTCTAGACGGTTCAGTTAAATATTCAGCAACAATCTTTTGCATGTTTGTTTGTTTTTTATGCTCCACAGTCAAGTTTATCTCAGACGTAGCTGATCTCCTGATAGAGAAACTGAAGCTTGTAATTTGGAGAAAACATCAGGGGAAATATTTTAGATACTGATTAAAAAATATTCATTAACACATGTTATGAGGCTGTGGCAGCTTGGGGGGAAGGTGGTGGGGGGGGGGGGGGGGGGGGTTCCTTTTTTGGGGTCTTGAGACCTGATCTCTTCCTCGCTCTTGTGCAATCGAGCAACAGCAACCATACAGCGGAATTAGCATCCCGCTTATAAAACATCTGTTAATGATCCAGGAGGGTTGTAATGTATTTTTTTTTATATACCTGTGCCTCGGATTACCATAAAAAAATTTCTGGAGGCCATAAAATATGACTTTCACTAAGACATTGCTCCCTTATGTCTTGTGTCATCAACATAAATTGGTTATTTAACCTCTGTTAGAGTTAAAGATGATAGAAAATATTATCTATAGATTATTCACACTGGTAATTTAAAAAAAAACTCATTTGAAGAAATTGAACAATTTTCCTTGACAAAATTTTATCCAAAACTAATCCTGTCAAAAAAAAAACAAAAAAACAAAACAACTCTACTCTTTGTATCAGGAGCTTGTAGGATCCATCTCTGCCCCTGGGAAATTGTTTTAAACCAGATAAATGCTTTGGAGACGCACATGAGGGGTAATAAAGACCACAGGAAACTATACTGGTGCATGGAAATGGTTCCTGTAGTGAAAATGCAGCCAGTCACACAGAGTTGGTTGAATTTGCCCCTGAACAGAGTTGATTTAGCTCAGTGAGGAGCTCTGAATATGCAGCAGGTCTGGACAGGAGCAGCAGGCTGCTGGAGAAACAGATCCATCATATATAGCAGTTTAGAAAAAAAAAAAAAAAAAAGAAAATGTTTTCTTTTTTTCTCTCTCTCTAATAGGAGCTTCGAGAGGCTGCAGGAGGAACAAGGAAGACTCAAGGTGCAACATTGCCCTCTGGTGGCGATATGAAGAAATCACCAATATTAACTGGTATCTAAAGTTGGCGATCTGCTGAAGTCCCTTCACGTTTTTCCTCATGTCTGTCTAACCATTTAAAAATGGTTTTATATACCACAGATTTTAAATCAACAGTCTTATTAAATAATTCTTTGAGGGAGTAATAGTAGTCCAGTTAGTATTTTACAGGATTTCGGAGCTGTTTTGTGAGCGATCTCATGGACAATGCAGAAAAGCTGGACTTTAATTTTGTAGCTACTGTTTTATGTGTCATCGGTTGTTTTTGCTCCTCTCTGATGGAACCAGCTCATCGTCTGGTGAGGCACACGCTCTGAGACTCGGCTTAAAACTGTAACAAAACCTGAGGCCAAATTAACTGTTAGCAGTCAGGTGCATCTTTAATGAGTTCAAATATAATCTGAATATCCATCCATCCATTTCCTGATCACCCTTCTCCCTAACGGGGTCGGGAGTTGCTGGTGCCTATCTCCAGCTGCGTTCCGGGCGAGAGGCGGGGTTCACCCTGGACAGGTCGCCAGTCTGTCGCAGGGCATAATCTGAATATTTTCAGATTAAATATTCAAAAATGTTTTATTATTCAATGAAATAATTTAAAGTAAATTGTTAATGAATTAATTAATTAATTTTCATTCGTGTTATGTCATCTGGTTGCAAAACGAGGACTTCTTAAAGTCAAAACTGCATTTGGGAGTTCTGAGAAAACCTCGGACACAAACTGGAAATTTTAGCAGAACCTTTTAGCCAATTTCGGCAGAACCTGACCGCTGCCCCGATTTGGCATAACACTGGCAAACTTGAATTCAATGTGATTTTTTTTGCAGTGATGTTTCTCAAATTCTTGACCTTTCTGTGCCTTGGCAGGTCACCCAAGGTCAAATGTAAAACCGTACTGAAGAAGAGCAGCTGAGGCAAACCGGGTGCAGGTAGTGAATCTGAATTAAAGGCCCACACGTCTCCTGAACACAGGACAGTCTTTGGACAGTCCGCTCGCGCTCAAGTTCTCCTGAGTCTTGCTTGAGGAAGTGATTTAGGTTGTTGATGCAGAAACGCATCCAAAAACTTGTGGGACACCTGGGATCATTGCTGGGCATCGATCCATTGCTGTATTGATGGGGCAGAGGGCAGAACAAGAGGAGGCCAGTTGGAAATCTGATGCCTGGAGGCGTCTTGGTGTCCATCACCACCTTCCTAACATCTAAAATACTGTGTTTCAGTATCGTTTAAGGATCGACACAAAAAATCAGCAGCACATAACCTTAAAAAACCTGCATCGGTGGATCGCTCCTCTGAACCCTCTCTCTCAAAAAGCATGTTTCCAGCAGCTGGGAAAGCTTGAACTAAAGTAACATTGTGATGTAAATGTGAGCAATATCTAACTGAAATACTTCATAATTAATAACAATATTTTTCTTTTCTCTTTCTTGTCTCTGCTTTCAGAGAGACACTCCTTATCTTTAAAAAGGAGTGAGATTCTTTTCAGCATCTCATTGATGCGGTCTGACAAAAACAGCATCATTTCAAAACACTAAATTGTTCCAAGTATTTTGCCTGGTTTCTAGTGCAAATGTTTCAGTGCACTCAAAATAAGACAAAACTAACTTACAGGTAACTTTTCAGAAAAAATAAAAACAAAAAAATAGGAGCTTGTTTTGAGTCAATAATACCTTAATATTAATGGAAAAACTAGTTCCATTAGCATGTGATTTACCTTATAACATTTTCATCAATATTAAGGTATTAATGATTTAAAACAAGCTCCAATATCTTGCAGAAAAGTTACTTGTCATTTAGTTTTGTCTCATTATTAGTGTACTAAACAAGAAATAAGAGTCTAGAAACTAAACCAAACATTCTTGGTAAGTTGGGTGCAAGTAACAGGACTGTGAGCCTGCTAAAGTGCATCCACATGAAGGATTTACATGGTGTTCACTTGTGCCCTGGATGACACAACGCCTCGCAACGAGCTCTGAGTCTGACTCTCATAAATGACGATTGCAAAAGAGGGGATCTGAACCGGCAACCATAGAATTTCAATGTCGACATTCCCTGAAGTTTTAGCTGCAGGCAGAGTGATGTCATTCCATGGATGAACCAACTAATCCACTCGATGGATTGTTTCACAGTGCCATCTGCAGACTGTGTGCTGCAAATTCAAGTGAATGTTGGCAACGAGAAGCACCAAGAAGACCTGAGATCTGGTTTGTTGTTGGTCATGTTGGAGTGGAAGTAAAGACCAGGTCCGAAGCTCCTGTAGAAAAAAAAAAAAAAAATCCTATTCAGCAAGTCCACAGATGAGTCTGTAACTTCAACGCTGTTGTTTTGAAATGCACATTCTGGTATTTTTATTGACCAAGACAAAAATTCTGTGACAATGCAGGTTTGCCTTCATTGAAGCAACCTCTGAACTGGGTCTCTGCTTTTTGTTGGCTTCATCAGATTGTGAGCTGCAGCTTTCACTGGAGCAGTTCAGAGCTGAATGGACTCTGCCGGGTCAGGGAAGAGGTTCTGCCCCAAGTGGAGGAGTTCAAGTATGTCAGAGTCATCAATGAGGGTCATCAAAGGGGCTCAAGAGCAAAAAATCTGAAATGATTTCTCTCTGCAGGGTTTCTGTGTTCTCCTATACAGACAAGGTGAAGCTCAGCCAACCTGGAGTAGAGCTGCTGCATCTCCACCTGCAGACAATTGAGGTGGTTCAGGCATCTGGTTAGAACGCCTCCCTGGCGAGGTGTTCAGATCCCACCAGCAGACGACCCAGAGCAGAGAGGGACTATGTCTCTGCTGGCCTGTGATTCCCCAAGAGAAGCTGGCAGCAGCCTGAGGTCACAGAGGCCAAAGCTGCTGCATCCATGACCCGACCCTAGAGAAGTGATGATGTAACCTTCACTGAAGTTAGTCGAGTATTTTGAAGTAATGCTGCTTATGTGCAACTTACCTACTCTACCTACCTTAGTTTTTTTCTAAGTTACATCCTAGTTAAACTGTATGTCACAATCTCACCAGCAGAGGGAGCCATATTCCAACCCAGCAGCTTTCACATTGGGGATGTGCAATATAATGAACTTTCATCTAAAACAGGACCAAGACATTTACACAGCAACCAATTTTACACTTTATTTGTTTTAGTACAACAGTTTAAGTCAGCTAGCCACTTTTCTATTGAAATGCAGGAAGTGTATTGCTCTTATGCATTCCATGTGTAGACATCTGCTCAGTGATGTTGAAAATGACCTCCAGTTGCATGACGGGCATGTTAATTCACAGCTATACAGCAGGAAGTCGTGTGCTTTAAGTCAACCCCATATTTTTTTTGGAATATTTTGTTTTTTACAAAAGCCAAGAATCAGCAGTGGCGCAAAATCCCCCATGACCTGCAGGTAAAAGTCAGCTGAATCCGGGAGCAAAGCTGCATGTCCAACAGCCAACACCTCGATGGAAACTTGTGCTACTTTTTAAATATACAGTAAGTGCCAAGAACAGGTGTGGTTCACAGACGTTTTCAAACCCACTATGAAACGGGTGGTAGTAAAAGACCGATGCATAGAAACATGCTTCCCGAGAGAATAAAAAACACACACCGCTAATATCAAAGGAAGGGGGCTCAAGCTGCACCGACAAGCTACATGATGATTACAGCAGACTCAGAGGAATTATCCACATGTAGAACGAGCGCAACTACACTGATATAGCAGGAGAGTTGAAAAAATTCACAAAGTAGAAGTTGTATTTCCAAAAGAGGTGAGTCGTGAAAAAACAATACTGGCTGAACAAAAAATAAATTAATCTTTGGATACGTAAAAAACCCTATACAATCCCCCGGTGGCTGCCCCTCAGTCCTCTGAGCCGCCTTCTGAGCCGGGCTCCTTTTCCTTATTCTTCCTCACCTCTTCCAACTTCTTGTCCTGCAAAGACAAAAGGAGAAGATAACAGTGGATCCCCGTGTCGCTCCACGCACACGTCCAGGCAAACGCCACCAACCTTCTCCTTGAACTTCTCATTCATGGCTGCCATAATGGCTGTGCGGTTCTCTTTGTTGGCCTCCATCTTCTGATTGAGCTTCTCCTCTGCCATCTTGCTGAAGTTGTTGTTCTCCTCCATAGCTTTCTGCAGCACTTCCTTTTCATGCTCCCGCTTCTCGGCTAAGTGCTTCAGAACCTCAGCTTCATGATTCTGATGGCGGAGGGGGAAGTTAGCCTCAGACCACTTTAGCAAACTCTCCACTACTTGTATACAAAAGCAGAAGACGGTCAAAAGACAGGTATTCTCTTCTTACCTTGCGCCTCTCTTCTGCAGCATCCAGCTTTCTCTGAATTTCCTCGAGAGAGACGTCCTTCTTTTTGGGAGGAGACAGGGGGAACTCTCCTTTAGCATCTGGGGCTGGAGCACCCAGGATGACCTCAAAGGCCTGGCCAGATGCCCGCTTGTCAAGCTCCTTGACCTGGATATCTGAAGAACACTAGAGTGAAGACACCAGGAGATACCAGCAATTTAAAGGTACATTTACTTTAAATGCAAAATTACCTTCAGCTGATGCCATCTTCGACACAAGTGCAGGACAGGTAACCTGAAAGACAGCAGATTGTATTCATTCAGTATAAGTGCTGATTATTAATAGAGAGATTAAATGATTGCCAGAAAATATCAATGGAAAACTGAACTACTCAAACTAACATCCGTTATATTTAAAAAGCATTAGCTGGTTCATTTCTAAACACAGCTATTAGTCATTAGTTGTAGTTAGTTGTTACTCATTATGAAAGGGCCAAAGAGCCGCAGGTCGCTGACCCCTGCTTCGGTCAAAAACGGAGGAAACATCTTTGTTTCCTCTGAAAAGAAACCAGCATCAACAGCGACATCTGGTGGCGCACTGTATGTCTGCATAAAACCACCGCCCATCAGCCCACCCAACACACGGCATTCAGTGCCTCCGTGTTGCGCACGCGCCTTTGTTTATGTTCCAAATCGTAACAGCATTGACATTCAGATCGATCAGAGACCGATCGACTCCCCCCCCCCCCTTTCCCTGCCCCCACCCACCCAAACGCGAAGGGAGGGGCTCCTGGATAAGCAGAGCCACAGTGTTAATAGTTAATGAGACCAGTCACAATCTGCTGAAACAAAAGACCGCCAGTGGGGTGTGTTCGGCGCCCAGACGCGACATAAACGACACATAAGCGACATGAATGAGGAATGTGCAGATCCATGGGAACATCGGCAGCAGGCAGCACCTGTTCCTTCCACCATGTGCTCGGAAGCAAGAGGGAACCAGGGAGGGGTGAACCCACAGATGGAGGAGGGGAGGGGGGGAACAAAAGCCACAAAGGGATGGCTGGAAAAAAATATCTGCTCTACTGTGACGAACAGCGAGCAAAAATGATGAGACATAACAGCAGCCATGTTCTGTGATGAAATGGCTCTCTTGTTAATTAGACGGCTGAAGAACTGCTGAGTTATCCCAGAAACAGAGCCCTCCCCTGGCTTTTCTCTGGGGCTAACAGCTAGCTTAAGTTCTTTGTTTACCCTTCTTAAATGCCAAAAAGCTCGAAAAAAAAGTCGCACATGTGAGCAGAATAAAGATTTAACAGTCCAAACAGATGGAATTGACAAAGAAACAACGTTTCGTCAAGACGACAAAGCTTCAAAAACTTTAACAAATCTCAGTCGCATAAATTCAATTAGATGGGTGTCATTAGCTCCATTTGGAGAACGCAGCAAACAAAGGAGCTTTTATTCTGACAGCAACGAGGGGAGCAGCCACAGACAAAGGGGCGCTCAGACTGGACACTTCGCTGTGAAATATATTCTTAAAAAACGAGTATATCAAAATAAAGTGACCACTAAAATATTTTAGGACATTTAAGTACAAAGACAGTCGAGCTGAAGAGGCAGAAATGACTGGTCTGAATGCCCCCTCAGCGCCGACCCTGCCAATGTCTCCCCGAGTACAATGGGCTGCCAGCCCGCCATCCCACCGACACAACAACGGCCGTTTGTCTCCAATAACACAAAGCACCAGTAACAGCCGAGCCAGATCTCCTAAAGCCTTAAACTCATATCCAGCCGTAATTCACACAGGACGAAAACAAATTACTACAAAACAATTCATTCTAAGGTGAAGAAAAACTTCCCCTGATTAAAGAAATTAGACTCCAATCAGTGAGGATTTGTAAAGCCTGACGCTGAGGTGGCTGCGAGGGAAAGCTCGAGGGAAAGCTCTCCTGTCGGGTTTCTGGGCTAGAGATGCTGCCTGCCTGCCTGTCTGCCTGTCACACCCACCTCCAACAAGCTGCGGATGCTGCTCTGCTCAGCTCCTCTCGCTCAGGTTTCACCACAAGCCCCGGGCGCGCGCACCCTCAGCTCGCGTATTAATAGAACACGGCCCGTGACGTTTCAACAGTCTGCCACCAATCAGTTGGCGCTATACTCCGCGTGGGGATTGTAGTTTTTTTTCCTCAAGGATCTTTACCGTGTGGTGCAACCATTTAGCTGTTTTTGCTGCCTATTGCAATGAGTTTCTTATGTTTTTTGCAACCCAATGTGCTTGTTTTTTTTTTTTCGTTTTTTTTTTTTTTTTTGTTCTTGATAAACAAGCATTTTTAAAATCTTCCTGACCAAACATATCAGGTTGTGCACATAGATCCATGTTGTTTTAAGATGTAACAAGCTAAAAATCTTAAAAGATGGTAGACTGCATGACTCTAATTCGTGATGATTATGTAACACAGTCATTTAAATACAGCAGAAATAAGGAAGAAAAAGAAAAAGAAAAGATGAGTGGTTGTTGTTTTCCAGTCGCAATGTGATTCAACCTGAAAACTGGAGTTAGTTTGAAGTTAGATGCATCCATATCCATGAGAAATATGCTGACATGGAAAATGAGGTATTTGTGTGTAGAAATTTGAGGAGAGAGATTCATTGAAAACAATCTGGAAAAAGGCTGTTACATAAAATTATATGGAAAAATGGAAGTGCTGTCAGCATGGATGCACTGTGCAACCATTTGTAAAAATATGTTGAACCTTCCTTGCCATTGAGATGTAGCATATTTTGGGAAATAACTATTTTTAATATTTGGAGGCGTGTGAAGTCTCACATGTCCAGTTGCTAGTCTGGAGGGTCGAATATCTGCATGTTAGCTCTGGGTAAAGAAGAACCGAAAGTGGAACCAAGCAGAATGATGCACATTATGTCATTCATATATTTTTCAATGTATTTGCTTTCTTTCATAAAGGTAGCCATGCTGGCCATGTGTGTTATTGCTGAGGAAACTGCTGTGAGTGGTCAGCTGGACCCTGAACTTAATGATGTGCTGATTCAAACATGAAGCATCAGCACGCACTGCGCTGGGCAGAGTCCGGCTAGCAATAACCACTGGGGAAGATTTTAAAGAGCGCACTGCGGCAATTCAAAGACCCACACAGGCTGGAGCTGTGTCAAGGAAAAGTTCAAGATGCAAATGTTTTTTGGCAAACAGACGTGACATTCTCAGATAAAACCCTCTGATAAAACCATTGCTCCTTTTGGAAACGCCAAACTTTACGACTGCAAACACTCCCTGGATTATTATTATTTTTTCTGTAATCAACTATTTTTATCTTACCATTATTCTGATGACAGCAGAAGGTGACCAGTGTTTGTTCTGTCACAGAGACACTGCTCTAAAAGTATTTGATGTGAGAACATTTAGATCTATTTTTACCTCTGCCTTGTATGAACATCATTTCATTTTGTGGGTCGGCTCTCCGATTGCTGCCGGTGTTGAAATCAGTGAGGATGCATGTGGAGCATTCACTTCTCAACCCAGTCTCCATATCTGACTTATGTTTACGTCTGTTTGTCACGAAAACCTTAAGAAGTCCGAATAATTTAAGCAATTTTCCTTTTTTTTATTGACATTTTAGTTATAAATGTCAATCTAAATGTCTGATTGTCACAGTAGCTGTTCACTACAAATGTGCACAAAACTTTGCCTATATTCCGCTAACATCAAAAAACAACATTTGCATTTGAAGTCTTTCCATTAAGTAAGAAAGGAAGTTATAAATCACGCATAAATTAGTTAGTTTGAGCAATAAGTCTTTAAAACCATCCCATGCCATCATCCTCCTACCACTACTTTGTAGTTTGTACCAGGGGCAACATCCAGTTCCTGATTGTGTGACTTGTGTGATGTAAAACAAAAAAATTTAATAAAATTGCTTCCATTGCAGTTTTGCAAAATAATCCAATTCTGATTCGACCAAAAAAGCTATTAATCCTAGAGCCAAAACTTTTTATCGAAAACATAGAGAATTTTCAAAGTTGGTGTTTAAGTTTATTTTCAAAATATCAAATTACCCAAGTAAATGGTCTATGGAATTGCAGAAGCTAGTCTGAAACATTTGAAAAGTGTTCTTCATAAATGTTGCTGTTTTAAGTAAACGTTGAGCACATCACTTAGATGCGCTCATCCCTGCAAAAACACAACATGACAATGAAGTCAAAGGGTTTGAGTCACAGTGAAGTCATGAGTCATTGGTGTGAAAATGCAAATCAAGTCCAAAATCCTCTGATTTCATCCAGTTGAGTCATTAAATCTGTGACTCGTGTCTGGCTGGATTCCAAGCCGCATGACTCGACTTTCACACTTCTAAGGAAGACAAGAAGAGAGAGGAAGAGAAGAGACTTTGAGAGAAAACTTGATAATAGGCTCATCAATAAAGCTGCATATCCAATAACAAATGACATCACTTCCTGTCGTCTTCTTCATGGTTTGCGCCAGTAGCAACATCCGGTTGCTGATCATGTGACTTGTGTGATGCGAAAATAGTGATTGCATTGCAGTACCAATTTTGATACGGCAAAAAAAAAAAAACACCTCATCTCATCCTTTCACCAAAACTTTTTATTAGAAAATGTGAGTTTTTTTTAAAAATTGGCATGTTTCCATTAAGCAAATGTATTTTTTAAATGTCAAATTGCACAATTATAAATCACTACGCACATGGAATGAGACATCCTGACCAGGTGAGTCATCATCTGTTAGACAAAGTTTCCAGGATGTTTTTTCCTGGGATCTTTGAATACCTGCTCTTCTTTTTGGGAGGATTTGCATTGTGGTGTGTGAAAGCTGGGCCGTTCATGTGGACGACACCTCTGATGCAGAGCAGCTCATCCTCTGCTCAGAATGGTGCTGTTATCCGGAGACGGACGTGTCCACCCACCGCCATGGATTCCACAACATCGATGTTAGTTCAATCATGAAACTGAATCTCTAATCGCTAAGTCAAAAGTCGACTTAGATAATCTTTTAGATAATAATCTAAAAATGTGAATCTTTTTTTTTTCTTTTTTTTTTCCAAAGAGTTTTTTGCGGCGCTAGTGGCTCGTATATAGCTTTTTTCTTCAATGAAATGTTTCCGTGATGTTGTTTGTGTACTTGAATGCAGTCTGTATGGAAGACAGACATTTGGGTGGGGTTAAATGTTGTGCTTGCAAATCAAAATACAGGAGTAATGTTGCGTAAACTAATTAACAAAATATATGACTGAGAAGATGACATGAAATACTAAAGCAGTGAGAAATGTTGGGCATCATCCTATTACCTTTCCATTGACTTCTTTAGCTATTTGAATTGTACAAGACGACAGGTCAGCCTTTGCTTTCTTTGGACCTTCTTTTAAAAAACACTCACTACACCGGAGCAGCAACTGCTGCTGAGAACAGCACTTTTAGAAGATGCTCTTCCAAGGCCTGTGTCAAATTCCTCAATCCCTTAGGGAGCATTCAAGGCAGTTCTGCTTAGTCTGCTTTAATCCAGCTGCAGTCTGCCTAGAGAGTCTGGTTCATTTGGGGAGGAGTGAATGCATAATCGAACTCTGACGCGGATTAAAAACGTGAACTCTGGTCCACCTACGGAGTGTGTGGACCAAACTCTGCCTGCGTTTGGATGAAGTGAGCTCTGGTGCGGCTCAAATGCAAAAGTGAACATCAATGGACTTAGCAACACAAATGGCTTGTGGTTTTTTACCAAAGACTAAAGAATTTTTTTGTCATTTGAACTGGCTTTGAGTTATGTATTTTTTATTCTGTTAATGAGACCGGAGTGGATGACTGAAGCGCTGCCTGGTCCTCAACCTGTGTTTGGTCCCTATGTCTGAGGAACTGTGCACGGCGGTGTGCTCCGCTGCACCAGTCAGACAGCAGATTCATGCCTTACAGCATCAGCTTTTCTCCTTTGACTGGATCTATGATGCCTTATTGGATCAAATTAGCAAAGCAGGGAGTGAGCAGGAGGGAACTGGATCTTTGGTCTGCAGATAAATACTTTTTAGACTTTGTGTTTATGTGCCAGTGAGTGTCAAAGTTTGGGATCTGATCAAGAATCTCTTCTTCCAAATTAAACACACTGAGAATCTTTTTTTTTTTTCGTCTTTAGGGACGCTGAGATCTCAAGTCTAGTGAAAGATGTGTAAGAATCTCTAGAGGACGGGGACACTTGGCGGGAATGTGATCAACCGATGCTGTGCTTCACCTCTGATGTCGCTAATGCAGCAGGAGCTGATCCAGTGGAGCACACAGCACAGGAGCAGCATTAGCATGTTGGTCGCTGACCCATTTTCCAGCACACACATAGAGCAGACCACCACTCCCCCCTCCCCTCCCGCCTCTCCAATCAGCAGAGCTGGTAGGATGGAGCAGAGAGCTGATAGAGAGGGAGCTTGATCTGATTGTCATGATAAGAAGCACAACGGGGATCCTCAGGAGTTAGCATGTGGAGCGCTAGGCTAATCTCCAGCTAGCCCAGCTGCAGCAGGTACACAGATCCCATTTGCAGCACATTATGAGGATGCTAGCTGTAGCAGAGTGCTGGAGCCTCCAGCTAACCTGCCCAGTAATGCACTGGAAAAGGTCGCTGTCTGTCTGTCTGTCTGTCTGTCTGTCTCATGTTAACCAGATGCTGCTCTTGTGTTTTAGTTGTGATAACTTTATGTAACGGTGGGTTACATCATCACCAGCTCAGCTGCTTCTCTCTCTCTCTCTCTGGGAGGCAGCAGGCGTCTGGAAGAGGTTCCAGCATCCCCGCCCCCACCTTCCCCTGGATGTGTGTACAGTCTGCATACGTGTCTGAGAAATGGCTGCACACGTGCAAAAATGTACCGCAGCGCTCACTGAAAGACCAGGGTGCAGTTAATGTGTCCAATTCTTGATTTTATTTATTTATTTGGGCACTGAAATAGATAATTATCAGCTGCTGATATTAGTAAAAAAAAAAAAAAAGAAAGAAAATAAACCAGCATAAAGAAAAGCTTAATTGAATTTCTGGGTCATTTTTGTTTATTTTTTGGTTTTTCCTTTGAATTTTTAGTTCACACCTAAGACAGAATTTAGACAAAATGTAAAGGTGTCTACAAAACACTTTCACCCCTTCACTGTCACAAGGTCACCAGTGTCCACATGGACCCATTGACTGACATGTAAGAACTTTTGGAGTTAGTGTTAAAGGGTTAATAACATATTAACATGGAAAACAGTAACAATAGAACAACAACAAAAAACAAGTTCAAACAATATACAATTAGAGAGAAAATCTAATTTATTTGTTTTTTCAGGTAGAAACTACAATACAAAAAAAAAAAATACAATAAAAATTCCGATTCAAGACGGAATCTGAAACTTTAAAATCAACTTTACTCATCACACTTCTGACCTAGAGGTGTTTTTGTGTTTTTTCCTTTGCATTAGCTTGTTAAAAATCAGGGTAAATACAAAGTTTATTGGTGTCTACAAAATCCTTTAATAACATAGTAACATGACAAACAGAAACAGAAAAACAAACCAATTAAAATGTGTGAAATTATTCCTAAATGAAGTGCAAACAAAAATATAAATTGAGAGCAAATCAAAACAAATGACTAATTTAGGAAATGCTTCCTCCGTTGTTTGGACATATGTGGTCTCAAACCATGTTAGAAGGAAGGTGAGGATGGGTAGGATGTGGAGATGCCACTGCCTACAAAGTGACAGAGAGATAAACCAGCAATGGAGCTGGTTGTTGTTGAATCAGGGCTTGTTACCATCACAGGAGTCCTGAGGGAGTCTGATGTCAGTCCCAAGCCAGACAGAAGAAGTGCAACAAACAAAGGGATGAGAGGGAGTGGCTGCTGACAATGGAAATCTAAAGGGAATAAAACAAAGATTTGCAGATTACCTCCAGATGGCCTCTGAAAAATGAACGCATCTCATTAGGCTCAGAAGTAGATGCGTGTAAAAACCGCCGATATGGACGTTTGTTGGCGTGTAATATTCATAATCCCAATCGAGGAGATTAGTGTTGGAACCATTTCGTATCAACATCCAGTCAAACAAGCCAGATGTCTGCCTGCAAAGCCCAGCACAGTTTATTTATCGGTGTAATCTCATGCTGGCCAGCTCTGATGATATTTACTTAGTCTGTGATATTTATTTCTGAAATGCTGTTCCCTTCCTTTATACGTGACTGGGAAGTGAAATTTGAGATTTCTGTGGGAGACTCAAGAAATAAGATGAAGGTTTCATAATTTAATTAAACAAGGCCTCACGTTAACACGGTAAATTAAAGAGTTCAATGGATGAGCAGTTCCATCAGGTGTTTTCTAATTACTGCTGGCTAGTCTGAAGGAGTGGTGGAGGGAGCGGTGTGCTGTGGCATTTCTTAGGAACAGCGGCTCAAAGGAGAAGCTGTGCCTGGAAGGCGGAGCTAGGTCCACCCAGGTGTTTTGGACAGCTGAATGGTTGCCATGGAGATTAAAGGATTTCTCAAACATGCATGAAAGAATCAAAGCAACACTACAACAACAACACTATGCTTTTGATGAAGAAATAACATAATAACATGAAGTAAAACTTGAAAAAATCCATTTTACATAATATTGCCCCTTTAAAATATATGATTATGTTTTTATCTTATTATCTCTGTCTGATGTCATTTTTAATGGTCTGAAACATTTAAGTGAAAGTAAAATCATCAGCAGGGACTGCTAGGACATGGGACTGTTCCTTTGTCTTGCCTTCAAACATGCTTTTACATCGTAGTCCTTCAGCGGGATTCTTTTACTCTTGCTTGAGTAATTTCTTACACAGTTACTGTTTGCTTGAAGTAATGCAGAAATTGTAAAGACAATTTCTGGGTAATCTTCCCCCCTTTGTGTTTAATAATAATATGGTTAATCATATTCTCTCCTCTGCTGTAAAAGACAGACTCTGTGTTCACCATGGCTGACTTGCATGTGTTACACATGGAGAATCATGGCTGACAATGAACTCACTGACCTTTAAGCAGTAAAATATTTATGAGATGTAGTAGGGCCTGAGGCAAAGCTACAATGCTACAGTGCAATTTGCTGCCGAAGAAAACCAATTAAGAAGGTCTCAGTCTTTTCTGGCAAAATGACTGGAGAGGAGGAGGGACTGGCGCTTTACCAAAGAGTAAACATGGCATACAGAGTCAATGGTAGAGATTAGTGAAGCCATAGAGTGTGTGACCCTGAGTGAGAGGGGTCAGGCCCTGTGATGCCAAGCAGAGCCGTCTGACAGAGAGTTTATTGAGGCTGAAGAGTTCTACCGTCCTGCTGGGTATTTGTGTGGCTTTGTATTTGATATACTGTAAGGACCATTTTCTGAAAAACTGCTACATTGTGAGGACCCTCTGCTCCTTGTGGGACCAAAACCCTATAAAGACCCTAGAGGAAGAAGTTCGGGTCAGGGTTAGGCTGTAGAAATGATGAAAAATGAATGGAAGGCAATGCAATTCTTCTGAAGATAGAAAGACACACAGTGTGTATGCGCATGTGTTTGGGATGCAAGGCTTACTCTGCCAGTCTCCACCCCACTGCTGCTCCAATGATGTCATACGTTTGGTTGTGGGAGCATGTGTGTGTCGGCAGCCTTGTGATCCAGGCCCGGACAAAGAATGAAATCAGGAGAAAGGAAGGGAACGCGTCAAAGAGAGAGAGAAAGAGGAGGAAAAACCTGACAACATTAGTTCCAGTCCACTTACTGCTTATAGTCTCAGTCTCCTTCCTCCTCTGAAGACAGGATATTAGAATGATGCTTTGGTTTCACTTACTTAACTCTACTCAAGAGGGCTCACCGATCACCAGTCTGTTCATAGATTACGGTCAATAGTAATCTGCACTGGGTTGTTTCCATAGCCTTGCCACAGTCTGCATATTTTCTATACCTTGGAGGTTAAAGGTCCTCCAGCATCAGCTTTAGCCTGACTTTCAGCAGGCTAAAGCTGATCCAATGTAAACCATTAAGATATCAGCTATAATAATCAGGTTATTGTCTGCATGAGAGAATGGAGTTAAAAAGGTTTTCTGAGCTGAAACTGGACCCACTCGATCCTTTGTGGTCCAGCAGCTCTGATCATGATGAAACACGGTCAGAACAAGAACAGCTGAGCATCTTATGACAATCATTTGTAAATAGATGGCATGGATTGGTCGATTAAGTTGCTTAATTGGTTGCAGCAGCCAATTAAATCAAAATTAATTGATTGAACTTTCATTTAAAGTTAACTGATTTTGATAGCATGGTGACATTACATAAACCAAGGTATGCTGTTCACTTCAATGTTTGCCAAATTTTACATCCATATATATTATTTCACAACATAAATAATCACTTTTCTCAGTTCCTGAATCAAAGTCAAATCTAAGTAAATCAATCAAACTTCTCACTGATGTTGGAATTCAATTTATTATAAAAGCCAGAGCTTTTTTTCTTTTAATTCATTAATGTTACTGTTTTCTTCTGTTCAGTCGTTTAAATATTTGACTGTTAAGAAATGCTTACACTCAGCATGTGACTCACCTGTCGTTCCACTTCTTGTTTTGTTCTTTCACAAGTTAGACATTTTCTCTCATCTATTCTCTATGATGCAACTATATTTTGGATATTATCGTCTTCACATTTTTATTAACTAAGACAATGATCTGTTGGTACCCTTGATTGGGAATGCAACCCCAAGCCAATTTACAGGATGCGGAGCGATGCTCTCAATCTGCTTCACACTGAACCTAGAAGTTCTGCCAAGTGGAAACAGGCCTCATGAGTCTGCTGTGAAGCTGCTTGTGTTCTGCTTTATTTTTAAATACAGTTTTTGTATTTAAAAACTTTTTGGGGTGGGGGGAGATCTCCAGTTTTTCCTTCCCAGGATCTGCTAAGCATTACTCTTGTTGTTTGGGTCCAGTTTAGATTCACAGTGATTCAAAGTGGAGAATCGTCCAACAAGCTGGGCCAGATTAGCCAGATGCTTCCTCCATAAAACTCCCATTAGGCGGGTTCCAACAGCTGCTGTGCAGAGATTCTCCTCTCAGCAGAGATGACAATGAGGACAGCTGGTTAACTTTTAGCATTCCTTCTCTAAAACTTGCCTGGCCATTGACTTCCTGCATAATTCCGCTCGATGCTCATCTCCCTCAGGTGCTCCATCACAGGTTTCTCCATTTGAGCTGGAGGCCAATGAACGAACAGAAGAAGAAGTTGTGAACGATGACGTTGATTATCTCTGCTGTTTTAAAATTATACTCTGCCTGTAGTTTTAACAATGGCAGCGGAGGAGAGAACGAAGTCGTTCAGTCTGTGTTGGCCATGCTTCCAAATATTGAATTAATATCATCAAACACGTTCAGCTCAGCACTTCCTTCTTCACAGTGGAACTGGCACATTACTGTTCACATGTCATATCCAGTCGTTAGCGATCTGGTAAAGTTTAAAACTTCTCGCTTCACTCCATGCTTCCAGGAGGAAATTGTTTCTGAATAGCTGCGAGTCCAGATACTCTGTACAAAACAAAGCATAAAACAAGGGCTGGTTTTTACCAGGCCAGGTCAAAACCTTCTATTTCAATATTTGGGTTTTTGGCAAACTGGAAAATGGATTTTTAATCCAGTAATATCCCTAACATTTATTCCTTTATTTTTCCTTTGTTTAGAGTGGAGCTTATAGTGATTGGTTGAATGTGACATCAAACACGCTTCAATAAAAATCTCTTTGTCCTCCTTCTCCCCAGCCACTGGGTCCAGCTCCTCTGGGGGAATCCAGGCCAACAGAAAGACATAGTCCCTCCATAACACGTCCTCCCTAAGGGATGTGTCTGGAACACCTCACTACATTCTCAAGCCACCTCAACTGGCTCCTTTCAATATGGAAAAGCAGTGGCTCTACTGTACTCTCAGTCTGAGCTTCTCACCTTATCTCTAAGGGACAGATCAGACACCCTGGTGATGGAAATCATTTTGGCCGCTAGTATCCAAGATCTCGTTCTTTTGGTCATGACCGTAGATGAGGATAGGAAAGTAAATCGACCGGTAAATCAAGAGCTTTGTCTTTTAACTCAGCTCTCTTTTCACTTTCAGACACATCACTGCAGACGCAGCACCAACCTGACAATTGATCTGTCACTCCATTTTTCCCATTTTGATGAATGACAAAGAAACACAGAATGTTGCCTCGATAAGAAGCGTCGACATACCACCCTCCATATTCCCTCCTATTTTTTCCCTCTCATGTCTGGCATCTAGTTTTTTCTGCTGCTTGGTTTTCTCATGTTAGATTCGGCACGTTGGCTTCCACGTGAAATCCTCCTTTGGCTGGGCCGCCTGGCTGTGTCCTGCGTCTGCATGGCCCCAGTGCCTGTCTCATCTTTGCCTTTCTTTCCGTCTTTGCAACTCTTTGTCTCCTCCTCAGAACCATCATCGCTCTTCAGCTCAGTTTAACGGAGATAGTGATACGTGAGAGGCTCTGAGGCTGTTCCTGCTCTTCATTCATTTAGCTTCGATTGATGAGGCAGGGTTTGGCTCTAATCTGCTTGTGGAGAGGAACCACAGGCAATTACAGAGATTTCCTTGAGGAAAGCCAACAGCTGACCGCTGATGTTGTGTTCTTGAATTATGTAGCAAGAGACAGCTGTCTGCTCTGCTGCATTATTGAGAACTTGTTGCAACGTCATGTATGAATAGCAAAAGCCTAACTGTTTACAGCTATATTTAGGTCCTGGTTGGAAGATCAAGCTTGACATGTTGTCATATCCTTATCGTCTCTCATGGTGAAAAGCTGCAGGGTGGAAGCTCTGCCCAACTACAAGCTAGCATGAAATGCAAATACTTAAAGCACTCTTTTTTTTTTTTTTTTTTTTTTGCAGGTAAAAGTCCTTAAACCGATTCCTTGTGACAGTGTGCTTACATGTAATGAAGCAAGGTCCGAGCTTCTCACAAGGCCAGGTTGCCCTGGCAACAAGTTACGTCGTAGCAGGAGGGTGTAGGGAGCCACCTCTGACTACAGGGAGGAGGATGTCTGAGACTGCAGACAAAGGAAGACATTTAAGCAAGAACAAAAACTGGATGCCAGAGTTATTAACATCATGCTGCCATGTGCAGGAGGATCATTTGTTGCATATTTATTGAGCAGTAGAGCATCAGCGTCTGAAACATCTGAGCCTTGTGTCTTTGACCGCAAAGAGGCAGAAGGGTTCCGGGTGCACAACCGAAACACACACACACACACACACACACACACACACACGCACACACGCACGCACACACACGCACCTCTCCACAGGTTGAGGCTGACCTATGAAAAATAACCAGTCTGGGTGTGTCCCACTCGAGAAGGACATAAGGTCTTGAGCAGAAGTGTCAACCCAACACCTTCAAACTGCTGTCTGAAGATGAGCTTTTACAGCAAATTCATCCAAAACCCTGCTTATTTATTTATTTTTTTTAAATGATTTATTCATTTTTTGATCAAATTAGAGGCGAAATAGAATTTTCGTCATTTTGTTTGCTCCACAAATAAAAGAAATCCTCCCATCTCTGTGGAGGCATCAGGCTGAAGGATGATGCGGGGAATGTCGCCATCTGCTGGCCGGCAGCAGGCACTGCAGCATTATGTTAGGGCAGGTGAAGAGCGGTGCAGCCGTCAAGCTATCATTAAAATGTTAACCTGCTTTTATGACACCTAAAGGAGGAAAGTCTGGATTATCTTCCACCTCCTCATCCTAATCTACAGTTAAACTCTGTGCCCGGTGGATCTCTTCAGTGTGTGGGCAACCTGCAGTCATGTTCCCCAGCAGCAGGAGGCGCTGCTGCCGCTGTGGAACATTTCAAAAATGTCAACATCCCCTGAAGCCGCAGCGTGATGAAAATAAGCAATATTATGCAAAGAAAATGTAGCAAATAATTTATTTTTTTTTTGACAACTAAAGGCACGGTTCTTGTCATTCAGGGTCGTTCCAAAATAAAATTTGAAAGTGTAGGAAGGCGAATTCCACTTTCTTATTTGCGTCAACTCTACTGAGAAAACCTAGAAGTTGGAGAGAGATCTGGAGGATTTTCCTTGATATATAGAAAATTTCCCTAACTGGAGCATTAGACTGAAGCAGTTGTATTTGTGTCCAAACTTGACATTAACATCCTTATTTAGTTTTACCTTTTGACAAGTTTCTCCATATACCATATTTCCATTTAATTGATTTGGATATTTAAAATATCTCCCAGTTCAGCGTTATCTCTTTACAAAATTAAAGTTTATCTTTGAAAGGACAAACTTGCATTACAATTCCATTAATCATTTGTGAGATTGTTCATTGAAACACATTGCTGAAATGAGCCGTGCAAATACATTTAACTTGATTATGAATATATTTATTGTAAACGGCCTCAAAACAATATTCTCATTTATCATTTACTGGGAGAATTCAGTGTCCAGTAAACTTTGTTATAATAACAGGATTATATCCAAGGCATATTACTGTAAAATACAGCCTTTGCTGCCCACATGAGCCTTAACAATGTCATGATGGTCATGAGACAACAAGACTCAGAGGCTTATTCAAATTCGTTGGAAGACTGACTGCTACTGGAGATCTTTCCTGCCCACATCACCATCCTCAACGATTCTCTGAAGACACTTGGATGACAGGAGCTAATTCCCCTTTGGGGAAAGTAAATATAGAATTTGGATCAGTAAAAGCAAAGAAAGAAAAAAACAAAATCCCACCAGAGAAATGATATTACACACACAAAGGAATACATAAAGCCTGTGGGTTTATTATGGCAATTTTCACCACCAGATAGAATCAACATTATAGATTCAGTCCAGCTAAGTCAGACATGTGCACCAACGAACATACAAGTCTGGTTCCTTGGGAGATTCCAGTGGAAACCATCTCAGTGGGAACTCAGCATCTGAATGAGAGCCCAGGGTTTACCTTGTTGCATTGGTAAGTTAACGTCCACTCAGACACACACACACACCCACTGGCGACACACGCCCCGATAGACACAATTACACAACAGCGTTTCTTTGTGGTTAACGCCTGGTAAGCACACACGCAGCGATGTATGACATGTTACACTACAGCTGGGTTTATATACAGTAGCCTATCTGCTGGCTGACGAGGCGGGACTCTGTGTCTGTGTGTGGCGCTCAGTCCCGCGGCCAATTCACAGCTCGCGCTCATGTGTTGATAACCGCGAACAGACTTTCCTCGGGTTGGAGAGGCAGACGGCCTGCGCTCTCCCTGCAGGGAAAACGCATTGTTTGCAGCGGGCATATGCCGGAGTCGGGATGAAGAAACAGCTAACACAGAACAGGTCCACACGTCCCACGGTAGTAAACATGGACCGCCAATTAAATCTGAGGAAATATGAGTAGCCCAAAGTTATTAGATAACAGTACTTTACAATGAAGTTGCCACTAGGCACAAACTTTTATACATTTGGAAAATACAGCAGGCTTCATCAAAATTCTGAAGAAATTTGAAATAACTATTATATCAGCAGTGTTATAAAAGAGTTTGGGGCATCAGTGGCAGTAGAACACTGTTCTCTAGAGGAATGTCTCAAGATGTGGAACCATGCTGGACCCCCCTCCAACAGCACTCATACCTCATTGCATGGTCAGCTAAATTGTTTCTGACTTGAAACAGTCAAACAGGTAGAAACTGTACAATTGCAGCCCAGCGTCAGATCTGAATACATACAGCAGATTATCCCCATTTAGGGTGCATTCACACCAGAAATGTTCAGTCCTCTTTAATCCAACTATAGTTCCCTTGGGGCTGCGTGAATGTGTAACCGAACTAAAAAGTGAACTCTGATCTGCCTATAAAAACCTTGGAGTGGGTTCGGGTGAAGCGAATTCTGGTGCAAGAGCCAAGCGGACCAGAGACCGGAAGTGGACGACAGTCCACTTCTTTTTGGTTGTATTTTGGGTAAATACAACCAAAAGAAACGGATGAGTGTGGCGCTAACAGGAGAAATGGCTCATGGTCTTTTACAAAGACAAAAGAGAAATTCCACAATCGGTAGAATCTGATGCCACTCCATTGATGTTTACATTTCCTGAAGTAGGACTCAAAGGGTTTTGTGTCATTTCCTTCAGTTGTTCTTGGTGCAGCACCCTCACAGGCGAGGAGTGGAACAGGTTTTTCAAAGTATTTGGTTCGTTTTACACAGTGCTGTGTGAAAGAGAAGTACAGAAGCTAAAAATGAAACAAATGTTGCAGTTTCGGGGCCCAACCGAACCGAGTCTACAGGACTATTAGGTGCGAAAATACCCTAAACATTACAGCATATCTATGCGAAACAACCAAAACAGTTCCTCATTTCACTCTGGTTAGTTACCATCAGGTTGTACTCATATGGGTGAAAAAGCTTCAAATGTGTCAAACTCCAAATCCTGTGAAAGCTGGAAAAACACATAGCATGACAAAAACAAAATCAGCAAATCAGGAGAAATTACAGCAACAAGTTCCTTAGTTTTAAATAAATCATACAAAAATAGTCCTGTACAGTGTGAAAGTTTTTACTGTCCCTTTGATTCTCCGTGTTGTGTTCTCAGCGGTTTGTACGAGTCACCTTTGAACAGACAAACACCAGCTGAGTGTCATCTGAACCTTTTCAGATAGTGCGAAGTCTTAACCAGCAAAAAGCTCCGGGCGTCGGTCCTCTCGGGAGTCCTTCCGTCTCCCTCCTCCCCCCCTGTGGTTCTGCTGCGCCTCAACGCAGGCAAACTCTCCGCGGATCGTCGCTCGTTGTTCCACAGGTCGCTCCTCACCTCGCTCCGCTCAGGTGCTGACCTCTGCATCGTCCTCAGGAAGGTTAATGAACAAGCGTCTACGATCCGTTTTTCTCCTCAGAGCCCTCCGGTGGCGCGGGGGTCTCCTCCGCTGTGGGTGACTGAGCTCCTCCAGGGCCATCTGCAAACACAGTGAAAACTGGACTTAAGGAGCAAAAACACAGACACCTGACAAATTCCAGTGTTAACGTGTACATTAACATCAGCACTGTTAATAATACATGACAATAAATAGCCATCTTATCAAAGTTAATGGTAGCTACACAGCTGGTAGCTCTCAGGAAATCAATTGAATGGAAATAATTGTCTGACTTTATTGAACTGATCAGGGTTACTGGGAACTTATAATTAGAGAGTTTCTGTTTTCTTGGGGTGAAAATATGACACCATTTCCTACTACGTTTAGTCACTCACTCCTGGGCTGGAGAAGCGTCCAGGTTTATTTTGTCACCACACACAGAGAGCAGGGAGACTCAAAACTACAGCAAAATTTGGTATCTCCATAGCAACAATCAGGCACTTTCTACACACCATGCTGGAGTAATATCTTCTTTAGCCATTTGAGAATTAAAGAGTTTTTCTCTAATAAACATTCCTGGTAGCTTAAAACAGAGGATGAGAAGGAAAGGACCTCACAGCCACTGTAAGGTAGGGTGGTGCAGTTGTGATGCTGTGGGCCTGCTTCTCTTCGAAAGGCACAAAGAGGCTTTTTAAGAGTACATGACATCACTGGCTTTTTTATGTGGTCGTCTATTCTATGAAGGTATACAGGACCGGTGCCAGTCATTAGGATTCGTTAGGAGGAGATTATTAAAATGAAAAAATGTTCAAAATCTGCAGAACGTCTTACAGTTTAATTGAAGAAAATAAACCTGGGAAACAAAAGAAAGTTCTTAAACCTTCGAGAGAGAGCTCGGCCAGTTTCAGAGGCAGGTCGCCGGGGTTCACTCCTGCTGGAGATCCGAGGATGTCCGGAAGAGCATTTCTCCTCCCAGATCGCCCCGAGGAGGCAAAATCCAATACAGGCTCCACCTCCGTCATCACAGGCTTACTGGATGAAAAAAAGAACACAGTGCAATGTTACACCACAGCAAAGATTCTCATTTGAAAAGCAAGCAGCACAGATTTGTTACAAAATAAAAGATAAATTACTAATAAATTACGAGAACAGTTTTCAGATGAAAATGAAAACTGAAAATGAAAAATGAAAACTGACTGCATGTAAGAAATAATTAAAGACTTTATTCCCTTGTTTTGCATTTCTGCTGCTCTTATTCTGTACTTTCCACCTTCTGTAGTAACAAAGTGCATATCCCGCCTGTAGACTAATGAAGTATATTATAAATTGTGGCTTCTACAGCAGCAGTTATATAAAATTTAATTAATTGCCTAATACAAAGGTGAAATTTATTTAGTCTTCTCTTGCATCTTAACAGAACCTACAGAAACTAAAATATTTATAGATTTATGTCCAGGTAGAAGAACAGGTATTTCACATATCCAAACGTCCATAATTTTCTCAGTTTTAAATTAAGATATATTTTATCAAAATGGGATAAAAATTAACAGTGTTACAACCATTTTTGAAACAGAATGTATAGTAATAGCGCCTGCAAGTGAACCTCGCTATAGCGTCTTTTAGGCACTGTCCAATCCCGTTATATATGTCGATGTAAAATAAACAACAGTATCCACACGCCTGCAGGATTGATGTTTCAAAAAATCTTTTAGCTGAAATCTAAAGTTGTTTCTTCTGACTCGTTTATTTTTTTAAGTAGGCCAGACACAATCCCAGTGATGAATCTGTGGAGGGAGCTAAAGATTAGGGTCATATTACTAATGGAGACACACATAAGGTGGTTCTGTAATTGTAATATTAAAAAGGAATTTCCGGTTGATTCAAAACATTTTGAATAAAATGTAAATAAAATCAGACTTAAAAAAAATAAGAACTTATGTTGAATATTTTATCATATTTTGATACACACCTGTATCAAAGACAAACATCTTGATACATCTTGAAACATCAACAAAAATCCAAAATCTGTCAGAGGTCTGAATAATTTGGGGCTCAACTCTTTTATAGCACAAATGGCACTTAACCAATGAGTAACAGCAGCTGGAACACTAGTTCTCCATTAACAGCATAAGAGCCAACTGTGTTTAACAATTATCACATTCACATTAGCCTGAGCTATAACAGGCTGACACGGTGGGAAAGATGAAATAAGCCGGTTTATCATGTTCCTATAGTTATGCAATTTAAAAACAAGAAAACCTAAGGATTAATACGACTGTAAAAAGTTTATTTAAAGTACATTTTACATGATCTAGTGAGCAGAGCTCATTTCTTTCATGCCAGATATAAGAACTCTGACGTGGTCCATAATTTATGAGATTCAACTAGACGTACTCATGTAGAAATTTGCCCGAAAATAAAGAAAATCCTAGTATGTTGGAGGTTTTAGGAATCTAGTGGAAAAGGGTTTCTCATTGAAGAGGCGGAGCATGTGTCTGTCTGGTCTCTTGGCAACCAGCAGTTGAGAAGTCGGCTCTGGGCTGCTCTGGTGACAGGCAGAATTACATCCCCTGTCTCAAACACGCTCACACTGGAGCCCAGAGGAGCACACACAAACACAAGAATCTGCTGTTGCTATGGCAACAATACAGAAAAACAGAAAAAAAAAAAAAAAAAAAAAAAAAAGGACCACTGGCAGGTAAACACATGACTCAAATTCGTTTTCTGCTATCACACTTTTCACTTCTCCCATCACTGTCTTTTGTTGCATCGCTTGTGTTTAAATAACTACATCATTCTGTGGGAAAAACTAATTTCACTTCTAAAACAAATGAACACGATGAGTTTATGTGCGTTTACAGCCATGAGCTCACACATTTTCTTCACACAAGCAATCTTGAAGTCCATGAAAAACAAAAATGGTCGCAGGCTGCTAACCTAAAGCAGAGCGGAATGACTTGCCCCAGAATTTCTGTTTACTTGCGTTAAAAACTCACAAAGAACTTCCACTATAAATTGGCTAATATAAAACAATATTTTAGGTGGTGAAATGCATAATAATCCGGCTGTGTTAAATTTTTCTCTGATTATTCGAGTTTTCTCTTACAGCCCAAAAACTTGCAAACTTACTTATAAAAAGCGTTGTTAAAGTTTTTCACAATTTGTCACGTTATCACCACAAACGTGGCTGTCTGTCCAATATTAATAGAAAATATGTCTGATAAAATTTTGATAATTTCACTGGAGTCCAGAAGCACATGGCATTCTAGGACTGTGAGGTAGGCAGAGGAAAGGCTCAACACCTTATGACCAGTTAAGCTAAGTTGGTGGCTTAGCAATTCACCTGCTCTTTGGTTAGCTAGGCTGTACAATGTTGCACAACATCTGGTTGTGTAACATGCGCAGCAGCAGCTTCATGTTCCACAACCAGTCACATCTCTGTGCAGAGATGATGGATGTGCAGTTGCTGCCCTGGTGGAGCAGAAACTGGGCCAGAGCCCCAACTAGCTCACTAAACTAGCATCCATTAGGATTGTGGGAAATGAAGGAATTCGTCACAAGAAATGTAGGCTTTGGTACATCTGCTCACAATTCACAGCCAACAGAATACACACAGTATGCCCGAGTTTATTTCTAATCTTAACTTTTAGTTCCAAAAAAAAAAAAGAATGTTTGTCTCTTTCCTCATTTACTGAAACGCTGATTAATAAATTAGCTTCATTCTGTTGGAAACCCAGTTTATATGTAGACCAAAACAATCTCGATTACTCAACAACATGGGTTAACAGAAACATACAGAGGCCATGCCCTCTCCTTGATTACCACTCCATTCAGATCTGGAATGAAGTGCTCTCCAGTCTGACTACTCATCTATTTTTGGTCCATCAGTAGTAGAGTGCTGTGGGTATCCAAAGAATTAACGTTATTTCAAATTTCCCTATCAACTCAAACGCTGAATCTGCTCTTTCTGCTGAATAAAAGGGTGTGAAATTGAGTTGGATCCTTTTCTCCAGCTTTGGTAAGGCTGGCTCATCAAACTGATTACCTACCGGTGAAAAGCACCAGTCGGTCTCTTAAAGGTGACTTTGGCTGGTATCAAGCATTATTAAGCATCAAGTCCATACAAAAAAAGCTGCTACACTGGGTGCTACCTATTAGCAGTTTAGATTTTACAGATTTTAGAGGGGTCCAAAGCATTTGTGAACTTTAGCTGTTCACTGGCGGCTCTAGTCCGTAGCCCTTGCAATTCCTTGGGTCTGCTGTGTTACCCAAAATCTGCAATGTGACGGATCTTTTTTCTACATTTCAACTTTAAAACTGGAAAAATGAAGCTATGGCCGACGAGTCAACTCTTTATCTTGCTATAAACTGTTGCCATAGAAACTGAACAACAGTACCATCTTAGCGGCCTCAAGCCTGTTATATTTAGCAGCATAAGCCTAGGGAAAACCACGGCCGGTCTTGCTCTAATTAGAACATCTGGTAACTTTCATTAAGCTGGAGGATTAAACATTAAACAGGCACTGACCTATCATGTGAACAGGTTTATTTTAGATTGTAATCCAACAACAGGTTCGAGGGGATTATCTTGTCAAATAAATTGACCCACATACTACAAAGTCCTTCCTATCCCAGTGACATGACCAGGCTGCAGGTATGTTATGCAACGATGTAGTGCACTGAAAGCTTTCTATTGCTGGAGTTTAAGAGCGTCTTACAAAAGATAAACTGTTTTAATGTCAACAGATATTCTGTGAGACTTAGTATTTCTTCATTGTGTAGAAATAGACAAAAGTAGTCATGATTATAATCAAGATTTAGACCCGACCACCACCCTCTGGGGCTTCATTTTATTGGAAATGTGGTCATCTGGCAATGAAAGCCACTATACCAAGAGGCCTTTGGTTGGCTAGGTGGCCGCTACTCAGGAGTCCTACAGTAGCGGCCATTTTGAAATGGGAAGGTTTAGTATGAGGTTAAAGGTTTCAGCAGTGTAACTGGGATTGAGGCCAACTGCAATGATTAGTAAAACAGATCAAGTCTTTTGCATACTCCCCCTAACCTATTAAACGTTAGAAGTACTGCTTCAAAAACCAACGATGCCGAATGAGCCTAGTTCTCTCAACTTGCAGCAGACGCCTTGTTGTATCTTTCAAGACCCAGATCAGGCAAACTTTTCTCTGTTTACACTTTCACTGACAGAAAATCAAAGATTTCAGCTTCACCCACAGGGCACCAAAAATAAAACGGCAACTTCAAAAAGAATGATGCTTAGAGCTGTGTATCTTCTGCATTCAGCACCTAACCCTAACATCTCAACGCTTTTGCTGTCTGGAGATCTAAGGAACACCAAACTTCATCCATTCATAGCATGAGCACATCTCCCCTAACAAAGAGGATGGAACGGGACTGATAAAACACAAATACAATACAAGACATCTTACTTCTCTTGTGTTGTCTTAGATCAGTGGTTCCCAAAGGTTTTTTGTTGAAAAATACAATAACACCAGTGGAGTTATTTTCAAATAATATACATATCAATATATAATATCAGGGCTGTTAGGCCCTTGTATAAGCAGTGTCAGAAGTTGGTCCACATCATAAGTTTGGCTTGTTTAAAGTGAGAGTTGGACTTCACCAAGGTTGCCCTCAGTCTCCGATTGTGTCTATAACCAAATTCTAGGCACAGCCAAAGTGTTGCGGGGATCCATTTTGGTGGCCTCAGAATTGTCTTTATTCTTTGCTGCTATTGTGGTTCTGTTTGCTTCATCAGATTGTAATCTACAACTTTCACTGGAGCAGTTCACAGCTCAGTGTGAACTGACGAGGATCAGTACCTCCAAATCCAAGGACATGGTCTTGAGCCGGAAAAGGGTAGAGCACCTTCTCCAGGTCAGGGAAGACGTCCTGCCTCAAGTGCAAGGAATTTAAGTATCTTGAGTTCATGAATGAAGGCAAATGGAGCGCTAGATCAATAGGTAGATTGGAGCAGCGTAATACAGCATAACACTAATGATATGTAGCATGTTATTGTATCACACTCCAAGTTACTGGTGATGATGAACATAAATCAGGTTTCAATGAAGTATTAGACAGCAAGTGTCTAATCCCAAATGTCTGTGGTCAGTATTTGATTGGGGCATTACTGGTTATCACTGGCTGATAAAGAAAAAAATAAAAACTGATTTGCATGTGGGTTGATCAATAATCTGTGATCAGTACAGATCACAGATCTGTACTGATCACAGTACACAGTACTTCTGCACATGTTAGCAGAAGCTAACATGTGCTTGCTTCTGATCAGGCTTTGGTGGATTTAACCAGCTGTGAATCAAATGCATACAGCAGGATCCAGGAAAATGTCATCTCCATTATACAATCAGTCATCATGTCAGAATAAATTACATGTTTTCTTCAGTCTCATCTCCTCAAGTGATTGCAGAAGAAACAGTGCTGTATTTAAGAAGGGCTACAAAATCCATGTTCCAAATCTGTTAGCATAGCAGTAATTGGTTTTTCTACAGCCGCTAAATTAATTATGACAATATTTGTATTTATTACTGCCATTGTACATGAGTTTAACAGTCACAAGTTATGCTGACTAACTGCGTCCTGTATTTTTAAACACCTAAAATAAAATACTTTTTCACATCCAGCTTTCTTTGGGCTAAAAAAACTCCATCATTTAACATGTTGTATTTGTCATCATCTTCAGCTTACAGTCTGACTCTTTTGAACGCCTCTTTACCCTGAACGGTAGGACTGGACGCTCAGATGGAGAGTCATTCTGTGTTTTTATGACTTTGCTTGCTTATGATGCTCTGCACACATCAACAGCTATTGTTATTTTAATTAAATTTAACATTAAATTTATATAATCAGCGAATAAATACATTACAAAAAAGAGTTTATATTTTATGAGTCAAACCAGCTCCTCTGGGGTTTTCCTCTTTCATGCACAATTTCTTCTTGAACGTTTGTACTCATTTTCTCCTTTCATGCCACCACGATTGTTTTTATTTTTCAGCATTTATAAGTACGAACACCATCCCCTTTTTTCACTTCTGTTACCGATACCTGAAGATTAGCATCGTCCAATACCGATCCAATACAGAAAAAGAGCTGAAATGACTTAAAACTGTTCTTTCTTTGAAACAGACATAAATGTACTGAATTACAAAATTACCCGATAACTCTGCAGCAAATTTAAATGCACTAATAGCTTCACTAGCTTGGTCAAACATATAAAAACAACACAACATTAATTTGTTCAGTGAGTGCAATTAGGAGTAAAACAGCCAATATAAAATAAATGATAAAGCATGACATCACTCAGAGCACAACGCATAGAATTAGTTTGAATAGATCTGCCCTTATGGATCGAGAACATTGCCACCCATATGCAGACTGGAATTCAATATCAGGACCAATATAGGTATTAATATTGGATTGGTACATGTCTAGTTATGGGCCACGGTATCAAATCAAGAAACTGTTCCCACATACTCAGACAGACTGCCTCTATTCTGTGGACCTCAAACTGTCTGTGGACGTCTGAGATTGTGGCGTACTGATTGACAATATTTCCCTTGACAAAGTCCTTCATTTCCCACAATCCAAATGGATATTAACTAGTTTGAGGAGTTAGGCACCCAGCCCTGTTTCTTCTAAACCAGGCCAGCCACTGCTCACCTGTTAGTTCTAACAGAGAGCAGCAGTCACGCTGTGTGTTCTTGTGACTGGTTGTGCTGATTCTCAACATTGATCAGCTCAGTGTTGCATACATAACAGTTCGCAGTGTTTGCTGTTTTTTGCGCCACATAAAAATGTACCTTTCTTCAGAGTTGTCCGGCGGACGTCCATTTTGGGTCTGCATTGAGCCCGCCTCGAGAACCCGCAGACCTACGAGGAGTGCAGGACACCCCGGTATGTTGGAGGCTACATGGAACTGCTACTCTTGTTCCACAACAACTTGTTGCTAGGTAACCAAAGACTGAACGAGTCAGTTGATGCCACAGACATTTCTTAGCTGGGCTGTGAGGGGCTGATATTGATCAGCGATAGATATCGTTATCGTTTCATCACCCAGCCATAGTTACTACATTAATTTTCACAGCAGTGCCAAATATGTGCTGCATACTACATTTCTCAATGGCAAAAGCCATGGAACACAGAATTCCACGTTTTAAAACTGTGCTGCAAGAATGTAGGGGTAAAACTGCTTTCAGGGATCTTTATATCCCTGAAAAACACAAGGCAGATAATATTGTGACAGGATAATAAGAGTGTTTGTTGACAAGTCTAAACAGTAAACAATTTATAAAAATAATTGTAAAAAAAATTTAAATGACAGTATGAATTATCTACAGTGTGGTGAGTAATGCCAATTTTCAGCATTAAAATAACAGGAAGTGCTTTTATTGTGATAGGCTGAAAGTGAATTTGTACTGAAACAGCTGGCTTAGCAGTGGGAGAACGTCAGAAGTTTAGTTTACACTGAAATGACCTGGTATAATACAGTTGGAAAGACATCTGGATGATCACTATCATCAGCATTAATATATTGTTATAAATCATTATCAATAATTGTTCTAATTATGGAAGCTTTCACAGGAAAACATGCAGCTGCAGTCTGCGCCTCACATACCAGTTTGCTTTCGCTCCAGATTACAGGAGATGAAGATTTTATCAGAACAAGAAACAGTTGCTGTGTTTCTGTTTGTGGGCTGAAGCTTTAAATGTGGAGCTCAAAGCAATGTGCAGCCATGAACTGGTTCAAATCCCAGCACAAAAATATGGTTATAAATGAATACAATTATTATCTTTATTGGTGTAGCTATCATTATTTCTATTACTCCACAGCTTTTTATTATTATTGCGTGAGATATAAATGGTAAATATGTAAATGGTGTTGTAAAAGAGCAATAGGAATCATAACTTGCCTGGGACTTTTGACACTAGAAACAGAATAAAGTAATTATATGATTAGTTAGGGGCGGGACATCTTTAGTTATACTTGAGCTCGCCCCTTGAATATGTATAAAAGCTTAAAATGTATACATGTTATTTTATTTTCCATCTTTCTGTACAATGCTGTTCACACTTTGACATATTCAAAAAGGACTAACTAAATAAATAAGTTATCCGATTTGTTACATGTTGCGTTTTGCTACGCTTCATTCTAAGTAACTTTTTTGAATTGCATTTTCAGCTCAATTCAGTTTAAAAATACCTCAATTTTAAGGGGAAGTGAAATGTTGCTGTAACTCATCAAATCAAGATTCTTCAAAGAGTTACAGCAGGTGATGGCCGTGGGCAGGAAAGATCTTCTGTAGCAGTCTGTATTGCTGCAGCTTTGAAAGAAACTCTGACTGCAGATGTTTCCTTCAAACATCTGCAGTTTGAAAAAAAAGATATTTTTTATTTTCAGATCAAAGTGCATTTACCAAGCTCAAGGAGGGAAAGAAAAATGTCATATCATGTACACCACTTTGATATTTTGAAAGTGGTGTACATGTCTCTTCTTGAATATGACATCCTGACTGGTCCTTGGTTCTGCTAATTAGCTGCAGCTGGGAGAAACCGGGAGCAATGTTAGCCATCAGTTCCAGGAATCAAACAGCCCGGCTCTGCCTGCCGCCCGAGGCTGACCTCTCTTCTGCTGCTCATCAATCTAACACCCACGGAGTGATAGTTCCAGACCACTGAGGCTACCGTTCCCTGCGACGCTCAAATTAGACTGGCTCAGTTTTTTTCTGCATTTAAAGAGTAGCTTAACTCTACAGTGCATGTATTCTCCTACGAATCAAAACTTTGTCTGGTAACAGTTACTCTATTCTGTCCGAAACAGTGACTGTTGGCAATGTCTAGTCTCCGTGTTGCTGAGGACGACCATGAGGGAGGCTAACAGCACTCCTGTAGCCGAGGCGATAGCCGCTAAGAGCGAGAGGGCTGAGGCAGCAAGACTGACAGCTAGCTCGACAGAGAACTGCACAAGAAATGTTTACACAGACATGAGAAGTTTCGGATGAATAAATAATGCCCTGGATTAGGTGCTTCACTATTTTTAGTCCCTCTTAGCCAGTGATCACTCCCCATCCTTCTCCCCACTTTTTTCACTGTTATCCTAAAGCTCAACATGCTCTAGCTGCCATGGAAACAGCACCGTTGGTACAAAGACAGTTAAATAGTGGAGGAGGGGAGCCAACATTGGAAGAAGACTATTTTCTGTGGCATTTATATTGTTATTTCCTCAGCTTGCAGTGGAAGACTTTCTCAGAGACAGTCGTTTCATGTCCGGGGAGAAAGAGGTCGGCAGTAAAATATAGGAACAACACAGATAAACCTGATCATTTTGAGGAATTATGTTATGGTTATTTAAATCAGTTCAAAACATAACTGACGTAAGATGGAGGATAAAAAGGCATGTAATGTGTGCAGTGGATGAACGAGAAATATAAGAAAAAAAAACCCCAGCGGGTCCTGCATATGTGTGGGAAGGTGAAGTTCAACTAAGACATTAGTGACTAGTTAAAAAGGAAATGAAAAAAATCTTTTTTTCTCTCTCTGTATAGTGTGATGGAGGACCAGAGAGGCGAGTCTGATCTAATGAGAGGGAGCGATCACAGCCTTTTCTCCTCCTTTAATGTTTGAGAAGCCACAGTAACATCCAAGCCTTCTAGATTCTTTGGCTTTTGGGGGACAAAATGTTTTCAGACATATTTCAAGGTCTGCCGCCTCAAGAATGGCTCCAGACAACATAATCACTGCTATTATACGGCTCAATAGGAAAAGACATTTGCAGGATCTAAGTATGAACTAGACAAGAATGATTTGGGACAACTCAACAGTAGATACACAAGACATCTTACAATATTGTACCTCAGTTTAAAAAGCAAAAGTTGTAATTAAAACAAATTGACACTCTCTACAGGGAAAGCAAGGCGGAAACAGTTACTAAAGAAGTTGGCTGTTAAGTTTCTGAATGGAAAGTTGAGTGGAAGGAGAACGCGTGGTACCTGACCAGGTATTCCATGCATGTGCTGCATAGTCTGTACATATACTTCTGAGTAGATTGCCGTTTCTGCACTGAAAACATTGAGGTTTATTTCGATATTCTTTAGGAATACAATGATATCCCAATATCAGTTTGTAAAATATTTCTGTACTCAAGACTTGGAATGTAGTAACTGCTGACAAATATATTCCACTGGCTGGAATGTATTTCTAAAATTTTTTAAGACGGAATATTACTGTTTAAAATTCTAATGTTGTACAGCCATAAGAAAAAAAAAAAAAATTCTTTTTATGACAAACTGGATGTTGGATTTTCAGTTTTGAGTCATAATCATCCAAATAAATATGAGACACAATTTATTAAGCAGGAAGAGAAGAAGTGCAGGGTATTCTGGATAATTACAACCAAAACGAATGTGTGGTCTTTTACCAAAGACAAAATAGAAATCCAACAACCGCTAAAATCTGATACCAATCCATTTGTTTACATTTGGTAAAGGAAGAAGTTGCTCTTTTGTGTTGTTTTCTTCTGTGGTTCTTGGTGCAGTGCCCCCACAGGGCAGGAGGTGAACAGGTTTTTCAAAAGATTTGGTTGCTTTGACACAGTGCAGAGAGAAAGAGAACCACAGCAGCTGGAAATGAAACAAAATGGAATTTTGTTTCCAAATCAAAGCGAGTCTACAATTACTCCAACAGATTATTCAATATTCCTGTTGCAAAAAAAAACAAGTTCAAACTTCTAAAAATTAAGAATAGCATGCAAAGCTGCTAATTATTAATCCTAGTAAGTTTTTCCTATTCTTATTAACCTCCATTAAAGCCTAAAAGCTAGCTGCCCCTCGCTGTAATGAGTTTAATATGCAATAATAACAACAAACCATTATGCAAAAAGAGGCACACAAACAGCCAAGCGCCGTCAAATGTGGAACAGATTGAGCAGCTTTTCATAAGGGTCAAATCCAAACAACAGAGCACTCAGCCGTTCACAGCAATTAGCACACTCAACAGAAAGCTGGAAACAATGGCAGGTGAGCAGCACTGGTAGCGGCTCCAGCAAGAGCGAGACAGAACAGGACAGGCCAAGCAGCAACACACACTGTTAGAAGATGTACGCCTCTTTTTTTTAGCATCATGTTCTAAAAGAGCTCCGGTTATAAATGACTTCACAGATACTGCTCCTGCCTGGAAAAGGTCAACCGGGAGAATTAGAGTCCCGTCCTGACCCCACAAAATTTCCTGCTTGTGTGGTATTGATTACTTAGTCTAATTAGAGAGAGGAAACGCAAATATGGAAGGTGGCCTTTAATACCAATCACTACCTGTTGAGTTTGATCAGTGTGTGGACCTTTGCGGTTACGTTTCATGGAAGGAAGACAAAGAAGTTTCTGGAAGCTGCACTGATTTTGCAAAACAAGATTTCTGCACTGAATCTGAAACTTTTTCATAGAACTTTGGACTTTTACTCTGCAACACAGATAAAGTAAAGTCCTAAGATTCTTTGAATTGTATTTAGACCGACACTAATGTCAAGAGAGCACTCTAAAAACATTGTATTACATAATCTCTTCTTTTAAGCATGTTTTTCAAGAATTTGGGAACTGAGTCTACTAAGTGTTGCAGTTTTACACCAGTTGGTGTTCCTTTGTCAGCAAACACTGTGAGCAACTTATGGTCCTAGATATCTGACACAGACTACACAGTGGTCCTGTCAACACTGCCTCTTTTCAAAAATATTTCACTCTATGATTGCTTCAGAGCAGTGAAATTATTATCCAAATCAACTCACTTAAAGAAGTGAGAGTGACATCACCAAACTGCATACTGTAACTGCATTTGATTATATTTTCAGATATAATCAAACAAGTAGTGTCGTTCCTCATCGAGTGAAGAAAATACATTTACAATAATAGTCGGTTTTGTTTGTAAATCAAAATTTCTGTCATGATGAGAAATTTTTTGTTATAAATTATATATGATGCAATAAATGCCCACCCCTGGATCAAATTATGTAAAATCCACTATCAAAGCAGCGCTTACCTCAGGCAGTGCTTCCTTATAAACTACTGAGATGGAGCAGCAGCACAACAGTCAGACAGCAAAATTTGTGATGTCATTTTTGAAGGACAATTATTTAGCTTTTTTTTATTTATATGACAAAATTCAAACTGAACTGAGAACAACTCTCAGACATTAAGGTGTGTTTTATTTTACAGTCAGATCTAAACTGTGAAACTATAAGAACAAACTTTAGCTTCATTACACAAAAAACAGCCAAGAACCTTTCCCTCAAAGGTAAGAGAGGTGACTGCTGAGTTTTTGTATCTGACTGAGTGTCTGCATAGGGTTAAGATTGCTTTCCATATGTATCCATGGGGACCAGTTATTGATAATCTATACCTTCCACGACACTTTATAATTTCCTACGTGCCTTTGTCCTTGTTTTAAATCTAACAGCATTAATTGAAGGATTATTATCTTCCTGTCTAAACAGCTGGAGTCTGATTTAGAGCGATGTCAACTCAACTTTGCTCTCTGACCATTGTGGCATCGAGTACAGCAGAAATAAAATCACAGATGTCTTTACTTTATGCGAGTGACATTATGAAAATGATGGGGTTAAAACAGAACAGATCAATTCTGAATTCTAATTTATGTGACTGTAAATTAAACTGGTTTTAATGGTGTGAACAAGGAAATACTAATCTGTTTAAACCCCATGTAATGTAAAACGAACAAGGAGAAGAAAAATTGTTGAGTAGTACATTTTTTAGACTCCTGAAGCTTTGTGTTTTAGCTGTTGGCAGAGAGATCAACCTTGGCTGCAGTGAATCAGCCAAGGTTGCTTAACACACACTGAAAATCATAAAGGTTGAAATGATCAATCTTTCTGTAAACAGTTTGTTTTATGTGTTTGGGATTGCACGAAATACAGAAGCTAATGAAATAGTGCTTGATGTCAGCTCAGCGGTAAAATATATAGGAAGTATCATAAAACAGTATATACACAGTCCTCCATTTTTTTTCATATCTGCCATCAACCATTTAGTCTGGAGCTTTCATTTCAAAATCCCTGAAAGACCAAGACGTGAAATGATAAAAGTCAGACCCTTCTGCTCACACGGGATCCTGCACACAGTAAATGTTTGCTAAATCGTAACTTATTGTTTTAGTCAGTAATCAGTACACAATTATGTTAACTTAGCAAAGCAAATAAAAGTGAAACTGGAATGAATTGTTGATTTCAGCGTAATGACGGATCATGTTTTTATGTTTTTTTAATAAACTGCGCTTCCTGACCACAGGTTGAGCATCCTGACCTCAGTTAGCTTCATCTGTCAGCAGCAACACCTGTGAAGTGAGTAACTAATGCAGCATACACGCTGATGATCCCGCTGTTCAGTCCAAGGTGACATCTCCTCCTCCTCTCTTCCTGAACGCATCTGCTATTAAAATGCAAGACGAAAATAAAACAAAGAAAGTGTTGCAGCAATGCCTTTCAGTCCAAGATGCAATTATCAGCTTTCTTAGGTTTTCTATTGCAGGATCCTTGTAGCAGCAGCGAGTCCCTGAGCATAAATCTGCCGTTTCTAATGCATGGATGACAATGGCAGCATAACGTTGTGCCTCCATCGCATCCATATTTCAACACGTAAGCTGTTTGTTTGGACAAGCGTGGCCAAGGCCGTCCTGTACCCCAGGCGCTCTGCGAAGTAGACCATGGTGTTGACAGAGATCCTGCTACACGTGCCGCCCCGGCACGCTGGCCGCCACAAATGAGCCTCTGGCACACACCGACCACAGTCGGGGCAAATGGGGCAACGGCTGACACACAGTTGATTCTGTGATGGCACACGCACACATGCACACGCTCCCAGACTTCATCAGCAGAAGAGTTGAGGTCTTGGGCTTAATTTATGAGTGTGTGATGTGGGATAAAATAAATGTAAGAAAGCTTCCTCAATTTGTTCCTCGCTGATGAAATGTATGTGAGCTTCGAATTTTGAAGACATTAATGATAAATAGATCTCTGACATATTCTCTCTTTTATTACTGAGGGTTTTAGCCAACAGAAATGATGTTGGTGATTCCAGCCAACCAAAAACAAGAGAAGATTGGTCTCATTTAATTTCAGATAGGGAGGGGGAAACAGTTTAAACATCTGGTTTCTTGAAATGTTCTGTGAGTAAATCTATTTGCCCATATATCCATAAGAACTGGAACTTTCAATATCTAACAAGATAGTTTTGCAAATTACCGTCTATTAAAAGAGCACTCCTCAGTTTAATTTTAATCCCTGTGAAATTGCCGCAACAACTTGACATTGGCTGGACCACACAATGTCTCTCCTTTCAGAAACCGTAGTGCAAAGTGTGGCCGAGTTATGGTACAACAAATTTGGCTGGATCGTCACCACAATGTCGAGGACTTATAGAATTTAAAAAAAGAAACTATTCTACACAAGTGAGTGAGTGTTCATTGTTGTTGCCCTTGTGCCTCTCTGTTGCTAGCGAGCAACAACCTGTTGAGTAACGTGCAGCAGCAGTTTCAGGTTGCCCCCAACACATTAAGGTGTACTTTAATAATGCGTACTTAGTGATGCACTGACTCGCACAGGAAACAGTGTTCACATTAAATTTTCTGTCTCTTCCAGACAGTGGCAGATGGTGGCTGTCCTGGTGCAGAATAAACAAGCTCATTAAACTTGCTAGTATCCATTAGGATTGTGGGAAATGAAGAATTTCACAAGAAATGTAAGCAAGTCGTACGCTTCGATATGAAATCTCAACCGCCTGCAGATTATGCATGGTCCATAGAATAGACTCAGTATGCGTGAATATGCATGTTTTTCCCCAGAACTGCTTAAAAGTGAAAAAAATATTAGGGTGGACTGAACAAGTCAAGTTACCAGTTTTGTATTTTGGATATTTAAAACAAAAAAAAAAACAAAAAACAAATCAATGATCTTCATATCGATTGTCAGGAAATACTTGTATTGTTTATCAGCCACATCACCCAGCCCTAGTAGGCACCAACCCCACCTACCACATATCCTCAAAAAGCACTTTTCTTTTTGTAATTTTGACATATCTACATTAACAAGGAATAAGGGTGAAATTATTTGGATTTCTAACAGATGATGTCCAACAGGTTTCACAGAGCCGCAGCGGTTTACCTCGAATAAACCCCTTTAGCTTGACAATACCTGCTCCAATGCAGTTTGAACAGCAAGTGCCACTCTTCCAACCTCTCCACCTGCCAATCAGCAGAATGAGTCCTTTACATGGTGGAACAACAAGCCATTTCCCTTGTCAACACCCCCCTCCAAAAAAAAAACTCTGATCATCCATTATTCCTTTCCATCTAATCTGTATGTGGAAACAGGCAGCAGAATTGCCGACTTTGACAAACCCTAATTTTTTCACATGGAGTGTGGTGGAAGGGTCAGACAGCCTGTTATCTGACAAAGGAACCACACTGACTGTCGTCAAGTTGAGCTGCTGGAAAAACGGGCGTGGAAAGGTCAGGGTTGGAACAGTCTAACACAATTTCTTAGAGGAAAAAGGTGTCCTCTGTTGCTATTATTGTCCTCCCCTGCATCTCTGTGTAACACACATTCTGTCTTTCATGCCTCTAAGAGCCAGGTGGGGAAAGGATGGACTGGCACATTTTAATGGAGGAAAGATAAAAGCAGCTGTAGCCAAATGGCAGCCAGCGAAAAAAAGGTCACAATGAAAGGGCAATGGGCTTTACAGAAGCAGAAGCTTTGGCCTACATTCTTATAAGTCACTCATCAATATGGTCAAATAACAAAAAATAAGCACTTAAAGATCAGACGAGACTGTTTTCTTCATCAAAGTAGCATGAATTCATTTTTGCATTGTTGCATTGTTGTCATTTCTGTTTCCGCTCTGACATGTAATTAAAAGCTCACTTTTATCACCTTGAGAAGTGATTTGATGATAACGCATGCAATTAATCTAAAACGTTTAAGGCGCTAATATTACATTACAGATTAATCACATTAAATATTTTGACCTAAAAACCTGTCTCTCATGGAGGGTTACATAGTTCAAAGCAAAGCAGCATGGTACCCAGTCTTATACTGCAGTCAAGAATGCAGCATCACAAACGGGAGAGAAAAAAACGAGAGAGGAGAGTCAGAGTGGTGAGCTCAGTGTCAAACCGGTGTTATGTGGTCCATCTTCCTGGTTCTACTGAGAACGTGACCAGCAGCAATATGGATCTGCTGCAGCTGGAGGATTAATTTTTTTTAGTCAGACCTGTGAAGACGCTGTTGCAATAATCAATGCAACTATAGATAAATGCATGGATGAGTTTCTCTATACTTTGCTGAGGCATTAGTCCTCTAAACCTGGAAATGTTCTTCAGGTAATGCAATTTTATATTTTATATTTTGTAGATTTGTTCTAAAGAAGTATTTTTTAGAACTTTGGATTTCTAGACAATGGTGAAAAAAAATTAATATTCCTTAATCAAATGACATCATATAGTTGACCCTGACCTGTGCAGTGTGAGGCGCTATGTGGTGAAGTTTCCTATAGCTGTTTTCCAACCGCTATTAATACAGAGGAGAAGTCTCAACACAGGCGATGTAAGTCGATCAGCCACAGTAAAAACAACAAAAAAACTTTCTGAAAAACAGACGTCTTCCCAAAAAGTAAATAAATAACTAGAAGCTTAGTGGTTCAGGGCCACTGAGATGCAGAAAACAGAAGAACAAGCTTTTACTTTTTGCAGGATTTTTATGCAACTTATGTCTTGTGATGTTGGTGTTGAGCATTTCTTAAAATGATTTCCTTGTATATTTAAAACAAGATTCTTAGTTTTCCACATGTTTGAGTTCTTAAGAAAACATGAGGAGGAATCACTTTTTAGCAACTTGTAAAATTTAGTGTCCTGCTGAACCATAGCAGTGTAATGTATTTGTGTATTTAAGTACTTTATTTACACTCGGTAGTCAGTAGCTGATTTCAGACTGTTTATGTTGGCCAAAATTAGTTTGCATTTATATTTATTGATCTGTTCTAGATTTTCTTTGTCTCATTAATGTCACGCTTCCAAATATTGACTTAGCATTAACAGTTGTCTCGTTCGCCTCGGCAATTCGCAGTGGAGGATGGTTGTTTACAGTGCAGGTAGTTCCCACTTTTACCAGAAGTAAGCCTAACCTGTAAACTTCTTATAAGACGTATGGCATATTACATATGTCACAGCCAATATTTAGCAATTGGTTAATATTTAAAATTTCAACAGAGGCCACGCCTCCAGAAAGCAATCGCTTCTCAATAGCTGAGGGTCCAGAGTGACCCTCTGGATGAAGCGGATTGTAGAACAAGGGGATGTTTTTTTTAACCAGGCTAGTAACTTAGTAACTCCATCATGTGCTTATGACAACACAAAGATATGAAAATATCACCATAAACAAAGCCATGGGAAATATCCCTCATAACTACCATATGAAAAGTGAATTAGCTATAAACAAATCTAGATGATATCCCCACACGTCACAATGATCAATAATCAACAGTTTACATCACTCTCTGACGTTCAATTAGTCAACCACATCTACAGTATATCCTGCTCAGATATGAAGAACTATTTATACACTTTATCTGGTCTTCTTTGCTCCAGAATGAGAAACTGTTAGATAGCGGATGAAGATAAGCTGCTAAACCAGAACAAAAGCCAAGCAGGATAGAACTACATCTGCAGATAGGGCACTGACAACAGCGGCGACCTTTGGCCTTTGTACGTACAGACCATATGAGAGGGACTGGTGAGATGCTGGGTGAAAACAGCTGAGCAACCAGTCACTCTGGCTTGTGCTGCTGGGGAGGTTCATGCAAGGCGAGGCCATGGTTCTGTCAGTCCTCATCTGTCGTAACTCATGGTGACATGTGGTCTGATTTCTCAGAAAGAGCAGGATGCAGGGTGAGAGGAAGCCACATGATTCACCCAGAGTGACAGCAGTCAGCGGGGTGTGTGGCTGACGCGGCCTCCATCTGTAAAACCAAATATTAACCTGGATCTGGGTGGGACCATAAATCTGACTGACCATAAACATTTATATCCATCACTTCTTCCCTGTTCCTGTGGTTTGATGTGTGCCAGCTTTGCTTCCATTTACAACAGCTTGTTTGTTCATTCACAGATGTGGAAAAGTATTTTATTTTATTTTTTTGCTTTTATGTTGTCTTCATCATTTATAAAAAGCACCTGAAAATGATCTATTTTTTAAATATTTTTATTGCATTTTTATTTGTTTAATTTAATAGTAAAAGGAGCTACATACACAAAAATGCAGAGGATCCCAGCATTCCCAGAGGTTAGAGACCAAAGAAGTGCTCAAATAGTTACACTGCAAGAAATCCTTTCAAATATAAATATAAAAACAAGTCGTTTTTCCCATAAGTAAAAAGAGTCCGAAAATGGAAACGGTACTTTATGTGAATATTCAAGAATTACTGATACTGATATTCTTGATATCTATTTGATAGAGGCAGGAGTATTTTTTCATATCAGTGTCTTTATTTATGCTTGAACAATAAACAAGCCTCCAAACACTAGGTGGCAACAGTGCTCAAGTTAGTCAATTAGCTGCCTGTTCAAGAAATAGTGTACAAGGTCAGGAACACTGGTGTACAGAGCTGACAGAGGAGGAGAGATGGAAAAGCTTGAAAAGAAACTTGAAACGAGGTTTTGTTGTTTTATCAAAATAACAAAATGAGTTACAACTTAAAATTTACATTTTTTGTTAAGACATTTTTGCCAACTGTTTACATGACTCAAAGATAATTCCTGGTTCAAAGAAGGGAGGTGATTACTTATCCATCTTACTTGCTTTGAAAAGCATTTTCCCCTTAATAAACTAAGTCATAAAACTGCGTATTGTATTTACTCTTATTATCTTTAATATAAAAAATATAGTTTGGCAAAAAAAGCAAAAGCTGGAGAAGTCTTCAAGGCGGATCAAGGTGAAGATTTGACCTGCTGCTACAAGTTGCAGCCAACTCCAATTTAGATATACAAGAATATATAAAAGGAGGTCACCACTGAAGAGCAGACAGAAGGAGATCTGCTGAATCTGCAGGTTTATTCCTGAAGTAGAAAAACATTTTCAGGAAGCTTGAATTATCTGAACACTTGCAACTCACTATCTGTTCTTTGACATACTGTTGGCATCATATGTTCCTGCAAGTGTACTTTAAATGGGTGTGTCTAATTTTACATACATAAATCAGAATTGTGACCACTGATAGAATAACACCGTTTATGTTCCGACCTCTTGATATCTCTGTAAGGACAAACCCAGATGTTCTTAACCCAAAGCAATCACTGACAGCAAGGTTAGCTTGGAGAAGACACCGGGACCAGAGCAGACCATCGTCTTATTGTCAGATGATTTAAAAAAAAAAATAATAATTTATAGTGCATAACTCGGGATTTAATGCTGAGTACAACTGTCTTTGGTATACAAATATTTCTTTTTGAAACATTGAGAGATAAGTAGAGATAAACGAGATAAGTAGAAGATGAACATATTATCTATTATCAAAATAATGTAAGAATACCTGCAATAGCCCCTAATAATTGATAAAACATAAAGAAGAAAACCCTGGGGTAGCAGTGCAGGGAGATGAGAATTTATCCTAAAACAGAAGTTGTGAGAAAGTTTTAAGCAAAACTTCCATTTTAACAAAACTTGTATTTTAGCATATATTTAGTTATGGCCTTTTGCTGTTGTGTTGTAGCTTTTGCATTTTTTGACCCTCCTGGGCTATCATAAGAACTTTGATGCTTCTAAAATCCAGTTTCAAATCTCTTATGAAACTTTGGATTTCGTAAGAGATATAAAATCTATTATGATTTCATAAGAAATGCTCGGAAGTTTAAATGGCGAAATTTGAACTTCCGCCATTTGTGATGCCGGAAGTTTAAATTGAGCAAATATAATGAGCAGGCAACTAAACATTACCACTGAACTAAGACTATAAATAAAGACCGGTGTTTATTTTGTTTTGTTTTTGACATTCACCCTTAAGCAGAATCAATTAAATCCTCTAGCAAAAAAAAAAAAAAAAAAAAAAATTAAAGCAACTGCTCTGGAGCTAAAATGAATAAGAAAAGACCGACCCAGAGTTCATTTCTCTACACCTGGCGTTGCACAACTCATGATCTGCTAAGCTGCTCAGACAAGGAGACAAGACAAAGGCAGACAGCCTGACTGGGTGTAAAATTCGGAGGGGAATATTTTTAGCTCCACATTCACCAAAGCAGAAAGATTCAGTCTTGTATGAGGCTCTTTGCAGGGAGCATGCATGCTGAGCCAGGGATGAGGACGAGAAGACAAACGAGGTTATGACCTGACATAAAAGCAGTCAGTTTGACTCAGCATGGTGCAAGTTGTAAATGACTTCCCAGTTGCAGCACTTTTCCATAAAATACAGGGGGGGGGGGGAAAAATAAATACAAGAATGAATTCTGGCATAATTTCTTCTTTCAGTGCGTGATGAAGGTCATGGTCAGCATACATTTAAATAAACCAAAGCGGATAATCCTACTGCCCCAGGGCTCACTGCTGGGCGCCGGGTGGCATTTTAATGGGAACAGCTGATGCACACAGCAGCGGCTCATACGAAGGTGACAGGTTAGCCGCTGGAGTTCACATTTCATTACAAACCTGCAACTAATAACGGCGGACATGTTGACCAAAACAAGAAGTTCTTGTTAAAGCTTCTGTTATTGGTTAGTTTTAGATGAAGGCGATACTTTATGTGCGGGCAAGTCGCTGTACTGACTCCTCGGTGAAGCGGCTCTGTCATTTAATGCAGCAGCCGGGTGTCTGGCTGAGACCAGCTCGTCCTACCTGTGGAGCAGAACAGGTGACCGCGTATACGGGCGCGAGACACAAACACTCACCAATGAAGTGCGCTTCGCAGAAGGGAAAAACAAAGCAGTCCGAACTTGGAATTAGCCGACTGCCACCATCTTCGGCGGGAGGGGGCGATGAGAAAGTGCGCCGTGTCAGCGAGTCCGTCCGGTGCGGCACATCACCGCGGCTCTAAGCCTTCTCCGATGGGCCTGCGCGCGCTGGAAGAGGCGGCGGAGACTGCCAGACTGACTGACTCTCGAGCGCTCTCTCTCTCTCGGCCGCGCTTAGCAACGAAGAAGAGCTTGAAGATGAGCGCGCTCAAAGCGCGGACACGAGGAGGAGGATTCTTCAAAATAAAAGAAAATGGAAAAAAAAAATGTTCTGATGGATGGCAGAATATTATTATAAAGTTTTTTTTTCAGTAACTCAAATAAAAAGGAGCTCGTTTAATATACAAATTATATCCAAACATAATCATAACTATTTATTTCTGTTAATTCTAAGTGTTATATTGTAGCTAAGTGGAAACAAGTGTTATTTTTCCTTAAAAACTAAAATATTAAATTTAAGCAAATAAGTTATTTTTGTCTGACTAGCATGATCATGTTCTTAACAGAATATACTAAATATTTGGTCGGCCGCGTCATTTATTCTCTCTCCCCTGCACTTTTTTCAACCGTTACAACTGTTTGATTCAGTGCTCGGTGGTAACAAGTTTTTTTCCGAGCCGCGCTTAAATGCACCATGAGCGTGCACTTGCAATACTGGGAATTATTGCTGATGATTAAAATATCAAGTAATTACAGAGCTTGTGTCGCTGACACAAATAGCGATAAGATAGGTTTTTTTTAAATGTAATTATTACTGGATAATTTGGTGATTCCACTTCAGTTAGTTGGTTATAATCATGATGAAATACAGATAAATGATTTCAGGCAAACCAGACATGTTTTTACTAAAACAATGGGGAAAAACTAGAGCAGAATAGAAATAACACAATTCCTTTATCATAATACTACACATAGTTGTTCAGGATAGCTCACTCTGCACCTGTAATCTGCATATAACCTAAACGGGAATCCTATTATTTCTCTCACAGTTAAATCCAAAGGGTTATTATATATTCAGCCAAATTCATATTTCAAATTTGAGGAATGTATCTTTACATAACTGTACTGAATTCATTCTAATTTAATGCGGTTCTTGCTCTAGAGGCCCACAAGAAATTTCAAAGTAACAGTACTCAAAAGTTTTTTTTGTTGTTGTTTTGTTTTGTTTTTTAATCAATTAAATCAGAATAGTCTTCATCCGTATGGAGCCGAATTATATAACTATAAAATTTAATATTGTTTACTTTCAAGAAGTACTCATCGAATGCAAAGACAGTTATTTACTAATATTTTTGAGTTTGTTAATGGGTTTAGCAATACATCCTGCTCCACCTCTTCCTTTGGGGATATACGATCCTGTCATGACCCAAAATGAAAACGAGTTTGTTTTGACGCCCCGCCCTAGAGACAGTCAAGCCATACAGTTTCCAAATTCCAGCTTATTCACCAGACCAGGTTCATCTGCGTTACTTCTTTCAGGGCGATAAGAGCTTCTTCAGTTCAAAGAAAAAAATATACATATCTTTTTAAGGTGTTCACGCCACCTGCTGTTAGATGATGGTTGCTGCTGTCCCTCATGATGTCGCTGCACATATCTTCTGTGGCTTGACGTTAAACGTGTCCACGACGTGTGAAACGTAAAGCCAACAGTGGCCTAATAACTAAAGGGCCCTAAAGTGATTTAGTTCTTACTTCAAGTGTGCAAAATTGGTAAACATCAAATTTCACGCCGTGACATACGAAGAAGGCGTGCCCTCCTTAGACATTTTTGTTAATATAATTTACATTGTTTTGAAATATGGGCAAACACCAATACTAATCGCGCTTTAACTGAGAAGCGGGACTAAAGAGGTCACGAGTGGATTCTGATGGAAATAACGCCCAGAACGACCAACTCTTAAACTGAGATTTGTATGAATTTAGCCGAACACTACCGGAAAATGAACGAGTAACAAAATAAAACCAACAGTGATCCGTAACAATGGAGTTTCAGCGCAGTCAGACTGTTCACGCGCTTTTATTTTGAAAGAAACCGACGGATGTGTGTCTTCTATTTTACGGCAACTTGACGTCGCAGTTTTTCTTTGCGTTTCTTCCTGAACTTTTTTAGCTGAGACGGTTGTAGACTGAAAGGAGAAATAAACCATAATGGGAGCTTGTTTGGCTGTCAGTTCTCTCGCCAGCTGCGTGAGTACTAACTCTTCTTCCTTTGTGGAATATAAGGAATTGTTCTCTGGTTATTTCTGATCAATTATCAAGTTGGTTTTTTTTTTACGTTGTTCGACCAGACACGCCTGTCTGGATAGCAACACGGCTTCACGTGAAACTACGCCACAAGAAACAAAATATTTAGCGTACGACATATTTTTTTGTATAATTGCTCTAAACAAGTGGCAACGTAGTTCAACCTGTGTTTAAATGTTTGTCTTCAAGCTGTATGATTTATCAACTCTCGTTACGTTTAATAAAGCAAAATTATGCGAAAGTATAGATGTTTTAAATATTTGACTCGTAGTTCAGTTTTCGAACAGTGGCCTTCTGTGATGAACCTTATAACTTTATTGACTGTCAACAGAATACACAGGCTCCTTTTAGAAACAGCGAGTTAAACGGCTGCATCGTCATTTCCGTGTTTTGTTTGGCACATGACGTCACTGTTTGTACCAAACAGGACTGGACGAAATTTCTATCAATGCTAAAGTTTCTCCTGTTAATCAACATTGTGGTGAAATGAAAAAAAGCCTTCTTCGTCTACCAAGAACTCTTCATGAGGCAGAGTTTTTGCTTCTTCAAGCTCAAATTCTGTAGAAAAAAACAAAAACTTCTTTTAAGCGCCTTTTTCTTTCCAAATATTAATCGGTTAATTGAAAAGTTGAATCGAGCAGAAAGGGCTGAGCTATTCACATGTTGATGTTAGAAGTATTTTTATTTTTTAAGCTACAGGTCCATCTTTTGCTACAAATGACCAAGCTTTCACTAACATTAATGATTTTTTGGGAACAGGTTTTTCAAAGCGTTTGGGTGGTTTGACAGTGCATTGTGAAGGAGAGCAGCAGCAACTAAAAATGGAAGAAAATGTTGCAACTCTTATCCCCAATCGAACTAGTCTACCAGACTTTGGCGTTGTCAGTCTGCTGACAACGCCAAAGTTCTGGTGTTGTCAGCAGCTCAAAGGGATCTCCCCTTAAAGGGCATTATAATCAAAACCAATTATTATTAATATTATTATTCAATCTACTAGTGGGAGGTGATGCACCCTCATGGTGTACAGAGGATGGATGATCTCAGCCAATGCGTTTGTCTCTGTGTATTTCTCGTGACTCGTGCTGGACATCTCTTGTGATCCGGTTTGCAGTGCTGTGCCGAGGAGGATTGATTGCATTTGTCCTAACCTGATTAAAACCTGTGAAGGAGCTGTTTGGTTCTGGTCTCCTGGGGGATCCAGTAGAAAACATTTTTGCTCCCCACAAGCCTGAATAACACATGCATTCCACCCTACACAGTCTTAATATCCCCACTCCATCCCTCCTCCAGGCGTCCTGCTTGTGCGGCTCGGCCTCCTGCCTCTTGTCGTCATGCTGCCCTTCCACATACAACTCCACCATCAGCCGACTGGCCTTCTCCTTCCTGCTGCTGCTGGGAACTCTGGTGTCTGGCATTATGATTTTTCCCGGCATGGAGGAACATCTGAAAAAGGTACTTGACAGGAAATAAAATCTGACTGGACAACAGGGATGTGTTACAGGAGATGAAGACGAGCAGCGTTGTTAACCCGGCTCTGTGTTTTTGTGGGTGTGCTGTTACACCCCAGATTCCAGGTTTCTGTAGTGGCTCTATCATCTCGAGTGTGAACTGTGACATGTTCGTGGGCTACAAGTCTGTGTACCGCGTGTGCTTCGCCATGGCCTGCTTCTTCTTCCTGTTCTCCATCATCATGATCCGAGTGCGCAGCAGCAAGGACCCCCGTGCCAGCATCCAAAACGGGTTGGTACAGCACAGACGTGCCACACTGACATCTGAAGGCCAAATATGTGCATTGCAGATTTTTTTGTAAACTGTCTTTTTTCTCCATTGTCACCTTTCTAAAAATAATGGTCTAAGTAATTTTTTTTTACCAAAATTTTTTTTTTTGCTAAAATCACATTTGGCAAAACAAAAAAATTAGTTAGGCCATTACTTTAGAAAGGTGATGACATTTTGTTTTGATGCAACTTCAAACTGACATTGATGGATGAATCAGTTTTTTTTGTGCCTCCACATTCTGAAAATATCATCTTAATCTTGTTTTTATTTCAGGTGTATTTATTGTTTTTGGTTGTTGTGTGTTTTTTATTTTGTATATTTAAAATGTCTTCCGGTTCCAGTGTGGAGAGTTCTCCACACTGATAAAGTGTTCTCAAGCACTCCTTCAGTGTTTGAGAAGGTGAACTTGTGTTTTCATGTGTTTATCAGATTGTAGTCTCAAAATGACAATATTAGAATTTATCGCAATAATTTTTGATTGCGCTAAACATATTTTATCCAGCAAAATGTGTTATTGTGACAGGTCTAACAGTGGCCTTTGGCCCTTTCTAGGTTCTGGTTCTTCAAGTTTCTGGCCTTGGTCGGTCTGACCGTGGGAGCGTTCTACATTCCTGATGGCACCTTTAACACCGGTATGTCGCCTGTTGTACACAGCAAACAAGCATCTGCGTGAGGTCACAAGTCTCACTTAGCTGCCTCCTCTGTGTTGTCAGTGTGGTACTACTTCGGCGTGGTGGGCTCCTTCGTCTTCATCATCATCCAGCTGATTCTTCTGGTCGACTTTGCTCATTCCTGGAATCAGTCGTGGCTGGAGAAGGCCGAGAACGGAAACACAAAGTGCTGGTTTGCAGGTAGAAAACTCTCCCGTGTCGACGTGCCGTAGGGCCAGCCAGAGGAGGCGCTCTCTGACTCTGTGACTGTTGTTCCTTCTCCAGCCCTGCTGTCGTTCACCCTCGTCTTTTATGCCCTGGCCTTTACCTCCGTCGTCCTCTTCTACGTGTTTTACACCCAACCTGCCGGCTGCACCGAGCACAAGGTCTTCATCAGCCTCAACCTCCTTTTCTGCATCGCTGTGTCCATCGTGGCCCTTCTGCCCAAAGTTCAGGTAACGTTGCAGTGCAAAAAAGCTGAATCTGATCAAGTATTTATTTTTTGTCTAGTTTCTAGAGCGAGTTTCTCGGTACACTTCAAATGAGACAAAACTAACTTACAAGTAACTTTTGGATAAAATGTAGAAGCTTGTTTTAAGCCAGTAATTTCTTAAAAACAAATACTCATTCATAAAACAGGGTTTTGGCACATTTAGAATTTAAAGAACCAATAACTCGCTAATATGTCTTCTTGATGGAGCACCCCTCTATGCCAGTGAATTTTTTCTTTTTATATGCTTTTTTTATTATTTGTTATTCACCAATTGGCATACAAAACAGACATTACAGAATAGCAAACAAAGGTATTAATCTGTTGAAAATATTAAGCAAAAACAGAAAATGAAGATAATATCCAAAGCAAAAAAAGAACAACAAGGGAGTGTGAAAGAAAAAAATAAATAAATGGAGACATTGAAGACAGAACACAACCAAGTGGTGACACAACAAAAATGGAATAGTTTCACATATGTGGGTTAGGATAATTCTTTCTTTTTGTTTTTTCTTCTTTCTTTTTTCCTTTTATATTGGGTGTTGTGACTTTTGTCAGAGTATTGAAACTGTGAAGCATGTTGTCTTAATCTGTTGTAAAGACTTAGATGAAAGGAAACATCTGCTGCACCAAATGGCAACTCCAGTATCTCACATTGGTTGTATGTAGTATTGGATTGGCAATCCAGTTTATGTGGATGCAAATATTAGGTGTCTTTTCTGTGGATTTAAGAAGTCATAGGATGTGGAAGGTTTAGGTGGTGCTAATACACCTTTATGTATGTAAACTGCCTTTAAAGTTCACAGAAGAAGAATAAGAAAATACATAAAACATTAAGGTGATTGACCAGAGTTGCAGTAAAGCGTCGATGACTGGGGAAAATAACAACATATATGATGGATTGAATTTGTGTTAGAAGTTGCGATCACAACTTTTTTCAGGAGACTGATTAGAGAGTCTCCAATGGGCTTGACCCTGTTAAAGCGCCTCTCTGCTCCGTTTAATCACAGGAGGCTCAGCCCACCTCAGGCCTCCTCCAGGCTTCCATCATCTCCCTTTACACCATGTACCTCACCTGGTCAGCCATGACCAACAACCCCAGTAAGTCCCAGCTGATGTCCTCCTGCTTCGTTTCACAAGTAGAGTAAAAACAGTCAGTAATCATACTTATGCGTTCTCTTCACCGTAGACAAGCAATGTAACCCCAGCCTGTTGAGTTTGGTCCAGTCCAAGCCTACTGCATCACCTGTGGGCCCCTCTCCCACACCTTCTCCAGGCAGCATGCAGTGGTGGGACGCGCAGAGCATTGTGGGACTCCTCATCTTCTTGTTCTGCACACTCTATGCCAGGTACTCTATTGTTATTGCTTTGTTTCTTGTAATTTTGGTGTTTGTGGTTTCCAGATAATGAAAACTAAATTCAGTGTCTTAGAAAACTAGAATACTGTGAAAAAGGTCATTTATGAAAACTGGCGTCACACCCTAACTAGCTAATTAACTCCAAAACACCTATGAGTGTTTGTGAGCCTTTAACCGCGCTCTCATTCTGGGTGAGTCGGCTGCAGAGTCTCAGACGGTTCCAGGGCTCCTCGCCCTGCGCTGCAGTGTGCTGCTGTTGGACCGGCTGCTTTCTCTCTCCCCGCAGCATCCGCTCCTCCAACAACTCCCAGGTGAACAAGCTGATGCAGACGGAGGAGGGCCAGGGCCTGACTGCCGACTCGGACGTCTCTGCCGGAGAGGACGGAGTCCACCGGGCCGTGGACAACGAAGAGGAAGGAGTCACCTACAGCTACTCCTTCTTCCACTTCAGCCTCTTCCTGGCCTCGCTCTACATCATGATGACCCTCACCAACTGGTACCAGTAAGTAACCCACCTCCCACCTCCCACCCAGACTCCTCAACTCCCCGCTGCTGAGTTGATTGTCCTGTGAATCCCCAGACCCGGCACCGATGACAAGACCATGCAGACAGCCATGCCGGCAGTGTGGGTGAAGATCTGCTCCAGCTGGATCGGGTTGGCCCTCTACTTGTGGACCCTGATGGCTCCTGTGGTGCTTCCTGACCGAGACTTCAGCTAGAAGTATCGCTGCGTTTCCTCCTAGCTGTCCAGTCCAGCGCTAATATACTGACGTTACTGTGTGTGTGTAGTTATCAAATGTTGAATGGAGAAGTTTGAGCTTTAATCACATTCCAGTTTTCTGCTCAGGTCCTTCCCTGTTAGACATAGTTACTGAGAGCATTACATGCTGAAGAAATCAGGACAGATCCCTCTAGTTCACTGGGGTCCAGACTTTGTTTTTTGCCCTGGGGGCCAAAACTGGCATTCCACAAAATTTGTAAAATTTGTAATTTGTAAAATGAAAAATGCAAAAATGAGTTGGTGATTTTCAGCTTTACCTACTCAACAAAACAGTTGTATCAAGTCTGTGTGTTATTATAATTTTTAAACATAAACTGTTGCTTTATTAAAAAAAAAAAACATTTTCAAATTTTGAGTCAGCTGTTTTCTATTATGTGGACCAAATTTTTAACACTCTTGACTTGTGGTCAGGGGCCAAACAAAATTATTTCTAGGGCCACAAATGGCCCCCAGGCCATACTTTGGATACCTGCTCTAATTGGTGTGTTTTGAGAAATAATGTTTCTAAACACGTCTGCTGGGTTTGTTGTCCCCAGTCACAACAGAAGTGCCTTATTGTTGGTTTCTGCCTTTGTATTGTTCAGTTACTATGTTACAGCAGAGTGAAGATCAGATGCTGTCCTCCAGGTGATGCTGTTGTCCTTTTGGTTTAATGTGCTGGCTTACTTAGATTTTCTCCTCTTTCTGTTTTTAACCTTGGTTTCTCACAAAGCCACCATGTCGGGCTAACTGGGATTCCTATAAGTCCTGATGCACTTTCTTTATTGATCACATGATTCTCCTGGTGACACACTGATAAACAAAGTGCAATCACAAGATTAGCTTTAGCTACTTCCTTCAGCATATTTCCTCCAGGTTTGGTTATGCTGCTGGGGAATTCTAATATCTTTCTAAGGCTCCGCAGATCCTCACTGATGCTCCGTCTCATCGAGAGGGACAATCTTTGACTTGTGTTTATTGCTTTAAACAGATTTCTGAACAAAACAACCAAATTAAAACTCTGCACACGAGGCGCTTTTTTTTAAAATGAAATCTGCCAAAGATATTTTCTTAGAACAGTTTAATAAAAATATTAGTTCATGTATTAACACAAATGAATATCAGGTTGTATTATTCCCACTGGTTAAATCAGACTGGCTTACTGTCTGTCTTTATGGCTTTTATTAAACTATTTTCAAACAAACCCTTGGTTTCGATCTTCGTTGCTTAAATCAAACTGGCTGTTTTGTTTTCAACAGCCTATTTGTTTCCTGTAAACACATGGCCTTGCTGTAAATTAAATGAATTTACAGAGCCCAAGTATTCATTCCCTTGGATTTTTTATTTTATTGATTTTTACAAATCAGTCATGATCAAAAAAATTTTTTCACAAAACCGATTTCCAAAAATTAATTGCAAATGCAAATATATAATTGTATACTCCCTCTAAAGAGGACATGTGTCATGTAAACATGTTCTTTTTTTTTTTTATATGTACGTATTTGTTAAAACTGTCATAACATCAACAGCAGAACATGAGACATAATTTGTGAAAAAAGTCCAGATCTTCCACCTCTGCTCTGTCCATCTCTATTTGCAGAAATGCACCACATCCAGTTAGAAACAACCAATCAGAACCAGGAGGAGGGTCTCAGTGCTGTTAATCGAGCTTGAGCACACAGTACTCGGTGTGCTACCGGCAGATAAGCAACTTGCCTTTACAGGAAAACTGCTTATCTGTAATCTGTGGCCAGCTAGCTTTAGCATTGGTTATGGTGTCAAACTGCCCAAGGCAGCTGCATCTACCATGCAGATGCTTCCTGCAATTGGTGAGCGGAATAACGGCAAAAGATGCTTCTACTGAACACTGACTGAGATGGGGTGAATATTAATGCAATTGCGTATATAACGTTAAATATGAAAGGCCTATACTTCTATTGTGCTTTATCTTCTCCAGCTCATTGCCTTTTTTTGTACACTGTAACATTTTGTTCTCTTCCCACCTAAACCAGTGACAAATTTAAAAATAAGCCTGACACAGCAGTCTAATGAATACCACTGGGGCCAGCTATTTTAAAGAAGTGCATCCCCCACTTGGCTGCTGCAGCGTGTACTTTCTCCACCTGGGTTGCCTGGCGCTTGGAGTCCTCCAGGACGCCGGGCGGGCGCGGTCGACAAATGATCCTTTTGGGAAAGAGATGAATATATGAAATCACAAAAAGGCAGAGGAGAGTCTCCCCCAGCGGAGCCTGATTCTATAACTGGCTTATGCAACTGATCAGAGCCTCATCTGGCTTATGTAACAACATGAGGTTGGCCTGCTGCTCACAGCTGGGCTGGGGGGCTTCCAGTCTTGTTGGACTCCACAGGAAAGTGGGACAGTACAGGGGGAACGTATAAATGTTGCAATAATTCCCAGTGCATCCTCTATCATGCATGATAGTCAGAAAAGGCTTTCTGGAGGAGATACGGTGGAGTCTTCAGTTACCCTCACAGAGGAGCACAGGTAAACATTGAGCTCGGCTTCCAGGAGATACAGCCTGGCTGACAAGACTTTGGAACTGAAGTAGACCACTGGCACATCTGCCACAGATACACAAGTGAGAGTGGCTAGACAATGTTGGAAATTAAAATTGGCCTATACAATTATTCATAAGTTATTGTTAATGCAATTATTATTAAAGTTAAAGTTTTTCTACTTGAATCTGAGCTCCAATATCACTGGAATCATAAGTCAAACTTGCCTGACCCTCGTGAAGGAATGAATTCAAAACCACTGGAGAGGAGAAGCCACTTCAAACAGATCGGAGGATTGCAGCGAGTGGAAACTGGAAACCACTCACCAGCAATTTAAAGATAAACATATCAAGGAAATGTTGCATTATGTAAAGTGAATGATGAAGGCTTGTTGATATTATGCAATTCACTGATCATTCCCTATTTGACTTGTTGTGTAGAAGTTTTGGAGATTGCCTGTGAATCGTATGCAAATTATGTTTTTATTTAAAAAAAAAAAAAAGCTGTTGGAATTATAAGCAGAAAGCGCTACAAAGCCCCAATAAATCCATTGTCCTTCAACTTCAAAACAATGAAGTTACATGACTCATTATATTCTGCAGGTTGCATTTGCTTCTGCTTTTAATAATTTTCTTTTAGATTAATAATAATAAATATAAACTTTTAAAGCCATGTTTTTTAAAGCGCTTTGGTCAGTGTCTGTTTTTAAAGTGGTTTATAAATAAAGCTGCTATGACTAATAAATGAAATCATCATTTGGAAAGAAGACTTTGTATTTACCTTCATCTGATTTTAAAATGTACCAACATTACAGAATCGACAGGCAAAAGATAAAATAAACAAAAACAACAATAACAAAAAAAAAGAGAGAGAGAGAAAAAAAATAAGCCCTAGAATGTTTGATATACTGTACATTTAACAGGACCTTTGGCAAAATTGTTGCATCAACTTTCTAAGACTTTCTGTCCTGGTCATACCTGCAGTAGTGAAGCAAGTAAGAATCAATAGTGCTTTAAACTATGAAAAGTAAAATTACAATAAAACACAGGGTTTTTTTTTATTGGCTTTGAAGACTTTGAATATATGATAAAAATAGACGATTACTTAGTTTTTAAGTCCTTAAAACGAGAGTTGCCTTCGGGGTTTTACTTTGAAATTCCTTTGAACCACTTCCGGCCTCGTCCCAGTTCACATCCCGCGGCTTGACGGATCCTGAGAAGCCGTGGAAGCACCGCAGAGAAGTGAACTTCAGCATCCAGCAGGTAAGCTACACTGGGCTGTACACTGAGGGGTCAGCCGGCCATGGCTTCAAACGCTCCATCCACTGCGTCGCCTCCATAACTGAAATATTACATACGCTGTTTTTTGACAGCTGAGCATGGTTTCCATCATCTTGTTTCAAACGGGTGGGGAAATAAAAGGCAGCTCAGCGGTTGTTGCAGGAGGAGGCTGACAGGAACGGTCGGGAGCTTCTCTGTTTCCTTTGCTTTTAACCGCGTTGTTTTAACCCGAACTGGACCCGAACTGGACCGTTCACCCCCAGAAAACTGATTTCATTCATTGTCTGCTGAGGCTGAGGAGAAGGAGGCGGCGGCGGCGAGCTGCGGCAAGTCGAGCACAGACAGACCGGAAGTTGGAGCTGTTGGTCTTCAAAACAAACGCTTTTGTATTTATTTTTTATTTTATTTTATTCACATTGACTGAATAAGGCACGCGCAGTATTGAGTCTTGGCTTCACACATTCTTTTGCTCAAAAAGCTGCTGGGAAGGTGACGGAAACACGAACACGGTAGCAGGCTTTCTCCAGTCAGGGAGTCTTATTTTGAAAGCTAATTTTCTTTGGCTTGTAAATTCCTCTGACTTGACGGTGAAATGGCTCAGCGCAGTTCAGGCGGTGGTAACATGCTCATTTGGTTTAGATTGCAATTAAATACGCTGCTGGTGTGTTGAAAAACGCGTATTTTAAGGATTCTGAAAACAATAAAAGCAGCTGTAGTCATAAAAAAAAAAAAAAAGCAGAATTCTAAAAAAATGAGGTTGTCGGACAGGTGTGTCATCGGTCACGGCTGCGGTTATTGGCCGCTGGTTGTCCGCCTTACGCGGCGTTGATGTTGGCGACAGGGGCTCTCTGCGCATCGTCTGGAGCAAACGAGCCTCCATTCAAAAATCTGCAAAGTTCCTATTTAATACAACGGCTCCAAGTGCGCATGCCCGAGGAGCGCATGCTAGGAGATGCTTTCATACCCCCATTTTTCGACATTTGTTTTTCTGCTCTTTTCCGTTGCTCGTGTGTTTGGAGGTGACGTCCCAAACATATCTGAAATTTACATGCTGGAGGAAAAAATAACATCGAACCCAGCGCTTTCCTTGTGCTCCCACTGCTGCTCCCCCGGTTCTGCACATCAGGACTCCAACATGACATCATGCATGAGAAACAGTCCCGCTCTGGGACCAAATCGCCGATAACATTACATAATAAGCGCTCAGCTTAAAAAAATGCTGCACTAATTTGGATGTTAGCGCGAGGAGCAAGTGGATAAGCCTTCACTGGGTCTGATTATTTTGGCAACATTATATGGGATTCCATTAGTGCCAGAAATGTGTCTATTTAAGATGTTTATGTAAACATTACATACTTATTTATGTAATGTTACACGTTTAAGTGCATTTGAACCATTGACATCTATGCATAAGTAAGGTAAATGTGATATGTTGCGCATATCTTTCATATCTATACAACTGGAAACATTTTTTTTGTTTGTTTGTTGGAAAACAAGTCTGATTAATTTAAAATGCCAAACACCTTGGGATATTTATTTATGTAACAACAGTGTGTAAGAAATATTCCAGGCAATATGGTGAACACTGGGATGAAATAAAAACAGAAAATATTAGCTTTACTTTATAATATGTGTCACACGAAACAGAGGCAAAATCCAGAAAAAAGTTATAATTTGTGACAAACTTGAGCTACTTAATATCACTACAAAAACAAATTTTGATTGTTTTCTTTCAACTAAGAATATAGAAAAAGGGGACTTTTTTTTTATAAACATGTAGGAGGTCTGGGACTTTTAACGTGTTAATTTTTATTAATTAGAAAAACGTAAATGGAATCAATCTTTTTTTTTTTTTTTTTTGCTCCATACAAACGTTCCGAGCCAGAACCTCTGTGGCAGGTTTCTGGCGCACCTGGAAATCGAACAGACAAAGTCTGCAATCAAAGCGATGAATGACAGCTGTTTCTCTCAGCCCACTGGGGTCTCATATTTTCTTCAAAAAAACACAATGCTAAAATGAGTTTGCCTATCAGCAAATCTCTTCAAACCAAAAATAGCATCTCAGTACTAAACATGTAGCAGCAGCACAAAGGTCCCGATCACTGTCAGCTTCCATAGTCCACATTTCTAAAGATGGTTGATTTTCGAGGGAGGTACAACACTTGAAAACTGAGTGGCTATGAAAGTCTTTTTGCACCAATCTACATTTGCATAGAGCTCTTTTACATATGCACTTAAACATGTTACTTTACATAAAGGCTCTACGCACAGCTTACATAAACACTTAAATGTATTTTTGGCACTGATGGAATCCTATAACATTGAAGGCATTTTTTGTATTGTAAGGGATATAAAATGTAGTGGTACAAGGATGGTGCAAGAAAATAATTTAGTGGACAGGTAAGTCCTTGTGCTGCTGGATTAGAGGGCAGCTGAGGACACGGATGGAGAGAAAAAAAGGAACATTTTTAATCATAAGCAGATATACTGAAAGTAGGGGGAGAGCCAGCAGTAAGCGGTCAGTGATGTCAGTGTCTGTCTTAAAGTGGTATGCTCTACAGATGCTCCAGATGTAAACACAGAGGAGCCATGCATGCACCGCTCAAGCTCACAGGTGATAACTGAAATAAAATGTCTTTTTTATACCATTAAAATATTTGTGACTGTTTTATCATGTGTATATATATATATTTCAAGTTATTATTATTGGCATTAGTAGTAGTATTAATGCATAATTTTTTTGGAAATTTGAAATCTTAAAAATTAGGGGGAAACCCTGTCAAATCAGTGAGTGTCAATAATTATTGATTAGACTTTTGTTAGGCAGATGTCCGCGGAGAGCGTGGGGACATTCTAGGATTTGAAGAACGTCCCACCATGTTGGGGAGAACATGAAACTGCTACTGCCCCTGTTACGCAACAAGTTGTTGCTCGGTAACCAATGAGCGAGCGAGTGAGTTGATGTCACCAACCTATCTTAGGTGGCCTTGAGAGGTTGAGCAGCTAGCTAAGCCAGGTCATTGGTCAATAATTTCACTAACATTCAGTGAAATGATCAAACTTCTACCAGACATATTTTCTATTGATATTGTTGTTATTGTTTTATTGCTCAGCCCCATAAGTGCGTATCCTCTGCTGTTCCCTCTTCACAAAGCTTCATCGGTGTTCAGAGTTCCTCTCATCAAGCTTGATGTTTTAGTGACGTATAATGACCGTATTGTTATGCTCAATCAGATGACTTTCGCTTCATGTTGGAGTGTTTCTTGATATAGGACATGACTCAGGACTGAAAAACCCCCAGACTCTGAGCAAGCTCCACACACATACACACACACACACACACACGCACACACACACAGTGGTGGGATGGTAAACATTTCTGCTGCCTGCAGAGTCTCAGAGTGTGTCTTGAAACCTGCTGAATTATGAAATGCTACAGTCTGAGTTTTTCCAATGGCTCCGTCAAAGGTCCCTTTGAGCTGAGCAGAGCTGAACTGAGCGCAGCAGAGCCGGAGAGGACGCCATTGATATTCAGGGGCGTCGGTCTTATGGAGTAACCATCGCGAGTCTCGTCCAGAACTGGCATGATAACAAATTTTGTTGGACGATAAATTGTCCCAAAAATGATCGCGATAAATAATATTGGTATTCTGAGATCATTTTCAACGAATGGAATAATAGAAGTATGTCTGCTAAAGATAAAAAATTATGTCATTTTTGAAGAACATTTAACACAGGAACTGGAAAACATTTTACACATACAATACGAACAAAACAAGAGGAAACCGATGTTTGTCATTTTTTATAAGATATCAATTTTGGTCTGATTAAAAAAAAACTGTGCCGATATTAACAATAGATATTTATTTCCATCTTGTTGCCTTTTGTTTTTGGAGGCCAATATTTGCTGTTTGTTTGGGTCATATGATAGTGATAGTGAAGCAGCAAAGGATTGTGGGGCAGTGGGGAAGTGGTGAAGTCAGCGATGGGGTTATTTATTTCAACAAATTGAAAAGGTTGTGAGATATATGCATAAAAGTGGTATACATCAGTTGTTGGCCATCACACCAATAATGATAATAACAATGTTGAACCAAATTTTTATGCTGGTGCATCACGAGTAAACGTAACTTCTTGTTTTTTTTATTTTTAATAAATGAGCGAAACACTCAAAACAATGTTTCTACATTGTCATAATATAATATGTATGTTGAATTTTGATTTTTGAGATTAGTTTATATTAATTCTCAAAAAAAAAAAGTCGGAACTTAAAAAAGTAAAGCGCTGTGAATACTTTCTGGATCTCCTGTACATATGGATAAACAGGTGTGTACTTTTCAAGTGATTATTGTGCAGAACATGATGTCATTTTGCAATACTCCAAGTTGCCCCGTGTGCTTTTAAAAGTGTTTCCTTGACCAGAGCAACGGCTGACGCTCCTTTAGTTTCTGCATCATGACTGGAAAATCTTTATTTCCAAGTGCAGAAGTCACGGGTTGCGAGTGACATCACCATGTTGTTTCTGCTCCATACAGCTGGAGAAGAGTCACTTCACCAAAATGACTTTAAACCACAGGAACGGCGCGGTGGAATATTGTAGCAGGTTTGGAACTGCACTGCTTTAGAGCCTTGGTGTACTCTGAAGCCTCAGCTGCAGGTGAACACATCAAATCTGCATCCAGAAACAATGAAAAAGACGCTCGGTGCTGCGGCGGAGACTGCTGAGCTAGCGTTTGGCTTATGACAGAAGAATAAATCTGCTTGTGATATACTCTGGGGTTAAACAAATCCCTTATGGTGGATCATACATTTATCATTTAAGAACGCAGGATTAAAGACGTAGCGTATACAACGAGCGCCGAGGTGTGTGAGGATCTCCAGGGCAGACACAGCTGCGTGTATGCGTGTGTGTGTGTGTGTGTGTGTGTTTGTGCGTGTGGGTGTGTGTGTGTGTGAAGCTGGAGGGTGGAGGTGACCCTGGTCTTCCCCCGGCTGCTGACACACCAGCGTGAAAACAGATTCCCTCCTCACCGGCAGCCAGCCCTACACAACAGACCCACTCCCTCCATTGTTAGATACACTCTCTTTTACGTCCGAGTGTGTTGGCTGCACATTTCTTCGCCGGCGATTTTTGGAAGGTTAGTGGAATGAAAGCTTGCACCTGTGCACTGTGCCTCCGATGTTGTGTCTATAGGGTTGACGCGTGTGTGTGTGTGGAGGGAAGCATGGGAACGGGAGCGTGTGTCGCTGCCCTGGCTGAGCAGCATCCTCTGCTGGGAGGAGGAGGAGGAGAGAGAGGATGCCATCAGTGACCCCGGAGGCGAGCGTATGGACTCAGCTTGGGTTGCTCCGCGAGGTGTGAGGGGCCTCTGCTTTGCGGGGCCCCTGCAGAGAGAGCAGCCTGTTGGGCAGAAGGTCCATCAGCTGCAGCGCTCATTCACAAATCACCTCGTGAACTCATGAAGAGAAGCCGCGACACGAAGCCGCATTCATGCCCGGAGTCACACGGCCGTCCTGCAAACATCACAGCTTTCATTCAGGAACGCAGCTAACAATTGTTTTACTGATCGATTATTCTGACGATAAAAAAACATTATTCTATCAATCTAATCAGATTTTTCAAAATGGGAAGTTGTGCAGATTTTTTTATTTTTTATTTTTTTTTTATTTTAGCCACTTAGGTCTCTTCATATAATCTTAGAAATATACACATAACCTTTTTTTTAAATTAGTAATTAACGTTTTATTGACCTGAATGCGGTAACAGCAGTCCCTTAGTGAACACTTGATCATTTGTAACAAAGGAGGCATCTGCAGCTAAAAAAACATTTCTAACAGCAACATGCGTGAAGCTCAGGCCTTTCTGTTTGACTGAACATCAATACACTGAAAACAAATCTGCTGATTATGATATGGATTAACTGATTAATAATTGGATAACAAAAACTGTTTAGTAGGGTTTTTTTAAAACAGAATTTCAACCAGGTTATGCTAATAATAAGCCACGCGAGGAGCTCTTGATAAACCATATTTAAAGACAAAAAGTATTTTTTTTTATTTCTTTATATTTTGTGTAGTTTTGGTTAATTACCTCTTTCAGAAAATGGCCTTTTCTGAGTCTGTATAGAGCAGTTAACTATTAATTGATCACTAAATTAGTTGGCAGTTTAAAAAGAAAAAGTTGATTTGTCACGATTAATCCCAGGCATTGTTTACTGGCCTCTGGGTCAGTCTCACACACATCCTTTCACACAGTAACATTTGAACTGTTACAGATTTCCAAGTGCGTTGGGTTTTATGAACTCTAATATAAAAACAAAAGTTTGGAAAAGCAGGTGTTGGACTGGCCTGGAGGAAGTCCGGACCACCCGGGGGTTTTAGAAAGATGTGCAGCACTGGATTTCTGCAAAAACCCACTGCTTGATCCAGGCGAGTCGAGCCAGATAAAAACTGACTCTGGACTCCCCGGCTTCACAGGCAGCCAGGCAGAACGGGACAGAACTGCAGCTGCTTCTTTGTTGTTGGTATTATCTTGAGTTTGTTGGGTGTCATCTCCATCCCCACCGTCCTTAAAGCTCGGGAGGATTCCAGAGCGCAGGAGGCAGACTGCAGGATTTAGTGTTGCGTAACAGCAGGTGTGGGTTTGTGTGGACCGGCCCCTCTGTGGGTCTGTGGTCGGTGATCTCTGTGTGATAGGGACTGCGGCTCTGGTAGCCTGATTTCCCACGGAGCTCCTGCTGACTCAGCTGCAGCAGCTCCTACAGGTGAACCATGGTATCTCTGCCAGCCTTGTCCCAATTACTTCTCTGCATCATAGGTGGATGTCAAAACATTCGCTCTGTGTAGAGTTACAGCAGCGATATGTGTTTGTGTGTGTGGATGTATGGATTCCTGAACAGCCAGGCTTCTCTGGCAGGCTGCTGCGTCCCTGTCTGTTGATTCCCTGTTGGTGAAATAGGAGAACATATGGCTTTCTCTCTCTCTCTCTCTCTCTCTCTCTCTCTCTCTCTTTCTGTCTCTCTCTGTCTGCATTACATCACCTTGAAATTTAAGTAAGCTGGTTTGCCTTTTCAGGCAAGCTCAAGAAATACAAGAAACTTATGTGTTTATGTGAGTTTGTTAAGATGGAAAGAAAAGTAGTAATAGACTTCTGACCAAAAGCAGATTTTTTTTTTTTAAGTTTTGAGATTAATGTCAGAAATGTTCTTGAAAATTTGTGGAAATATCTCAGTTTAAAAAAAATAGACTTTTGGAATTTTTCATTTAAAAATTTTCAGGTTTTTTTCAAGAAAATTTGTCTGATTTCTTTGGCGGACATTTACTCTTCCTAACCCCAGCCCTCCTTTTGTGTAAAATTTGTCTGTACAGGGCATAAACTCAGCATGTTACGCTGGAAATAAATTTGCTTCTTAATTAAGTGGAGGCAAGAAAAGGTCAATTTATTCTTTCTTTTGAAAAAAATTACCAGCAGCCTGTGATGCACATTTTTTTTATTTATTTATTTTTTCGTATTTTGCAATCTGCTGAAGCCAACCACCAAGCACAGCTAGATGCATGAGCCCCAACTGTATTAGTATTGATCTATATGAGTTCTATCACATCATGCAGACCTACTGCCGGCTGTGAGCAGCCCGGCTTTGCATGTAGTTTTTATCAGCTATTCACTAGTTTTCCATTAGCTCTCTAATTTAGCTTTCTCTGTGTGTCTTTTAATGCAGGAGCAGCTTTTCTCTCTGGCTGCAGAAACAGCATATTTATTATCTGCAAGTTTTAGTAGAAAAGAACAATTTGTCATTTTATGATGTATTCTTTTGACCTGAAAGTCATGCAATCAGGACACTTTCAGACATACAGAACTTTTCAGCATTTCAATCTCAGAAACCAGATTGAAGACTGGAAACCAGGGAGGTCAAGGTCAGACTTCGAAAGTCAGATCAAAGGTCTTCAAATTTTCAGAGAAAACTCAACTCCTGGTTTCTGTTGCTTGTGTTGAACACCATTTGTTCAAATAGATCAGTGGGCCTAAAACGGAATTTTTCACAGAGTAAATGTTTTAGACGGTTCTTTGTTTAATTTGCACTTAGTCCAGTAGGATACGTCCTAAATCCAAAAGTTATAGATGTTTGACTGTAGTTGAGATATGCCAGACCAAATGCCAAAAAAAGGTGTGAAACAGCCACACAGCAGAACATTTACAAAGATTAGAAATAACTTCAGAAAGCATTAAGCATTCATCAGTTCCTCTGCACTGAAGTTGCGATGTGATTCAGAGCTCCTGTTCTGTTGTGAACTGAAATGATTTCTCTTTTTGTTTAGTTTATTTAGAATCATCTGGGTTTGATCTTCTAAGACGGGCGTGTCAAACTCAAGTCCTCAAGGGCCGCTGCAGGTTTTAGATGTGGCACAGGCACTAAACACTGGATGGAAATGGCTTAATTAAAGGATGCCCAAAGTCGGTCCTCAAAGGCCGGCATGCTGCACGTTTTAGTTCTCTCCCTGGTGGTGCCAACAACCTTTCCGGCATGTCAATGTTCTTCAGGTGCGTTAAACCAGGGAGAGAACTAAAACATGCAGGATGCCGGCCCTCCAGGACCGACTTTGGGCACTCCAGGCTTAATTACCTCCTCCTTGTGTAGATCAGATCTCCAGAGCCTGGCTAATGGCCTAATTATTCTATTCAGGTAGTGCAGCAGAGGCACATCTAAAAGTTGCAGGACACCGGCCCCTGAGGACTGGAGTTGGACACCCCTGCTCTAAGACGTCCAACATACCTGGAATGATCAGGTACACAGATAGTTCAGTGTAGAATTATCTGTGCAATTCTACTCCGAGCAAAGTTCCTTTTAAACACAAAAGCATTTCTTTGCATCAAATTAGAAAAGCACAAAGGCTTCTATACAGAGTGGCCTGAAATATTCCACATTGAATTTATGTTCTTTACAACACAGTCGGTGGTTTTGTCGAACACTTTTACTGTTTGTGAAAAGGTTCGTTTTATTAAATATGGCACTGAAATCTCATTTTCTTGTGAACCTAGTTTTGTGTGCCAGTTAGCTGGACGCTAAGGGCTGATTGTTACGCAACAAAAAAAATCAAACAGTAACAATTAAAAGAAGATTTTCGGAAAACAAAACAGTGAAACTATGTTTCACTGTAGAGCTTCAACTTCATGGCACTTGTTCATGTTCATCGTCTCCCTCTCTCAAACGGTACACAATAAATCAATACAAGGCTGCGTACAGGAGGAAGGCTGCTCGAATTACACTGTTGCCAACAGCGTGTTCTCTCTAGCAACTATTTTCCTTTTTTTTTACCCCGACAAAGAGCTAAGCAAACTGACGAGCAACTGCTTTTTAACAAGCCACAGCCACTGTGTGCTGCAATTCAGTGGGGGCTAATTAGCATGATGCAACAGCTGACTGGAGAACGGTATGTCCAGTGAAGAGCTGATCGATGACTTCAGTCAGACAGACGTCTGCTCCTTTAAACTTTACTGATAGCCGTAAGTTTGTTGCAAAAGTGTCCACAATTAATTTTGTCGCATTACTTCTTCAGACTGCAATGTAGTTTATTGAGATTTTATGTGTCAACAAACATAATGTAGGACATAATTGTGAAGTGGAATGACAAAGACACTTAATAGCAATTCCAGCAGCACTGTAAAAGGTCTTCAGGGTTTTTGTTAAATCAAAATTCCAATGTTATTTCTGCATCAAAATCATACCTGAAGTGATGCCTTGATTCTTTCATACATGTTTGAGAAATCCTTTAATCTCCACGGAGACCATTCAAAACTCCTGGGTGGACCTAGCCCCGCCTTCGAGACACAGCTAAAAAAAAAAACAGTGGATCGATGCATTCCTAATCAAAGTCACTTTTAACCCAGAAGAAGCTTGACATAGTCCATAGACCTTTTAATAATTACAGGACAGTATGCACACTCACTGCAGCTGGAGCACTTTTTCAGCTGATTCTGTTATTTAAAGGGTGTCCAGGGGGTGTCCAGCGCCCCCATCACTGGGATTAGCAAGTTTTCTGGGGAAACCCTGAACTGTATGCTCAGTTTTAGTCAGAGGTTAAACAGAAACCCAGTCTCTCAAAAAGCACAAACACAGACATAGACAGCCTGATTTAGACATGGAGACAAATATAGCAATCTGCTGGTCATTTTTTTCTGTAATAAGGATTTATTTTTTTCCAACTGTGAACAAAGCTCCTCATTCTTTATCCTTCTTTATAGTTTACCACAACTGCAAATGCAGTGTCACATTTCTTTTTACATGAGCATGTTACCGATTCTCCGTGAATATTAAGATAACGTAATTATCTGTAACACTCAGGAGGTCAATAGCCCAGTTAGCTGATATTGCATATGGCCAGCTCTGCTACTCTGTAATTTAAGACCACAAAGTATTGACAGTTTTATCTGCGTGTTGCCGTCCAAAGAACTGCAGCAACAGGATCTGGCCTGGGATTCAGCAGCTAAGGAGCTGCATTAAAGTTACAGCTGTGGTGGAGCACAGAATTATTTAAACTGTTAACTGTTCATGTGAGCTGCTTCCTTTATTAAATAAGAAAACGTCAGAACCAATAAATCACACATTTAAAAAGCGAAAACAAATTGACTTTAAAGCTGCACTATGCAACTTTTGGAATATATATATTTACATACTTTGTAACGCTGTCACTTTGCTGTAAAAAAAAAAATTTATTTATTTCCTTCAGCTCCTCCCTGAGCTTGAAGAAACGTGGCGCTCCAGGTCAGAAACAACCAATGAGAGCCAGGAGGAAGGGCTAAACGCTGTCAGTCATCCTCAAGTACACGCTGCTAAATGTGGTAATGGTGGAGAAATGACTCACCATTACAAGAAAACATTTACCGGTTTTCATCTGTGAACATGCTAACAAACGTTAGCCAGTTATCGGCATCCGTGGCCATGCTAACCAGCCTCAGCATTGATGGCAGGCTCTGCTAGCCGCAGCATTGCAGAGAGCAAGGGGAGGAGGGGTAGGGTGTGAGCAGCGCCACATGAGATTGTGATTGACATTGCTAAAACTCTGGACCTGTTGTTGAGGATGGAGGATTTGGGGAGAGGAGGAATAGAAGAAATGTTCTGTGAGGCTCCAAACTGCAGTTCACACTAATTGATAACACTTTTAAACTAGTGAATGGTCTAAATATGAAAATGAATTGCTTGTAATGCAATTTAGTTGAGTTATATTCTGAATGTTTTATGCAAAATTTATTTTAACACTTGTTTTTACTGAGATAGAGTCTGAATAAAAACAGCCATTAAAGTCATTAAAGACTCTTTTGTGAAGTGTTTCCTTGAAAGTGATTAATCACAATTGATGTTTTAACAGCTTTGCTATTGATTAAGTTAATTTTTATTAACCATTTAGCATATAACATTACCCAGTCTTTAAATGTTTCCACAGCTCTTTGTATTGTTTTATTCCGTAATGCAGAAGGGCAGCCGAATAAACACCAAACATCTCATTAAAATCCTGGATTGTTTTGACAATCTTTTTGGATTAATATTTCTCACTTGATTAGTGCTAAAATTATGTCATGGATGCATCCACTAGCAAGTGTAAAAAGCTAGCAGAAGGCAACATGGCTTCTATAAAGGGCCAGCTTATAGAAGTACAAGCATAGAACGGAATTAGAGAATCTAAACCAGCAGTGTCCACCATAGCGGAGTTCTGTTAAACATCTGTCAACACAGAACTCATTTGCAAAGGTTTCTGTAGTCTAGGCAACTATTTATCTCTGTGGACTGTTTAAATGGAGGCAGCATAGCCTGCTCTGCTTTGGTCACGCTGCTGTTTTCTGTGGCCATCAAGGCAGTTTAGGGTTGAGACGTGCATCTGTTCTGTTATGGCTTGTGCCATGAAGGGTGGGGGTCTTTGGTCAATCTGTGGCTTGGTGTCTGCAGGAAGGCAACAGGACCTTGTGGTTGTGGTTCTACTGCTCGATTTATTGGTTGGGTACACCTTCACACACACAAGCTGTAGTAAAAGGCACACTCCTGCTTTGTAGATCCAGACAGTTTTATTTATTGCTGGGAAGTCTTGACCAGAAAACGACTTTCTTCATCCTTGGTTTTTATGTTGAGCTCAATCTAAACAGTTTGAACAACAACATTTCACTTCAGACATGCCGTGGCTGATTCTAAATAGTGAGCACTAATGCATGTCAGAGGTTGTAAAGCAGCACAGACCAACAGTTTGTTGACGTTTGTTGGTGTTTAATGGCCTTATAAGCAAATAGAATTATGTTTTTTTTACAGGTACACTTTAATTGCTTAATTAGCATAATTGAGTAACTATGTTACATTCAGTTGTTGTGTAAATGCTGTCTCTTTTTATTTAAATTTTTTTTACTATACCAAAGCCCCGATCTGGAACACCTGTAAATCTGAAGCACGAGCGTCATCCGCTAACAACGATAGACAAGGCCGCTTCTCTTGGCCAAAAAGAAATTAATTTTCGCTTCAGAAATGGATCTGATTGAACGTAGGCAAAAAGTATTGTTGTGGTCAAGTTGTGCTAAAAGGAGTTAGCTTATGAGCAAAGCTACAGCCTAATAGCTTCTCAATTTTAAACATGTTGCAGCAGCATGCTAACACTGATGTTAGCGCCCACAGACAACATTTATGAAGTATTTTTTTCCCCCCATGAATAAGGCTCTTGAAATTGAATGGGTATGACAGCACTTAGCACCAATGTGAAGGCTGAAAAACATAACAGATTAGAAACAATAAATATTGTACTTGTTTAGCTTGTATGTCAGTTTGTCAGGAAAAGGCTTTTTAATTAAAAATATTACTTATTTTGTCCATGTGGCTTTTGATTAAAATCCTCTTGAGATTAATTCATTACAAACCATGTAATTAAGTTGATTAAAAATTTCAATGACATCCCACCACCAGTATGAGTCAAACATAACTTAAAAGAAATTTGACTTTTAAGTCATTTTTAAGAAACTCCTACTCTTTCTAACACTCAGGCTTTAGTACGTCATCACAACAATTCTGTGCTGTTCACTATTGTTCTTAAGAGTAATTTGTATGGTAAGCTAAGCGCTCACAGTTCTACCTGGTGTTTGCTAACTGTTGCTGCCGCCAGTCTGGAGGAGCTGCGTGGCGGCGGCGTAGGGTACTCTGTGATCTGTGGTCTCGGACATCTGTCCCGGATGGACCGAATGGCCTCCGTCCCACAAAGCTAAGAATTGCTGTGTTGTAGAAATGTGTTATGTAGCAGGATCTTCACACTGTGACAAGGCCAAGCAGATAAACCCCAGCTGCATAGTCTGAGCATTGTCCATGGAAAAGTCTAACACTGTCAGCTCTGTCGCATCGAGGAAGGCAGACATGTAGATATAAAACCAATATTGGTTTTTGTGTCACAGTCAAATGATATAAGAATAAACAAACCAAAATATTGAAGGTCGCAATCACTTTTATTTTCAGCAGATCCGAACCTCAGTAAACATTTGTCAAAAATGGTGTGGCAAGCGTTTAGTATATCTTGTCGTAAACTTAAAATAGCCGAAATGTCTTTTTGCAGTGCAACTTAAATCCTGAGGAGTTAAGCTAATGTTCCATTTCCTGGAAACAGCCAGGAAAATTGAAGGCGTTCATTGAACTCTGCTGGCCTCAACTGCCCACAATGCTTCACAGTGGAAATGCTCTTGTTGAAAAAGAGACCTAAAAGCACACAAAGGAATGATTATTTAAAGAAGCCAGTTCATTAAAACTGGATATAAGTACAGAAATAATTTAGTAAATATAGAATCAATTAAATGTATTGATTTTATTTTAAAAACTGCATATAATTATTTAATAATTTGATATTTTATGTTCCTGTGGGCAGGACTGGGATATTTTTATGGAGACCCTCATGGACGGATGTCAGGTGTATTGAAACAGAGACTCATCTAAAACATGAAGGACAGGGGGCCTGAGGACCAGGGTTGGGGGCCACTGACTTAGACCACCAGCAGTTGATGTCATCACTGGTGACATCAGAGATGGTTTCAGAGAAAATTACAGAGTCTGACATTGTTTTGGCAAAGTTACACAGTGACTGTTAAGAAATTTTCAATTTCTATTCAGTTTATTTCCATCGCGCCAATTCACAACAAGTGTCATATAGAAGCACTTTACAAAAAAATTATTTTATGATTGATAAAGAAACAGTTATTAGCGTGTCATTTTAATTGTGTTTCTTATTTAGTGGAAACACCACAATTCTGACATTGTTTTTTTTTTTTCAATATTATTTTTTAGCCATTAGCATGATTTCGACGTAGTTTTGGGCACGTTTGTAACAGCAATGCAGCTATTGACTTGCAGCATTAACTCCTCCTGGATAAGCACATAGTGACAGGAGACAACGGCTTGCATTGTGTTGTTGATTTTACAGTGATCCCTCATTGTACAGAGGAGGAAAATCTCTCCTTTAAAGGAGCCTCCAGCAGAACAGGAACCTGGCTCAGTACGAACAGCCATCTGCCGCGACCGGGTCATATCAGAAGACAGAGCAGAGACACAAAAAGAAACAGATGAAATCATGTAGGATTATTTTTGATCTTTGTGAATGTAAAAAGTTTCACAGCAGAAACTTTTTGTTCCAAATGACCGAATATAAAGATTTCATTTGGAACCCAGAGCTTTAGCCATAAACCTGACCATCTCTCCAATCTGATTCACAAGAACTTGTTGCCTGCTAAAGGAAGGACGGATCTGGCCTTCCTCTGTTCCCTTCTTTCCTCTTTAACAGCTAGCCAGATTAGCTCACTCTCTGCCTCTATGTGATCCTTAGTTGGTGCCCTCTCGATGCCCCATATGTGTGCATGAACATGAAGTCATTTAGAGAAGCATATTGAAGCGATGATGTCAGGTTTGCCTGAACTCTTCTTGGCCAGATCTTGGCAGGAACACTCTGGACGTTCTCCATTCTTCAATCCTTTACACGTCCTCAACCTTTCCAGGGTTTTCTGAGAGCAAAGCACACCCGTCGATTTAAAGACGACCTGAATGGGAACAGTGTGTTTCTTAAGTCTCTTCCTCGACTTGCATCAAACGGCGACCCACTCGCCCTGTGTCCCTGCCAGCTGTGCAGACCAAGATGCCTGCCAAAAGAAACACGAGCTTACATCAACTTTCAAATACGGAGCTGCTGCTTAACTTTGACCCCGACGAGAGGGAGACGAGGCGAGGGGGGTGGTGTGGGGTGTACACTGTGTCCCCTCCTCCTCATTCATACGCGTAACATACTCTGCTACCTGTTTGTCAGTGCAGCACACGTAGAGTGGAGACTCGCGTACCTCTCGTCACCATCACTCTCATTCATCCTTTTCCTGCCTCTCCTTCCTCCTCTCTGCTTCCCGTCATTCACAAGCCGAGGACATCCCCACCTGCAGCCAGGTAAATCAGCCCTCACCCTCATTCCTTTTCTTTTTTATTTTTTTGTCATCCACGTTCATTCTGACCATTTGAAGTGTGTGACGTGACTGCGTGAGTTTGCTACATTCATGCCTTTGTTGCTGCAAGCGGGCACTGCATCGGCGGAGGAAAAAAAAATAAATTCAAGGATTATTGCGCCGTTGTACTCTGGGAGACTCGGAGGGGAGCTGAACATTTTGTGCCGATTTTATAGGTGTGCAGTCGGTGCATCTTCTGTAAGGAGCATATGTGTGTGTGTGTCTGTGTGTGTCTCTGTGTCTGAATGGAGCAGAGGATGATGCATGCAGTGTGCAGTCTGTGGGATGTGTGTGTATTACAGCCTGCAGCTCACACAGGGAGTGAATGAGCCGCCTGTGTTGTGCAGCCAGTCTTCTCGCGTGGACCTGTGGGAGCAGTCCTTAACTCTGCGTACTCACACACACACTCACACACACACAAACGGGAAGGGGTGTACAATACAGCTGAGAGGACGCTGGAAAGGGGCTGATGAACTCCTCAGTTGACGTCATGGTGGGAACACAGATAAGGGAGCTAAACACTGTTAGTAAGATGAAATAAGTAGAATTTTGCATCCTTGAATAATCAGTAAATGTGTGTGCTGGTCATACCTAATAGGTAAATGTAGCAAGGGAAGAGTTCCATTTTTTTTCCTCATTGGAAAACTCAATACTAGTCGTTGCATTTGAGATATTGTTCCTCCTAAAACCATCTAAAAGGATGCAGAGTCGTAGCTGTACAAATTCAAGGCTTCTAAACTATTGATTTTTAGCAATGTACTCTCTCCCAAAAAGAAGCAGCTCCTGAGGGGGAGGCACCTTACCCTGCCTTCCTTTCTCTCGCTCTCTTTTACTCTCTCTCTCTTTTGTCCGTGAGGATGCTAGAAGATAAATTTAGCCCTCCAGCTCTTCTTCCATCTGCTACCACATGGTTTAGGGCCGTTACCATAGGAACCACTGCTGGGTGCCCATTAGAGTGAGAAGAGGAAATGGTCAAGATTTTTAAAAAAAGCTATTTTTAAGCAATCCCGTATGTGTGTGTTCCAGATGTTTAATTCAATGTTTTTTTTTTTTTGGAGGGGGGGGACTTGGGTGGTTCTGTTTTGTCAAATGTATCACATTGCTGTTGCATTTTTCCATGCAGGATGGTAACTCTAGTTGTGTTGTCCGCTCTGCATTCAAGCCATTTGGCAAAACTGATAGAGGTATTTTTCAATCATGGCATAACGATATAGGAGGCAGACGAGACGATCAATGTAGAGTCAATGTAGAGTCATTGTATCTAGGTGCAACAAGTCTATGTGTTGCAATTTTATCATCGCCTTTATCTAAGCTGGTTCTAAAAGCCAAATAGAATAAAGGTTTCATGAATGCCGAACTATGTTTTATGGAATTTCTGTTCCATGTTCCAATATTTTTTTCAGCTTTGTTCTGTTTTAAGCTAGAAATACTCACTATATATACTATGGTACTCTAACATCCACCCGTCCATAGTTGTCCGTTTATCTGGGATCGGGCCTACAGCAGAGAGCCTCAGACTTCCCTTCCCTTCTCTTCAGCCACTTGGTCCAGTTCCTCTGAGGGAATCCCAAGGCATTCCCAAGCCAGCCAAGAAACATCATCCCTCCAAGTGTGTCTGGGGTCTTCCTCTGGGCCTCCTGGTGGGTTGTGTCTGAAACAACTCTCTAAAGAGGACCCCAGGAGGCGTCCTAACCAGAAACCAGAGCCTCCTGATGTGAAGAAGCAGTGGCTTTTTTCTGAGTCCCTTCTGGGTGAACGAGATTAAGTAATAAGTAATCTTTGTTCGGTACTGGCTTCTGCCTGGTGCTGTATTTAAACTTTCTGTTTGTGATTGGGTGTTATTTATCCGGGTGAATGCAGGATTTGCAAGGAATCCTAGATGAAAGAGTTGTCTGTGATTGGCTAGTGGTGTAGTTAATTTACATGGAAATGATCAAGTTACAGCGGAGACGCAGGGCCAATTGCTGCCGAGAGCAATTGGCCCTGCGTCTCGCATGCACTCACGTTGAGTGAGTGCATGCGAGATGTAAACATACGATGGTATTTCTTATTTACAATGACATGCACTCATATCAGTCTCAACTCAAACTTGCAATAGCCCGACTACAGGCTGAGTTAAAGTCATGCTTTTGGAAGTCGAGCTGAAAAAGCAAAAATAAACACTTTGGAAATGTTTTAGTATCACAAAAGTGTTTTTAAAATCTTATTTTTGATGGAATGTTGATGGAAGATAATGTTATTTAGTTCAAGCTACATTTATATTTATTTGTTTTGACTGCTCACTTGTTGATGTCACACGAACTTCACCAAGATATGTCTGTAACCTGCAGTATACAAGATGGAGATTAGCGAATTGCAAGATATTAAATGAGACACTGTCTGATGGACAAGATCCTATTAAAAATGCATTTCCAGTTTGTTTTGGGGGGTTTTTTGTATTTCAGCATTTCGGTGCTGACATCCTCAAGACTGAAAATAATCTAAGACCCTTCTTATACATATCTATCTGCCTACAGTTATTTTTTCTGTTCTCAGTTAAAGACAGCATGTTGCATTGCTTGTAATGTTACTAGATAACTTGCACAATCTCTATACACACACCACATTGTAGCATAAATGGTTTTGTTGAAGGTTCAAATTTCACATGTATAGTTCTCCCACAAGTTAATTCAAAGATGGTTATCAACCTGTTATCAGTCATTTGGATATTGTCCAGCAGCTTCGCCGTCTTCCACCAGAACGTGGGTGTAGAAACCAGCTGGTCTGTGCGTGGGATGCCTTGTTTACTGTTTCAGTGTGCTTGCACATAATAGCTGTGGGAAATTTATTCCTGGAGGAACTGATAGCTAATGGCCATTCATCCATTACATTTGGTGGGATCTTTGAAGGATCTAGAAACATGGCTTATATTAGATCTAATGTGACTCTTAAAGGTTTACACTGGTGTAGAAGAAATAAATGTTAGAATCCAAAGCTTGGTAATATGCTAAACAAATAAAAGCCCCATCTTCCGCCAGGTAAGCACTGCTTGTTTATATTTTAAGTAGGTTTTTTTAAGCACCAGTAAGGCCAGATTACATGTGTCTTTGCTACGCTCTGCTATACTGCGCTGCAGTACTGGATATATTGGATGGATTTAAATGACTTAACTATATTCGCTTAATGGAATGCACCAAATTTGCAGTTTTATGGCAAATGAAACACAGCTAGTGGTGAATTTGCTTAGGTGTCCAATCATAGAAAGCTTGGCAGCTGCCCGACAGCCTTGCCACTTATAAATTATTTTTCTCACTGTACAAATATGGACTTCAGATTGATGTCAGAGGAAGCAACAAGTAGTATTCTGTAGCAACAGTAATATTCTGGAAGAATATTCTGGAAGAATATTACTGATGTATTTCCTTACATGTAAGATCCAGATCTTCTGAGCATCCCTCTGCTGGCAGGCTAGTAGTCACCATTCAGTCCACTTCAATCAAATTTAGGTGAATTTGATTGAAGTTTGGTAACACCTAACAACAGTTTTTCTTTTAAATCTAAAAGAAGGAGCAAGAGTCCAGTACAGAAGTTGTCTATTTTAAAAAAAAATTGTTTCATAAATAATGACAGCTTGGTTTCTATTATGCATTTATGTGTATCTGGGGCCAGATTGTAGTAAAGAAGGTCATTTTTAAAAAGCTGCAGACATAAAGGCCAGAGTCAAAGCAAAGTTGAGTTGCTTTATTTTAGGAGTGTGTGTTTTGGTCCTCAAGTTGAACTTAGGATACATGCGACAGTTGGTTTCTCAAAATGCTTTGACTCTGCTCCAAATCTATCACTATCTTAAAATAATGTGTTTTTTGTTGTTGTTGTTGTTATTTTTGGGGGGCTTTTTACCAAAAGTAATTTTTTTCACAAAAAGAAAAAAAAATCACCACCTCTTTTTTGGGGCAAAAAATAACTCTGGTCATTAATTTAGGAAAGTGACATGGGAAAAGCTTGGCTATCTCAAATTAATTGACAAATCACAGAAAGGATTCGTTTAACATCATCAGAAGGCAGGAGGATGTTAAAAATAATTAGGAAAAATGATACCTGTATAACGATTTTTTACATTTTGTAATAATTTCTTTGTGTACAATGACAATAGAAGAAATTTTGATTATGATGTATTTGAAATAGGCAATGTGATAATTTGTCAATTAACTACTATCTTTTTTTTCAATGAACTTAACATTTTTTTGTATTCACAGACCATAATGCTCAGAAGACAGGAATCATACATTCAAATGAGTCTGAAGACTGGATAAATCTTCCATGTTACCTTTACTGGATCAGCACTGCATAGGAATTCCTTTCCCAAACAACTGGATTATTTGATGTCACTGCTCTGAAGTTGATATTTGCTATGCAGCAATTAAGATTGAGTCAATAAAGCAACAATCATGAAGCCTGCCATTTACATCAGGTAGGCTAGTTGGCCAAACCACCTTATGTGAAATCTAGATAAAGATTTGCCTTTGATTCTGTGGCCTGGTTGAGGCAGACGCAAATCAAGTGTCTACCTGGGGATTTCCTTCTTGTTTATGGAGGCCTTGCATTGTCAGAAAACAACTGGGGAGCAGACTGGAGGTCAAGAACAACATCAATCAGAATCTCTTCACCAAGGTCTGCGGTGCAAGTCTCCATTCCAGACCTCTCAACAACAACCAGCTGCTTGCCCAAAGTCTAATTGTACAGCACAGGTACCCAAGCTGTCCAGAAGACATAACCCTGAACGTAAACGTCTTAGGCACCAGCGTCAGAGCATTGTCTCTGGTACAGAGCTGGAACACAAACAAGAAGCAGCAACAGAAGAAGCTACAGTTTCCTGTTCATCTCTTGGAGGCTTACCTTGCACTCAAGACCCTACTATCCAGTCTGCATCAGAAACCCAGGAGGACAATCCCAAACAGAAACGTGAGCGCAAACCTCAGAAACCAGGCAAATATGTTTGCACTTACTGTGGGCGTGCATGTGCAAAGCCCAGTGTTCTACAGAAACACATTCGCTCCCATACTGGTGAAAGACCCTATCCTTGTGCCCCTTGTGGGTTCTCTTTTAAGACAAAGAGCAACCTGTACAAACACCGCAAATCACATACCCACAAGGTAAAGGCAGGCTTAGCATTTGGGGAGCCAAAATCTTTAGAAGAGCAGGTCACTGAATCAGAGGATGAAACACGACACCTATCCTCTGCTTCAGCCCTTACAAATAGACAAAACAGTGTGGCCTTGGGTAAGAATCCTGAAACTGATGTGGCAAAGGATAGAACTGGACCCAGCAATGACTCCTTTGCAGTGAAAAAGAGACTCGCCCTTCGCCTAAGTAGAGGGAAACATTGCTCTCAAGACTCTTCTGATGAAAAGACTTCATCTCTCATTTTAGGTAGCAGAGGCAGTACAGAATCTGGCTACTTCTCTCGTTCTGAAAGTACAGAGCAGCCACAAGACAGTCCCACAAACACAAGTGCCAAAAGCTATGCGGAGATCATCCTTGGTAAATATGGACGCCTTGGACAACTACAGAGGATGTCCCATCATCATGACCAGAATCTGTCTGGTCATGAGGAAAAAAACATCTCATTCAGTGTCCCCAAGAAGCAAGTTATTGATCATATCACAAAACTCATCACTATCAACGAGGCAGTGGTGGATACCAGTAAAATCGACAGTGTAAAACCAAGGAGATTTTCACTAACTAGAAAGAATAGTTCAGAGGCCCAAAAGAGTCCGAGCATCAAAGAACCCATTATTCACAGCCCTAAATCTGGAAATATTGGGTATAAAACAACAGGCTCCATCAGTATGGGAGTTCCCTGTGAAAAATTTCAACATGCATCCCTAAAAGTGGAACAACCTTCTTGCCAAATATCTACTGTTTCCATGGTGAGAAGTCTTTCAATGCCATCTGCATCAAGCTCATTAGACACTTCAAGTACTGTTCCCTGTAAATTTCGTCAAACTCAGTCCTTTGATGAAAAACCTTTCGAAACTCAAACGCCACGCCGTTTTGGAACACTAAGAAGGCAACCAGCCATCGAAATTCCTGTAGGTTCTGAGCCTACAAAAGAAGAACAAGAGATGCTGCAGACATTTTCCTGCAACAGTGTAACCACAGTATCTGGACAGAGGCAACATCAACCACAGCCGTACGAATGTGAAGCCTGTGGCACTGGTTGCAAGGATTGGGAAGGTTATAAGAAACACAAGCAAAACCTATGCCATGCACATTATCCCCAAAATGAAATGGTAATGAGTCCAATGGAGAGCTCACAGCTAAGTAACCATGTAGTCAGAGCCGGAGTCTCAACAATGCGTAAGAGAAGGAAAGAGGAGAGTTTTGATTCTGATGACCTCTCATTGTCGCCTCCGGCTCTCTCATCAGGTCAGTGCAAAGATGAGGCTATTGTAGCTGTTGAGGGCCCAAGACGGCCAGCGCTGCAGACCTGCTCTGTGATTCAGCACACTAGTTTATTTGAAAAACAAGAATCTTCATGTCATGAATATCAAACCCTGAAAATAACAAACAGCTCTCCACCTCATAAAGAAAATCGTCCCATCTCTAAAACCCAAACCCAACATCAATCAGTTAAACCTACCAGCCGAAAGATGGTCCGTCAAAATAATGTGCAGGTTCCAGAAATACTTGTAACAGAAGACTTAAATATTTGCCCAGATAACTCAAAAGAGCCAAACTTGGCAGAGAAAAAATTGGAGAAGCTTGATGATTTTCATTGGCCACAGAGGAGCCCTTCATTAGCACAGCTGCCCATTGAAAAGCTTCCCCCAAAGAAGAAGCGCTTGCGTTTAGCTGAGGCTGCCCAGTCCTCAGGTGACTCCAGCTTTGATTCCATGTCTCTGCCCCGTAGCCCTAGTCAGGATAGTAGTGCATCATATGCGTCCAGCCGCTCTACATCTTTTGAGGAACCAAGCAGACCAGACATGGAGATAATGACATCAACAGCGCTGAGGAGGTCAAGAGCTCCTCACATGTTGACTGTGCCTGGGGTTCATCATCAAAGAGAGATGAGGCGCTCAGCATCTGAGCAAGCCCCTCATGCCCCACAACCTAGTGTTGAAATGGCCGAGACCCGTAGTAAATCATTTGACTACAGTTGTCTTTCACCTGAACGCTCTGCAGTTGGCTGGAAAGAGAGACGAAGATGTCTCCTCATGAGACATGCAGTAATACGAGATCAAGATGATGAGGAAGGGCATGCTACTGTCCTGAGCCATAGTCCAGAAGATGTAAGCTCTGACAAATGTTCTCAAGGAAGTCAGATTTCTGTTTATGGCAGCAGGTCCTCCTCTCCCCCGTTACCAAGTGTCAGAGTCTTGGGTATTCCAGAGGGATCGCAGTGCAAAGAAATTCTCACCAAGTGGAAACTCAGTCAAAATATTCACTTAAAAGGAAGTACAGAACTGTCAAAAAGCTACGAGCCTTCAGTAGATGTGATAAAAGAGGCTTCGTACATCCATCCAGAGCAGGTTCCTCCTCGAGTACCACAGACTAATCCTTCATATGGACCCTCGGGGGCAGCCCGAGCCCACTATCTTCCTGTGTCCACTGGGCTGAAACTAGAGATTCCTCCACAACGTCAACCATACACAGAGGGCCCCACCAGTAACTCCCACATTCAGCATCATGCCCCTCATATTACATACAGTTTAGAAGAACTGAGGCCATTGACATCTCCAGCAGTAGCTGTTCGACTCCAGACAGACACTCTCACCCCAGCATGTGCCATATACACCACTCTATCTCAGTCCATCTCCCAGAGGCCACATGAGGCATTCAACGGCATCTCACCTAAAATATGTCTTTCAACAGCCAAAGTCAGAAACCACCCAAACACAAGTTTAGACTTGCAACCATGGTCGGAGGATGGCCCAAGGTGTCCAGGATCCAGTAGCAACAAGCGTATGCTTTCCCCTTCAAACAGTATAGAGCTCAACCCCGAGTCACAACAGCAGCAGAAAAGAGTAAAAGAAGAAGAGGAGAAGGAGGTTGGATGTGCCAACATATCAGCACTTAATACACAGAGTCAAGAGCTCAAACAGGAAACTCTATCGTGCTTACCAAATGTTTCTTCTCCAGCCTCATGTGCTGAACCCTCTTACCCCAGCCTGCTCTCAAGCACTTGTAACAGCTGGTGCTATTTGAACTACATAAAGCCGAATCCGTCGACTCTGGATGAACAGGAGCCCTCGGTGTATTCATCGTGGTCTACTAGTGGCTATGACCCCAACCCACCTGGGCTTTGCAGCAAGACTGTACTCTCACTACTACACTGTAAGCAGAGGCTCACTTCCTCCATTTATACTACATCCTCCATGACAGTCAGGATAAGCGAATCCATGGAGGATGAGGCCTGCAAACGTCTCTGCTCTACTGAGGTAGGTACTGCACTGACCTTTGTCTGTCTAAGAAATGTTCAAATTGAGAAGACAGATCATTACATAAAATAGAACTTGAGTTCTGGAAGCAGCAAAAGTCTGTTGATTATTGTTGTGGACATTTATGTTGGATTTTTGCAAATCACAACTTCTATTAATTTTGTTTTTCTTTGGGCAGTTATACTAACTTATACGTAAGGTAATTTTGAACCAAAATCTGTATTTAATTGTTCCTTTTTGAATTGTTAAGATTACTTTGGTAACCATTGGACCCTCCCATCAATATAAGAGATTAAGACCACCAGGGGGCGTGGTGGAGACATTTTTAGTTTGTCAACTGGCCAGTGTGATGACGAGAGATGTTTCAAAATGACTTTTTGAACTGGTAGGGTCAAATTAAGTTAACTTTTGTTTTAAACAGTGTAAGCAATGTTTAGTTATTGTTCTACTTTTTTCCTAGAAATAAACTACATAGATTCCAGTCGGAAGTGCATTCAAGAAGCAAATGATCTGTTGCTTTGAACAAATGTGGTTTTGGAATTTGGAAGGCTGTGACAATTGTGATTCTCAAAAATATTTTGCAACTTAAAAAACTGTGTAGCTATGGTCATCAAAGACAAAACTATCTACACGTAAGTCTATAACAAATTGTAGATATCACTTTGTTCAGAGTGATTTCCTAAGTTTTGTTTCCTTTGCCATGCAAGAGGCAGAATTGGTTCATTTTCCCCATTTTTTTGTTTCCGAGTTCAGGTCTACAGCACTCCCCCCTACAGCGTAGACCATGAGCGGATGGTAAAGGTTCAGCTGCCGACAGATGACATTGCGAAGAGCAAAACCAACGAGCAGAAAGAGAAGAAAAGACAGGAAGTCCATTTATGCTTCAGAAACAAACAGCCACTTGAAGTGCGGATATCTGAAAGGAGGTGAGCAGAAACGTCTTCACAAAGAGCCATAAACACTAGCTGGATTAAACACAAGTTGTAATCGAGGCTTTCATCACCCAGTTTATTCATGTTTTTGTCCTTCATGATGGAGAGGCTCAGTGTTTATGTGCACGAACAGAGTCCGTCTGTTGAAGGGCCGAAGCCAGAAAACTACCTGAGCTTCCTCCGCTCCTGCAGAGATTCATTTACACCAGCAATTGCTGCCATTCTCATCCAGTCCAGTAGCAAAGCAGTGTATGTGTGTGTGGGCATGTGCGTGTGTGTGTTGGCGGTGTCACACTGACACTAAATAAATGGGGAGAAAAATACGGGAGGAACTCCAGAATGTAACTGCACATGGAACCACACAGCTCTTTAGGGCGGCCATTTTCATTCTTGTTGTGTCTTAAAATTGAATTTCAGGCCAGTGCCATTCTGGTTATTTGCTTCTGTGCATTTTAAAAAAAGAACAAGGTCAGAGCCCATCAGTCAGAGGAGGGTGGGAGTTAGTTAATTAGTATCTTTAAAGAATGTATGATTTAGTATTGAATAGAAGCATTTATTATGATAGGATTGTCAAAACTCATTATTTTGACAATCCTACTTGCTAGCAGTAATTCCAAGCTTTGACTTCCTGGGACAACTTGAATGTGCATTAAGGTAAAACCTCCATCTGCCCTTCCAGCATCAGCGTATCTTTTTAAGATGAATCAGTTCATTGTGATTCATTGGCAGGCGCATGTGGGATGGGAGAGCATCTGCACAGCAGCTGGTACTCACAGGTTTTGGAATGAAACCGAGATGCGGCATCACTTTTTACATGTTTGCGTCAGTAAATCGGATGTGAATTGCTATTTTGTTTTATTTTTTGGCATTTATGTACAGTTACAAAGACGCCCCTTAAAAACCCACTTCATTTTAATTGTTCATGATCTAAAAATACACCTTCAGACTTACTGAAAGGCCTCTGAAGCACATCTGTTGCTTGGTAGATTGTTCCCAACGCGCTGCTTACCGTTTCATCAGTTTAGAGCAGATGTGTTAAAGTGTGCTGAAATAAAGCTGCAAGAACTACTAGAGAAAAGGTTGGTTCTAACATGTTGACTCTTATTATGCATGCTTTACAGTAAAACTCTTCACTACTGTATTTCAAGCCAAAGTATTTTAAAAGCAATTTAAAATATCTCCCCCGTTTTCAGTTCTGCTATAAAATAATTAGCAGTGGGGTTCAATAAATTCTTTAATGGAGTTGACTGCAGCGGGCCAAGAGAAGCGGCTCCATCATCTGTGGCTGATGTTCACGGATGTTGCTCGTGTGTCGGCTTTACAGGCGTACCAGAAACAAAACGCAAAGGTTCCTGCTCAGGACTTCTGCACGTACAAACAGAAAGACCTGATTATTTGCGTTCAAAATGCAAACAGATTAAAATCTTCATAGTTAAATAACGTTTCTGCTAGAAATAAACTACGTAGATTTTTCAAACAAGTAGGAAGTGCGTTCAAGAAACAAACAACCTGTTGCCACCACAACAGGTTGTTGGAAAAAACATTAGTTTTTTTTGTCTTAGAAAGCCGTGACAGCTATGGTTCTCGAAAATATTTAACAACTTATGAACACGTTAAGATCTTCATATTTAATTAATCCAAATTAATTTTTAAAAAAGGGATTTCAGGGTTAAAAAAAAAAAGGTTAGGCAAAAAAAAAAAAAAAAAAAAAAAAAAAACTGACTTTTGGCAAAAAATTACTTAGACCATTATATCAAAAAATAATATGTCATATATATATATATATATATATATATATATATATATATATATATATATATGTGTATATATATATATATATATATATATATATATATATTTATTAATGTCTTCAAAATTAATATTTTGTCTTTTTATTTGGTGTGTGTAAACTTCTGGTTGCAACAGTGAATATCTCAATGCTCCAGAAAGAGGGAAATGTATTAATTGTCTCCACATACTGAATAAAGTTGAGGAAAGTACAAGATTTCCAACTTGAACTGCTGGGTAAAAGGACAAAACGCTTAAACTGTGTAGAGACACTGATAGCTTTGAGAAGTTCATGTTCTGGTTAATGGTCTCATGTTCTGAGCATAAATCAACAACCAGCCCTGACACACCCAGGAAAGACTTTCTAAGAAACACATGGCTGTTTATTTATTTATTTATTTATTTTAAGCTTTGGGGCTGGCCAGTAACGTTTTGGGGTGAACACCTTTTAAGATATCTGCAAGATATTATTTAGCAATAACAGGTGTCTTTTGTTTTCTGGTTCTATGAACAGGAGTTCAGTCCCACCTCATTTTTCTTTTTTTATGTTGGGCCATATATCTGGTTTTATGTGTCATCATACCTGTCAGGAGTGAACACACCGGGAGATGCCATCTGCACATCTTGGGATGCGATGTGAGCGCTTGTGCATAAAGCCATGTTGTGACTCATGTTGCCGTGGCAGCGCAGCCTTCCTAAAGACGTGACTCATCTGCAGACCCGCTTGCTTTAACTTTTCTCCATCTGTTCAGTCTGTCTGAGGTGCAAAAAGACAAAACGGAGGCAGCAAGGACGCCAAATGTCACCCAGCACGGGGAACACTAAGAGCATTCACTCTGACGTGTGGCGTGTGAACACTGTGTGTGTGCAGGGTCCTAACACTGAAGTGTCTTTATCTACCTGGAGGTTTTTCTCAGGATGTTTTCACGGCTGATGAAAAGCCAGCAGACTCAGTTCGATCGGGGACAAAAGTTCTAAAGTTCTCTTCCAGTTTCAGCTGCTTCAGTTCGCTTTCACACTGCGCTGTGTCAAATGAACTCAACTCAAATGAACCAAACCTGTTTGGTGTTAGCTTGTGCTAACTGACAAATCGCATTCATGCTGAACAACAACACAGTGTTCTGTACTTACCCGGCCATCATCTGCAGATTTGTGACGAACAGTAGGAACAGAACCTTCATCAGTCCAAATCTTTTGGTGGATCCTGTCGTGTTCTGTTGGAAGTTTTCAGAGAAATCCTTCCTAACCTGATCTGTTCAAACTGAAACTTTCTCTAGCAATGTTGCAGGAACATTGCAAACAGAACTAAGATGAAGCCATGGAGATCTGTTCTCTGTGCCTGGGAGAAAATGCATGGACACATGCTGTGTATTACAGCTAAGAACAAAATATTCACCTCTTCCAGCAGCCTTTGTACAGCATAAATCCAGCACAACAAACTTGGCATCGTTTTGTAATAAAGTGGGTGACGCTCCACTTGGGTTGCCAGGGGAGGAACTCTGCTTGGCTTGGGGTTGCTAGGTTAAAAAAATGTGGTGCAAAAATTTAGAGGTTTTGAAATAGGTCATTTTGAAGACACCAGCAGAACACTGATTTATTCCCAAAAAGCGACTGGTTGTCTTGTTCTAGAAGCAGTAGATAACCAAACGAAGGACAGCAACATGTAAAAGGTGAATTTTGCATAGAGGTGGACAGTTAAGATGTCTTGAAGCCGAGCTCGGCGTCTACACAGTGCAGTGAAGACCAGACGGCTAACAGCTGACCCTATATAGATGTTAAACCCCAGCTAACTGGTCAGCTCTGGGACAAACTAAACCTTCTTGATCTCCCACTCGTCCAGATCCCTGAGCCAGCCAGGAGGGGTGAGTGGTGAGTGTGACAGGAAATGCCCGGGTGAGTCCGGGAATCCCACCGCACTCCCAGAGGAATCCCAGACGTCTGTGCGCGAGGTGTGCAGCGGCTCGCTGGACGCTCCAGGTGAGATGAGAACCAGAGAAGCTGCTGCTCTTCTTCTCTGCTCTGGGCTCCTTTCCACAGAGCTACTGTTTATTTTCAGTGGGGCTTGGTGAACACCTGACACCTGGGGAAGAGGTCAGAGGTCACCAGGACGAGACACCTGAAGGTTTGTTCCATTCTGTGTTGATAATATTATTACTTTGGCTGTTGTCATGACGTGTCATTTGGTAAATAGACAGAGTTTTAATGTAAAGTTGCCTTAAAATTCCATTAAAAGTGCTATAAAGTGTCAGTATTTACCAAATAATTCATAGTTGGTGCTTTTAATGGACTTTTAAAGCAACTTTGCATTAAAAGTGTCATTATTTTAGCGATTGACACTTCATGACAACAGTCATAAACATTCATAAATTTAAGAATAACAGAAAAGTATAAAATCAGTTTTTCTTTCTGCTCCAGGAGAATCGAAGGTCCAAGCAGCCGATCGAGACCAACTCAGGGAGTCTGACCGCCAAGACGCTGCACACGAGGATGATGACGGCACACATGATGAAGGCAGCGGGTCCACAGTAGCTGACAGTTCACACACCAGCGGGGAAAAAGCGGGAGCGGAGGGCCGGCTGGAGGGGAACACGTGCAGCTCGCCCCCCCCACCTCCCACCAGGAAGAGCTCCGCCAGCACCAGGAGGGCCCTGTTCGCCCGCAGGCGCCTCAACGCTTCGTCCTCCACCCCACACCCCAGTCTCCAGATCCAGGAAGGGAGCCGTCTCCACCTCGCAGCCCGCTGCCCGCCCACACCCACCTCCTGCGCCGACCTTATCCCCCTCTCCATCCTCTCGTCCCGTCTCCTCAGTTCTGAAGACAGCAGTGTCTCAAGTCAGGGGCCCGGCCGAGGGGTCCCACTCCGCCGGGCTTCCCAGCTCCCCAGCCGGTGGATCTGCTCCGTGTCAAACCTGCTGTCCACCGAAGGAGTTAAGGCCTGATGCAGCTCTGGTGAGTCTGGTGATTTATAATCCAATCAAACTTCAGTTCATTTGCCTAGAAAGTCCGGTTAGTTGGGACGGTGTGAATGCGTAAAGGAACCCTGATGCAGATTAATAAAACAAACTCTGGTCCACCAACTAACTTCAGTCCTGCTTCAGGTGATGTGAACTCTGGTGCGATTCAAATTAATATGAGAACGCCGAGTGGATCAGAGACAGCTCCAATAGCAGGAAGTGGACTACAGCACAGTGCATTCTGGGTAGAACCCAAGGTACCTTCAGGGTCTAGTGCTAATGGGAGAAATGTCTCGTGGTCTTTTACCAAACGCTAAAGAGAAATCCTACAACCTCTACAGTCAGCTGCTTTACCACTTTTGCTTAGATTTTGTGAAGCAGGAAGTTGCTTTCAGATGTTTTCGTGTCATTTCCTCCAGTGGTTCTTGGTGCAGCGCACCCACAAGTGAAGGGGTTGATGATCAAAGTGTCCGATTGATTTGACCTAGTGCAGAGTGAAGGAGGACAGCAGCAGCTGAAAACAGAACAAATGTTGCGAATTTGGTTCCCAATCGGACCGCGCCTACCGGACCATCAGGTGTGAAAACAGCCTAAGAATAAGCCAAACCGCAGCCTTCTTTCACCGGTGACTCCATGCATGTTAGTTTAGCTCGGCCTAAAATAAACGCCCTTCAGACTCAAACAGCCGATGTTGTGTGGCTCGGTTCAGTCCCAGTTGGTCAACACGCAGAGCAAATATAGATCGGCTGCTACATCTCAGCTTGTTTAAAGTGACATTTATTGGAACAGGAAGGAAAGGCGACTCTCATGCTTTCTATCAACCTGTAACTCCTGAGCTCAGAATAAACCAGGAGAGCTTGGAAATAGAGCCGGCATGTTTTCTCTGGGCAGCCGGCCGGAAAACCGGAAAGCAGGTGAAAGACTGGAGCCGCAGGGAGGAGATGAAGACAAAAAACGGGGATAACATGAAAAAGCTCCTCAAACCGAGCCTTAGAAAATGACTTCCTACCCCTTTAAATCTCCCCCTCTGTTGCCATGTCACAAAGTCAAACTGCAAGGTGTTGATTGGGGTTTAAAGCCACATAGCAACACAAAGTAGGGCTCAGTGCTGAAGTGGAAGGAAAGGGATACCTGTTTTTTAAATTTCTCTTTACGATCGGCTGCGGCTCAGTCGGGAGAGGAGCCATCTTGCAATCGACTCCAATTTTGGGTTTATGGAAAAGCAACAGCCAGCTGGTAAACTAATCAGAAAGTTTTCACACAAAACACCATTTTTAAGTTCTCTCCCACACAACTTTTGTCAAGAATAAAGGTGGGGAAAAAAAAGGTCAAATGATTATGAAAACATTTTTAAAAACTCAGTAATTTTAACTTTTCAAAGTGAGTGGGCGCAAAGGAAATTGGAACTGTTAATTGGAAGAACATGGAGTCTATAGCCGAACTGTTATTGAATGGAAATGGAGATTAAGAAAGATATAAATGATGGAGAAAATGACTGAATGTTTACAAATGAAAATGGACATTTTCAGCCAGAGATGTGATGAGGTTAAAGTTTCAATGTGTCTTTGAAGTACACAGGAAAGCTTCTGTAATGGGCTTTTTGTTTATAATCTCCTGTTTTGAGTTGTGTAAAAAACTAAATAAAGAGTTCCAAAAAGAAAAAAGAAAACGTTTTTAGGTGCAACTTATATTCAGATGGACTCAATAGTTGGGAAATTATACTAATTACTATTTAAAATCCAAAGAAATCAACGTCCTTCAGAGGCCATTAGTGTGTAATTTGCTGGTTTTGTTCCTTTATTTCTGAACTCTCCTTCCTGAATCTCCTGCTGTGTCACAATCATCCAGCTTCTGTTGCCCATCTTTGTCTCTTGTAGTCGGGGGAGGAGAGCAGTCTGGTCCCCATCATCGGCCCTCATCCCGCACGGCCTCGAGGAACCAATCGACTCCTGAGCCACCTCCCGCTTCACTCCCAGCAGCCCGGCAGAACGCCCAGCTTCCTGATCCCCATCGGGGGGATCCACATGGTCCAGCCCAGGTCCACCCTGCCGCTCTACCGCCTGGTGGCCGGCCCGGCGGCCTCCAGCATCCCGACCGGAGAGCTGGCTGCCCCGCAATACCAGGACGCCCACAAAGAGACAGTGGCCAGCAGCGCTCCACGGCGCCCCCAGGCTGCAGAGCAAACAACCGCAGGAGACAAAGGCCTCCCCGTCCAGCAGCCCTCCACTTCCAGAAGCGGCACGGAGAGGCATGTTTACACTGAAGGTCACAACTCCTCTCAGAAGCATCTCTGATAGGAGGGAGACTTTTTTTTTTTTTTTTTTAAAGGGACAGTGCAAAAAGAAGGAAAAAAGAAAAGAACCAGGCAATGGTGAAATATTCCAAAGCTCAACGAGACGAAAGCACTTGAGCACCGCTTCTGAATGACGCTGTTATGTAATTATCTGAATAATATATCTAAATATATAAATAAGCACTATGTTAGATATGCAGTACGTTTTGTAAATCTTTTTTACCCTTTCGTTTGATGTCATCCGTGTTAATTTATTTATGTGCTATTATGCAAATTCTGTACGTTATGCAACAGCAGCTGGAATGAATTGAGTTTACCCGTTAGCCCCATTGAGACAGCTCCAATTCAACTATTGCTATGTTATTGTACTGTATTATCAGAACAGATATTTATTCACTCAGACCAGTATTTAAAGTGCAATTTGATGTCAGGATTGTGGTTTGAAGCGTCATTCTTAAAGCTGTGATTTTTTTCTGATTTGTCAGATTTTTTTTTGTTTTGTTTTATTGTTGGTGTTGTGGAGCGAGAAGCAGAGCTGGGATCAGCCTTTCCTGTTGGAAACCAGCTTCAGCTCCAAGCATAAGGCGAGCACTGACAGGTGATCTGATGTTTCATGTACTCAATGACTATGGTACTGTTGGCTTTCAATTGTCATAAACAGATGTGTGTGTTTTTTTTGTTAGTTTTTTTGCCTTTTCTAAACGATACAATCATTCATTTTCATGTTTGCCATTGAACGTCTCATTTTTACAGATTTATATTAAAACTGTGACACATGGCTGGTCTCTAAAGTCGTTCTTTCCACTTTATTTCAGGTAAAACGACGTCTCCTGTCATAAAATCAACTGATTTGAACTTCAAGCATCTTGTGAGGTCACCCTTTTTTAAAAGTGATAATAATTCCACTACTTCTCCCAATAATATAAATATGAATATAAACATTTATTTATATTGCTAGATAATCGCAGTACAGTCTCACTACCCAGATAAATTATTCAGTACCTCCACGATGTTGCAATGTTCTATTTTTGGGACTGTTGTGGCCTGAAATGACTGATTTTTAATTTTTTGATTATGTTTTCAAGAATGCTAAAAACAGTTTTTAAGCTTTGATTTTTGCCATAAGGAGGTTTTTACAAAAAAGCGGAAACTGTTGCACACAATCGTCCCAGAAAACAGGATTTTAACAGTTCGTATTCAAAGTGCAAACAAGATCTTCAGTTTCTTGAAATGCAAATTCTTTGACCTGTCCTCAGAGGTCAAAGTGCAAAAGAATTTCATATTGGTCATTTAAGTTAGCATGAGCTTTTTGCACAGCAGAAGCAAATCCTCAAAATAGTTTTTGTCAAAAAAAATAAATGGATAAAAAATATTAAAAATCACTACCGTTTCGAGTGACAGATGCTTCTGGTTGGAAAACTGGTTTTCCAGTTTAGACAGAAACCCTGGAACTTGTTCTTCCTTTTTTGACCGCATGAACTCCAGTTAACCATAAATCCATGACTAAATTAGTTGACGATTACAGGATCACAACTGACAGTAAGTGCATTGCTGTGAACATAACCTTTCCTGCACAAACCACCTCTCATTCATGCCAGTGTGGCTCCCCCCAGTGGCTGTCAGTGAGTGTTGCTCAGGTTCCTGTTTTTAACCTATAAATTATTCATTGGTTTCTTTAAAATCTATAGTAATGGCAGAGTTCACTCTCTCTCCCTCTGTGGTGTTTTTAAGTCATTCTCTCTGCTGTGAAATGCCTCCTGATGTTGACTGCCATTGAGGAGCAGGAGCCTCGTGTGTCCACTGGATGGCAGCAGAGAGCTGCCTTGCTCTAGGCATTATGACATCATCCACAGACTTCAATCAGACCCATCAGGGAGGGTTCAGGGGGATTATTGTTGCTTCTTCTAATCGGACCTGAATATGTTGAACGTTTTAAGACAAAGTTCTGGTTTAGCAGAGAAGTAGATGTTGACATGACTGAGGTCCTGTTTGGGTCTTTTCTGTTTTTATAAAGTAATCCACTGATAAGGTTCTCTGGAAAGCAGTTTTGAGTTTCTATAGCGACAGGCATAACAACACCCCACATTTATGGAAGCTTGCAGTGACTTACAGCCGGAAGGTAATTACCTGTTGTTACAGGAGAGGTAAGAGTTACATAAACAGTTTGTTCTTCTGAATATCACATATAGGATGAGTAAATGGGAACGAAGCAGTGCAAACCAGAACAATCTGAACTTGTGGCTGTGATTTGCAGCCACAAATTTACAGTTTATAGTGCTTATGAAAAGTATTTACCCCTTGGATTACTTAAGAAAGACAAATCCCTGTGATGTCAGTGTCAAAACTGATTTCTAAGAACTAATGACAAATATATGGAAACTAAAAGGAAATAAGTGATTGCATAAGAATTCACCCACTTTCAAGGGACTGACCTAATTCAACAGAGGCCCAACCAAGTGGCGCCAGCAGCCTAACAATGAATGGAATGGAGAACTTCAGAGTGCCTTAATATTAAAGAGTCAGTATTACGGCTTTTCCAGGCATATAATACAATTACACAGCACAATCAAGTAACTATGTTACCTTCAATTGTTATAAAAATGTCAAACATATCAAATTTAACTTAATTCATTTGGCATTTATTCACTTTAGCTTTGTCAGATGTGAAGTTCTTTTGATGAACAGGAATTGTTCAAAAATTTATCTTGGAGCAAATATTTTTTGTTTCACATTTGAGTTTATTAGAAGAGCTGATAGCTGATAGTTCCTGGTATCCATTGCTATTTCAGGATCAATTCCACCTCTGTTCTTCCTTTGAGGATGTCTCCAGCTGACACTCACTGAGAGTGTCTATAATCAGAACTGTGACCATAATAATAATAATAATAATAATAATAATAATAATAATAATAATAATGACGGAGGAACTGGATTCCAGTCTAAAACAGAAATTAAAATGATTGAGTTTTTTTTTTATAACGCCATCCAGATCGCTTGTTTATTAGTGTTTCTCAGAAGAAGAAAAAAGAACTTACTCGCAAAAATCGACCATCACGACTAATAAAAACTGTTGGCTTGAACATCCTCCTCACTTCTGGAAACACATCGTTGTTCATGTCGGCAATTTCACTTTGCCATTGCACAGCATAAACAAGCAGCGTGGATGTGAACGCTAACTGTCAGCATGCCTGTGTAAGTGATGCGGGTGTCTGCAGCAGGTATGTGACGATGAGGGCAGCTGGTGAGACGGGAGACATGAGACACGAACCCACAAAAATATTCAGCCTTTCCGTATAAAAACTGTTCAATTGTCAGGATGATTGTTTAGAAATAGGAGGTCTAGTTCAAGCCTCCTATTTCAATCCTTTGTTCTGGGTTGAAAATGAAAGATGAGCTTATGACTTTGACACGACCTATTCTACTTTCTAAGAGATGGCTGCATAACCTTTAACCTAAACTTTGTTGACACACCTTGGGTTTTAAACACAGGATGCCCTCGGATTAGCTGCTTTCCAAAAGCTAGCCAATAGCGTGTCAAGGATTTCACACAAGTGTTTCAAATTCCCACAGAGCATTCTCTGCTGAGAATCCACAAAAAGGCCGGTTTTCCACAAATATGTAATGAATAAGTAAGGGTTCATTCACATCACAGTCATTCAGTCCGCTTTAATCAAGTTCTGATTCATTTGGCTTGGCAGTCGGGTCGGTTGGGGAGGTGGGGAGGAGCACAATCAAAGTCTTCTGCGGACCAGAGAAGCAGAAAACCTTAGTCTCAGTTTGGCTAAATGCAACCAAAACAAACACACAGGTCTAGTGCAAATGGGAGAGATGACTCAGGGTCTTTCACCAAAGACAAAAGATAAATTCTCCAACCATTTGATGTCATACTAGAAACACTCACCAAGGAACCGAGAATAGGTGGAGTGGAGGTCCAGTGTTCTGTTTTCCCATTCAATGTATAATACCCTTATGCGGGTCTGAAATTGTTTCATTGAAAATACTTCACAATATTTTTCCCTTTGTAGTAATGAAAACACTTGGTTGCTTAGAAAAGAACACACCAAAATCTTTCTGAATCATTTTCCATGTTTACTTGTCATACAGTAAATATTTCACATTTTTTTTATGCAAGCATCACTTGCCTCCTCTTGCTGCTCTGGCTCACCCTCATCCTCACACCGTCATGGCAGGCAGGTGTGGCAGACACCCTCATCAATTACACTTTACCTTTGTGTTTCCGACGTGTTGGCAGGTACGCCGCGATCAAATCTTTAATCTACCCCTTATGACGCTCGGCCCATATTTCTTTTAAGCTCACCCTGTACCGCTATCTGTGTGAGTCACTGATGTTTGAAAACCACCAACGGTTACCACGTTTGGCTCCTGTTCTCCGATTTTCTTTGTGTTGTCATCAGGGCGTGGCCGCTCCGTGATGCGGTTTCAGATTTGCTGTTTTATCTTAAAAAAACAGGAGAGCCTGCATCATTGCAAAAGTGTAATGGAATCTGATCTTGAACAGATCGGGGAGATGAGCCGCACGATGGACTTGGATTTCTCTCGTAGAATTTCTACTGTGTCAATCAGTCAAGTGGCGTGAGAAGACAATTTTCTGCAGAGTTTTAGAATCGTAGTCTGCCTGTAGTTTTAGCAAAGGAGCCGAGGAAGTGAAGGAAACCTCTCAGTCCGTGTTGGCCACGTTTCCAAATACTAAACTAACACCAACAGTCGCCTCATTCGACTCGGCACGTCTCTCTTTGTAGAGGAGGATGGTTACTTTTAACCATAAAAAAGATAAATTAAAGTATGTAAAATCTTATTCAGTTCTTGCTCCTACTTATTTTAAACCTCATTGACTCAAATCTGATTCTCTATATTCTTATTATTACTCTGAGTAATAAGAAAGAATGGACTCGAGGCAGCTACGATCTCCAGAGCAGCTTTACAACAGCGTTCCTGAAACCAAACCCAGGACAATGGAAATGTCCTGGATTTAGAATGGAAAAATGGAACAAAAATAGTCTAATGTCAGGGAAATGTCAAGTCTGGCTGGAATGCCAGAGACCCCTGCTCTCTCCTCCACCCTGGCCAGGATCACAGAGACTCCCAGGGCTGATGAGTGAACCGTCTCCTCATAGCATAAAGGTTACAGAAGCTCTTTGTGTCATTGGGATTGTTCAGATTAGATTTAAGGAAACTTGCGCCGCTCACATAAACGCCAGAGTTCAACTCTCTACACAAGGAGGCTGTTGCTTCTTCTGCTCTCACTAAAATCTGATGGACGTCATCCAAACTCCTGAGCCCTTGATATTAAAATGTTTAAAGCTAATATCAAATGTTTAAAGCTCCTCAAGTCCATGACTTGAGGAGAAAACGATCTTAATACTTGACCTGAACCAGATAAGTAGGGTGGAGATGCACCACCCTACACCTCCACCTTAGAGATAGGGTGGAGATGCTAACTTGCGTTGATCAAGTTAGCTATGCTAGTTAATCTTATATGTCTATGCTAGTATGTGAGCTAGCATAGACCGCACATGGATGTTTCTGCTGAAGAGACAGAGCTGCAGGTATTTCTGTAGTTTCAGACATACCTGAAACCACAGATTGCAGGTTTCTGAATTCAAGTTCACTATTTGAGTTGATGAACTCAAATTTAAGACTTTTAAAGACATTTTTCAGACTGTTGCAAAGGAAATTTAAGACCTGCATCACCCGAATCTCAGCTGTATATCCCACCATAGTAACAACTTTGTTGAAAATTCTTCAAAAGGTCAGTTGTTTGACCACAGTGTGAAGCAACTGTGCACTAATCACAGTGGTGACCATTTCCTGTAGAGTTTTAGCCACGCCAGGGAGCAAAACTGTGACACAGAATGCAAATGGGCTCTTATGAGTCGGCAATGGAAGCGAGCTAACGGCGAAGTCGAATGTAATCCAGCCGACTGTCGATATGTTTTTGTATTTGCCCAGAGTAACTGATTGCCTCAACCACTTCCTGTCACAGAACGGAATCAAGATGTCAGAAATAAACATCCGATTCAATTCATATTTAAATTAAAAGAACCAAAGTGCTGTACAGGATACATAAAAATAGTTGAAGCACAACATAAATGCCACTATAAGGACACAAACACAACATCTTGTATTGAATATACAAGATTAACTGGTCCTGCCATGACAAAATGTGAGATATATTCAAGGCCAAGTTACATCTTGTTTTAAGAAATTAATGCATTTTAAGGAGTTCATTTTAGATAAAAGAATTTAAGCCTTTTAAATGCTTGAAAGGAGGCGCTCATGTCATGGTAAGCTGCATCGCTGCCTCAGCAGAACAAACATTTCCCGTCATCTTTGAGGAATTTTTAATGATTCTGCAATCACGGCTCGGCTCTTTGTTTCTCCACCACACTGCCTCGCATTCCTCTTCGTCCCTCAGCAGCAGGCGGAAGTGACGGGCAGATAACAGCGCATTTTTCACCCTGCCACTCTGCCAAGCAGCCAGAGAAAAGGAAGTGAGGGCCAAAGGTTACCTTCAGATTGACTCCATTTCCCCATCAGACAAATATTTACTCAAGATCTGCTTTTTTTTTTTTTTTTCCACCTCACTGTAAACCTGTGATTGGCCCAATATCAGTCTGCGCACATTTTGACATCCTTGTGGCATTTCCTTTTAACCTTAACCCTCCAAACCCAGCACACAATGCTCCGGCCATGTTTTTTCCTCCCGTTGTTTCTCTAAGCACCTTCTATCTATCACGTTTCCACCGCAGCGCTGATGTAAAAAAAATTCCTCCACCAGACTTTCCATCCAGCATTAACTAAACAATCACACTCCTTCCTGTTTTTAAATTTGGCCGTCTGGTCCTCAATCTGAAACCATTTATGGTAAATAATATGTAAAACACATACGCTGATGATACTTTGATTTTATTTCGGGAGCCTTTGAACATCCAGGATGAACAACACCTTAGCTTGAGTGCTGCAGCATGAGGCAGCACTGAAAATAAACTCCTACCTTAATAACATGACACCGTTTATATGAGCATATAAAGGTGACACTGATAGATCATTGGAAGTGAGATGTTTCCAATCATTTCAAATTTGAATTAAATTCGGAGCCTTTGTAATAGAAACCTGTAATATAGGCTGCATGTTGATAAGAATGTATGTAAAATAGCATGTAAATCTGGCAAAAAGACGGCTTTCAAACAGCGTACAAATGAAAATCTGAGGAGTGGAGGATGCAAACAGTCAGTGAAAGCACCTTCACTCTGAGTGTTGGTCCTTTAAACTCAGGCGACATCCTGCTGTTCTGTGAAGAGGAAAGTCAGGCAGAATCAGTGCAAAGAAGCACAGAAGAAAAACAGCCTCAGTTTGTCGGACCTTGTCGTTTTGCTTCTACCACTTTGACTTGAATTCCTTCATTTCTCCCACTTGTTCCGGAGTCAGATGCTCTCTTAGTTCACCAACCTGTGACTCTGAAGATCATGACACCTTCTGCATCCGACAAGGCGAAGGAATACCTGGGAGGTTTGAACGACTCCAACTCCTCAGGCCGTGTGTTCAATGACATGTGTATGTGGGAATGGAAGTGGAGTTTTACTGTAGAATGTGCTTGCTGGTGTGTGTGTGTGTGTGTGCATGTGTGTGTGTGTGTGTGTGGGTGTGTGTGTGTGTGTGTGTGTGTGGGCTGCAGAGAGCTGATCCGGCAGTCTGCTGCGTATCTCTCCACGAAGGTCAAATCGTGTTGCTCACAGTGGAGACGCTGCTATGACCTCACCTTCCTGCGGGGGGTGCTGACAGCCCTTCTTTTCATCCCCCTATCAGCAGAAGGGTGCATGCAAAACCTCTGCTGCAGCTCACCTCTTCCTCTGGCGCTCCGGCTCCATCTCGTTCCATGTCTGTCATCTGTGGAATGAGGAAAAACAAACAAGGCTCCCCGCAGACCGACAAGCTGCATGCTCCCAATTTTCCAAAGAAATCTTTTAAACCCTCGTTTGACCACAATCCAAATCCTAATTCAGGACAGAGTACCAAAAAATTGTACTCAAGTAAGAGTAGCTAATTTAAGAGTGAAAAAGTATTTGGTAAAATGTCTACTCAAGAACTGAGTAATTGATCAAATGATCAATCATTTAGTATTTAAAAATCACATCATTAGACGGACCAAAATGTAAAATTAAGTGGAAGTTTCCATACTTTAAGGACAAAAATCCAATAATTCACAATTCATGTTAGTGACAAAAAATAAAATCAGGCAAAATAAAACTTTTCCAAATCAGTTTCTTTCAATTAAAAAAACCCCAACTTATGAGCATTAACATGAAGCTGCAGGTGTGTCTGTGTCAGGTGAATTTCTGGTTAAAAAATGTTTGTTTCATTCAATGGGAAGAAAAGCCAGAAATTTTACTTAAGTAAGAGCAGAAATACTTCATGATGAAACCACTCAAGTAAAAAAGTACAAAGTACAGTTTAGTAAAAATGATCCTAAAGGTAGTTCTTTTTCAAACAGTTACTCAAGTCAATGTAACTAGTTGCTACCAAACTCTGCATATATGACTAATGTAAGCATAACTACAGATAAAAAAAGATAAAAGAGAGTGACAGAGGATGATAAGCATCTTGTAGAGATGCTGTCGTCGCGAGCTGTTTAGAAATATTCTCATCCTGCAGTTGTTATTTTCAGTTTCCAGTCTGAATGACATTCCATGAGGAGACGGCGGCTTCACTTCGGTGACTGGAATGCTGTGTGTCACCGTGATGGAGCGGGGGCGTGGGTGGATGGGGGAGGGAGGGGGTTCAGGTGGCGTCTCGGCCAACTTGTACAACAACAGCCAAGTCCACAGATGTGGGAGGAGCCTGTGGGATATATAAGCAGACGCTCCTGGCTGCAGCTGAACACAAAGCACCTGTTGCTGCTGCTGCACAGAGTTCAGACGCAAAACCCGACCACTGACTTGACCGAGTCGACTGACCGGCGCCGCTTTCATCCAGCTCCACACAGAGCCACAATGGACCGCTTCCAGAGCAAGATGCTGGGTTTATTCATCATCTGCATGTCTCTACAAGATGGTAAGTTGTTTTATTTTATAATAATTATTTTTATCATTATTTTGTTTGTAGCACTGACATTCTTGAAGTTGGACACTTGTTAAAAATTTCTAGACTGAGTAAAGTTCTAAAACCTGGAAGGTTCTTTCATGTATTTTTGTTTGTGATGATGGATTAGAAATAAAGATGCTGCTGTTTTATTTGACTGGACTTTGACCAGTAAACAGAGAACATAAATAGAAGGAGTGCAGACTTCCATGGAACACTTGACCTTGATAAGAAACACACCTTTTATTAGAGCTTAAACACAATGTCAGCGTCACACTGCTGATCTGGACACTTCTGGTCAAGATAGTGTATTGTCTTAATTGGAATAAGTTAAATAACTGATAATATTTATGCAGCAATGGGTCCACATTAGACACATTATATGCCCCTTTATGGGCGCGTGCGCTAAGTTCTGAATGTGCATTATAACGCTGTCTAATCTCTGGATCTCTGGTACCTACCAGGCTGTGGACTCCCTTTATCAGACCAGCAGGAAACTCTCGTCTCAGAGTCGCATCCGCGCCACATCAGGACCAAGCGCTGCTCCTGTAGCAACTGGGAAGACAGAGAGTGCATCTACTTCTGCCACCTGGACATCATCTGGGTCAACACACCGAGGTGAGGTTCCACGCAGCTTCAGACAAAGACGCTGCTGGTTTTGCGTGTGAAAAGCCGAATGTCTAATCCTTACCAGGAGGTGCTTTGATGAGCCATCGCCATCTAAAAATGCTTCATTTGTCCCTGACAGCAAACTCCTCCCTTATGGCTTGGGAAGTTCTGTGTCTCGCCGTCGCCGGTCAGCCAGCCGATGTGAATGCCGCGATCCTGCAGATAAAACCTGCCGTGGCTTTTGCCATAAAAGGTAAGCGATGCTGTTTCTTTTTTCTGTGCACCTGTATACTTACCCTGCAGGAAACTCAGTCTTTTCCCCCTCATGACTTAATCTGAGTTTGCAAGATAGTATCAGAGTAGCTTCCATGACTTCCTTGGTCTTAAGTGATACATCCAGAAAGCATGTCGACTCGGAGCCGGAGAGAAAGCAACACAATTGGATGTGTGATAGTGGCAAGCACTGCCACTATCACACGGTATGATGGTGGTGCCAGATAGCAAAACCTGAATTTCTTTGGTTTATTAAAAGCACGGCTATTTTTAGGAAGGTTTACATTTCTGTTGTGGCTCAGTGGAGTTCGTGTTGCGTCTTCAGCATGCTGTGATCACAAAAACACCACAGTGGATGACTCATTATCTCTTGATGTTGTCCTTGAAGATGTTTTGTAAGGCACGTCCTGCTTTTCAGCCATAAAAATATTTTCACTAGGAATCCCTAGGAATTGCCTGAACAGTGGGCCCCACAGCAGGGTCAGGTTTTAGATCAAGTTGTAAAACGTCAGTATGTGTGGTTTAGTTTCAGTCCTAATTTTAACGACGGCCTGTTTCTCTCCGCAGTCCTGAGGACGGCAGGATGGAGGTCTTGCAAAAAGTTACTGGCACAAACAACTGCAGACTTCTTACAGCTTTGAGGTAAATGGCAAAACTCACATTTCTGTTGGATTTTTGTTGTTATTTCTGTTCAACAACAAGGAGTTTCTAACCAGGACTCTTGTTTCATCTCTCAGATCTGTGGTCAAGCTCAACATGGCATTCGCAAAAGGTATTCAGTCATCGAACTCTTCAGGAGCCAAGAAGACCAAAACAAGAAGGTAAAGGAGTGAAGATCTGATCAACTCTCTGACATAATGGATCCTACCTGCCAGAGGGGAACCAGAGAGCCTGTGAGACGCCTCCAAACTCTTACTGACTCCAGAGCTCAAAGGGATTCCCCTTCATGTGGACGCAGGAGTGCAGACATGAAAGCAAAAGGGGGAAAATGAAGACGTGTTTCAAACTTTGGGAGACTCCATAGTTCTAAATGAGGAACCCTGAATGGAGGAACAAGCATGTGTGAAGATGTCGTCGTTTTCTCCTCCATGGACAATAATGTGCCAAATCACAGTTTATATGTAATCACTGGTCTCCCTCAGTCAGAGATACCAAAATGGTGTCATTACTGAAAGGTCAGATATTCAAGAAAGGTCAACAGCACCAACAGGGACTGGGTGAAACACCAACACTGGTTCTCTGGATAGACCTTGAAATTGAGAACTGTGTCATTTATATCCTCGAGTCACCTAGATTTTCTCTCTATATATATCTATGTATATTTCATCTGCATTATTTCAAACATCCCTGCAGACCTTTGCTTCCAAACTCCTCTGTATCAGAGCTGGAATCTGCTGTCCTGCTTGACCTTTAGGACAAACCTGCAAATGTCTTTTGAAATGATGAAATGATGAAACGTTGAAACCGGCAGCTAGCTCAGGCCTGGCCCACACGGCCGTGGTGAAGCCAACGTCATCTCTCTGGGTTCTTTCAAGGTTTGCCAGCTCCTTCCTGTTTGCTGAGCAGCGGCGATGCTGCAGATCTATTGTGATGGCTCAAGTGTTTGTTTTTATTAGAGGATAAGCCCGAAGGTTTGTCTGAAAAAAACCCCCCAAACAAACAAAAGAATGCATCAGTCCCAATAAGAATCCATTTATTCCTCTGTGATTCATCAGAGGACCAGTAGTTGGCGCTGCGACTGAATGTGGATTCGCTCCGTTTCAATCACTGCCAAGCAGAAAACATCTCAGTTTACAAGCTTTTTTAATACGAACACAGTAATTGTAAATAGAATAATTTATTTATTGCCTAACTTATTGAGAAATGTATTTATATTTCTATAATTGATGTCAAGAATTTTATATGAGAATAAAAGAAAATGTTAAAACTATTCATCTTGTACATCTTGATGTTTTTGTTTTTTGTTTGTTTGATGATGTGATTTAGTGGTTTTTTTGACTTTTGTTTCTCATATCAAACATGAAGTCAAAACAGGTTTCGATCACATTCAGAGCTCACTGTGTTTTCCCTCTGGCTAACACTGAGACTTTGGTGCAGGCTTTTATTTCTACTGTCCTGCTTTCTGGTTTTCAGAAGAAAAATCTGTCCATCTGCAGCTTGTGTGGTTTCGTGATGTCCTGCAGACCCGGAGGTCCTCTGGTTTGTTGCGGCCTAAAATTGCAGATTTTGCTCAACCTCTATGAAAACCGTGCAATTTTGTAAAAGATTTGTTTTTCCCCATAATGTCAGAGTTCAAATTGCTTCACATAACCTTCCTAAAAAGCTTCTCAATATAGTTCCTATTTAAAGTGCAAATAACATTTCCAATAATCTACTTGAAGTGGCATCTTAACACGAAACGAATCATGTAGAGAGGAGAGGTCAAAGCGCAAAAGAAGAATCGCACATTGGTCTTTCGTGTTAGCATGAACCGTTTCTAAACATGTTACTTGTAAAAGAAATAAAATTCAAAAATAAAGACAAATCTTACCGCTTTGCATCAAACATGCCGGGATGATGGGAGTTCTCCTTCCTGCCACCTTGGAATATATGATGATATGAAAATGAAAGTAAAACACAGCAAATAAAAGAGGTTAAAAAAAAATACGTAAAAATGTTTGAACCGTTCTTGAGCAGAAGAACAGATTTTCAGCATCTCTGGTTTAGGCTCTAGATCAATCTGGCTGTTTTGGACAATAAACTCAGTTTTACCTGCACTGCGTGCTGCATTATGCTCCGACTCCTGGATGTTTGTCAAAAGAAGGCGTGCACACGAATTACACCTGAACCTTGGACCAAAATAACTAAATGGGAGAATTAACCCAGCAGCTGTGGTGTGTCAACAACACGCAGGGCTGCAGGCCAAGGTTTTACTTCCTCGTTTCTTAGAAAGACATAATGTGACGTTAAGGTGCAAGGATTCTGAGTTCAAGTGGGATTAAGTAAGAAATGATAAGAGTTTGACTTTTAGAATAAAAGTAAGAGGGACTTGCATGGATTAGAAATGAAAAATACAACTCAAAGTCCAGTATTAGTTTCAGGATCAACACTCATTTCCAACGCAGTGACTTTCATTGCTATATTTAGTGACATTTCAGACAAAAAATACTCATGTCAGCCAAAATCAAAATGGGCGAGATCCAGGGATCGACCAGAAAACTGCAGTCAGTGCAGCTCCACACATATTCATGACATTGTTTGATTAAATTCATTCCTCTTCAGCGTTACATGTCATTTACACCAGGTGAGTCTTTCTCCCCTGAGGATGTGGACCGGTACCGGTACCGGTACTGGACTCATTCTACCTGCATATGATTTTAACAGAAGTTTTACATAATTTAGAAGTTGATGTAAAAATAATGTTTGTTTTAACCACAAAATGATGATATTCATCAGCAAACGACAAATCCCCCCAACTACAGCCTGGAGCAGCTCATCGATGTAGCAGCTATGGAGCCGGACGTAAAAACATTTTGCTAGATAATGTCAAACATTGAGAAGTTTTAATTAGTGTAATTGATAATTATTACTTTAAAAAAAAAGAAAAGAAAAAGAAATCTGCTCCACTGAGGGGCCCTTCAGTGTCCCTGGGGCCCTGAGAGGCTGCTCAGTGTGCATATACCTTGGGCTGGCCCTGCTCACAAACGTAGTCTTTGAAATCTTTTCTGTTTGCAAATTACTGTCCAAGAAATTCTGGTGTCCTTAAAGCCCTCTCTGCAGATTGACAGGACAAAAGCAGGTGTGTCTGCTTAACATTTAACTAGTGACGGGGCACACTTTCAACCCGGAGAGAGCCGAACGAGCAGAGTGAAACCCAGCGTGTTATTACTGCACACAGCATTTCTTTGTGTGTTACAGTCACCTGTTGATCTGTGGTTAAAAAAAAAAAAGAAAGAAAGAAGGAAAAGTCTGCCTGTGAGGCGATGTTTACTTAAGATAGGCTGTTCTTGGAGGGCAAACGTGAGCTCAGGAGTTGTTTATAACAGAGGATGTTGAGTGACATTTTTTTTTTCTCCAAAATTATCTGCAGGACATCCTGGACTCAAGTCTGTGAGACTTACAGATAATTGACTGGCTGGATTTAAAGTCACACACTGGATCGTTTGGTTCAGCCTGGGGGGTTTAAACAGCATCGCTGGGGGGAAGAGAGGACACAACCTGACCATGAAGTAATATTATGGGCTGGATTCATGTGGGACTTTTCTATAATCACACAATCCACTTTACAGGAGAGTAAATCTGCGTTTTCATTACAAGTGTGTGCAAAGTTTTGTCGATATTCTTCTGATGTCGAACAACCACAATTTTGCAACTGCAGTATTTCCATTAACTAAGACATGAAGTTAAAATCCCACATGAGTAAGCTCGTTCACTCAATAAGTTATAATGTGAAATACTGTACCTCTATTTTAATACGGTCACAAAGCACAAAAAAACCTTTGGTCCAAAATTGTGAGTTTATTTGAAATTACCATGTTTCCATTTATTGGAAACATGGTAATTTTTCCAAAATTGCAATTTATTATTGGTATATTTATATATTTTAAAAAAAAAAAAAAAAAAAAAAATATATATGTTTCCATTTATTGGAAACATGGTATATATATATATATATATATATATATATATATATATATATATATATATATATATATATATTATTATTATTATTATTATTATTATTCAATTTGCACGATGCCATGGTTAACGACAAAACTGAGCCACAGACTCACAGATGATACCTTTGGAGAAACGCCTTCCCCAGAGGTCACAGTGCATCAGGAGGGAACTGGAGTAAGTTAGTCCAACTGAACCAGTGGTGAGCAATCCAGGCCAGTGTCCTGCAACTCTTAGATGTCTCCCAGGTCCAACACATGTCCATCAAGTAGCAGAATGACCTACTAAGTGCAGTCAAGTTCTCCATAGCTCTGCTTTAACAACCTCATTATGTGACTCCGGTGTGTTGAAGCAGTGAGACGTCCAAAGGTTGCAGGACACCTGCCCTGGAGGGCTGGATCAGGGCTACCCACCCCTGATCCAACCTGACATCATCTAGAGTTAACAGGCCGACGTGTGCGACGGAGTCTGAATGGCTGAGTCAGAGCACTGAATGAAAACAGGATGCTGTTTCTGCATTCCTGCTGAATTCCAGGACAGAGCTGGTGGATGAGGACAAACAACGGGAAAACAAGAGCGTGTCTATAGCCGACGCGCGGATCTGATAGGGGCTGGATGGGGGACAAGATCTCTGGATTATGTCAACAAATGTAATGAGTTGTTGCAAGCAGTTCATCAGTATTAATTATGAAAGTATTCACACTAAGGCTTTGCATCTACCTTGTGGAGCACAGAAGAGCTGCAAAAACAGAGAGGACAAAAACAGTCACTTTTCACAAATGACCTCCCTGTGTTGGTACAAACTGTACAAGTGGTTCTCTTGTTGCACGCAGCATAAAAGTTTACACCTGTGCAGCATCATCTCCACATGATCTGTCAAGTTAAGTTGTAGCTACGCTGCGTCTCTCTCACTCCAGGTAAAACAGAACAGAAAATGTTGCTCTGTGCTGCACTTTATAATGCAAAGCTAAGATTCAAGGATTCTGAGATCAGCTGGGATTACGTCAGAAATGTCAAGCGTTTGACTTTTAAAACAAAAGTAGCAGAAAATGATTGTTTTTCTTTCTGGGACTTGAATGCATTAGCAACAAGAAAGGTGATTGCATTTCAGTTTTCAAGTTGATTGAAATCCAGCAGTGGTTTCTGGAAATCAAGACTCATAAAGCTGGACGTCTTTTGCCGGACTTTTTTGTTCTCTTTGCGTAGAATCTATAATTCACACCAGTCAAGGGTGTGAATCATAATCTGTCAAATGCTTCAAATTTTCCTGTCGTTTAAAAAGATAACCTTTCAAATATGGGAAATATTCCGTTAACGTGACCTCTGAGCTAAAGCCTTCAGTTTGGACATTACTATCCAATAACTGTGGCACCGTTAAAGCCTCTGCACAGGTTAGAAGTCTGAAAATGTCCTGAGTCTGTCTGCACACAGAAACATGGTTCCACCTCGTCTGTTTTCGTGTTTCCAGCTCAGATCCAGTCTGAGTCTGACTGTGATCACACCGCGTGCCAGTCGGCACGTTCTTTCTCTTCCTGGGTTTGTTTCTGAGTTAGCTTGCAGAACAGACTGATCCATCTCCACCAGAGGCCCAAACACCACTGATACCAAAACATGAAGTCTGGCCTCCGGCCGGCAGAAAGGAAAGCAGCCTTTGATTAGTGACAGCGAGTTGAAGTGGTCGTCTCGCCGCGTGGAAGAGGAACTTTCCAGTCGCTCCAGAACAGGAGTCGTGACTTCAGAGAACTTCCTTTAAGCGTCAAGAATAAACAGTCACTGAGCTGTTTGGAATAGCAGGCATTCCTGGATGCTTCCTCAATGAGTTCAGAGGTGACATCCATTAAGCGATGTCATCACTCAAAGACAGAGATGTTTAGCAGAGCAAAATGAATAGAGTCAATGTTTCCTAAAGGAACTGTCAGCATTGTTTCTTCCAGTAATAGTTCCAGACATTCCTGTCTGCTTAAGGAGAAGATCTGTCTTTATTCTCTTAATGTAAGCTTTTCAGCAGGGCTGCACTGGACGACATTTTTCACTCGATGGTAGAGATTGCCATTCCTTCTGCTGTATGTGAGCACACGTAGGCTAGATGAGGCGATAGCCGCTAAACGGGAATCGTCTTCTCACATTGTAACAGTGTAAACGATCTTTAGTGCTCTGTAAACGCTCTCTGTCCTCGCTGCAAATCTCTGATTTGCTTTCGTGGCACCTGGCGATGTCCGTCTTCTGACTTCGGCAAGAAAACACGGGGCATGTGAAGACGTGAGGGACAGAGACAGGGCTGTGTGAACGAGGCCAGGGACATGCATGTCCACTGGCACCACATGGACGTGTTGTAGGTAACGCGTCACCTTGAAACTGCGTATCAGAGACGCCTCGTATCAGAGCTTTCCTTTACTAGTGTCACAGACATTCGCATCATTCAAGATGTTCCTAACAAAGCAGTGCAACTATGGAGATGCAGCCTGTGAGTTGTCATTTTAGTAACAATCTAAATATTCACAAGCATCCTCTTGACGCACTGAAATAACTTACTTACTGTCTCTTTCTCGCTCTCCTGTTTCCTGTCTGTTTCTTCTACCTACCCGCGTTTAACTTCCTGTAACAGCTTCGTTTCCGGTCTCAGGCATTTCACACCATGTATAGAAGAGTCTTTCCCTCTTGCCATGGGTCACTGGTTGAACATTCATTCAAGAGACCAACTGAGTGACTAACAATGATCTACAAATACATTCGATGTGTGATTGGATGCTGCCACAGACCGCCTGATGTGCAGTTTCCCCTGCTAACTTCCAAGGAATCGGAAAGTGGTGCCACAGCAGCCGAACAAGGTCACAAACCCTAAATCTGAACTGATAAATGATCTGCCTGCCTGCAGTATCTATTATTTAGTTCTCACTAAATCTCAGACAAAACCTCTAGACGGAGCTTGCAGGTGAGGGGGCCTTAATGTGTGTACTGTGGCTTAATGTTTGATACGCCACACAAATGACATCATGCTGCGGTGCACGACATGCAAAACTTAAGAGCAACGCGTGATTCATGTCTTGATTATGTTGCCATTGCTGTCCCTGACAAAGACTCTCCAAAAATGGAAGTGAGCACCTGCTTCTCCGGGGTGAACGCCAGGAAGTCAGGCGCGGAGAATTCCTGCATCCGTTCCTCCCTCAGCTGTAACTTACTGACATGCGAGGAGCTTCCTCGCCTCTCTGATGTTGCTCTACATGTGGATGTTTGGTGGAAAATCTTACAAATCCAAGAAAAATGTTGTGCAAGTGCCTGGCAAAAGAGTTCATGCCCATTGAATCACATAGGATCTCAACCTTTTAAGTATTTTATTTATGTGTTGCACCTTCTATTTCTATAGAAATAGATGGAAAACAATATGAAATATGTTCACCCTAAATCAAATCCAGAGCAAACTACTGCATTACAAAGTCAGCAAATTAATGAACTAAACACTTTAATTAGATGATTATGAATACTCTATGAAAGCATTTAGACATCATAAAGATCAGTTAACACAGCGACACAATCAGGATGAAGTTATGGAAAGTTTAAAGTAGATATTACACAAACATTTCTTTAAGCCATCATTTCTTAACTAAAATGTTCTTTTTATTTAATATGAATGTTAAATGTCATATTTTTTATTCACTTTAAGCAGAATAATAGTTGATGTTCACTCCGGCACATATCACATCACCGACCAGTGAGTCCTTTTCACTCTATAAATAGTCAGTTCCATTTTTTGTCCCAGCCGGTTTTACTAGTTTAGTTCTTTAAAAATGATTCTGTTTTACATTTGAACCACAATTTAAAAGCAATATGTGATTCTCACTGGTTGAGTTTCAGTACATTTATAATCATTATTATTTTTGTCAGTTGAAAGTTATTTTGGTGGCCATTGTAGGTTTTCCTGTCGTGGGTACCAACTGATTTTGTCCAGATGTGCTTGGACAGAGACGATAATCTTCCGAGCCCGGGGGGAACAAAGACGTTGAACAAAAGTGACGCAAAAATACATCCTTACAGGATGACATTGTTTTCCAGTGTCAGTGACAAATGACAAAATGCTTCACAAAGCGCCACACATTTTTTCCACTCTGTCAGTGAGGATGTAATTATCATAATTAACAGGCTTTAAAACATTGATCTGTCTGGAATGAATCCACTGTGTAAATCTATGTCGATACTTGAAGACTAAAGCTCAGATCTCCTCCAATGTGACAGAGCTTAGGAAAGACCGGGTAACATTTTTAGCCTCTGAAATGATCATTTGTTTTGTTGTATTTGTAAGAAATGTTGAAACATACGTATTTTCCATTGGCTCTTTGTGTTGGCCTGTAATCTTGTATTGCGGCAAAACAAGAAAACAATCAATGACCCACTGAGCTCTGAGACTAAAGCTTCACAAATCACCGCACCGAACCGTTCTTTGTCCAAATCGTTTCTCTTCCTTTTCTCCCCAGGCGCTGTGATGCGTGGCATCTGACACTTACAGTAAATCCAAAAAAGAAAAAACCACCTTATCCTCCAAACGTGACAGGTGAAAACAATAACGCCAGTCAGAGAAGGTTTGGCAGGAATTCCTTTTGTTTGAGATAAGCTTTTAGACAGATTCGTATAACCTGCACTGACGGTGGAGGTCTAAAAAAAACGAAACAAAAAAAAAGGGATTTTCCATGGATAAATCCAGGTGTATCATCATTATCTGTGGACCTTCTGAAGTGTGAATTCAACATGTGTACATCTTCATCAGTACCGAAGTTCTGATGAAGATGTTAGACAGTTTATGAAACTGTCACACTCAGGAACAATTGATCTAAGATAAAAATGGGAAGAGACAAAGACGGGCCTCGCTTCCAGAAATGAAAGTGTGAGAGTTTCTGACAAGTCCAAACAGGAGAGGAAGTCATCGAGAAACGCTCAATCATGAGCAACAAGCTTTGACTTTTTGACAAAAATAATCATAAAAAAAAACAACAAAAAAACATTTTCTGTCAAAGTGAAAATAAATTCATACAAATTAATAACTAATAAACATATCCTGTTGTCCAGGGCAGCTATTTACAGCTCTCTGTCCTGGTGGCGTTTTTCTACCTTTTTAAGCTTACATCTATAAATATTCAAGTTCAAAGTTATAATGGCTGAGGCAGTGAAAGAAATATTGTTTGTGTAGTCGGCTAGGACCGAATGAATAAATGGAAAAGTATAGCACGGTAATGCAATATGATTACCAGATTATGTAATGGATAAATGATGTACCGGTGCCTGCAAATACTGGTAAATTGGGTCACTCGTTTTGTATTACATACAAATAACTTTATTCACGTCAACTTTCTAAACATTCATAATATTATTTTAAAACATGACTGATGTGTCACTAGAGCTCGTGAGTCAGAACTGTGTTGTTTTTATAATGTTAGTATGAGAATCAGCAGCACACAGTAACACCTGAGCCAGGATGAATCACACTGAGTGTCATCTGCTCACGTTAGTGTTTTACATCGATACCTGCCGCCCGGCCTCCGCAGTAAAAATGTGGATCTCTGAGCAAGATTTGAATGCATAAACTTGGACTTTCTTCAGTTGTATTTAGCGCAGACAGCGTTTCTCTCTAAGGTGTTGTGAAGCCTTTTCTCTGTTTGAATGTTCCGAAACGTTGGGATGAGAAATAGTTTTGTTCCATGAGGCGTCCCACATTAAATCATTGAGACGGAGGTGAATGGAATGCGGCCATCGTTAGTGTTATTCAGTCCACTTGTTCTGCTCTTCCTCTGACATGTTGTTACAAAATGACTATTTCAAATTCCAAAACAGTTTTTTTTTTTTTTTCTTTTTCAAACGTTTGTTAAAAACGTACACATTTCATCAGAATGGCATCATTAGATTTTGATGACCAGCACATTTACCAGCTGGTTTATTACAAATCGTATCTGAAAAGCTGGTACGTCGTTGTTATTTATGTATTTTTTTTTATTTGTATTTTTATCTTGTTTCTAGCTGTGTGGAAGACAAAACTAAACAACAACAATTTAGAACTCTATCACCGTCATCTGAACCACATGCATCTGGTTGTATCAAAATTCACGTTTGTTATGAGCTTCTGGGGAACATTTTGAAACTCTTATCTGGGAAATCTCCACAAGCCAAAGCAAAAAGAAGAAGGCATTGTCTTTTCCTCCTAAGGTTTACTTTCCCTTAAACTTGTCCAGACAGGATTGAAAAAAGTTTTCAGAACAAGAAGCAAAAAGCTGCTGCAAACAAAAGTGAATATAATAGAATAGAATAGAAATAACCTTTAGGTGTAATAGCTGCAAAATGACAGAAAGTCAAGGCAAGTCAATTCTCACAAAGATCAAAAAATGATTAGTATATATACATATAAATAAATGAATTAATGAATGAATGAAAATTAAGAACAATATGCTATACAGTAAGGGCAAAATTACAACATAAAATAATGCCCAGTTGATCATACATATCATACTCTGATCTGAGGAATGTGAAACTGAGTAAGATCATTTAAAAAAGAAATGCAAAAAATGTGCATGAATATTTGTGCATTACAAAACAATACTCTTTTAGAATGTATGAATGTATGTATGTTCAAACAACATGTACAAATCATGTGTAAATCAAACATGGCACAAAAAATCATTTTACTTGGTAATTTAATGCCTTGGAATTGGGCCGTTGAGATGTGTTCTGTTGGGGATAAACCTTGGACTCCGGCTGCTCTCTGTCTATGTTGCCAAATTAATCTGAAAACATATTCTGTGTTATTAACAGATGGCTCAATAAATACATCTGAAGAACCTGACTGAAAACAATAAGGAACATAAGTAGAGTGGGTCACTCCCATTAATACTGGGGGTCCAGTAGAGTTGCTCTATTAGAGCACTAATAATGTGTTTGATCTTGTAAAGCAAAGTCCATCGAACAATGTTAGTATTGTGGTTATCATTTCATAACCCTTATCAGCTTGCACTTCCATACTTGTCCAGGTGTTTGTTTGCAGAGGTCAATAGGTCAACATCCCCCATAGCTGCAGCCTCTCTATGATGGCCAAATGTCTGCACAGCATCTAAGACTGGAGGAGAGGAAAATATAGAGAGCAGAAACATCTGGCAAAGGTTCAAAATGTCACATTTCAGTGAGACTCAACTGGTCTCACTGACCAGTTGAGTCCAGTTGAAAAATAGCTCCTCTTTTTTTCTTTTTTTCTTTGTTTCTTCATTGTTTTTTTTCCAGTAACAGAACACTGACCTAAACTGTGGATGGTGAAACCGTCACAAATCTCTAGCACCGTGTTCACAATGGAATGTAAATTTAAGCAGGTAAATTCCATCCCTGACATATCATAACAGGGTGATCTATTTCCCTTCTGGGAACGTTTATCATCTTCCAAACAGCGACTGGGCCAGAACCTCCGTCCTATCAGTCTGCACTGTCACAAGTTCCAGAAGTTCAGATGCTTTTGTTTCAGTGACGCCTGTCGGACCCTCTGCAGATCTTTGGGCAGCTAATTATAGACAAGTGCCACAAACAGTCGCTTTATTTTCATGATGCCCACGCTCAGATGCTCGCGTTTAACAACCTGGGACGCCCAGGGGATGACCTTTATTCATGATGATACAGGAGAAGGTCACGGTAGGAAGGGTGGATCAGGTTTTGGGTCGCTAACATTGTGCCACACAATACGGAGAGCTAGGCTCCCGTCTGGAGAAAAGGGACTGTCTGTCTTAATAAATCTTTAAATCTTCTTTGTGTTTTGAGGCATTGGCCCCAGTTGCAACAACAAACAATGAGCTTTTGTAGAGAACGCAACTCCACTCCATTTCTTATCTGATTCTCTTTATGAACATTGTTTTTTATGCTCAGCTGCCAGAATAAACTCACCAAAGTTTTTGATGGTTTATCCTTTGGGGCAGGAATGTCAAAACTCATTTCCCTTTTGGGCCAAATCAAGATCATGAATGTTTTTTGTGAAGGAGGAAGTTGCGTTCAGTGTCTGCTTCAGAGGTTTTTGTGTCGTCTCCTGCGCTTGAGTTGATAATATAACGGTGATCTCGCTGTCATAAACCATGATGTGTCCAAATTAAGCCAAAATTCTCCAAACCTCTGGCTCCATTGTTAGCTGAGTAAAGCAAACTTACCAGAGTGTAAAGTCTGGACTGTGTTGCTTTCATGTTGTCAGAAACTACAGTACACAATGAAAGCGTCCATTTTTTTCTGACTGACCGTCATATAACGTTTTTCTTTTCTGTTTGTCCAGCACAAACACTGCGACCTTGTGAGTCTCATTCCAAGACTAGACAATGCGTCACCATCGACAGAGTCATCAAAGCACTGCCAATAAATCCAACCTGAGGCGTCGCAAAAAAACCCCAAAAAACAGTAATTGGTTGTACTTTTCCTTTATGCTTCTTTGACATTCTGGACATTTACCTTTGCACCGTCCTCCTGTTTGAGAAATCAGGCAATAAAAGTCAAGGTGTTGCGTTAAATTTTAAACAGTTTGAAGTGAAACCGTGTTGTCTAGGTTTTTTCCTTTCGCACATGCTCACTTAACAAAAAAAACAAAAGAAGAAAGAAAAAAGTTTCTGTTTTAGACTAAAAAAAGTTGCATCATGTACACTGTAGCACTAGGAAAAAAAAAACATACAGAAATCCATAGAAACTATTTGATCAAAAAAATGTTGAAGTCAGAATGGCGGTATGAGCCACTTCCCGACGAGCATGACATCATGGGCAAAGGGTCAATAAGATTACAAGGGATTATTGCGTTCCTAATAAGAAAAATTATGTAAATAAAGCTATAAAATTACAAGAATAAAGTGATAATATTAAAAAAAATAAACCCTACGAGAATAAAACCGTAATAATATGAGAACAAAGCCATATTTTGAGAATAAAATTGTAATGTTATGACTTTATTGTTGTCATTTTATTTTTTTTTCACATTTTCTTACCGTGGCCCTCGTATCCCATCACAATTAGGCAGTAAATCAGTGGGCTGAATAAAAATGCATGCCACACTTTTCAGATTCCTGTTTTCTCAGTAGCTTTACCACACAGCAGGAATTGAACAGGAATTTAGAGTCTCTGTCATCTTTCATGGTTGCAGGTTTCAGAATGTCATTAACAAGGTCAGCTATTGTTCTGAGTCATTCATAGTTTCCTTTATATGATTGCTTGACATTGTCTTATCTAATGTTTGGGAGATACTGAGATAGCGCAGTGCGTAATCAGCCTCAGTGATGAGCTTATTGTTTTTCCTGTCCGCTTCCTGCAGGGTGGCACAATGAAAGTGGAGGCAGGTCTGTTATCACGCTTGTGGTTTCGCCCCAGCAACCTAAAATTACCGTCATATCTGTTGCTGTTTCACTTTTTCCAGAACAAGATTAGGTCACTGAGGAATTAGCCAACATTTTTAAGGTCTTTTTGCAAAACAACTTGGTTTTCCAAACAAATGATGCCACTTGAATCGTTCTGCTGTGAAAGCAATGAGCTTTCACTGCCACCAAGGTCTGTCCTTCCTGTTGGGGAACATTCAAATCCTTCTAACCCAGTGCAGACTGCAATGGGTTCCAAAACTCAGAGGCCATACTCAAGTAAAGTACAAACACTGTACTCAAACACTGTACTTCAGACAATTTACTTTATAACTTTGTGATCCAGCTGCCTCTACTTACCGACAATAAGTTTTTCATTTTTTTTAAGGTTTTAGCACTAATTTTGCTGAACTACTCAGAACTACATAGATTTTTAATGTGTTAAATATATATATATTTATTTTACATGCAGAAGTCCTGAGTAGGATCCCTCATATTGTGTTTCTGGTACGTCTGTAAATCTGACGCACACGTGGCATCCGCTAACAGCGATGGACAACAAATTAAGTTGAATACTCCCCAGTGGACCACTTTTCTTCGCCCACTGGAGGTAAATTCCTGCTTCTAAACGATCTGATGGAAAAGACTATTGCTGTGATCAAGTTGTACTAAAAGGAGTTAGCCTGGCTATTCAAGCATAAAATAGCATCTCAATGCTAAACATGACTTTTTGTTTGTTTGTTTGTTTCTCACACAAAATTGGTTAAAAGTGTGTTTTTTGCAAAACAAAAAATAGAGAAAAGTAAAGCGATCGGTGAATACAAATTAATCTCTGAAACTAAACAGGCTCTAATGGCAGAACAATCCGGGATAGATGTGACATCACAAAACAGGTTCTCTGATGAAAACAAGCTATATATATATATATATATATATATATATATATATATATATATATATATATATATTAACCAATGTGTTAGTAATATATTAACCTCTGTATTCAAAGTTCACCAGGAACACCCTCATTATTGTCAAAGTGTCAAATAGGAGGTCATTAGGTTTTTTTAAAAAATGAACACCTGCCAGCTTAACACGCTGATCCAACAACAAACTGAACAGAACAGTGTCCTACTTAAAGGTTTCTGTCGAGTAAAGAGCCATCACCTCTTGATAATCCAGTAATAGAAAGAGTTATAAAGTTAACTAAAGTTCAGTAACGTAAGACTGAATCCAGACTTATTCTGCCTGATTTTTGATTGATGGTTGAAACAGTCACAGCTGATCAGCAGCTTTCTCTCTCTCTCTCTCTCTCTCTCTCTCTCTCTCTCTCTCTCTGTCTCTCTCTCTCAAAATTTTACAGAGGATTTTAGAGGAACTTAACATCAAACAAAGCAGTCAAAAATAATTGAGCTAACTAAAAATAACCTTAAAGACGTGGGTGGGATGGATCAAACAGCTCCTGCATTGTGCTGGTCTGAAATTTGCCAGTCTGGTGCCATCCAGCATGTTTCCAGCGCCGCTTTCAGGGCGCAGCGGATCCGGTTTCCTTTTTTTGTTCACTGGTTCCAAATTTAAGATAAAGGAGGTCATTGTCGGATCACAATGCAGACTGGCAAATTCTCGCTGGACGTTATGTACTCAAAGTGTGACGTTTATAATAAGAAACTCTGTTTGTCCCAGTGGACCCCTCTATGGACTGCACAACTGGCGAGATTTATGGATTTAACCCATTTTTGTGGTGTAAAAGTTTGTATAATACGCTCTGAATCAACGCCTTCAGGTAACCCAATAGCCACTACCTTGCACTTTAAAAAAGAATGCAGAATGAGGCTGCCAGCAATGCAGAGCTTGCCAAGCATTGACACATCCTTTGGGTAACAACCTCGCGTAAAAGAGTGGCAGCTTTTATTAGATAAATCATCTTCTGATTGTTTGGGATACCTGGAGAGGCAGGTCACCATGAGTCCTGTCCATTGCTTCTCATCCAAGGCAGTGAATGTTCCAAGGAGCAAAGTGGTGATGTGACGGTCATGAATGGTCCGATTCTTTTGGACGGCTCTTTACCCCGACTCTGCTCTTTGTTTTCTACTTTACTTGTTTGTTACTATTTAACTCAATTTGAAATCATTAGGGATATTAGTATTTAGCTTAATTTGAGGTCTATGGTGTCAGACTGCACAGGGTAGGACTGTTACTCACTGTTTTTTCGTCAGTTTATTTAATGCAGATTATTTGACACTTTTTTGTGAATTTCACCCAAACATGCCAGATTTCTCGAAATAAATATAAAAGTGGATTAGGAATAAAATGGATTGTTCTTGATTAAAATTACGCACATTCTCAAAAATGATTGACTTCAATGGCTCTTTGAATTGAATGGATCATTCGGTTCCGTTGAAAAAGAGCCAGAAATCCCATCAGTGGAACAGTACGGCAAATAACTGAAAATATATAGTTCCCTGTCTTAAACTATCTTTGAAAGTGATGGAAAATTGAACGTTATTTTAGAACTTCATCTGTATCATAGAAAGCCAGTATGATTTTCTGTGAATGTTATCTGTATTTTTTATGTGAACTGACTTCGTCATGCTGCTAATGCTAATGGGGATCTCAATAAACATAAAGATGAGCATAATAAAATATTGGATGAAAACGGTTGGGTACAGTTGGATAGTGATCTATATATCAGGCATGTGATCAACTTCAGCCACCAAAAATCTATTTACATGCAATATAATTTTAACAATTTCATGAGGTCTTTGGCTTATGCAAGGCCACTGATGGAAATAAAAATGGAAAATAACTGGCTTTTTACAGAGTTGAACAATGCAGCTATAAAAAGTTTCCCATTTTCCTTGAATCATAACATCTCCCTCCTTTAACAATAAAACTTATTTCCACACTTTTGCCCAAAACCAGTAAGGTCAGCTATGAAAAAAAAGACAACCTATAAATAGCTCCAGTAACAGGGTGGGAAACACTGTCAGGACCTCTGAACGTCTGGGTCAGTGGAAAGGTCACAGGCGGGCATGTTTTCTTCTGACTGTTCCTTCATAAGCAGCAGTGACTCCCATAGACAGCTGTTCACAAGAGTTTGCAGACTAAAAAACAAAACAACTGCGAACTGGGAATGACTGCGCTTGCATTTCCCACCGCACACAGCAGCAGTACTGTTTGTATTTACACACGAAAAATAAAAGGCACACACCTTTTTTATCAGCTCTAACCTTGATACCTTGTTCTTTGGTTACTGAAGAAGAACGGAGGGAAAGAATTTAATCAAGATCATTTTTTTCTCCATGTTGTTTGAATTCAAAGACAAGATAATTGAGTAAGATGTCTCTGTTCATCTTACAGAGATGAACAGACTGAAGTGTTTGTTCTGTTCTGTGTTTTGGTTTGTCAGGCAGGTGTCACGTTACTGCTTGAACCCTTCGACCCACGCTGTCTCTGCTGGGTCGAAGTTTTGTAACACTTAAAAAGTATGATTTTTAAGTGTTACAAAAATGCAGAACGGTGTGCCCTGGATCTCCAACAATGACCCCTACCCTGTACATCAGTAGCATGACCTCAGTATGACCGCTAGATGGCAGACTATCGCACTGATATGAGGTATGCACTGCGGTCCTTCCTTGATGTTGTAGTTAGAGGAATGGCCAGCAGAGGCCAGAGTTGTTCAACTTTTGCGTTTGTTTCAGTCCAGAACAAAAAGAGTTATATTTATAAATACGTAGCATAAGGTTTTCCGTAGTTGAAGCACAAACTGACCTGGATGGAGAATTTGAAGAAATCTGAATTCCAATCCAAAATATTGGATATTAACCAATAACCACCAATGGTTATTGGTTAAAAAGATTATAAGCAGTAGTAGCTCTTATCTAATGACCAGAAATCTCAAACCGAGGTTTGGATCTCATTTTAAAAATCCACATATTTTTCAAAACATGCAGTCACTCCTTTTTCTTTCACACAGAGTACACTGAAGTGGTGCATTGTGTCAAAAGTAGATGTTTTTCCCCCATTTTTATGCGTCCTGTGTTGCACTCAGAGCAGTTCTCTGAGTCCTAAATAGAAACCCAACAGATTTACTTTCACAAGTGCAGAATTATGGCTCTATGTCAAAAGGTTTGTTAATGTTTAAAAAGTTGGACTTCATCTGCATTGTTAAATGTCACCAATTAACAGTCAGAATTTCAAAACTGCGTGTTATACTTTCTTACACATTTTTTATCTGATATTAAAATTTGCTTGAACTGGGTGGGGGATTCGGGTATTTTCTGACTGACTGAAGATCCAGTAGTAGTGTCGAGTAATCACACACTATTGCACGAGAACTCAAGGTGCTACTTTATGATTCAAGAAAAGTTGTATTCTTTTATTTCTAAAGTTCCTTTTGATTAAATAGGCCAATTCAATAAATAAGCCTATTTAAAAAGACAAGGTTAAATATTCACAGGTTTGTAAATCTTTTTGATAAATACATTCTTGTCTTGTTATTTGGTTAGATGTCAGTTACTCTGTTCTGAGTTCAGTTTCAAGGAGTTAGTGTTTCATTCTTACCTTTTCAAAAAAAAACATCCCACAGTCTGATTTAGATGATTTTTATACTAAAAAAGGCAAAGGAGCATATCTGAGGTCCCGAGCTATTTGGATTGAGGATGGTGAGAAACGTACTGCATATTTCTGTAGATTAGAGAAAATTAGACAAGAAAGAAATGCAATGAATTGCTTACAAATTGATAATAAACCATAAACTGACTCAAAATTAATATCCAAAGAAATTTTTACCTTTTATAGCAATTTATATTCTTTCGCATATAATAACTCAATGGCAGAAACATTCTATCATTCTGTTCAACATTTTATTCCTAAAATTGCTGAAAATTCTAAGCAGATATGTGAGGCAAACATCACACAGAGAGGAATTGGATAAAGCTTTGGCTGCTTTGTCCAAGGACAAAACTACAGGCTGCGGCGGCTTAACAAGTAACTTTTATAAACATTTTTGGGTTTACATCAGAACACTGAAACAAGGTGTCATCATGCTCATTCCTAAACCCAGGAGAGATCCAACTCTGCTTGATCATTTAAGACTGATAACACTATTAAACAGTGATTTAATCAGGCACAACCCAAATTATTTCTGACACTCAATCTGGATTTATTTATACATAGTAACATTAGCCATCTTCCCCGGAATGTTCATACATCTGATGCCCATGGCATGTTTGTTGTATATGATGGTAATAATAATAATAATCATAATCATAATAATAATAATAAAACAGAGAAAATGGACATTTCCTGTTAAATGTCCGGTCACGTGGTTATTAGAGAAGCGTTCCCGCCCCTTTCTGTTAGGTGCAGCGGTGAGTTTGGGTTATTGAGGTTTACCCCCGTGCCCGCGGCGCGTGCTCGGAGGTCAGGTGCAGGAGCAACTTCCCCAGCAGAAGTACGCATGCGCAGCAGTATGTAATCTTTCTTCGGAGGTTAACGTCCAAGTGTCCACTGACAACAAACTGTCGACAGAAAAAGTGTGAATACTTTATTTTAATTTACTCGGAAGACGTTTGCGGAATATTCAGTGGATGTGTTTGCGCTGTACTTTGTCCCTCCTGGTCTCAAAGTTAGTTTTGTGACTAACTAATTAGACTGAAATTCGTGGGAGCTAGTTCCGCCTTGTGCTCCCTGTGCGTCATGGACAGCACCGACGAGTGTCAGGAGTAACCAGGACACCGGTGGGAAACGCGTCTCCGGGTCTCGAGGGTCCATCTCCACACAGTTAAAGTACGCACTAGAAAGGGTGAGTATCTGCTGCGCGCGACACTCCACTGTGAGCCGGGATGGGAAGTGGGATCTCTTCATATTAAGCTCACATAGCAGCAGTAGTAGTGGAACAAGATGTAGCCACCTGTTGCTGGCTTACTCAGCTTTAGCCGCCAGCGGTCAGGGATTAGCATTATACCTTTGTTAATGTAATAAGTCACTCTGTACTAACTACCCAAGTTTTGTTAGGTCGGAACAGAAACATTATTCTTAGAGTAAGACTATATTCCAAACTGTGTCGTTCAGGATTACGCTGGCGTTTGTTGGGATGAAGCTAAACAAGCTGGAGAAGTTATCTAACCTGTTAGCCGAAGTTCGTGTCTGATTGGAAGCAGGGTAAAGGGTTATTCCACCCTTTTTGTGAAAATCTGGGCGAATTTTTCACTGTAATATTCTGCACGGTTTAAAGTCTCAATTAATACACAATCTGAGATTAAGAAGCCTATTAATCTGCTTATTCTAAGCACTAATTGTGGGGATTTCTAGAATGTCTTGACTCATAATTGGATCAAGTATATACTGTTCAGGAAATGGTTGTGTAAATTATGAGTTTATCAATGTAGAATAATGCACTTCAGGTTTATGTTTTGTATTTTGTGCTGAAGCTGATCAAATGTAGTTCAAGTTCCTCAAAAACAGGGAAGCGGCATTGCAGTTTGGTTCCAGATTCGAGGTTGAATCAGATGCTAAAGTGTGTGTTGTCAGTGTATGCCTAAATATGAATATGATCCTTCTGGGTTCCAGACATGTACTGAATGTTTGAGTACCAGCTGAGGCTTTTTATGACTGGGATGGTTAAGGTGTGAAGTGGAAGGAACAAGTCTGCCCTTTTACCAAGCATTCCAGGACATTCCTTTGTCAACCCCTGAGTCTTGTTCTGACAAGCACCGTGTGCCTGAAAACAGCAGCACACCCGGTAGGGACAACCGTACAGCTGGAGGACAAAAAGGAACTGCTTGTTGTAAATAGACAGCGCTGTTCTCAGGTCAGTCGTGTTTCTGGTGCTTTGTACATTTACTGTTTTTGAAACTGAACTTCGTTGTCCAGGTTCAGAGTCCGTTCTGAACAACAAGGCTGACAGGTAGGGAAGAGATGGGAGTTTCAGTGAAAGAAGCCATGTCCATGTCCTCCCCCCGCCAAGATAGTTTTGTTTTCATCAAAACAGTTTGAGATATTTTTTTTGTTAAAACAACTATTTGTTTCTTTTGTTTGCTTGTGAATTTTGATGCTATGTATAAACAAGTTAACCAAATTTGCCAAAACAAGATGTTTACAGTTGGTAGAAAACTCACATTGAATTGAAAGGGGATTAATGGGCGTGTTCAGATGAAATTAATTAAGCTTTTAGTGAAGTTTGAAAGTGTTGTGGAACCGTGACAGTTATATAATCAGATCTGAGTGCCATCATCAACAATTTGTTGACAGTGGCTCGCTGCAAATCCACACAGCTTGTTCTCTCTCTCTCTCTGTCTCTCTCTCTGTCTATCATGCAAATTGCAGTTCAGCGACTCATTTGGTGATGCCAGCTCTGCAGAATGACCTCAGCACAATGGATGATTGTGTTTCTTTCAATCATGAAGTGCTCCCAGGGGTTTGAGGGGGGACCTGGGGCGAGGGGGGTTAGGGGGCTTTCTAATGATCTGACTAGGAACTCACGGGATTGTGTGAATAAAGTCTGGATAAAGGAATACAGTGAACTTGGACATTTTAGGCAATAAGAATAATAAAAAACAAGAAATCACATCTCTGAAGGGTTATAATGAGTCTGACTGACATGTAGGGATGCACTGATATGGAAATATTGGGTCAATATGAATGTTGGTCTTCTGGTTGATAATCAATATATAGCAATATTGTACATATTACATGTATTTCTCTACACAGTTAAACACTGTGGTCTGATCTGTGGGGTTAATTTTCATTGAAGCTAGTAGTTTTTTTTTTTTTTTTTTTTTTTAACAAATTCCTAATTTTCAGAATTTCTGTCCTAACCTTCTTGTTGATCACCATTTAATTGTAGTATTAGTAGGGATGAAGTTTCACTATGTGTCCAGGTTTGTCGTAAACAAGTACTTTAGTAATCTATTGATTATTCTGAGTAATCAAATAAAAAAAAAGTTATCCTAGCTACTGAAGCTAGTAAAAAAAACATGAAAGAGAAAATGGTAGTAAAAATCAATTCAGTTCTTTGTTATGGGAATAAGAAAACATTTTATTTCATAAAATGCAAAGTGATTCAAAAATTTTAGTCTCAAGTTTGAAATACGAAAAAGCAATTTAAAGCACAAGAACAGATGAGAAATAAAATTTCATATTAAGTTTTAAAAATAAAAAAACAAACTAAGGCATTATTAAATGCTGCCTTTTGTACTATACTTTATTTTCACTTTGTAAATTTGAAATATAAAAAAGCTTTTTTATAAAATGGGTATCTCCAAGCTATTTTTTCCGTGCCATCAGTTCTTTGGTCATTGAGGACATGTAATGTTAGCTAAAATGTATTTACCATTTTAGGTCTCTTTATTGGCAGTGCTCTCTTCTGTCCCTTGCTGTCTCCCTCTATAGCGGCGAATAACACTTAGCATTCATCAACAGCTTATTGGTTTAAAAGAGAGCGTTGCGCAACACAAATAATCATCTCATTGGTGCTAAATAGTAAAGCATAATTTCATGAGGTATTTTATCTGTAAATCTAATAAATCTGTGTGCGTGTAAAACAATATGATTATGGAGTGCAAGATGCTAAAGGATCTTTATCGGGGGTGTAAAACTCATTTTCATTTCACATTAACATTGTGAATGTTCTCAAAGGGCCAGCTGTGTCAGAACATATTGATAAAACTACATGTTAGATTGTTATAATATTCTCTTTTTCAATGGATACTTACTAAAATTACATAATCTTGAAGTTCTGTTTATGTGGTCCTCTAGAGTCCACAAAATAGCTACAGTGGGCCAGATTTGGCCTGTGGGCCTTGAGTTTGACACATGTGACTGATAGCATATAGGAGCGCACCAATGTCACTTTTCTGTCTGATTGCTGATTACGGAGCCTAACTTGCCGATTCCAATTTTTGCTGCTGATTTTTTTTGTATGTTTTTTTTTGTCTGAAATGTTGCTACATATATCAAGAAAATTGCTGAGTTGGCAACAGTGGGATAACTATTTTTAGCTGCGAACATCTGTCAGCCAATCTTCTCTCACAGCAGAGCAAAAGAGGACAGAGGTTGATATGTAGACCTTTGCTGAGGTAGATAAGCTTAGTTTCACATGCAAGTATCAGCCAAACACTGATCTCCCAAAATGAAGGAAAATGAGGCTGTTTTATTGGTGCAGGCCCAATCATACCTACAGTTGGTATCTTTTTTGAAACAGTGGTGTGTGTGTGTTTTCCATAGATATCTAGACTCCATCCCATTGCACAGAGCTTTCCATAAGGCTGCCAACTTTTCCAGATCCTCCTTGCGCCTGGTTTAAAGTCCAGAAGAGAAAATCAAGCAGCTCTGAGAAACACAGTTCTCCTTCTTTAAAGACTTGCTGTTCTGCCTCAGCGAGCTCCAAACATGTTTGAACATGTAGAAAGTAGAGCTTTGGTACTTCTGTTAACTTCATTCTGTAACATCTTGACAGAGATGGGATTGAAGGTTCCTCAAAGGAACTAGTTCTTGTGGAATCTGTTCCTTTTCAGGAGGCCGGCTACATTCTATATTCATTTTTTTGTTCGCCTTGTTTGAGATTAGATTGTTTTCTGGCAAAGATAAAGTTGCAGAAACATGTTACACTGTCCCAACCTGGGCACCTCAGATGATGTGATAGTGCTGTGCTCCTCCCCTTGTGCCTGTTCTCCATCTTAGTCAGAGGCGGAGATCTTTCTACATCTGTGGAAAACAGCTAGAAAGTACAATTAATAAAGAAGAGCTCACAACTGCCACTCTGTTCTGAACTTTCAAAACTGTAACAATCTGATTCAGTTGGCTGGCCCAGTACCTTTTGGGTAAAGTGAGTCATTTGGATTCTGAGTGATCAAACGATGGAGTGACATGGGAGAATTTACCCCAGCTGTTTCCTTGCTTTCTAGATCTCTCCATTAGGATTAAACAGTCTGGAGATGATGAGAGTTGACTGTCTCAGGCCCTCACCTCACTGCAGGTTGAAAATCTCACAATATGTTATCCACCATCATAAGTGGCTATGCTAGCTTGCCTTAGCATTCATGGCAGGCTGTGTTGTAGTGAAACAAGTGTAGTATAGCTAAGAGCAAGGAGGAGTGGGTGAGCATGAGAGTGATTGACGGCGCGAAACCCCTCCTCCTGACCCTGATTGGTTGTTTCTGACTGAGTAGTGTATTTCTACACTACTGTCTTCTTTCAGTTGGTACTGAGAGAACTAGGAGAAGGCAGGTTTTCTGGGGGGAAACATGGTATGTATAGTTGTTAATTCATTGATTGTGAAGTTATAATAACCTTAAGCAGAAATACAGAACTACTGATTGTTATGACATGGTTCCAGTCCTCTTTCTCTGTTCTCTGCTGTCATTCTGTCAGCTGTTCTCTCGGTTTGCAGTGTCCCTTTCTCTTGTGAAAAGGCCAGGAATACTGCTGATGGATCCTGTTACCAAACCTGAAAATCTGGCTGCTATTCTCAGCTCCGTGCTCAGCTCCCAAGCTTTATTTTGTGCTGTGACAAACATTTTGTTCTTGACTTTTCTCTGGCAACATAGAGGTTCTGGTTTGAAGCCACTGCAGCCGACGTCCCCATTAGGCCCTCAGCATAAACGTTGGGCTGACGGTGCATGAACGCGTGCGCTTGTCTTCTTTCACACCGTGTGGACAAGGTTTCCTGTTTGGACTGAGCATACGCAAACAGGCTGGTGCACATTAACTTGGCTCGATGTTCGTTGACCTGCAAGCTGGAAACATTGCAGAGGAAGACACCTGAGAACGAACCGGGCTGCAGACGGGCTGAACTTTATCTGGTGAATTATTAGTGAGTTTGACTCCATCTCAACTTATCTTCTCTCTACAGCTGATTGAAAAGAATGACTAATACATGAGCTCATTTTGGTCAGTGTTATAAAAATCAGTTGTTTATTATTACACCTTCAGATTTAGCAGGAAGTTTTTGTTTAAAATAGAATATTATTGAATGAATTAGCATTGTTTACATGTCGTTGTATGCCTTAGTTGAGCAATGATGTACAGTGGACGCATGAAAGACAGGCTGTGCACATTTTAACCTGTCAAGCTGGTTTGACTGAAGCCACGCTGCCTGCTAGAGGCGTTGGTGGCTCCAACGCAGCGCTGACTGAAGCAGAAATTATGCACCCGCCTGGTGTGATGTTGTTGACTCTGTTACTGGAGCGTACTACTTCCTGGAAAAAGTCTTCACTCCCCATTTTGAGGAAACGGCACTACAAAATCCAGTTGCTCATAACCTGCTTACTCTGCAAAAGCTCATCACGGACAAGGACGTTGACTGTGAGTGTCATGGATTTGGTTGTTGTGCATTTACATGCTTAGGAAAATACAGCCATCCCTGGCTGCCAAGACGAATAGATGGTGAGGTTTTAATGATCAGTGAGCCTGTGATTTTTGATTTGTTGTAAGAGCCTCATGCCGTGTGTGAGTCACCCGGGCTGGGTTTAAAAGTTGGTTCTCTGCCAAAGGGCAGGTCGATACCACTGAAACCACCAACCTTGGATTTTGTTACATTGTAGCCCCGCCCACTGATTTGACCAATTAGAAATGTGAGCAACCTGAAAACTCTTATCATGTTGACTTCACTGGGATGAAAAAACCCAGAATTTTGTTGTTGTCAGCTGTTTGGTTTGTCCTTGTCCCTGTGATCTCTTTGACTCCACAAACAACCCTGAGCTGCTGGTTCTTAAAGCTACAGGACACAATTCAACAACTCACATGGGAAATTATTTGTCTGATATTCTCTAGAGCATTTTGTGACATAAGAACTAGAATCAGAAACAAGTTGTTGATGTACTGAGCTACATGTAAAGGCTGTTCAACCTCTAACATGGAGATCGACTCTCCCCTTCCCCATGGTGGCGCTGCAACAAGAACCACTGAAGGAAAAAAGCAAATAAAAAAAAAAGAATAAATAAAAAAATGCTGCCTTGTATACTGCTTCTTGCTATTTAGTTTGAATTTAAAGTAGTGAATATTTGTCATTGTACATTTTGTGCAAATATGACCTAAAACACCTGACAACCCTTTCAAAAAATAAAAGACAATGACATAATTTATAGCAGTAGATAACCTGTCAGGTTTTCATTCAAACAGTTGAATTAAGTTTGAAACTGATCCTGTTTATCTGTTTCAGGTACTAACGGCAGAGTTTTGGACACTGTAATGGAAAAACCTGGTAAGAAAACTTTTGAAATATTACTGCACTGTAAATGTTGAGGTGTGTTTTGAAATTTCTGTGACATTGTTTGTAGATGAGAAACCCTTAGAAAAGTACTCAGGTTGAGTTGAGTCAGCCCAGCTGCTGGGAACACAATCCCTCTAAGTAATGCATGCACTTCCGACATATTGCACCTTTTTAAAACTACTAAATGCTAGGGTTGTTTCAGACTTTTAATAAGAAATTCCCAACACAACATTCTGTCAGTTGCATATTGGAGAGCCTTAAAGGGGCAGGATTACATATTTTCCAGGCATGTAGTTGTATTTTAGAGCGCAAGCAAGTAATTACATTATCTTCAGTTATAAAATTACTGTATATATCAGATATGACTTCAAAAACATTTACTTCATAATTTAGCACCTTGAGATGGGGCTTCAGCCTCTTTAAAAGCTGTTTGAGTCCTTGAGGGTCTTTGTTCTGCAACCTTTTAAGATGTGTCATTGGTCTAGCACACCTGAATAAAACGGCTAAATTACCTCCTCCGCATGTCAGGCTTTTTAAATATCAGTGATGGGCCAGAAAACTGCAATAAATGCCCCCCCCCCCTACTTTAGTGTGCTGAGGCAGAGAATTGGCTGATCCCAGTTTTCACAATTAAAAATTTTATGTTGTCTGTTTTCATTGTATTAGCAGTCTATACAGCTGAGCGTCATTTTTGGGCCCTCTTCAGTTGTAGGTCTAGGACAATATACTGACATCACACAACACTGCCCAATGATTGGGAGACAAAAGAAGGGCACTGCTTGCAACAAGCAGTACACATTCATCATGTTTGTCATTGCACTTGTATGACTTGATGTTGTTGCACGTTTGAGTTTAATTCTGCCTATGCAGTGAGAGTTCAACGAGTGGTCAAAATTCTTTCCTAAACGTTGTACCATAAAACAGCGTACCAAACCGCTCAGTGGAAACGGTTCATAAGCGTGAACAATTGGGATGTCCTGCCAAAAACTGTCTCTACAGATCCAATGTGATAGTTCAAGGAGCAGAAGTACTAAGATTGGATAAATTGAAGAATGTGACATCAGGATCATTGCACATCTGAGGTTAAGAAGACAGTGACAGCAGTGTCTTATTTGTTTCTGAAACATTCTAGAGTGAAAGGATGAATTTAAGGTTTTGGGACAATGGTAGTAACAAAGACAAGATGCTGAGCTGGAGATGTTAGGATTGTTAATGGGAGTAATTGAAAAACATAAGATGTGTAGAACATTGTAGTATATCAGGAGGAACATCTTGACTTGAGTTATTTAGCAATTAAGCAATTAAGCAGTTAAGGGTGTAGAAGGGATTGGACTTGTCCAGAAGTGTGATTCTAAATGTAAATGGTAAAGGTTGTTGTCTATGAAGATTCCAGAGCAGAGGAAAAGTAGGGGACAATAGTAGGGTCCTTTTCCACCAAAGCAGTTCCAATGTTTAACTAGGGCTAGAGCTTACTAACCCCGAATTGTTGTTGTTTCCGACTCTGACCCTGAAACTGATGATAACTCTCCATCAGAAAGATTCTCTTTCATCAGGAACTATAGGCAGTGACTGCAGCCAATCAATTCATTTAGTTTCTGGAAAGCTCTGCTTCTGGGGTTGCAAATTTCCTAAAGTGAAATTTAAAGTTACCTCTTCCTTTTTTTTTTTTTTTTTTTTTTTAGGTTACTAGGGGAGCTTTGTCTTTGCTTGTTTGATGGTGTTCTGTGTTAAGATTAGTTGCTCTACCGCCACCCTCAGGTGGTCCACAGTAATCTGACTCATGTTTTAGATTTAAAATGTCATTCAGGATTAAAATGTCATTAAACATAACAGAGATTTGATGTCTATTAATAAATTGACAATAAGCCACGTCTGCATCTTCATGCATTGGAAGCTGTTCATTGCTGCTGCTGTGAGATTCCTTGCTATATTCAAGCTATTGAACAAATCAATCATAGAGGCTGTGATTGGTGGAGTGAGGATTTAAGGGTTGACTGTTTGATGCATCATGCTTTTTATCACTGAAACCTCCTGATCGGTCCTAACCCTGAACACACACACACCTACCGGTAGCAACACCGCTGGTTTCCCTTACAGTCACACATAGACTTGAATCTATTTCACTGTTGACCTCAATCATTTAACAAGCTCTAAGTATCTGTGCACACTCACATTACCCGAGGCTCACTGCCACAGTGCAGGAGAGGCAGCAGTTGTGCAACGTTTGACATGGCCGTGCAGTCTCAACATATTTGTAAGTAAACCTGTTTCCTGAATGTCACGTGTGGAATGTTCTTGTGGCTTGTGCCTGTTGCAGTTGAAGAGTGTAAGGTCTGAGTCAGTGCTGCAGGTTGGTTGTTCATTGTGTTTTCTCTAGATTCACCATGAGGAGGCAGGGTGCTAAGAGCGTTTTAGTACTAAGAGGACCTCATTGAGGACAGCTTAGGGAACTCATCTCTGCCTGGACAGTGTGGCCAAGTAGTAAAAATAAACTGGACTTCCTCTTCAGCTCGGTTTGAAATGGGACCTTTCTGATCTAAACACAGTTGTGCTAAGCAGCTCACAGGTCCAGGTCCAGGCTTTGTTGAAATGTCTGCCTGCTACTCCTCTTTAACTAGAATGTTCAGGTTTCCAGCCATGGAAACATAAATTACACAATAAAAGCCCATCATCTCTCTTTATTTACCCTGTTGTTATTGGACTGTTGTCTTGATTGCTGTCTTGTGATCCTACATGAGTCACAGGCTGCTGTATTGCAGTACCTCAAGTGACCTGTAGAGGGAGCAAGAGTATAACTTGATTCAGACGACAAGTATAAGCATACGAAAATGTACTGCACTGTTTTCTCTGCTGGTCTCACTTAGTTTATTAGTTTCTATAAGTAACAATCAGGGGAACCTTCAGTTTAATTTATCTTTTATTAATAAAAATTGCATTTAAAGTAATAATTTTACTACTGCAACGTGTTGACATAATCCATTCTCCCTGATAGACATGGTCCTGGTTCAGTGATTAGGTAATTGCTGCTATTTGACACTATGGCACCAACGATTATTAGTTGTGGTTATTAATTAATTATTGATTAATTGGATGAATATAACTGGCACATTCAACATATTTTTTATTTTAATACTTAAACATTTCTATGCAATACAAGAAATGCATTAAAAATTAACCCAAAAAGTATGTATTTATGGTCTGAATGAAAGAAATTGAACAAATCAATAACCAGAGTTCAACACTTATTGTTGTTCTGTTTCACAAATGAAACTAACTGTTGTGGTTTAACAGAACATTAGTTTTACAAGGTCTTACAATGTGTTTCACACTCATTTTTTTTTGAAAGAACTCAAACATTGTGTAAAACTACAAAAGATAAAATTGTCTTGTTTAAAGTCTTTTTTTATTCAAATTGTAATAGTTGTTTCTGTGTTTTTAAATATAACCACTTAAGTCATGTTGTACAGTTTTCATATAAATATCCTGAAACAGCCATGTTTTTATTCAAAGTTATCTTGAGGGATCCACTTCTTTCACGTCTGACTCAAAAAGGCATATCTGAGGTTTAGTATCTGCTGGTAGCGATCCGACACATAATAACATCTGAATTAACTTAAAATGTATAATAAAAAAAAAATAAAAAAATAAATCATAGACATAAATGTACTAAATTAAAAATTAATTTGCTTACTCTACACCAGTTCAGCACACTTAAATCCACCAGGTTTACCAATATTTTATCGAATATACCTTTTTGACTGCTTGGTCAAACATGTAAAAGCAAGACAAATTTAAATTGTTCAGTCTGTGCAATTAAAAGCATAACAGTCGATGTAAAATAAATAGTAAAGGAACTGTAACTGACTAATATAATAGCTTGACTATCTGCCACAAACCTTCTTTTAAATGGTTCAGAAAGTGAAATTAGGAATTCTAAATATAATATAAAATCAATGATAAAACATGACATCACCCATAGAACAAAGCATAGAATTAGACTGAATAGATCTGCCCAAATGGATCAGGCACATTGTTACCAAAACACGATCTAGATTTTTTTTTCCAATTTCAGGACCGACATAGGTATTAATATTGCATCTCTAGTTGTCACATAGTAGGAGTTTCATCTGTCATATTCGGGTTGCTAACATAAGACCTCCAGTCATTATTTTACGCATGGTTTAAAAGAACAAGCCTGAGTCACAGTACACTGACATTGTGTCACTTCCTGTTCTCTGTCACTGCGCTCCACCTCAGTCTGGCTCACCTTGTGCTTCTCAGATTACATCAGCCTGCAGGGTCCGACCCCATCCTTTATTGTCCCTCAGTGAGAGGGTGCTGACAGCAGAGAACATGTAGCATGGTAATGGGAGGGAAGAGGTCAATATGTTGCAAATCCCACAAGGCCTGGTGGTCAGACCAGTCAAACCTCAAAGCCTGCCTGTTTTGAACTTTGCTCCTGAGAAACCCACTTTTAGAAATGACTTCCATCTCTGTTGGTCTACCTTTCCTGTGCACCTTATTTATGAAGTCGGATCTCCATGAAGGGAGGGACTTAAGTGCTGAGAGAGGGAGTGTGTTTGTGTTTTAAAGCCAGGAGACGAAGGAAACGGGGAGGGAGGGAGAGAACAAGTAACTCAAGCTGAAGAAAGGGGGAGGTGCTGGACTCTACAGCCAAGAGACACTAAACGCCTCGAGTGAGCAGTCAAGACAGTAGTTACAGTAGTTTGGTGTGCTTTGGAGAAGAGTGAGGTGGAGTAAGGTTCTTCTCTCCTGCCGCGGGGCCACAGCGGAGGCAGTGCCTGGCCAGCCGGAGGGGGCTGAGGCCCTAGCATGGGACAAAATGCTAGTGGTGAGACTGTGGCCCAGCAACCGGCCACACGCCAAGCTGGTAAGTCTCAGAAAGTGACCGGACGTTAATGCAGCAGACCAGGAAACAAGCGGTCAGGTATTTTTTTGTTATTCATCTTTGCAGTTCTGACAGCCGTCGAGAAGTTAAAGACGAGCAGGTGTTTGTAATACGGGGGGAACGAGAGGGTGGCAGGTACAGGCAGGTGTAGAAGAATGTATGCAGATGGAATGTGGTGATTGTGAAATCCACAAACCACACAAACCTCTCTCTGTTTGCACACTTCTCTGTCCTTTTAGCAGCAGATGTTAGAGCAGCAATTAAGGGACCTGCACTATTCCACTTCACTCATATGTCTACTTCACCTGTTTTTATACGTCTACACTTCTGTTCTAAATAAAGCAGATTCTGTGATTTTTATTTATTAGTCGTATTCCATTTGTTTATTTCCAGACGGTGTGGAAGTTAAAAAGGATTATGAAACTTCACTGTTACTCAACAACATTGTCCTGGTTACATATTTGCTCACCAACTGCCGGTGTATTTTTGACTTTGGTTTGCTATTCTGCATATTTGGTTTCAGCATGTCATGTGATTGGCATGAGTCAGTCGGAGCCTGACCGTAGGCCAGCAGGGAGTTAGATAAGTGCCAGCTGGTCTGTGCACTGTTGATGTTTTATCGCATGTTGCTTTTAAATGGGTGAGTGTTGACAGAAGAAGGGGCAAGTTCTATTGGGAGCAGAGATAGTTTATGCAAGCAGATTATTAGAACTAACTCGTTTGTTATTGTTTTTGACGGTGTGGGGCCTGTTTTTGGAGGAAAGACAGTATTTGTAGCTTGATGTGTTTTTTTGGCGTTAGCAGAACATAGGCAAAGGTTTGCGCACATTTGTAATTGAAACACAACTTGTGTCATAATTATGGATGGATTTTGGACACCACTGGTCTACAGTCCTGGGTTTTCTCTTATGTTCTTTTTCTCTTCAGTTCAGCCCTCACGTTTTCTAAAGGATTGAGATCCAGGGACTGGAGTGACCATGTTTTTGTATCAACTTATGTTTTCTATCATTATCCCATTGACATAATCGGGGACCACCCATATTTAGTTTTCTGTTAGACTCTGCTGGATTGTGGTATTTTAAAGAGTTTAGATATTATGCTCTCTTGTTGTGTGTGGAAGAGAAACAAGTATCATAGAACCTTCACCATGGCAGCTTTCCTACATCCTTTGTTGCACTAGTGATACTTGTTTCTGACCGTAGTGTTGTCTTGTCTAATTAAAGTACATAGATCTAGCTAAAATCCCAAGAGAGTGAATCAAACTTCACACTTTTACATTTGGGACAGTCGGGCAGACAAACGACCATGATTGTTGTTGTTAATATTGTCTAATGGATGTTATGGTAACCTGATTTGGCCCAGGTGGTGAAAACTGCCCAGTGGTTTGTTGGGGGTCAGTTCCTGAACTTGGACTTAATATAAGCTGGCAAACTGCAAAGCAAGGTCAGCCACATTGCTGCTAAACCCAAACCAGCCAGGACACAAACCGTTTTTACCACTGCCACCTGGGAAACATTACAGATGTATAGACTACAAACTAAGAAAAAGCTTTTTCCCAAGAGCTGTGAAACATCTGTCCACCTTCTGTCCTCTCTGCCTCCCTGCAGACACACTCATACCCATTTGCTAAACCCTAAAGACCAATTGAGACTTTAGCAACAGATATTATGTGCTTCATTGTTTTGCTTACTTATCACTGAAGGTACCAACACAATTTTATGTTCTTAAAAACATAATGAAATGAGAAATAAAGATTTTTATGACTTGATGAATTGGAAAAAGTTGTAGTTGATCTGATTTCTGAGTCCACATGATCACAGTTTACAAATAATCTATTATTGACAAAATAATCACCGTTTCTTGATCTACCTGAGATCCATATATCTGTATGTTTCTTATTGAAGTTTAGGGTGAAATATTGACTCAATCTTCAATTTCTACAGTGTAGGCCAAGAACTGCTCAAACTGCCATAACAGGGTGGAACAGATTCACTTAAACATTTTAGTCTATCATAGATCTGTGGTCCTTCACTAGCCTTAGTTTCACGACTTCAAAAAAGTCACATTAAAGTAAAAATGATTATTATGAATGTTGAATTTTTTATATATATATAATTATTGGATATAGAAGTGGATGAGCTTCTCGACTAATAAAAACTGAATTGATCTGTTTTCCCAAAGTGAATAAAAAAGAGGTAAGAGTAACAATCCTGACACAAGATGGAGAACGTTAACTCTCACTCAAATTTGTAGTAGGACAGATGCTCTTTATACTCATTTGTATTTTTGTTAGGTTCTTAGGCAAATAAAATAAATAAGTAGAAACTGCATACTTGTAATACACTGGACGAAACCCTGATTAAGAAATTGTGTTTGTTACTTTAAAAGTAACAAATGCAGATTTGATTGTAGCTGCTCAACAGTTCAAGGACATTTTGTTGTGGGTTTTTTACTCAGCCGTGCAGTGACAAGCCCGTTAGGGATTTCCACTCTGAAGCTGTGACTCAGTACGCATTGCCTTGTTCTGTGTTACACAGAGGTATCAAGCATGCTTGATTAGGGTTCTAATTAAACCAAAAGTCTTTATAATTTCTTTTGTCATACTTACTGTAACATTCATGTTCCTTCTTGCTATAACAGCCGTTTAATATAGTTCTTTTTGTTGAATTATTTTTCTTAAGCTTATTTTAAAGAAATGATAATCACAACTGAAAACATAGTATTAAGGGTAAGTTAGCAGCTTAGATCTTGGCTAAATGTGAAATCTTGTTTTCTTGTTGCTACACAAACCTATGCTACATTGTTTTCTTTTAGACGACCGTTGGAGAGATTTCTTTGTTCTCCACACTGGTTTTATTCAAAGCCTCTTCTTTAACCATGGACTCCTGATTGAATTCTTGAACTACCATAGCGGTACTTACTCGGACAGTTGTGTTATAAAAATGTTATTGTAGATGCAATTCTTCTCAGATTTTACCTTGTCATGATCACAACAAAAATAAAGGTTTTGTCATATAGCATACTTGTATATTACAAACCAGTAAGGGGAAGGAGCTGTAAACATTTGTGACTGCCCATGACAAAACCAAGAACAAGTCTCCCCAGGTTGTTTTGAGTTTTTGTACTCATTCTGAAAGTGTTGATTTCTAATAATATTAAACACATATAAAAAAAAATAATAATAATAAAAAAAAGATATTTCAAGAAAATTGTCCCCATATCTGTTGAACTACCTGGGTGTTTTCACAAAATCTCACCATTTTCTTGGCACACCAATAGCAACAAAACGTCTGAAGACAAAAATGAGCAATTTGTCTTGAGCTTTTGCTACATTTTTCAATTAGGCTGTGAGCTTCTGACATGTGAAATTTTGTCTTGGAGTCCGTGAAACCTGACCAATAGTTTAATTACGCCATGAATAAGTGCAATATGTTAGACAATGTTTTCTGTTTCATGTACACATTAGAGTTTAGACTGAGCTTAGAAAACGCAGCCATGCCCATCCTGAAACAGAGGACATAAAACCCTTTAACTTTAAATTGTAGGCCCAAGCTCATAAAAAGACAGACATAAACAGTTTTTCATTTTATGCGTAGCACCTGCTATGTGCAGTTGGTCAGTGTACTGACTGAATACAGTGCTATACAGGGTTTCCCGGGATAGTCCATTGGGATTTTGTATTTAAAAAATGAAGCAGCTGAATTCTAACACAAAATTTCCTATTTTAAAATCTCAGAAACTGCTGTTTAAAGCATGCAGCGGTTTCTTTACTTCAACTAGTGTATTTTGCACAAAAAAAGGTGAATCACTATTTCTACAGAAATTGGTTGGTCTTTTCACAGTTTTGCTGTGGCAAACCACATTGATTTTGTCTGCCACTACAATAAACAAAAACATGCTGACATGATTTTTGTTTTTGTTTTTGTATTGGTAGATGATAAGGTCGACTTGCAACAGAGTACACCAGGGTCTGAAGAAGGAAATTCTGGAGGAGGAGCACCCCCAGCAAAACGGAAAAACAAATTTTCCATGGGAAAGTTCCTCAAGCCCTTTAGATTTAAAAAGAAGAAGCCAAGTGAGAAGTTCTCCGAAACATCTAAAGGTATGCTTGCTACAGTAGTTATTCGTGTCATGTGTGTTGTAGATTAAACAATTTATTTGTTTGGTATTTCTTCTTCAGAATTGGAAAGAAAGATTTCTGTCAGAAAATCTCGCAATGAGCTGATTGCTAGAGGAGTTTTAAAAGAGATCCCTGAAAATGGTAGGTCTGCATGGAAGTGCTTTATTCTCCAAAGTGATTCCAAGTTAATTGCAAAAAAAATGTTATTTGCTCATATACTTTTTCCCCTCTGCATGTGGTTAGGGAGCAACAATGAAATCCACCTCAAAGACCCACCAGTTAAAAATGGGCATCCTGTACAAACAGATGCCGATAGGGTGTCAGAAACGGGAAATCAAAAGGCTGACATCAAGGCAAATCCCATTAGGTATTCTCAAGGAGAAGATCGTCGCATCAGAACACCATCGGACTCTTCGCTCAACCGGGCGCCTCTAGATGTGGACAGATATGCAAAATTGCCAGTGGATGTAGACAGACGAAGCCGCATCCCCTTGGACTATGATAGAAGAGGGTCTGACCCTCCACAAGATGATAGATCCATTAATGACAAGAAGAGGGATGGCCAAGACATTCGGGAGAGGAGGGATCGGGACGACAGGGAGAGGAGAGATCGGGACGACAGGGAGAGATGGAGGGATCGGGAGCAGAATGAAAAGGAAAAGAGAGAGCTTGATGACAGAGAAAGAAAAGACAACAAAGAGCGATGGCTTGAGCGCGAAAGGAAGGAGAATAGAGACGATAGAAAAGATGATAAAGTAAGAGAAGGTGGGGACAGAAAATCTGCTCAGGTGGAGAGAGGTGATACCAGGGACAAACAGGAAGACTGGACTAAGGAACAGGGAGATGAACGTGAGAAAATGGACAGAATCTTGCCTGATGTCCCACGTTCAGTTCCTGACATGGACTTACGACCTCCAGTGCCGCGGAGCTCCTCAGATGATGATAACAAGAAAACTGTGTTGCCATTGAACGTTGAACGAAGTTCCACACTACCCAGATATAAACCAACAGTCGAATTCCGTGACCGCTCAGGTAAGGAAATTGTCATAAGATTCAGAAAATTATCCTATTCCAAAACACTTTGATCTCTCTTTTTAAGTTGGCAAATGTTTCACAGTAGAGCTAATTATTAAGGCTCTTGAAACCTTTGCAAAAGTCTTCAATTTAGCTTTCAATAAGCCAAGTGCGGATACTTATTTCTTGGCTGGATGTAGAAGCATACAAATATTTAAAAAAAAAGTGGGTGATTACAAAGGCTTGGTACATGAGATTTTGAAAACCATGTGACTTCACAACTAGTAGTGGATAGTGAAGTTGTGAAGTCCTCCATTTCACAACTATGTAGTTGTAATGCGACAAAGTGTACAAAAGTTGCTCAAAAGGTCCGAGTACTTTTTTACAATGCACTGTTGAGTCAAAAGAAATCAAGAAAATCCTGCTTTGATCTGTCACCAGGGGTGTACTTTAGGTACTTTAGGTGTACTTTTCCTCCCCTCTAATGAATATCCTACAAGCCAGCCCCTCCTTTCAGCTTTTGGCTCACTCCTTATTTATGTGTCAACGCTTTTTGTGCTTCCTTTTTACATAGTTTCCCAAAGCTCAGTGTTTGAAGCCTTGTCAAGCTCTCCTTTAATGACTGTCTGTGTGTGTTTGTGTCTGTCCACGCCTCTGCAGAGTCTGTCGGTGTCCGATTGATTCGTGACCATTCCCCGGAGCAAGATTCCCAAAAACAACTACCCCTACCCAAGCGAGTTTTGGTCCCCCCTAAACTCCCCACTGGTCATCTTTCCAAGTCCACCAGTATGACCTTGTCCTTTTCTTCCTCTTCTTCATCTTCTACCTCCTCCAACTCTTCTGTTAAAGCTGCAATTGCCAAGCCCCCAAGGACTGTCTCTCTTGTAGATGACTCATTTCAGCTGCCTCTTGCTGGTGCTCTGTCAGTAGACTTTGACGCACCTCCCCCTGTTCCACCCCACACAAAGCAGCTTCCTGTCCCCTGCCCATGTCCAGCGCCCCCTGTCCCTCCCCATGTCCAGCAGCCCCCTGTCCCTCCCCATGTCCAGCAGCCCCCTGTCCCTCCCCATGTCCAGCAGCCCCCTGTCCCTCCTCATGCTCAGCAGCCCCCTCTTGTTTCACACCCCAAACAACCTCCTGTGCCTCCACCTAAACCCACCAACCGCAACAGCAATCCTCCAGCGCTTGGTGAGTTTCTCTCCTGTCCTCTCTATAATGAGTTGCTTTAGTCTCTGTCTATTTGTGTCCTCTTTTGAAGTTGGTCAAACAGTCCAAATGTGATGATACCTTCATCATAAGCTGTGGACTGCCTGGCTTCTCTCTAACCAAACTGCAACTTGTGTGCAAAGTTAAGATATTATGACTTTGTAAGTGTTTTCATTCTCAGCATTCCTAAGTTGTCCGAATTCATTTTGAGGGTTTTAGAACGGTTACAATGCCTGAGAGTCTTCATCTCTTTCCTCTTTTAAAAACAGACACACCATAATACACAGTTAACAATATTAAAGATGACAGAAGATAAGAGTCTCAAATGCATTTACAGTTGGAACCAGAGGGTTGCATACACCAAATAAAAGCTTAGTTTGATTTAACTTCAAATAATGAGGAAGAAATTGTGTAATGTAAACCTCTGGTTTCAACTGTTTCTTTACAAAACCTTTATTTCTATTTGTACTAAATGTTACTGAGGTTAGTTTTGGTATGACTGATGAAACTGTTGGTGGTGGAGGAAATATTCCTTGTAAGTAAATGCACAGTTTTGACATCAGAATACACCTGAACTGTCTAATTTTAGTGCAATGTAAATATTCAGCATCCTGTGGTGGAATGTGCTCCTGAGTAAATCCTGTTGCTCCTTAACCTGTTCAGTAAAACAGACCTAATGTTTGTGGGAGAAACAGGATCACTCTTTTAGTAATTACTCAGCTCTCCCTTGGTTGCAGTCAGCATAAACTGTGGTTTCTGTTATCTGCAGTCTGAGATAAATACTCAGGAGGAACCTTGGAGTGTTCTTCCTCACAGAGCTGTGTTGGCTCCACCACATTCTTCAGATGTTTCCTGTTTATTTATTGAGCTTTTTCAGCGTGGCATTTCAGAAATTCTTTAAAACGAGTATATATGTAAAAATAGATTTGGGTGTAGAAACAAGTATACACGGAAAAAAGTTACATAAAATAATCAATTATAGAAAACCCAATAACAAACTTAGTTTTAATTGATTTCTTTCACTTTTATTTGCCTTTTTGGAATGCCACTCTGCTGCAAATCAGTTGTTTCAGGAAATTCTCACTTAAACAGGAAAGTCAACTTAATAGCGCGTCTTACACAAGCTTAAATCAGATTTTGATTTTGAGCATTAACTCTTCTCCTGCTTGAGAGGTTGTTCAGATATAGGTAGAGGTGAAGATACAGCACAATAACGTAAGTGCCCCAATACAGGTCACAGATATAGTGTTAGACTGATTGGTTCAGAGAAAGGCTGAAAGAAGTTAGAGCTCACCACCAAAGTTAAATGTTTAAAAAATCCTTTGGAAACATGAAGAAACCTGACAGAACTGGTATTAACTAATATATAGCAGTAGTTTGGCACTTGACCAGATTTTTATGGAGTAAAAAACATAGACATGGAAATGACTCACTACTGTTAAAACAGCTTTTAAACCCGTCTGAGCGCCTCTTTTACTCCCCATTAGGTATATTATACACATTATACTTTTGTATAGATGCATTTATCAGCTACTTTGTTAAAATAAATGAATATGGTTGTTTTGGGGGTGACGGGTTTCCAGTTCACTGATCCTGCTGTGTTTTTTCTGACTTATGAAAACCAAGCAGCCTCCATCAGTGTTGCTGCAGGAGAGCTTTGGCCAGCATTCATACGTTTCCTCAGGCGTCAATGAGCTGTTAGCTGGAGTCTCACCTGATCAGGGGATGCATAAAATGGTGAAAGAAAAATCTTTGTCTTTGTCAGATGGCTGGTGCAGGCATGCAGACATTTTCAGCTTTACACACAGAGTAGCACATCTCAGAGGGAACTAAATCTATCAGTAAAAAAGTATGACCTCTGGCTTGGCAATGAACTCACTGTCTCACTGTCTGGGAGCTGCCAGAACATGAAAGAGTTATGAAGGCTTTGGAGCAGAGGAAGCATATTCAGCAGAATTTCTTCCTGCTGCCAGTCATTCAGTTTTGCCGACTTCCAATTGATTTATTTTGAAAAATGTTCCCTGGCGCCAAAACTTTGGGTGAAGAGGTGCTTGTAATTCAAGTTTGTAGTATGACAGCAGAGGGCAGATTCATCTTCTTGATCAACATTCGATATTTGATTGCGTACAATCAGGTCCATGAATGTTTGGTGGGAAACTTAGGGTGGGCCATAAGTTTCCATACATGGAAAAAATAAACATTTTAGATTGGACAACCGTTTTAATTTTTTGTGGGACTCTGTAATCACTGCACGTCTTGGACCACTTTGCGGTTGAGCTGTAACATTTCCAGTTTTCTGAAACTTGAAAATAGGTTTTGCCACAGTGTCGTGTGTGACGCTCATTCCATGTTTTCTGTAAAATTTCATGCAGCCATACGACTGCTTCCTGATCCAGCCGTCAATATAAGTTCAATTCTTTGTTCTTTTTGTCAAACTCATCTTCTTGGGTATCTGAAATATAAAAGAAATATATTTTTTACATTCTCCTATGTATGGAAACTTATGCCCCACCCTGTAGAACCCAATGAAAATGTAATACAATTGAATAGGTCACTATCATTTTAAAAACGGATTATGATGACGTCTTTTGACGCAAAGAATAACAACGTCTATAGTATTCTCTGCACCTGATTGAGCTGTTGCTGCTCTCATCCATCTTTTTACGGCTACATACTTCAGCTTGTTTTACACCAATACAGTTGTTCGGGAGGGCAGATGGAAACTGACTGATGTCTTATTTTTAATATTGTTTGCCCCAGCTTGCCACAGCTGTTTGCTCTTGCAGCCCAGCCCATTATTGTTAGCTTGAAACTCACGCAGCCTCTGCTGCAGTGACACATTCCACTGCCAATTGCTAGCAGCAGTTGCAATTTCACACGTTTATAATTAGCAAGTAAACAGGGCAGGTCGAGATTGTAGGATTACGTTCTCTCTGAGTGTTTCAATAAAAAGCAGTTGGATGTGTTTTGTTGCATCATGAAGGTGCTCCACCTCATCCAAAGTCCCTGTTCAGATCAAAGACCCCAGATGAAATGGGGTTGGAAGGACCAGGGGATGATCTGCAATAAATCGGTGTGAGTCAAAGCATAATGGGTTGAGACCCACAGAGTGGCAATAACAGCCTGTTGGCGTGTTACTGTCAGCTGGCCGTATGCTCAACTTTAGCTGTCTTGAATTAATGTATCTAAAATTAAGGCCTTAAAATGTGTTTAAAACAATTTAAAATGTTTTCTCCTTTTCAAAAACTTTATTATGAACAAATATTACAAAGAAAACGTCTTCAATGCAAGTAATATCAAACTAGAATAAATTAAACCAAATATTAAACAGGAATGATGGTATACAAATAATACAAAATTACTATCAGTGACATTGTCTTACTCAAAAGTCTTACAGTTTACAAAACAAATAACATAAAAAAGGAGTGTTGGCTTTGAATACGTTAATCTCAATACAGAAGACTGTATGGTGACAAATGAGAAAAATACTAAGGAAATACTAAGGAAATGTAATTGTCTAAGTAAAATTAGGATGTAACAAGAGCTATAATTAATCTCACAAGTCACTGTCTTAAAAGAAGTAATAGTTATTAAATATTTACTACAAAATATTGGGATAAATTCAAATCATCCAGGCTTACTTACAAATACATATCAAATATTCTATTGTACATTCCTGTTACAATACAGGCCTCAAATTCTTAAAAGTTTTAAATCTTAAATTTCACTTGGTAATAGCTGAGATAAGTGCAGTGCTCTGACACACAGGGTGTTTCCCCATTCCTCTGCTGGTTGTCATGTTTATCTCCCAGCGTGGAATGCAAGCCAGCCCCATCCCTGACGTCTCCACTCATTTCTGCCAGCTTCCTCCCTGAACAGGGCGCCTCAGGTCAGGCAGCCGTGTCCCTGGAGGGGCTCGGGACTCGAGCAGAGCCGGGCCGGCCTCTACCTCTCTCTGCCCATATACCTGCGCCACAGGGCCGACCGGACCCGCTCAGGTACCCGGGCCAGACGCCCGAGTGGCTCGCTGTAGCCAGTCGACCCCTTCCCGTCATCTGAGTGTTAACTCCATACATGCACTCGCTGATAATTCAGCTTTTTTCCCCCCTTCTGGTTGAACTAATGTTTTCTACATAAAGAATGGCCTTGCATGGAAAACGCTAGAATGAAGTGAATGTCCTCGTTAATTGAGCTGTGACCATGACGACCTGGGAACTGTGTAGCTCTTGAACGATCATCTCCTACTGACTCAGCTGTTTGTTCAGTAGTTTTGTTGCTTGTCATTGTTGAACTAACCTCACCAGTTGCTTCTGCATCTTCACATCCTGAATGGTTCCCACTTCATCTTTCTCAGGCCAGCGGCGGCGTGATCCCCATCATTGCTTCCGCTAAGCGCTCCCCACCAGTCCCACCCAAAAGGACGACCCCCGTCAACAAGCACTACTCTGTAGACCACAATCAGTTTCCAGAGCCGCCCTCTGTTAACACCGCAGGGCCCTCTGCCGTCCCTAAAGGTGGAAGCAATGAGGACAAGACGCCCATGAGTGTCCCCCAGAGGACGGCGGAGGCCGCGCTCCCGCTGCCTGCCCACATACCCCCGTCTCCACCCAGGGTGAAGGTGCTCCCTCCACCTCCCACCTCATCTGCTGGGGCCGTTCCCGTCATCCAGCGGAACTCCCCCCCCCCTGGGGCCGTTCCCGTCATCCAGACGGAACACCCCCGCCCCCCCCCCCTCAAGAGAGCTCTGAACAGCCCTGGCGCAGCCCAGCCCAACCCTGAGGGATCCCAGAGGGCCCACTCACTGCTCTTTGATCTTCCCCCAGAGGACCCTGACGAGGCGCTGCTGAACTCGCGTCACTCCCTCCCCGTCTTCATCGAACCTCTCAGGCTGTAAGTAACCATCAATGTCACTGGTACCCAGATGAAGATCTGGGTTTGAAACGGTTCTGGGATTTTTATTTGAATGGATTTTTATACAGTAAAGAAATTTATTGCAGAAAGTGGACGTTTTTCTGTGAGTCAAATTAAAATTGTCATTTTCCATTTCATTTTTTATTTTTTTATTTCACCCTCTCAATAATAAATATGAATAAATCAGGGTTCCCCCCAGAAAACCAGCTAAGCCTGGTGGTAGGAGTATGAGGGCCGCCATCCAGCAACTGTCTTGTGTTTTTCAGTTAGAAAGTTCACAGGAAATTTGAAAATATCATTAGGTAATTATGTGTTATTGGAGGATATTTTTAGCAGTGTCTAAACACCAGAAAAAGGCAAACATAAAAAAAAATACACAACGTAAAAATAATGTTTTTGAACTTCAGTTGTTTCATTCTAATTAAAGTGTTCAAACATTGTTTGGTCTTGTGTTAATGACTTGTCACTTGATTTGCTGAAGTTGTTAGCATTTAAACCGGTCAAGTCAGGCAGTGGCTATGCAGTTCTGGTGAATAAAAAGGCTTAGATGGTTAAATTAAAAATTAGTTGTCAGAATAATTGATTACTAAAATAACCATAAGTTTCAGTTCTAGTATGTGAACTCTGTCAGAGTGGAAAGGGAATGGAAACAATTTTCAGCATGTGATACCGTTGTCTTTCCAGGCCAGAGGATGATGACTTTGACATGGAGGAAGAGCTGCAGAAGCTGAAAGCTGAACGGGTCCGCCAGAAGCCAGAGCTGGAACCCCGCAGCAGGAGGGGCCTGATTGGAGACCCCAGGGTCACAGTAATACCCGAACAGGGCGGCCACGAGGACGAGGATGACTCAGACTCCGATGGGCCCATCCTCTACAGAGACGAGGAGGAGGACGACGACGAAGAAGGGCCTGCAAGTAAGCGGCACTGGTGCATTTAAAGGGGCAGCATCATGTTTAATCAAATTCATTGAGCTTTACATCATGTTATAATATTATTTCCTCATCAAAACCATACTTGGAGTGTTGCCTTGATTCTTTCATGTTTGAAAAAAATCCTTTAATCTCCATGCCAACCATTCAGCTTTGCAAAATGACTGGTGGACCTAGCCCCGCCTTCAAGGCACAGACCTGTAGTTTCCAAGCTTGCGAGCTTCCTCCTCACAGAGCAGCCCTCTCTGACGATGCCCCGACTCAGCTCCTTCAGACTATCCAGCAGCAATCAGCAAACACTCAGAGGAACTTTGCCAGCAAGTGTTAGTTTTCTGTTGCAGAAATACATGAGCCTAGAGGAGCTGGTGGCACTGAATGTTTTTAAGGGTGTCCTTATTGAGTTTCAGAAGGAATCATTTGTCTGGAAATGTTTTGACTGGAGAATTTTTTAATTTATTTATTTAGTAAGATGTTAGTTTTTCTGTTAATCTCTGTGTGCTTCCTCCAGTCTTGGTCAGGATTCTCTTGCAAAAGAGATTTTAAATCTCAATGTGGTGAAATAAAGGTTAAGTAAAATTAAAAAAAAAAAACAAGAGAAGCTTTTTTAAAGAGTCAGAGGCCCAATTGCAAGTAAAATTTAATTTAAGTTCATATTTATAACAACTGAAGGTAACATAGTTACTCGTTTGTGCTGTAAAATGACACTATGTGGCTGGAAATCGCATAATAGTGCCCCTCTAAAGAAAAGCCTGCAACAGCCACACCCGGTCTCCACCCATGTCTGTATTAATATGGGGGTCTGGTGTCTGACAGGTGGGCTGGCGAGCCGCGTGAAGAGAAAAGACACGCTGGCTCTGAAGCTGGAGAGGCAGGAGAAGCATGAGAGAGAACAGAGGGAAGCCCAGGAGAACCAGGAGGAGATGAGCTGGAGCAACAGGGAGCAGTGGTTGGCTGTGAGGAACAAGATCGGCACTGCGCTCACACGGTAAGACGCACACACGCACACCTGCCGCTGCCACAACACTGGGAAGTTCTTTTCCCTGATTCCATCTGTTTATCTACTCTCCTTCCTCCACCTCAGAAATGCACTGCACTATTTTTTGCATTCTTCACTGACCTGACAGATGAACTAACTTCCTGTATGACTGATGGGTAAATATGTTGCTTATGTTCAGGCGGCTGAGTCAGAGACCTACAGCGGAAGAACTGGAGCAGAGAAACATTCTTCAAGGTGAGACTCACTTTGTCTGTCCTTCACATTACAGTTAAATATGTAATCTGCAGATAAAGATCAGTTCCTCAATGACTTCTTAAGTTTCATAGTTTCATTTTTTCCTCCCAGTTTACCCTTCATTACCATTCTTTTGGTAATAAGTACAAAAAAAATCAGAGTTCTTTCAATCAGTGAATTTAGTAGTTCTGTTAAATAGTGACAAACAACACCCTTCGATGTGAAGGCTGTTACTAAGTGAAGGCGACTCAAAATGAGATGTGTTCTTTGCCAGAAGGTCAGGATGTCATCCAGAAGTCCACAAACTTCCGGATGACAAGTTTGTGGACTTGTCACAAACTTGTGACAAGTTTGTGACAAATGCTGAAGTAACCTCAAGCATTTGAGGTTACTTCAGACTAGCTGCTAGACTAGTGGGTTTGTTCTGAAACATGATTTTCAGAAACATGAAAATCATGTTTCTGAAATTAAAGCTTTAATGTCTTAAATTTATTAATATAATGTACATTGGCTTTAAATATGTTAATCAAAGGTTTTAAATTAGAGAAAATCTGGACTATTTAATAGAGTTTCATTTTTCATTTCTGTCTGGTAGAAGTATGAATCGCATGCCTGCATTTTAATTGCTTTCTGCATTTGAGGTTACTTCAGACTAGCTGCTGATATACCCCAGCTGACTAGTTATCCAGCCAGCTTTTTCCCTGTAGCATGGGCACAAAGCTAGGCTCACAGTTTTGCTATGCTTGATTGGAATACAGCAGGATCCCCATATTTGTAATTTTTTAAATCTTAAATGTCATTCAAGGTGGCATCAAAAATGTCTTAAAAAGTCTTAAATGTAACATGCTGAAACCTGCAGGTACTGCAGTATCTGTAAATACAGAAATCAGTTTCTAATGTCACAAGTCCCTGTTTTCACCTTTTAGTCAAGATAAAAAAAGAAATCAAGAAGGTTCTGATTTACTGTCAGTAAGTTGATGGTTTGATTTTTGTAAGTATCCATCCATCCATCTTCTAACACTCTTGTTAGAAAATGGTCAGGAGGAGTGCTGATGCACCGTGGACAGGCCACCAGTCTGCTGCAGGGCAACACAGAGACTCTCACCAAGGGAGAAGAGAGACCAATTAACCTGACAGTCATGTTTTTGGACTGTGAGAGGAAGCTGGAGTACACGCATGCACAGGGAGAACATGCAGAAAGACCTGGGCCCGAACCCAGGACCTTCTTGCTGCAAGGCAACAGTGCTACCAGCTGCACCACTGGGCAGCCCCTTTTTCGTAAATAAAATGTGTATAAATCAAGAAAGCTATTTGAAACATCAGTGTTGCTTTTAGAAGTTTCTAGCAAGACCGCATAGACTTTTAATACGAAAGAAATGCTTAAATCAGTTTGTGTTGTAGTGAAAGAGACCGTGAAGTGTACAAGTTACACATTTTTTTAGCATCGTTACGCAGAACTCCAGCATCGTTCCACTGTTGATGATTTGCCTTTCCTGCCCGGAGTTGATGCTGGGTGGGAAAGAAGGTGTGTGATGTCAGGTAGCATCAGGTAGAGCTCCAGTCAGGACAGGCACAGACAGGCTGTGGAGAAAATCAGCTGAAAGGAAAGTTCTGTTCCTCCCACAGGGAGGTTGGTGCTGAAATAACACGCATCTCTGATCATGTTTAGGAGAATGTTTAAAGCTGTTGGAAAATGCTTCTGTAAAATCAAACTACTTCAGATACAGTTTGTTTATTGATCAGAGTCCTGCTCTGTCAGGTTGAGCTCAGTCTCGGTGTGCAGTTAGCTGGGATCAGAACAACATGGCTCCTTGTGCAGAGCTTGGCAGTGCTTAAAGAGCTCCATTATGGCAGCGGGCGGATGGCAGCTCAGGTGAAGCTTACCTGACTGGCTGCTCTGTTTTCCCCTCTCATGAAACGTTTCCCCTTCCCACAGCTAAGAACGAAACTGATCGTCGGCTGGAGCGATCTGAGATCAAACGGAGGCTCACCAGAAAGGTGGGGGACGTTCGGCGAGCGTACGTTTAGCAGGTATTCTCCTGAACTCCAGCTCTAAAACCTCCTTGTTCTTCTACGTTCAGCTGTCTCAGAGGCCCACGGTGGCTGAGCTGCAGGCCAGGAAGATCCTGCGTTTCCACGAGTACGTGGAGTCCACCCACGCCGAGGACTACGACCGGAGAGCCGACAAGCCGTGGACCAAACTCACTCCTGCTGACAAGGTGAGACTCTCGCAGTTCACAGCTGGTCGCTGCTGAGAGAAGCCTTGTGTGACGGTCAGATGTTCAGGAAGCAGCCACCTCATAGTCCGGTAGACTCGGTTCCATTGGGACCAAAACTACATTTATTCCATTTCCAGCTGCTGTGGTTCTCTCTCTCTGTTGAACCTCTGAAGAGGAAACTGAGCAAAATCGCCTCCTTCACAAAATGGAAACAAGAATGGAGTTGTGTCAAATTGTGGTGGTTGGAGAATTTCTCTTCTGATAGAAGATCATGACCCATTTCTCCTGCTAGCGCTAGACTAGTGGGTTTGTTTTGATTGTATTTACCCAGAATGCCCTGCGCTGTAGTTTGCTTCCTGCTTTTGGGACAGTTTCTGGTCCACATATCAGACTGTGGACCAGTCTAATTCTTAGAAAGATTTCAAACTTCATGTATCTGAAACGAAGGCCTTGTAGGAAAAAAACCTTGTCATAGGAGGACAATAGTTTGTTTCTTTTTCAGGGGGCCGTGTGCAGACGTCTCTGTTTTGACTTCACACGGTTGAGCCTACTGCTAGCTGCTAAATTCCCTTGCTACCTAGCTTTTTGTGTCTATAATGGATAAGTGCAAACCTATTCCCAGTTGATGGATAATGTTTATTTTCACCACTGTCTCACCTCTGTTGACAACTCCAATGAGGCTTTTTGCATTCTGTACATAAACCCCCCCCCAAAAAACTTTTAAGTCTGGGACTATGAGGGTTTATGTGATGCTTGATTGCAGGATTCAATGTGACATCTAAAAGCTCTTAAAAAGTCTTAAATTTGACTTGCTTAAACCTGCATTATGAAAAACAAGTTTTCAGAATTGTGTCCAGAAGGTTCTGATCCTGTGTGTTCCTTCCTGCCAGGCCGCCATCCGCAAGGAGCTCAACGAGTTCAAGAGCACAGAGATGGAGGTCCATGAAGACAGCAGGATCTACACCCGGTGAGGCCGCCGCCCACTCCCACGTTCACTGAACACTTAACTCTCTGGGTCTACAATAATTTATATATTCTTTTCTAACAAAATAAATACTGGTTTACACACTTAATCCATTTAACTTGGTTTATTATTGTATAGGTAAAATGAAAAGTTAGCATTTTGTTTCTTCTTTATTTCTCCCCTTCATCTTTTTGGACCCACTTGTCATTTTCTCTTTAAATATTTTGGCCCATGTGACAAAAAAAATTGTACACCTCAGATCTGGATTATAAGTCATTTTTCTTCCATGTCTCTGTCGCATAAAATTCACTGAATCAGTGGAAGTTTTGGAGGAAGCCTTATGTTTACAGCTGTTTACATGTGTGCCGTCCTGCAGATACCACCGGCCCTAGCTGCACACATCAACATGTGAAGTTCTTAGGAAGAAGCAGCAGCAACTTGTCCCATTTCCTCCTGTAACCTGAAGATGGCGCCAACGCTGCCTGAAGAGTCTCAGGATGTTGTTAGACTGTGGTGGAGTCTGCAGGAGATGTTGGCCCCGTGGGCCTGGTGGGTGTTGCAACGGTGACTCGGTGACTGAACCAGAGGGGGTCCCTCACCATGAGCCGGTTCTGCCTTAACGCTCCTGAACACTGGTACCAGGCTGAGGCCAAACAAGAGATTGGTTCAGAACCAGCCTCTGATTGACTGTTTTTGTTAATCACAATCCCATATCACTAGATGATTTTTGATAAAAGCACCTTATGCTTCCTAACGGGGTTGAATAAAAACTTAACAGCCTTTAATTTTGTGTTTATATTTGAGATTTTTGAAAGCAGGAAAATGTACATAT